>CM023484.1:47758103-48358103 GCA_013339685.2 Hyalomma asiaticum
AATAAGTAGAGGAATGCTCTCTGATGCGGTAAAACGCATGTTGTGCGACTTCTGATCGAGTCAAAATTTCACAATAAACCCAATACTATAGTCTTACCTTTCTTGTCATTTTGGGCAAGATTTTGAGAGACCGTATTTTTATTCAGGAAGGCGCGCAATAAGTAGAGGAATGGTCTATGATGCGGTAAAACGCATTTTGTGCGACTTCTGATCGAGTCAAAATTTCACAAAAAACCCAATACTATAGTCTTACCTTTTTTGGCATTTTGGGCAAGATTTTGTGAGACCGTATTTTTATTCAGGAAGGCGCGCAATAAGTAGAGGAATGCTCTATGATGCGGAAAAACGCATTTTGTGCGACTTCTGATCGAGTCAAAATTTCACAAAAAACCCTATACTATAGTTTTACCTTTTTTGGCATTTTGGGCAAAATTTTGAGAGACCGTATTTTTATTCAGGAAGGTGAACAATAAGTAGAGGAATGCTCTACGATGCGGTAAAACGCATTTTGTGCGACTTCTGATCGATTCAATATTTCACAAAAAACCAATACTATATATAGTCTTGCCTTTTTTGGCATTTTGGGCAAGATTTTGAGAAACCGTATTTTTATGCAGGAAGGCGCCCAATAAGTAGAGGAATGCTCTACGATGCGGTAAAACGCATTTTGTGCGACTTCTGATCGAGTCAAAATTTCACAACAAACCCAATACTATAGTCTTACCTTTTTTGGCATTTTGGGCAAGATTTTGTGAGACCGTATTTTTATTCAGGAAGGCGCGCAATAAGTAGAGGAATGCTCTATGATGCGGTAAAACGCATTTTGTGCGACTTCTGATAGAGTCAAAATTTCACAAAAAACCCAATTTGTGAAATTTGCGTGGCACCGGAACCCGTGGCGTGGCACTGGGTTCCGGTGCCACGCCACGGTTGTCTAGCGGCTGTGGCACTCGGCTGCTGATCCAAAGGTCGCGGAATCGAATCCCGGCTGCGGGTGCTGCACTCCGATGAAGGCGCATTGCTGAAGCCCATGTACTGCGCGATGTCAGTGCATGTTAAAGAACCCTTTCGAATTTCCGGAGCCATTCACTACGGCGTCTCCTGTATCGTGGTTTTCAAACGTAAGACCCTAGAGATTACTTTCCAAGGCACATTGAGGTGCACTAGATTTGGAAGATTCTCTTGAATCACTGCGGTGTTTATCGACCACGAAACCGCGACAAAACTGCAAGAGAGACGCACGACTGTTCATCCTACAACACGAGCGCCCCAGACATCGACCAACCACCGGCCCAACTAATGGCGGACGGACAGTGGGAGAAATCAATGTTGCCAGACCTTTGCTGCGCACTCTATGCAGCGAAAGTTACTCTTTCTTTACGCAAACATCGATGCATGTCTCTCCCACACTGAGGGCCAGCCTCAGGTCAGCTAACAGTAAGCGCTGTGCATACTTTTTCTTCGCACTGGCATACGGAATGAACGGCATTTAGATCGTATACCTTTTATCTACAGATTTAGCCAGTTAGCAAACTTTAAGAACTTTGGGGGAAGCTGGCGTGTGCTTGCCTTTTCTTCCCTTCTTGCAGTCCTCCTTTCCTTTTTTTTTCAGCTTTTGCTTCCTATTTTTCTTTCTTTCTTTCTTTGGTGGCAGATGCAAGGAATTCATATGGCTGATATATTCACATCTCCTTCGTTTGCGAGCGTGCACTGAAGGGTGTGCATGGGTTACGGGTGCACACCTTGCACTGCTCAAAGCAAAAGAAGATAGAACTGTGCACGCACTGCTTTGTGACGATGATGATTGTTTTCACGTACAGACACCCAATTCCAACAACATAGACATTTATTTGTGAGGCAATAAAAGTTTCGGCTGAAAAATTTTCATAATGAGCAACTAGTAATTGCCAAATCTAGTTCCATTTAGCCGCAGCATGTTGCAAACAGAAACACCCTTTTACTTCAAAGAGAATGTTAGCTTTCGTAGACATTTTAATATATACTAGCATCTAGTGCGTCACAGAGGGAGGAAACAGTGGGCTGTGAGGAAAACAGATGTTGCATTGATCTTGAGATACTGCGTCAAGCTCATGCTAGCAGTGAAAGCTTCACATGTCAACCTCTCCACTGCGTGGGATCTGTCACAGCATTCGGTTTTCTTTGCTAACTATTTTTGTCTAGGACAAAGCTCTGCACAGAAAACTCCAGCACACATTCACTTGTTCACCCACTGCTGATGTTAAGCATATCGTACATGCATTATAACGTACTACACTGTCCATGTTTGGCTCCACAAAGAAACACAATGTTACACCACTGGCACAAGTTTAAAATTAGGCCACCGGCCTATGACGTTTAATACACAGCCCTCTCTCACTCTCCCCTTCAGTCTGCAGATGGAAACTTTTTTCTCTTCGGTTTCCTGACTGTCTTTCCTGGACCGTCCTTCTTCTGGAATGAGCTTTTCTTTGACTGGGCCTTCTCAGGCTGGTTCTGGGGCTTTCTGCTTTGTCCCGCTTGTTCGGGTTTCTTGGCCCCAGTATTGGGGTTTTCAGATTTATTCTGCGTTTTGTCTCTACCAGCCTGTTGCCGCAGCAGCTTCTTCTTCTTCTTCCTCTTCAGGTTCTTTCTCCTGTTTTTGCCCTTTTTGACCGGGACTGCAGGAGACGAGGCGGAGGAAGGCTTGTCAGGGGTTGGATTGCCATCTTTCTCCATACGAGCTTTCTTCTTCGCCGGTTGCGATTCGGGCTCGTCACTTGCGGCTGTTTTTGCAGACTGGTTGTCCTTGTCTTGTTCCTTCTCTTCCGTGATAGCTGAAATGAAAAGAGAATAAAATTTAGGAGCCACTCTACTCTGTAAGGTGGATGACTAGCGAAGCTGTAAGCCCATCACACATAGTTAGACATTGAAACCATGTGTTCACTTTCATTACTGTGCAATGATAGCGACAATAATATTGCGATTACTGAAGTGCACCATGATCAGTTTGGTTATAGCCGTAGATTCTTGGCCAAATCTAAATCCATAGAATCCATAGGCCACAGTTTATGAGTAGTTGAGTCACTTGGCTCAAAACAATTAGCACGGAAGTGCTGATGCTGTCGGGTTGCCTTGCGCAAATATAATGCGCTTGCATCCACTGCGTAGGGGCTGCTATGTGTCATGCAAGAAGCAAGTGTGAGCAAAAGACAGAGCTGTGGTACAGCAAGAATGCACCAACACTGTCACTTTCTAAGCACTTGTCACATGATCCTCCTTTTTATAGCCTCATCCCTTTGGTGCTGTAGCATGTCAAATTAAAAACAAAAGGTGACACCCACAATGAATGCAGTAAGCAGTGAAAAAGATAAAAGGCAAAGAAAGCATGCTATATGCTTCAAGTGTGTTATATAGGGGCACGACTGCGAGAAATTAATGGCAATGGCAAAATATTACCTAGCTTCAGACAAAGGAATAGTGTCTGGTACTCACACATTTGAAGCCAAAACTTCCAAGCACTACATTTTCCTACCCAAATACGAAGCCATATTACATTTGTGATGCACAATACTATGCAAGAGCCATAGCATAAGGGCTAGTTTACTGAGCCACAACAGTTAGCTAACTAATAGAGTAGGTTCCACAGTCTTCAGCAACTGGTACATGGATCAATAATCCGGAACATAGAACATGCCTGCACTACAGTGCAGTGACAGGCCCATCGTGCACGGCCTGCGCATTTGCTCAGGCCCCTCAGGACGCATATGCTCAAGCCCCTCGAGACTCAAGCTAAAGTGTGCTCGAGCCACTAGCAGCAGCTGAAAATTGGCTTGGCTCCTAGAACAATGCAGTCTCAGTTTCGGAACAGATTACAATTCCGCCTGTACTGTACTTGCAAAGCTCATACTTTGAAGGCCATTCCTATTGGCAATGGCGCAGTCACGGCTCAACATGAGTGAAAAAACAGCCTTTTGGCGCGTATGTCTCAGCATTTCCCTCTTGGTGCAGTTTAGTGCAATTGGCACAGAACTTCCATCGTGGCAATATTTTGTAGACATGGTTAACAATAAAGTAAGGCTCACAAGCTCAAAGCCATAGAAAGACAACTGCCAATGCCTAAGGGTGCCCTGAATGTTATAATATCACAGTTTTCTTGCAGCCAGCCTTGTTTACGTTTGAGAGTAGCCACACTTTTTTGTGGCATTCTAGACTGCAAGCTGGTCTCATGGGAGTAACATTATGCAATGTTCTTATGTTCCCTCAGGCCAAAGCTACACTGTCACATCAGCAGTCATGACGAGTAGCAGCAAGCAAAGTGATCAAGTGAGCTGGAAGGAGTGCCAAAACGTCATATTTCACCATTCCCGTGGGATCACCTTCTGTGTAAAGACATCACAAAACAGTATCACTTCCAGTAATGATGCTGAAACTGCGATGTAAAAAAGCTGCTGCATTCAGATCATTGAGAGCTTTCTGAGGCTTACTAGAATTTTTCTGTAGGGGTGCACGTATATTCGAATATCATTCGCTGTTCAATTTAATTTGCACCTAACTTTTACTATTCAAACTTTCTAAAGTTTGTAATTAAGGGACAAAATTACATCTCATGACGAGCAGCCCATTCCCACATGTAGTACACTTTGCTGTACAACACTTGTGCATGACAGCAAAGTTCATGGTAGTGCACCGCAGTGAAGCTAGCACTTTTGACCTGCAGCAAAGCTAACACTTCTGTACTGCAGCAAAGTTAACTCATGCGTCTGCATAGCTCTATGTTGTACCATTCATTCTTCTCGCAACATTGCAGGAGTACACCAGTCCTACAGCAAATTCATTTCATTGGCCATGTTAACCAGTACATTTTCTCTGTCATTTAACATGAAACCGTTCAAAAAGATGTTCATACATTACCAGAAAAATATTCGACTCGCACTCAAACATTAATATTCGTATTCACCTTGCATGCAAAATATTGCTATTTGCACAGCTCCAAATTTTTTCTTCTATGGCCTTGAAGTCCTGAACCCTACTCAACATGAAAAAAATGAGAAGTGAGAGAATGTCACGTATATGTACTCCTTGAACAAAAATCTAATCATGCTACTAACACATACACTAAAACCTCGTTATAACGAAGTTGAAGGGTGAGCGGTAATTACTTTGTTATAACCATTAGTTCGTTATAACCAATATCAATTTCAGCTATAGGAATTTCAAGGGGAATTGCGATGGCTTCGTTATATACAATAGTTCGTTATATCCGGGTTCTACTGTAGTACCAAAACGAGGTTCTACTGTAGTACCACTGTAGTTCTACTGTAGTACCACTGTAGTTCTACTGTAGTTTGACTGTAGTACTGTAACGAGGTTATAACGAGGTTCTACTGTAGTACCAAAAATTACTAAGGCTCAGGACCAGGATGCAACATACGGGTCATCGGTATAGTGTTGGAGAACTTCTTCAGCTTGGCCACAAAGAATCCCTCCATGTTGTGCGAGTGAGGGTAGAAACGCCGAGTCTTGTTCAGTGTTGGATGAAACCTGTGCTCACGATACCTGTCGAAGAGAAAGCAACAAGCCTGTGACATGGGCCGCCGCTGCTGGGGTGATGATAAATGAAACTACAGAAGCGCACCTTCAGAAGAGGAATACTGTAGCACACGCGCATGGACGAGGAAGCGCAGCCACAGTCTGGCTTTGTTGTAAACAAAGCCACACCTGGCACAAGCATAACTTTGGTATTTCCAGAAGTCATTATAAACACGCATTCTTTACATTGTAATAAAAAAAGGACTATCCTCCTGTTCCTTTGTCATAGTGAATAAGTCATTTATATCCACATTCACTATATAGAAGTTCAACAGTAGTGAAGAGAGAGCACGAAGCTCATTAGCCTACCTAGTGAGGCCTTCTCGACCAAAATCAAGTCCCGTCGGCACCAACTTAACATTTCTCTTCTTCAGGGCATAGTCAATCACCCACTCATTCTCCTCAGGCTATGCAAGAGAGAAAAAAAAAAGGGGGTGGGAATAAATGGTTTCATCACCATTCAATAGTACAGTGCAAATCGTTTACAGACAGCATCAAAGGCAATATGTTGGTTAGAAAAGCACATTGAGGCCACTGACCATAACTGAGCATGTGCTGTACACAATGTATCCTGGCTTGTTATCACTGCAGTCAGCACAGTCAATAGCTGCAAGGATGAGCTGCTTTTGAAGTTGGGAGCAGCGCAGGATGTCTTTCTCTTCCTGAAATGAGAAAGAAAGCAGAGGTTTAAGGCTAAAGCAAGCTGTGCTTGTTTTCATGTAAACTCATACTGGATGATTTCTTGTTTTGTCAGTCACTTTTCTTCGCTCAAACATATTTTATTTGACTTACACAAAAGTCGCAACAACCCAACCTGGACTGCTTCAGCTGGATTATTCAAGGTGCAGTGATGGACATTGCCAAGTACAAAGGTGAACTAGCCTTCGAAGATGAAGTTTTTTTTTTTTGTGTAGCACAAAGCGTTAATGTATAGGTCAAACGTTAACACAACAGTGAAAGTGACAAGACATGCGAAAAGTCTGATGCCAGGGGGTCCCCGTATACAAACCACACAAATTCAAAAATTCTGAGTCTTCCACTGATCCGAGCAAGTGTAAACATCATTTATTGGAACTGATGGAGCTGATGCATCAGACATGTGGACAACATGCAGAATGTGTTGCATGCGAAGCGCTGCAAATGTGCAATGCAAAAGGTGCGCTAGCAACCAAGTTAAATGAAGCGGCAGGGCCAGCGTCACCACAGGTGACACTTAATGTTGCCTCCGGTCTATTGCACCACGTATTGTCAAACAAATGAATAAATGAAAAAGATATACATATAACTGGAAGTACAGTACACCCATACCGCATCTACTCACATAATGGCATGCTTTCTTTTAACTTACCAAGACTTCAGGGCATGATTATTATGCAGGGTAAAATACTCAAGCGAAGAATCAATTTGGAGCTCAAAATTGTGTTAAAATGGATATGCCATTGCCGCAACAAAACATTTTAGCTGAAGGAGGCGTACTTTAACATTGAAGGCACATGTTCACTTGACTTAGCGGAGGTCAGAATTACCATATTTACTCGCGTAATAGATGCACTCGATGCACTTGCAAAATAGTAGACACACCCCCAACTTTAGTAGTCAAATTACGGATTCTTCTTTTTTTTTTCTCCCGCGTAATAAACGCACCTCCAACTTCAAAACCCTGCAGTCCCACGAACGGCCACGTTGTGGCTTTACCACTTCACTCGATCTGCGGTGTCTGCGAGCCGTTATGCAGTGCAATTCATAACTCCCACGTCCCAATAAAACTGCCCCATGTTGCCGGGCACAGACACGTGCGAAAGTGGTAAAACCCATGATATCGCAGTTCCCTCCCTCCTGCCGCAGCGTGCTGCCATGCCTGTTGTGCAGGCTGGCGCAACTAAACCTCAGGATGGTTGTAGCACGGTCTCCAAGGCTACCACGATGCAATCTCGGATGTCATGCTTAAAGGGCAACTCCAGCGACTTTTCAGTGCCCGCTGATCTCAATGAAAGTTTCACTATATATTCTCCTCAGTACTGTAATAATAGATGCCAAACCATGTGGTTGCAAGTCATTCAGTTTTCCTGGAAATGAATTTTAAAAATTTTTAGCGGATTCCCACGAGGGCCACCCTGTGTTTTTTATGTCATCCCCTTCGACACTGCCTACCCGAGCCAGCGGGCCATTAAAAGCAATACGGTCGTACTTCAGCACTCATATCGCCGCTGTCAAGTTCGGAAAAGCTGGCATTACGCAATACATCATTGGATGACCTCGCCACTGTCATTTTTCTGGCATCATCTCCATATTTATGAGACGGGAAGGTTGTGACGTGATCACATACGCTACACGAAGCATCTACACATTTCGGTTTCGGTTTGAACACGCCTTTCAGTCGCTTATTTAAAAGTTATTGGTGCATCTCTGAGCAAAATGAACCATACTGGCTGCTCAATAGCATTGGAAAACATCGATGTCACAACATGGTGAAAAAAACCGCCGGAGTTGCCCTTTAACGGGCACAACTGAGAGGCTCAGCGCAGATATGAGGGAGAAATGCGACAATGAGCCGTTTTGTGTGTGACGATGGGAAACATCTATTCTCACGTTATGGCCGCCCATGAACGCTACTCTAATGTGGTCGGGCGTCCCCGATATTGCATCAGCGATGATCATTGGCCTACGCGGGGTGCGTCGTCGTTAGAGAGGGACCTGCGCAGATACAGAAACTATAGAAACTCTATGGACAATGAAGGCCACCACGTGCCACTTGTTCATTTTTTCACTGTTGACAGTTCCGTGGCGCTGTGGACAAACCACACACGAAACGGAAGCGAAGGGCCATCTCAATAGAACAAAACGCAGCCACCATTAAGGCTGTCACAGCGGATTCTGAGTCGCGTGGTACTGACGCTCTTTCTACTGTTCTTATAGATAAAATTTCATCGCACGCGTGGCTCTAAGCATTAGTGCAGGCCGCCACGCAGTCTTTCTTGTGCGTTAAAATGTTTTGTTTAACCCAAAAATGTTTGCGTAAAATTTATCCCGCATAATAAATGCACCTCCCCCCCCCCCCCCCAACTTTGCTTCCGTTTTTCAGGGAAATAAGTGCATTCATTACATGAGTAAATACGGTGCGTTAAAATGACTATGCCATGGACACAATGAAAGAATTTCGCTGAAGGAGACCTATTTTAGTATTGAGGGCACATGTTCCCTTGACATTGCAGGAATTTCTCGACGGAAAGTCAGCACGTGCTCAAGGGCTCATGAAAATTGTAAGAAAAGAAGGAAATAGGAAGTCAAAACTACTCTTTTCAGCTTTTCCAATAGTACTTTCATACTTCCCTTTAGCTACGCAGTACTGAAACTACATAACTGAAAACGCACTGCGCCTGAAGAGGTAATAAGGTCTATGCAGGCGACTATTATGCAAGTAAATACAGCACATAAAATCTACAATGGTTGGACGAAATATGCCGTGTCACCTTATTTGTTTTCACAGCAGGGTCCTTGGACACAACACCCGTTCCACTGCATGGTGCATCCAGCAGCACTCTGTCAAACCCTTTAGCAACCTACAATCACAAAAGTTCACAAACACTGCTATTTAGTCAGCCTATATTCCTTTTGATATTAGATAACATCTACAACCAATTTATTTTTATAGTAAAAAATTAGTACTCCTACTTCATAGCATTACATTTCATTTTTTTAAAGTGTTGTGTCTTGGCTTGATGACCATAATGGAAAAACCTGTATAAGAACCTGTACAAAACTGGCAAGCTAATGCACAATACTCGATTTTGCCAAGAACAACTTACTCTTCGGCACAGTAACCTGCATTTTCATCTTAAAAACATCCCAGTTTATATGAATGTGCCATTTTAGTACGAAAACGCCATCGTCTCAAGATGCAACACTGAGATGCCCACGTAAATACTACAGTAGAACCTCGTTATAACGAACCCGGACATAACGAACTATTGGATATAACGAAGTAATCACAATTCCCCTTGAAGTTCCTATAGATGAAATTGATATTGGTTATAACGAACTAATTGTTATAATGAAGTAATTACCACTCCCCCTTCAAATTCGTTATAACGAGGTTTTACTGTAGTACAATGACCGAACTGCAAATCAAATGAAGCGAAAGGAATGTTTCCGTACCTCAGGAAACTTGCGGCCATCGTATGAGCAGACAACTGTGTTGTTCACACCGAGCCTGTGCAGGTTGCCAACAATGGCCCTGCATCGTTCCTTGTGCAGTTCATTGGCAAATAGGACACCCGTGTTCTTCATTATTGCAGCTGAAATAGGGGAATAAATTCCATTAGAGTGCTTCATTGTTTTTACCAAAAGTGTCACATTCCCAGTAAACGCAAGATATGTAGCTGAAACACCTTAAGGACGACAGGCATGAGTATACAAACTCACTGAGCATGTCCAGCACGAACTATCATAGCAAAAGCACTGTGCCTCATGCTGTGGTGTCCTAGAAAGAGTTGGCAGTGACCTTGTAGAAAAACCGCCATTGCCAATTTATGGTTACAAGCTTTTTGCCGATATTGTTGCCAATGTTAGTAAAAGAAAGATCAAACGTGACAGGTTGGCTACAACAAATTACGGCTTACAGCGGACAGCGATGCACAGGTCACTCGCGCGCAAACACAAATTCTTAGCCTAACAGGTATCACCCGAACCAACGCTTGCAAGTCTAACTGCCCGCTGTGCACCACTGCCACACTCCTCGGCACTTTTGAGGAACTGCTCAAGATATTTCAAACATGTTCAAAGGCAGACGATCAATGTGCTCACCTATGTGGCTAGTCTTTCCTCCAGGGGCCGCGCACATATCCAGGATTCGTTCATTCTCCTGGGGAGCAAGTGCCATTACGGGCAGCATGGAGGCCGCACCTTGCAGGACATAGTGGCCTGCCAGATACTCGGGAGTGGCACCTGGGCAGGAAGTGTGGTTTAATGGGATCCAACTGACTGGCAAAATGAGAAAGCATCTTGCAGTTTAAAGGGACACACAATAAAATGGGAATAATTTCTCTCATATTAGCAATTCACAATGTCACAATACGAAAAGGTATGACTTTGAACGTGAGGAAACACTTGGTAAACATGAAAACGCATAAGAGGAAAAATGCAGGTCCTGATACCATCTCAAATTTCCCACATTAACTTGGCGTGACATCGTAGATTCTAATGAAACATGGTAGAACTTATATGAATCAGTAAACATGATTTACACTGTGCTTAAGAGAGCCAGAAAGAAAGAATAGCAATTCTTGGGAAGTTTTATAGATCCAATGTGAGGGGAAGATGGACAGATCGTTAAAAACAATGTAGAACAGGGAATGTTCCTGGAACCAGCGACATTCCATGTTCTAGATAATTTTTTACTATCTGTTCATCGAGACATGGTTGATATGAGATGTGAACTGAAGAATAGTCTGCAACAAGACCTGTGCGACCCTGAAATGACTGTATGACCAGTATGTTAATGGGAATGTGTAGCTGGACGGCAGCATGCCGTATCAAACTGCTTGGAAGAAGTTGTGAGCTGTAACAGTGCATGTTAACGACAGTAGCAAGACAAAGCCATGGTTCACCAACTCAAGAGTGACATTTGGTAAATTCAATGGAAGCCTTTAAAGCAGCTCTGTAGACTGTGACTAGATTTTTCTTGAATTATGGCTTCATTGCATGATGGAGTAGTTTCATTTTGTACATAAATTGTGATCTGACCTCTAAAAAAAACACTGTTGAAGGTAAGCAACTTCTGTTTCCCTTGTTGCCCCTGCTGTCTGTAAATAGTTTCTGCACTGAGCACTCTTAAGTCTGTACCACGACGGTAAAGACTCAAGCCCACCCCTGCTAGGCACATGAGATTTATGTCATTTGAAACCAAGCACTTTATCCAGATGTTGCCCTCATTCCATGAGCTTTCACAAAGATGTAGCCTTGTCAATGCACCTCTTCATTTCGGGATGCTAGTCCATGACCTACATCACATGCCTAGACAATACCTTGCCAACTAGTTTAATGTGCTGCCAGTACTGCCAGTGTCCAAATGGGACACGAGCATGGTTTGCAATGCTGTCTTGAATTGCAATGGAACTTGGAAGGTGTCAGGCCAAACCATAACTTTACAACGCATATCCTAAATCTACAGTTGCATGCATGACAGCTGGATGAGGCCTTTTATGCCATGAAAGGCTGAACAATACACTGAAAGAAGCGTGGAAGAAAATATAGATGCCATACCTACTGGGACCTGTGAGTTGTAGACTATAAGTCCAACCTTGGACCACTTTCCAATGGGATCCAAATTGACACCTCGGTTGATAAGGGCCTGCACAAGGAAAAATTCATTTCTACAACAAGACAACCAAAGCTCAGCAACATCCAATTACCTCATTGGCAAGGTTCACCAGCTCTAACAAAGCGCATAAATTCAGTCACCTTGAACAAGCAGTTACAAAATTTTATTAACCATTTTGTTTAAAGTCTAACAGCTAATAAACTGCTTTTACTTGCTAGGTATTTGCCATAACATACGATTAGTTATAACACATTATATAATGCAAGTGATGTTTCCTTTTACAGTCAAGCCCAATGTAACACCCTACACACAACATAACATAAATAACCTTAAATGAATCCAAGACGAACCATCTGGCTTATGCGCAATATATTTCCAACTGCACTAATAAAATCTAGTAATATTTCTTCGACTGGCTCAAAGAGAAAAAAAAATTATGGCTCGAACTTGCCAGTTACTCAATGACAAACTGGTACTCGGCCGCTCCGCTAATTAAGACAACTACTCGACAAAAACACGGAAATGTTTAAATCTGTGATTTTTTTTAAACAAACATACTTAATATTCTTTTCTTCCGCACACCACATGAGACTGAAATTGCTGTCGTTTTGCGATGATTGTACACTCACATTGTTGCACCCTTTACATCCTCACATACGTTGACCGTTTCCTGTTGCTTAATTTTATCTGCCCTGCATGCACTTACTGTCTGCAGTATGTACCAGGTGAATAAATAAAATAAAACACTCCTCTCAAAACACTCTTTAATGGTTACAAAGGTGCGAATGCTATTCCTCCAAATGCACATCACATTACCTGAGCCAAATCCCGTCGTCTTGTCTTCAATGAGTTGGCACGGATCGTCACAGGCCGGTTTACTTCATTGGCCTCCAAGAACTCTATCAGCTACAGAAAAACAGGTTAAAAAACAAAGAAAGAAACAGCTTGTGAACGAACATAAAAATCATAGCACATACAGCAGTAAAATTCCAGCCTCTCAAATTTGATTGGCCTATCTGCAGTGCCTACTACTACTTTAGTTTTCCACTCCGATATTCAACTGAACTGCAGCCCACAATCCTTTGTATCTGAGTTACTGAAGAAGGGGGGGCAATGAGAAAAGAAATAAAGACTACACTTGCTCAAGGAGCACTCAACTTTGACATGTAGCAAAGCTCTGATTTGAGCTAGTTGATCATTTAGGCACAAAGAAAACAACGACAAGTAAGACAGGGTGGGCACCCATTCTGTCTACGGTGTAATATGTCCCTTTTAGAAAGATCGCACATTCTTGTGTGAATCCATGGCACTACATCACTAGGCACTGACGCCTCGTTATGTTCTTATCAGCAGCAGCCACTGTGGGGACCTGGTCCCGCGCGGCGCCATGTTTTTCGTAGAAATTCCTCGCGTCCCTCTCTCCCAGCTGGACGCGGCGGCGACCCACCACTGTGGAGGGCTGGCCGCCTCGCTCCATGTGGTTTTAACATAGGCTGCCATTGGGCAGCGAGAAATTCCCAGAATGTTTGCGCGTTCTGGCGTTTCGGGTTTTGGAGATGCCTGGGGAGAACACGCTGGGACTTGGAGAAGTGCGCACGTACTTTTGGGACCCTCCGGCCGACCAGGCCATCGGTCGGATGGCGTGCTTCTGCGAGCCCCAGCGACCACGGCGGCGACCTGCGACCGACGCTCCTGTCTGTATGTTCTTCTTCTATTTTCCTTTTCCGAGGGCTCGCGGTCGCGGGTGCGCTAGCCGGGGTTAGGCTCTCCTTCCTTGCATGGTTATCTTTGTGTGTTATTGTGTGTTCGCGTGCTGTTATCGTATTTGTCCTTCGTTTATATTCGACTTATTCGGCCTTGTATTATTTGTTTTGTTTTAACGTGTGTTTATTAAATTACCATGCTCGGAGAGATGCGCCTAATGTTCTCCTCTTTAGCCGCGTGCGACGGTTCGCGCTGCCCTGCCTCGAGTCGGGCCGCGGGCCGAAGCGCGCGGCAGCGCGGCGATGGCATGGCTGAGATAGCTAGCGCGCGAGCGCGACTCCCTCATTCTCTGCTCGTTGAGTGCTCGAACCCACGGCAGGGGGTTGCTAGCGGCGATGCCGCTGCTAGCAGTAGTAATTAGTGGAAGTTAACCCAAAATGTAGGGGTTACTTCTACTAATTAACTACTGCTAGCAGCGGCATCGCCGCTAGCAACCCCTTGCAGTGGGTTCGAGCACTCAACGAGCAGAGAATGAGGTCGTCGCGTCCGCGCGCTAGCTATCTCAGCCATGCATGCCGCGTTACCGCGCGCGTCGGCCCGCGGCCCGACTCGAGGCAGGGCAGCGCGAACCGTCGCACGCGGCTAAAGAGGAGAACATTAGGCGTCACTCTCCGTGCATGGTAATTTAATAAACACACGTTAAAACAAAACAAATAATACAAGGCCGAATAAGTCGAATTAAATATAAACAAAGAGTAACGATAACGATTAACAAAACGCGAGCACGATAACCCAAACAAAGGACAGTAACAAAGAACAATACGCGAACACAAAATAACACACAAAAATAACCATGCAAGGAAGGAGAGCCTAACCCCGGCTAGCGCACCCGCGACCGCGAGCCCTCAGAAAAGGAAAGTAGAAGAAGAACATACAGACATGGGCGTCGGTCGCAGGTCGCCGCCGTGGTCGCTGGGGCTCGCAGAAGCACGCCATCCGACCGATGGCCTGGTCGGCCGGAGGGTCCCAAAAGTACGTGCGCACTTCTCCAAGTCCCAGCGTGTTCTCCCGAGCATCTCAAAAACCAGAAACGCCAGAACGCGCAAACATTCTGGGAATTTCTCGCTGCCCAATGGCAGCCTATGTTAAAACCACATGGGCGAAGCGGGCGGCCGCCACCCCGTCAAGCTGGGGAGAGGGGTACGAGGCATTTCGTGCAAAAACATGGCGTCGAGCGGGACGCGGCCCCACATCCCTCCCTCCTTAAAAGCCCCCCTAAAAAGACAATACCGACAGTGCCAATACGCGATAAAATCCGAGAGCCCCAAACCAAAACAAAAAAAAAAACAAGGAAACAAACGCGACAATACAACCGCGGCAAATCTCTCAAGTGTCCGATGAAGCAGGCGCGCGCCACGGCATCTTCACCCGGATTCCGGACGCCGGCCGCGGCAGGTCTCACGTGCCGTCGACCCTGTCGACTTCCTGGCCGCACCAAGTGCCGCGACCACGGCTCCGTCCGCAGCCTCGCCGTCGACGCCGCCCCGCTCCGGACACGCAGACTTCACCCGCCAAATCCGCGCGGCAGAAAAACACAACAAAAACAACAACAAAAGAACAAAACCAGTCGCGCAGCCAAACAACCCAAAATCAAGTTAACTACGAACAATAAAACAACGCGAGGCTACAATTCTCAGGTAGCGAAAACCAAAAACCCCAAAATAAAGAAACGGTACGTAAACAGAAAGGAACACTTAGGACAAACTTGAGACAGCGAAGAGAAGCTAGCGAAAGAGTAGAAAGAGAAAAAGAGAAAGACGTCTCTGTCAGGTTATCTCTCCGTCTGGAACCAGTCGGGCAGTAACCAATGTAAACGTGGTCTTCGCTAGTGCGATGCCGCATGACCTTACACTAGCGGATAATCCTTCCACGAACGCACACTGCCCATCCGTGACACCAAACGAAACGGGAGATCCACAACGTGTTGCCTACGGAATGAACAGACGCGGAAGGGACGGCGACAGCTGAGCATTCACACTGCACCGTGCCAAATCGCAGAGCACAGTAACTTCAACTAAAGCCTTCCGCTCTGACGACTGGCTAGAATTACTACAGGGGCGCGCAAATCGCTCTCCTCTGCTGTCGGGGGGGTGCCACTGCCGACGCACGTAAACACGGCGCTAACCGCGAAGGTGGCATGATACGGTGGCCAAGCTCGTACAGACCGCGCAGAGTGAACCCCTTTCTCTCCAGGGCCACGACTACACAAGCCGCTTCGAGCCCAAAACCCGCGCTCGCCGCAATACAAGACAGCGATACTACGCGCGCGCGCCATGTGCAGTACCAACACATTCAGGCGCCTCGCCTCCCGGAGGCGAAAAACAAAACCGCGAAAGAAACTATTTACATTATGTACACATGGGTCACTCTGCCGTCAACCACGTCGCTCTTCGGGCCAAACGAAAAAAAAGCAAAAGAACAACCAACAAGAAAAACCAGATTCCGGAGGTGAGCCCTGTGAGGATAGACCCCCTCTTTCATCCTTTCCCCCCGACCGGCCGGCTGATTAACGCCACAATGGCCTCCTTCTCTCCCGCCGCGGGGAAGCTGAAACACTCTCCCCTTCTGCGTGCGCGAAGATAGACAGGTGCCCAAAGGGCTATTCAAGGAAGAAGGGTCGCCTTCTACTTCTTTGTTCGCCTCAGCGGCCTTTCCGCCATCTTTGCCTCCCTCGGTGCAAGTCGGCCATGTGCAACCGAACAGCGCCTGTCAACTTTTAAAGAAAAGAGACTTTCGGCGACCCCGGCAAGAAATAGCGCGTCAACTATTCTTTTACTGGTTCTGAATTTAGTGAGGAAAGACGCGCATGACGCGAAGTCTAAAGAAAACCGTTGGACTCACCGACTTGAACGTCGCACGGGAGACAAGATGGTCATTCTCCCGGCCATGGCATGATAGAAGCCTTGGTAAATCCAACGAGTTTCCGCCACCAAGAACGAAC
This sequence comes from Hyalomma asiaticum, assembly GCA_013339685.2. NCBI lineage: Eukaryota > Metazoa > Arthropoda > Arachnida > Ixodida > Ixodidae > Hyalomma > Hyalomma asiaticum. The sequence continues at coordinate 47,774,696 of CM023484.1, forward strand.
TGCTGCATCTCGGTGGCAACTTGCATCACGCCTTTCCTCCTCCACGCTTCGCCTCACACGACTTCGAAGCGGGTTACCAATCCGTTTGAGAAGTGACATGTGCCTCTCCTCACACCACAATACATCGACAGAGAAAAAGAAAGGACAGACACAGAAAGAGATACGGGCGATACACTGCAGAGACGGCCACGCTCTACCAAAGCGCATTTTACGCTGGGAACCGAACGCAACTTCCCCACTCTGCCGACACCTGCTCGTCGTTAGAGCGACCAAGGGCAAGGCCCCTGGCCCCACTTAGTTGGGCGCCAAAATGTAGGGTGTCGAATTCTACTAATAACTACTGCTAGCAGCGGCATCGCCGCTAGCAACCCCCTGCCGTGGGTTCGAGCACTCAACGAGCAGAGAATGAGGTCGTCGCGTCCGCGCGCTAGCTATCTCAGCCATGCCATCGCCGCGCTGCCGCGCGCTTCGGCCCGCGGCCCGACTCTAGGCAGGGCAGCACGAACCGCCGCACGCGGCTAAAGAGGAGAACATTAGGCGTCACTCTCCGTGCATGGTAATTTAATAAACATTAAAATAATACAAACAGTAACAAGGTCGAATTACATATAAAGAATAACGATAAACAACACGCGAACACACACGAACACAAACAAAGGACATTAACGATTAACAAGACGCGAACACAGAATAACACACAAAGATAACCATGCAAGGAAGGAGAGCCTAACCCCGGCTAGCGCACCCGCGACCGCGAGCCCTCAGAAAAGGAAAATAGAAGAAGAACATACAGACAGGAGCGTCGGTCGCAGGTCGCCGCCGTGGTCGCTGGGGCTTGGTGAGGCACGCCATCCGACCGAAGGCCTGGTCGGCCGGAGGGCCACAAAAGTACGTGCGCACCTCTCCAGGACCCAGCAAGTTCCCCCGAGCATCGCTAAAACCAGAAACGTCAGAACGCGCAAACATTCTGGGAATTTCTCGCTGCCCAATGGCAGCCTATGTTAAAACCACATGGGCGAAGCGGGCGGCCGCCACCCCGTCAAGCTGGGGAGAGGGGTACGAGGCATTTCGTGCAAAAACATGGCGTCGAGCGGGACGCGGCCCCACACCACATAACTCCACCGCAAAATGAAGGCTTCTCCAAGCCATCACCATTTATCACTTCCCTGCAACAGCCAACTAATAGTCGGCCAATTTCTGAGCCTTACCAACTTATGCCAAAGCAGCCATTCCACAAAGGAAAGGAAAGATATAAAAAAAGAAAAAAGAGAAGGAGCTCGTGCAACATGTCACAACACAGTTGCATCATGAGAGCAAGCGTCCAGTCAGAAAGCACCTATCAATAATTATTGCTAGAGACCAAATCATCACACATAATAAAAATGAACTTTATATGCAAAAGATACGTAGGCAGGACAATGTTCTAGGCATCTAACATCGTATTTATGGGCACCATAAATTTCAACATAAATGTAATCCAAACTAGAAGAGAAGCTCAGGGGAAGATGGATGCTTGAATCGATGAACAAATCGCAAAGTACGATTTAGAACAGGGAATGTCGCGGGAGCCAGCGTTTCGACAAGCGGACTTGTCTTCGTCAGGGCGGCAACATAAATTGCTTACATAAATGTAAGCAATTCCAAACAAAAAATATGCATTATCTACATATATTTACACTGACCATTTTTTAAAAAGAAGACTAAGCAACATACTAAAATTTCATAGCACATGCACATATACTGAGAAAAGCTCGGCATCAAAGCAAACCAGTAAAACTGGCATTTACTCAAAATCAGGCCTCTGTGGTTATCATATAGCTACTTACAGCTACATACAGCTACGGTAGCTATATTCCTGCTCTTCGAGCACGTGGTGAAGCACAAGAGGCACAAACTGGGACATGTGCGACATGTCCCCCTTTCGTCCTGATTTACTATTCACAACACACACCCAAACCATGACTTTACCAACTTAACCAAACGGCTATGCTTGTGAACTGCAGTTATGTCCAAATTGTACTATTGTAATTATATTCTGGCTCTTTACATGCCAAAACCACAATACGACTACGGCAACCGCCGTAGTGATGGGATGCCTAACTTTAATTTTGACCACCTGGGGTTCTGTATTAGTGCACGCTTAAACCCAAATTGCACAGGCATTTTTGCATTTGGACACCAGCAAATGAATCAAACCCATGTCTTTGTGCTTAGCAGTGTAACACCACAGCTGCTAGACTGCCACAGCACGTTAATTCCTAAATAAAAGCTAGCTGTCAGGTAAAACACTCATACACACACCTCAGCAGGCGAAAAGAGGTCCATGAACTTCTGCATCAAGTACTCGTTATAGCTGTAGTACTCGCACAAGTCGCACTTTAGGATGTCCAGATATTCAGAACGAGACCTGCAAAACAGCACACACAGTTACAGAACCTGAGGTGAAACATATTCACTCCATATAAAGCAGTGCTAAAAACAACAATGCCTTTGTGTTTTTTAAATGTATTGTTCCTTCTACTGCAGCTGCACATATGGTCAAAATATGCGAGTCGGACCTGCACGTTCTCTCTGTAGAGAAATGCCGTCTTTCTTCAATGTTGAGCTGGCGCCACATAGATGTGAAAAAAACACTGCCTTAAATATTTTCTACAGGGAGATATGCAGCAAGCGTTATTGTTTGCCAAATACACTGAATAAATTAAAAATTACTTGTGAAAATGTTTGTACGCTCTCTAATATTTCTATTTTAAATATGCTTTATTAGTTTATGTGCGTAGTATTATTTCTGTTTGTATAACTTCTTTCTTCCAATGTATAGCATGTGCGTTACTGGTTTGCATGACTTTATATAACTTCTTTGCTCCGATGTAAAGCATGTGCATTGCTGGTTTAAATTCTCTTGTGGTTTACTTTGCTTTTGTCGTTTTGTTGTCACAGTGAACATGGGGATGTGGGGCATTTGTCAAGCTGCTTCATGCAGCTTTTTTTCCCTGTCCCAACCACTTACTGTACAACTGTACGTGGTAAATAAACTAAACTCAAACTCAAGGTTTTACAAGATCGCAGTAATTTGATATGTCCTATGCAATGAATTGGTGCCACACCATGGTAACCTAACCCACCTTTTAAATTTCAATGCTGGGTATGCAGGCAGTGCATATCCCAAATCAATGAATGCACATATATGTATGGAAATTAATGCATGAATATAAGCTAGTCGCTAAGGCAACCAAACGAAGGAAAGAATTAAGTGTGCAGGACACACTTATCTGTTCTGATGTTGGCAATGCAACAAGGGTGTCATCTGTCACAGCAAAAACTTTTCGAGTAGCAACACCTACCTGTCAGGTTCCCTTCTGTTTGCAAAGTCTTCGAGGACAAAGGTGACGTCTTTTATCCTCTCACTGATGATCGCCAGATCAGGGGGCTCAGCCTGTATTCTTAGCTAAGGAACAGACCTACAATGATGGCATCATGAGGCATCTTTTCAATGTGCAGCAAGAGGCATCACAGCCCACAGTAAACAAAGGCAAACAAAAGTAAAGTCAAGCGTTTCTATTATTGAAAAGCTGTAGACCCTTACAGGGACCCTTACAAAAGAAGGGCCTAGAGGGGGAGTGCCATATAACTTGCTGTCTCAGCAGCACCCTCTACTAGGAGAGGGTGTGCTAGGTGTCTCGTGCACAAAGGACTATCAAAGTGCTTGCGTCTTTTAAAAAGCTTAAAATGGTTGAATGATCAAAAATTGGGTCACTTCCTAAAAACATCGCAGCGTGAAGGAGGATGTGCTTGCGATATGCTTTTCTAATTGTTTCTTTCTTTGATGGTCTAGATCCCTACATTCCAACAACACATGGAGCACGGTCAATGTCTCCCCACACTTAATTCGCACCTGGACACGTACCACTAAACAGCACACTAAATAGCAGGAGAGTAAGGACAGTTGCATTCTCAAGAGATCTTAGAGGTACACACTTCTCGTGTTTGCTCAACATGTTTCTTCTGAGTTCTGTCGCCACATAATGCATCAAAAGTTATAATCATTATGCTATCTTTCTTTGTAATAACTAAGAATTCATAATAATAAGAACCGTTATACATGCAGGGCTCAGTCAGAAGCCTGGATCTGCAGCCTTGCACGAGGCAGTTCTGCTAGCTATGCAAGGTGCAAGTGCCACTTCTGCAAACATGAGCAGTCATGCTATAACGCAAGGTGACATGAAAGTGCACACAGTTGACACTGAAAAACTATAATTGAGTATGTTGTGGTTGTCTGGGTACCCCAGAAATTACGGATTTGAATGGACCTTTCAAGTTCGTCAAATCATGATCACAATTAAAAGACAAGTAGGCACAGTGAAAAACATAAAGACTGATGGGGTTTTACCTATGTGCCAAAGCCACAATACGATTATGAGGCCTGCACCATGGTGGAGGGCACCGAGCAATTTTGACCTCCTGGGGTTCTGTAGGGTGCGCCTAGTACACGCTTGTTTTCTGCATTTTGACCCCCATTGAAATGCAGCCGCCGTGGCCGGGACTTGATCCTGCAGCCTCAAGCTCAGCAAGCCAACACCCCAGCCGCTAGGCTATCATGGCAAGTAGAGCACAAAACACCAATATGCAACATTATTTTTTCGGATTGACCAGTCACATCACCATATCTGCCTGAGTGTACAGGGTCGTCCACTCTTAGGGTGAACACGACGCAACGTGGCTTCCTTTTTGGAACGCGAGTGCTTGCGACGTGGGCACACATCGAAGCTAATAATGTACAGGCGCACAGAGTGACCCAAGCCCCTCTATGCTTGCACTAGATTAGCGTCGATGCGCAGTCTCATCGCGAGCGCTGGCGTTCTAATGAAAGCAGCCGCGCTGCGCCGTGTTCACCCTAAGAGTGGACGACCCTGTACATGAGTTTTCTTATTCACACAAAATACCGAGCTTGAGGGCACAAGCTTTTTTTCAGTTAGGTGTGATTTTTTGAGAAATAGGTACATAAGCCTTGGTGGTGGTGATGTACATAGGTACATAAGCGTTGGTGGTGATACAGCCGAACAGAAAGTTCGGGTGTATCACCACCAAGGTATCAAAGTGTTCTGCTATTCAATTAGCCTAAACAGGTGCATTCATTCAAGATTAGCTGCATAGATATTGGTATCCAACAGCAATAAAACACTGATTTCTCCCATCTCTATAAACGAACCATGCACACAAAGAAAGGATATTCTCCTTCTCGATTTCTTGGCCGCTTGGAAGTGTGAAGACCTCAGACTCGGCTATGTTTGTTTTTAGCTCTTCCTCAGCTAGTTTTCTGCAGAGAGATGCAAGAAGAACATGCGACGACTATAGCAAGTGTGTTGACCTGGGAACGTCAAAAACTTGTGAAAGGAAAAATGAGCCCTGCAGACACAACACTAGAAGAAAGAAGGTTGCAAGCATTTCATTTCCTTCTGCTTGTCCCGCTGGTCATACATTTCTGTGAGAAACATACAAACTTTATCAAAGATCATTTGCCTTTACATACAGAACCTACAAACTTGGACAAACCGTAACTAGCAAGCAATACACTGTTTCATCAATCTCATTGACACTGCTGCTGCTGGTTTTTAATGCTCCAAGAAACCTGCTCAGAGCAGCTGTTCCTCTGGTGTCTTCACTATAAGAGCACTTTCAACGGGTATGGTCAAGGGCTTGTCACGCCTATGACTACACACTTTTTCACAAATAAACCTTTTCACAAACAGTACTTCCTTGTTGTTAAATGTCGCAAAACATTAGTAAAATCAAGAACAAGCTTCATCATGCAAACGGTGTGCACTGCTCAGTTGTGATGGTAGACATGCAACAGTTGCAGCACCACATGCAATCACCATTTCAGTAATAACTCACTAAAATTCTTAGCAATAGAATGTTGTATCAACTAACTTGTCCAATGTTGAGTTGTTTCCTTAGCTTTACTTCACAGCAGAGTACCTACTATTGACATGCAGTGGTTCTTCATAGAAACAAGTCTTTTGCAATCAGTGTCACACTCTGGCGGGCAACACGTACGTTTGTAAAAGTTCATGCAGTCCCTGCACTTAGCCAAGGCCCAAGAGAAAGCCCCGGACCACAACCATGCAGGCTAATATTGAGCAATTTTCACAGTTCGCTCAGAAGTTTAAATAAGAAGCCAGACACACAGTCTTCAAACAAAGTATAATGTATCTAATTGATTGATTTGATTTGTGGGGTTTAACGTCCCAAAACCAGCTCTGATTATGAGAGACGCCGTAGTGGAGGGCTTCGGAAATTTCGACCACCTGGGGTTCTTTAACGTGCACGGACATCGCACAGCACACGGGCCTCAACATTTCGCCTCCATCGAAATGCAGCCGCCGCAGCCGGGATTCGATCCCGCGACCATAATGTATCTAATTGAATTTTGAAAAACTTACCTGTCTTCCTCTTGTCTCTTCTGAAGTTTCCTTGATGCTGCTTCAATGGGCAGCTGAAAGAGATGAATTCCATAAACAGGTCAGTTTAAGTACCTCCAAACTATCAGCAGTGCCAATTGTGGTGACGGCGATGCTCCTTCAAATTGGCTACCCACTTAGGGGGACAAGCCAAGACCGAAGCGGCTTAAACATCACAAAAAGAGTTGTAACTAAGAGGTCGATTCAAGGAGGGTCATACCTCTTCGTCATCACTTTCTTCCTCATCTTCGCCACTCTCCGAGCCACCAAACTCGTCATCCATAGCAGCATCATCAGAGCTCTCGCCGAAATCCTGTAATAACACAATGCAAGTTGTCATCACCTACAAAGTCTTAGTTAATACAAAACTAGACACTCAGTGTAAAAGGACGTAATACATCTTGCTGATCGTCGGCGCTGTCATCGTCATCTTCAGAATCTAACAGCTGTTTCTTCGGGGCCTTTGGCTTCAGCCATTTCTTGTTGTCGTCGGAAAATGACTGGACCTTCGGTGTTGGTTGGCTGTCATTCTCATCTAGGCGTGGGGAAATGAACACAACTGGAATAACACAACGCAGCACGCCAGGCGCACAAGTAAAACGACGACCGGACGTTTGCCACTTTCCTCGAGTTCGATCGGAGCCAGCTGGGGAAACCGGCGATACTTACCATCTTCTACTTTCTTTTTGGTGATCACCTTGCTGGTGAGGTCATTCTTTACAGCTTGGTTTTTCTTCAACCTGAAATTGACACGTAGTTAAGCGCATGCCGCCAACAATCATCTCTGCAAGCCCGCCCGTTAAACCCTTACTTTCTCAGCGCCCGCCTCGACAGCGGCTTCTCGGCTGCAACCAAACGTACACAACAAATTAGTCTATAACTCGGGACGTGCAAACAAATACTACGTGGAAAGCAAACACGTGCGGTGTTTACCTCTCAAAGCCTTCGGTATCTCTGGGGGAGGCTGGATCTTAGATTTCCTCGATCGTCGCTTCTTGGGCTTCTCGTTAAAGTCTGCTTTGCGGCCCATGATTAAACGATCCGATATTCACTTCGCCCCTCAAATGTGGGCTCCTAGAAACTGAAAAGCTTCATGCAACAGAAACGAACACCCGCATGGATGCCCGACTTCTCTTGGATTGGATTCGAAGAGCTGACGGCTAACGATGGATGTTGATGACCATTTCAATGCTGATGGCGCGAAGTAGCCCAAGTATACCCAAGTTGGAAAGATGCGAACCAGGCTGCCGTGATGCACGGTTACTGTACGGTTGCGTAGACGGTGTAGTGACGTTTCTCCTTGATTGGTTCGCCTTCATGACCAGTTATAGCGCAAAAAAGCACAAATTCTGAAAGACGAAAGAATGGGCACAGCACTGTTTCTCGCAATGAAGGAAATAGTGCGTTAGCACATCACGACAAGGCGCTGAGCGTAACCGTTGTGGTATCGTACATTGACAGGGATTTACACAACCCCCTCCCCCCCGTTAAAAAATCATAAAGAATTCTTGTGACAACCAATGACTTGGTGCCCACACCCCCTCGCGTACTGGTTACACCATGGGTAACAGCCCCTCAAAATCGAAATTCTGGATAAACCACTGTCGTACAAAACGTATGCGATTTGGTACCGCTGTGCCGCCTACGTTGAAGCCACCACAGCAGTGAAAGCCAGGAATTACACTGACAAAAAATATGAAAAATAATATTTATTTCCTGAGAAACAAGTACAGCCAGTACAGGCGCCTGTAATGGAAGATGCAGCCTTTGGTGATGGCTTCACGAGCGTCACCGAGCGCGTGCTCTTTTTAATTTGGCCGTGTTGTGCGTTCAGTCGGCGGTGCTTAAATGCCTGCCCGAGGAACCTAGCACAACTATAAAAAACAAAAGCTACTGCATGGCTTATGGTGGACGAACGCCCATAGCGCAGAATTCGCGAGCTCAAGCCCTGCGGTGCTGGACGACTCGAAATCTCCAGTGCGGTCACTGCTGTCACTTGCCAATCATGGCAGGAGATGTGACGCATCCCAAGCACGGCGTGAACAGCGTCTTCTCCCGGCGGGACATTGAGATCTTCGAGCGGTGGTTTAGGTGGTAAGTTCGCGAATGCATCCCGGATGTCATGCTTGAGCACCATTTAAAAATTCATTGCACAGTATGGGTATGCGCTATGTAAGCACTAAGTCGAGCAGACTATGCACCGTCGACCAAAGCGACAAAGCCATGTCCAAAAGAGCGGCCTTTAAGATGATTAGCATATCACAGGGAAGCGGGCGACCGAAATGAATAGCGAACACAAGGACGGCAAGCTACGTGATGTGAGCTCCATGAGCGTAAATGAGAGAAGGAAAGGCGGTGCGGGTGGAGAGGGGGACGCGAGCGCGTCAATTCTTCGCTGAGACGTAGCCAATCGCGTTAAGCTGCAGTTGCTAGCCGAGTTCTACCTCGTACATTTTCAATACACCCAGATACAAAATGTAGACATTAAAATTTACAGCGATATGTCTATGTTTATCCTGGAGTCTGGTTTCAGAGGGCTGTAACCAAATCCAGGTTGTTGAGGGGTCGGTTCCAACATGAGTCACATGATGGTAGGTGAAGTAAAAGTTGAACAGGATACTCCATGCATATAACTATACATGAAGTGTACTGCAAGTCATGTCTCGCAGATTATTTTTTGGAAGAAGGGCATACAACAGCTGATTTCACCTACGACATAGGAGACATAGGCAGCACTTCAGTGCCACAAAACTTCAGGCGCGCCAGAAAATTGTAAAAGCTCCAATATTGCAATAATACTTAAGAAGGAAGATATAAAATACTTGAACTATAGATTGAGGCATAAAATAGAATATTTGCTTGCATAAAGCAGGACAGGACGGAAATTATTGAGAGATCGAGGCGTTCGTCCTGCTGTGGATCAGCCTAATTTTGTACTGAAGTTAGGCTGATGGTGATAATGATCTGAGGGCATCTTTAAAATAATTTGTCCGAATAGTTACCGAGCACATGCTGCCCAAACCAACCTACAGTTAACAATAACCTTGTCTTGCTTTTCAGTGGGGACCCAAAGGAGACTGGTGAGCTAGATGCAGAAGGTCTGAAACGTCTGTGGACAAGCCTTAAAATGGACGTAACGCAGATGTCTTCCAAGTGGCTAATTGCCTTAGCAGATGACAAGAGGAATGGGAAGCTGAACTTTGGAGAGGTATGCCACACATACTGCTCTTCTGCACACCAGGCTTGTTTCATAATGAAATGCACTCCGCTGCAGTTCCTGTATTTGTGGATGATGGCAGCTGAAAATTCCGAGTTCCAGTCAACACCTGAAGGACAGGCCATGCTGCGAACTATGCAAGCGTTTGAAATTTATCCCGTTGCATCCGACAAAAAGCCCAGCACCTGCTACACCTTAAACCCATGGGTAAATGTGCAGTGATGCGTTTAAATACTGTGACCATCTGCTTTATGCACTTAAATATATCTAGCTTTATGGTTGGCACCTTGCTTCAGGTACGATCAAGATTTCTTGACCAAGGAGACGAAGGGCAACCGTTTGACGTAAAACTGCCTCAGTCCCGGATACAAGAAGCACGAGAACTCTGCGAAGGAGCTGCTAAGCAGCGGGCAGCATTCATAGCTCAGGCAAAATCACTTTACGAAGGTAAGCATGAAGCACGCTTTTTATCGGACTGCTTGCATTGGTCGTAACTGTATTTGCAGGAAGCACACGAATGCAGCACAAGGTCCATGCAGAACGCCGAGCTGAATTCATCAAATGGGCACGCACAACCTTTGAAGACGACAAGGTCGTGCAGAAGAATCTCCTAGATCAAAACGAAAATGAGGAACAGATTACGTACCATGATGCTTCTGTATGCCCTGTGATGAGCAAGTCATCGCCTGCCATCAGCGAGTTCTCGCTAGACCAGTGTTCTTTTCTGGCTGACTGGTTTCACAGGTGCCTATAAATGCTAACCACATCAGTTCTCAAGTATACAGTGATGCTATAGGCAAGCTATGTATATTTTTCGCAATATATATTCTTTCTTAGCAGACAGTGCATTGAGTAAGCACTGCCAGAATTACTGTCGTTAAGCGTCTGATACAGATAGTTGTCTAGTTTTGTCAGTGCCATTGATTCTCATTGGCATGTGTGCACTTCTGATGTGCTCACCAACCTTCGTCCATAATGTAGATGCGTCCACAATGATGACAGTGGACTCTGAGCCAGCTTTGTGGACAGCACACAATTTGCCTCGGCATCGTGCAGGTTTTGCATGCATACGATGACAAAGGACAGACAGTTTATGACCACCTTATCTCAAGTTTGCAAGAATATAATAATTGATAGTTTCCTTATGCTTTATTCTGATGATTGTTTCCATTTCGTATTTGTGGCTACTTTACAGCCATGTCGAGCGTAGTAGAGTGGCCATTACCATTAGTGCTTGCATACAAAGTTTGATAAAGATGTTGCGAGGGAACAAGAAAGGACGTACAGGATAGTGTAAAAGCAATGAAGAAGAAAGGCATCACTCTGAAGCACTTACCTTTTACCTCAAGACTCTTGCCCACTTTTTAATGAAGCCTGCTTCACTTCTGTACAAATCTTTTTCATTTAGCTTGGAATAAAAGTCGCAAGGCTTACAGAATTGCTCAGCTTGTAAGTTCTTTTCCCTAATGCATCTAATTTTCAGATGGGATATGAACAAGGATGGCCTGCTTGATGAGCATGAAATCCAAAACATGTTTCACTGCCTGCGAATTCCGATCAGCCCGAGTGCCCTGCACACTATTGTCCAATACTTTGACGAGGACATGGATGGCAAGCTTAGCTTCCGCGAGGTTGGTGCCACAAGCATCCGAGCAGAGCGGAAGGTTTCCCCTATTTGACCACTCTCTTCTCCCTTGCAGTTCTTGCTCATGTGGCGTGCAGCGATATACGACCCGGACTTTCAGCGTACTGCCGAGGGTTGCAAAATGGTCAAGCACATGCGAATCCACAACCTTTTACCCAACCAAGCAAAGAAGCCAGTATGGGTTAGTATTAGTACTACATTAGAACTTCGTTATAATGAACCCACATATAACGAACTATTGCATATAACGAAACAATCGCAATTCCCCTTGAAGTTCCCATAGATGACATGGATATAGGCTATAACGAACAATGGTTATGACGAAGTAATTACGGCTCCCCCTTCAACTTAGTTATAACGAGGTTTTACTGTATATCCTTTGATTTCTATCTATCGTGACCTGGCTACTCAAGTGGTACTCTTTCACACTTGCTATGTGTAGCTGTAGAGTGTCACAGCACTGTCACTAAAAATGTACTCAGTTTAACAACATAGAACTTTGCTTCTGTGCAAACAGCATGATGGAAATTGGGAATTTCACTTATTCCATTGTAAACGAAGCTGACTCATTATTAGTGTTAGGGTGGTACATCAACGCCACCACAATCTTGCTATTTAAAAATGGTTGTTACTAATACGTCGCATTTAAGGCACTATGGCTGTAGAAGAAGGAAGAGATTCATTTCCTGGCAGGCTTATTTCACACTAGTTTAGTTTGATGCTTCTAAGTGCTTTTACACTGCTTTAAACAATAGTTTTCTTAGAGAAATTATTTGGTGCAGTTAAGAAGGGAGCTGCAAGAGATAAATTGTCTTTCTCCCTCGCAGTAGCGCAGAATTTCAAGAGAAACCAATATCCGTTTCTGAAGACGCATATCCAGATGTGGATGTCACTCTCCATTTTTGGATGCAAGACTTATGCTGAGTTGTTCTGCCAAGGATACCTCGATATGGGGGTGAAAAAAAGGCATTTCTAAAGATTAGGGATTACCTTTTAAAACTTTTGTACATTTGGTAAGCCGTTCCTTGCTCTAGCAGTGAAGAAGTTGTGTATATCTTCAACACGAGGGACCACTGACAGATTGTTGAATACACAGAAGCGATTCGGGCCGTGTTAGATATGTACGCAAAGTTTGATCACATCGATGTTAAGTTTTTCACCAATACTCGTGCGTGGTTTACTGACCGAGGGCTTACTTCTTTCACAGTGACCGCAAACGTGCCACCGGAGAAGCGCCACATGACAAGAAAGAAACGAGACGACAGAGACTGTTTCATTTGTTACACCTCCTCGTTTTTATTTACGTTACTAATAACTTATGTGTATCACTGCTCTGCGTGGTATGGACAAAATAAAAATAAAAACATGAGAAGAAACAGGATAAAAAGGGGGAAGAAAAACTGTGAGGGGGTGTCAAACCTGGCCCCATGCAACCCCCCAGCCACCCCCGAGGCGCCCCTCGGTGGATGCCACTATGTACAGGTTTGGGTAGCCAAGGGGGAGGACGGGGGGTACAAAGGGAGTGCGGTTGCCCCTCTCATTTTTTTTTTTTTTCTTGACAGCCAGCCACAGACGATGAAAATCAGGTGACATAAACACTTTTTTTTTTCATGTTCTTTCACACATTAAAAATGGAGCGCACACATGAACAATGATTGGAGTAGCAGAGAGAACAGAATATAGAACAGTCGTTTGGTTAAGGTAGTGGAGCGTTCCTTCCTACACATTTTTTTTTTCTTCTCTGCACGTGCACCGAGGTCGCATTGAAACGAAGTGAAAATCGCGCCCTGGTGTGAGAAACGACTGGGAGAACTTCCCCACAGCAACATGTAGTAAACATTGTTTGACGATACACCGGCTGGTAGTAGCATATAGATAGAGACTCCTTTGAAAAATGGCTTGAGCAAACGGGAGAAAAACAGCAAGGAGGACTCGGCGCCCCATTTTTTTTTTTTTTTTTCCTTTTCCCCCCACCGCACATGCTTAGGTGCATCGTGTTCCTTCTTCCGTTACCTCGTCCGCACTTCTCTCGCTCTCTCGCGCGATGCCTTCTTTACCTGTGCATCTATCTGAAATACCTTTTCCAGGATTTCTAAATTAAGAAAGTAAATACCAATAGGCATGTGGGAAAACCTTCCTACACACCTTTACTTTGTATACCACTACGTTAAACGCAATGCTCTCTACTAAACAAACACAATGGCCAATGCAGTCCTTTTCTTGTCACACTTGTGGCATTGTGCTTGCTGATTAAAATGACACTGACAATGTTACGCGTACGTAAATTATAAATAGTCAACATTGCACCTCGGCATCAATCACTGGGTAAAAAAGAAAAAAAGTAAATCTAAAAATACGCTGACACTTCATAACTCCCATCAATCGGTGACAAGCATGCTGACCTATCCGGACTGTTGCGCGCCTCCAAGCAAGCTTATTTTATCCACTTTGAAAAATGTGAGGTGTGGCTTGAAAAGACATCACAAAGAATTTTTTTTCCCCCTTTTCCTTTAAAATTTTGAAGAGAAAGGTTTTTGTTGTTGAATGTACAGACGATACAATACACACGTAGCAGCTTATGTACAAAATTTACACTCGGGCTAGACTACTACTCGACCCCCGCGCCCTCTCTCCCCTTTCTGAAAGCAATGATGGGGGTGGGGTGGGCAGAAAAAAAAAATCTCGCTTCATAAGCAAAAAAAAAAAAACAATAAAAAATCCTCCCCTTGTCAAGCATGAATAAAATGCACAAGAAGTTCGCTCTGCCACAGTAACAAGAGGGGAGAAAAAAAAGTTAAAACTATGCCAGGTACAATCTTTTTTTCTTCTGTACAAACTAAACATGATGAATGAAAATGAAGTGTGATAAACCAAAGAGGACCACTGTACACAATCTGTAGAATGATCTTAAGTGACCGACGATTAAAAAAAAAAAAGAATTGCTCGATGCTTCTTTACATCACTGATACAACACACAGTCCACGTTGGCGAAAAAAATAAAATGGTGCAAGATGCAACAACATAATGTACACACGGTATGCAAAAAAAAAAAAGAGAGAAAAAAGAAACACCTCACAATCTTGGTAGGGGGGTTTCTACAGTTTGCGTCTTGCTCTCCACAACCATGTTTTTTGTTTCTTTTGTTGTTGTTTTTGTTTACGCAGCAGAAGGAGGAGCTCGTGACAACACTCGCTACAATGACATGATCTTCCGCACAGCTCGCACAGCATTTGCGTTAACCTGTATGTGTTTGTGTAATGTGTGTGTGTATATGCTTGTGGCAATGAAATCCCTGACTTGAAAACACCTCGCCGCCTTCCTCTTTTCTATGAGTGAAACATTATACAGAAACTGTACAATACTACTGTTGTCAATATGCACACACCTACATACATACGTACATACATACACACACATGCATTGGACAACAGTTTTTTGAAGGAGAGCACGTTTTCTTCTCACCTCGGCTAATAATATGTACACACTGAAAATCTTTGCCTTATTTACTTATATCACATGGTAGTTTGAGCCTGCATCTATATATAGCGTTTTTTTTTTCTTCTTGCTTCACATTCTCTGCACATCTCTTTCCTTTCTTTTTTTTTCGTCTTCTTTCACCTGTTACGACGTTCGAACCAGCCTTCCACGGTAAAGGCTGGTGATGCTCTCTTTAACTGGAGATTATTACTTCATATACATAATATGTATATATATATATAATGTGTGTATGTATATATATATACTGTATGTATACATACATAAATATATGTACACATTCACATCGATCCATATGTACAATACAGATAATGACGGGAGAACTCTTGACAAAACGAAAACACCTCTTAGCGCACGCCCAAAACCCTTCCCTTCCCCTACACGCTACCCAGTGCGCAAGTGTTCCCACACTCTTCGGTTTGCACGGCCCCAACCGGCGAAGCCCGACCCAAATGCAATGCGACATAGTACTCCTCTTCTCTCTCTCTTTCCAACAACAAAAAGAAGAAACGGGCGAAGACGAGGGACGGCAGCAACCGACTGCATGTGCGGTGCTCAACACAGGAGTTATCCCAGGAGGAAAAAACAGGCGATGATGGGTCGGGCTTGGGGCGGGGGGGGAGGGCGGGTCGTGGTGGCGGCGGTGGCACAGGGGGGCTGCCGTCCCTCAGTCTCCAATAAAACTCTCTGCGCCGTATATGCAAGTGGCCAAAAGATAACGAAGTTGTTAGCAGAGCACCATTGGTTTCTTGGGGGTTTTGGTTGTTTTTCTATCTCCTTCGCGTGCTTGCGGAACAACGGACTCCTTCACGTTTTCGGAGAGTCTTTTGCTTGTCGAGGACAAAGTGGTGGTGAGATCTGTTGTCGTGGATGTCGGGGGAGGAAGGTGGAGGAACGGGTCGTCTTGGCCGCTCCACTCTCTCTTCCCCTCGTTCACACGGTGGCGATGATGACCAACAAGTGGGCAATGTCGCTGACGCTGTGCAGGAGGTCTGGTGCGATGCGTGCGAGGTTCTCGTTGGAGAATTCGCAGGAAGGAAAGATGTGGATCACGTAGGCCGGCTGCGAGAGTTTTGAGAAAGAAGGAACAGTCTAAGCACATTTCCTGACCTCTAGCAGAGCGAACGTTTAGACTGTGCACAAAACGAGTTCAGAGATTTGCCGAATAATTTTATGCTGAAAGGGAACATGGGCACAGAGTTCTAACATCAGCACCACTGACTGATGGTGCACTGTTGTATGGATATCATATATTTTTACGTATAAATCTACATACCACAAATGACACCCTCTCCAATAAATGTGAAATATTACTTCACTGGCGCTATTAGTACAGCAGACAAAGAGCATGCAGACAACTACAAAAACTAACACCAGCACAACTTCCTCTGACAAATTTCTTCTAACACCTTGATGCACCTTTGGCCGAGAAAATCGAAGTTAGAATTGGCTACAGTAGCTCATCCCCTACCCCACAGTGGATGCTGCCGTATAGGTTTCATTTGATGATGCTTCTACTTGACACTACGATCCTTGCTACATTCACACAAGGTTCCCCGAGTTGGTGTGATATTACATACAGTAAACTCTCAATAATTTAAACCCCGACAGTTCAAACTTCTGGTTAATGCAAACAAATCTCAGAATTTTGGTTGGCCTGCTATGTTGACAATGTACATAAAAGCTGCTTAATTCAAACTGCACCATTCAGTTCATTCTGTTACTTCATACTTTTCGCTTACCCTCGCCAGAAATATAGAGTGCTTTGGTTCCTTCTAGATGAACGTTCATGCTGCTATAATCTTTAACCGTCAGAAATAAAGCCAAATGCCTGACAGCACTTGTCAAAGCATCTAAGACCACCAATAGAAAAAAGGAAAAGAAAACACCAACGTAGCTACAACGCATGTGTAGCTGCGTTGGTGTTTTCTGGCCATCTCTGCTTTTCAGGTATGTTGCACTCAGTCATACTTCTGCTCGGATCTGATCATTCATACAAAAGTCTGGCGTCCCCTCAATCTTGAATAAATAGGAGTCTATTTCTTAACCTGCACACAAACAAACACGGCTATGCTTCAATCAGAACTGCGATAAGTGCCTGAACTTTTGGTTCCATTCACTGAAGCAAGGCATGGACCAGTTAATCGGGCATTTCTTTCCCCAGTGCAGTACTCACCTGCTGGGAGCCGGGAGCAGCTGCGTTGACAATGCCGGCAGCCTGCTTCAGCTGCAGGTAATTGATGAATCCGTTGCGCAAGTTGTTGGACTGCTGTAGCACGTCCATGTGGTCTCGTCCGCAAGGTAAGGCCAGCAGAATGCAATGCTCGTCCACCATCTGGAAGGAGCCAGCGGACAAACGCAATGGAAATTCAACGCCGGCAAACTATGTGTCCTAACAACAAAGGCCATACTGAAACATGGCAGCCTCCCCTCCCGTTACATAAATGGCCAGAAGGGAGGGTCAATATCGTCTACGTCACAGGGGGTGTTGGCAGAATATAAATATGGGTCACATTAAGAACAGGCAAACTGGGCAAATTGGTTGTACACTGTTCATGGTCTTGGGGTAGAGCTTAGCAGGCACTGAACTAGAGAAAGGGGCAAAATGATAGACTAAGCGCTTGCCACAATCCTTCATGTCATGTCTCTCTCTCTCCTTTATTTTTTTCTTTTTCATTTCCATATTGTTACAGTGCTAAGTCTAAAACCACGAACTATGAGGCCTTGTGCCCCAAAGCAATACAAGCTACAAAAAGTGCTGCAAATGAATTGCAGCACTCTGAAGTGCAGCAAACATGCGGATGCCTAGTGCATATCACGAGTTTTTTTCACGTGCTACCTCCATTAAAGGGCACCCACACCACTAAAACAGCTGATACACAATGGGGGTGTTATGAAATGTCAATGAAAAATGTTGAATAATAAGGCACTTCTTTGATACTATCGCTATCTCCGACTCTCCAATGTAACCACAATTTCGTTGCTCTGTGTTTTATATGCAGGTGTTGTCCTTTGTTACTGAATATTCTTTCCACACCTCCACGGCTACCAGGTGCACAGTAAATCTTTGTGCCATCCATGTAATAGCCTAACAGAGGACAGACAGCTTCAATGGATAAGTGACTGAACGGATGGACTCACCTGCATTTTTCGTGCAACACCTTCCAGCTGGGTCTGCTCAAGTCGCATCCGCTGTGCGATGCGGACTGGTGGTGTGCAGCCGTCGGTCATGGGTGGAAGGGATGCGACAGCAATCCTGGAGTTGCCCGAGACGAAGTGCATTTGCACAGCTGCTTGGTCGTTCTTTAGGGCTAGCAGACCTTGCCACATAACGGGGTACCGCTGCGCACACAAGAAACCACGTCAGTAAACATGCCATAGCACTGGAAGACGAAGATTGCTTATTTAGAGTCATCTGCATGCTGGGGGGCCACGTTAACGTTTCTTTGAAATTGGTAGCAGTCTTGATTACTGGCAAAAGCGTGAGTAGTTGTGATCACATGTGTGAGGTTGGATATTGATGCTTCTTGTAAGCCACAGCTGGACGTCAGTATTAATCCTTGTCACTTCTTGTGTTCTGTGTTAGCTACTGTGCTGGGTCATATCAAGATGGAATACCAACTAGCCTGGTCTCATACATTGCTTTGTTCTAGCAGCTTATTCACTCAGCTCAGTTGATGACCGTTCTAATGCTTAGATGCTAATGTGATACCCTCCTGTCCTGTCCTTGTACATAGTGTGAATTATGTGGAGGGCCCATGAATCAATGCCATCCATCTCCCATCAAATATTTTACATTTTACATGTGACAGTACAATGCAGTACACGGCCAGACCCACTTTCATTTCGCAAACTTCAATTGGTTTTATCTAGAGTAAGATCAAAATTTTCCTGCCAGACATCACGGTAGTTAAAGATGCTGGTACCTAACAAAATGTGGAGACTCAGTGGATGGAAAAACAGTTGCCCGCTTACCTGTAAGAGGAATGAGTCACCCTGCGGAGGCACTTGGCTGGCATGTGGTGGCGTCTGTGG
This sequence comes from Hyalomma asiaticum, assembly GCA_013339685.2. NCBI lineage: Eukaryota > Metazoa > Arthropoda > Arachnida > Ixodida > Ixodidae > Hyalomma > Hyalomma asiaticum. The sequence goes on from CM023484.1 coordinate 47,793,549, forward strand.
CTGAGATCGAGGTGCAGCAGGTGGAGGTGCCAAGGCATGCGCAGGCGGTGGCCCATGGTGCAAGGGTGCCTCGAGGCCCGTCTGGCGTCGATCGAACGGAACCCCCTTCTTGGGCAAGTCGGCCTCTTTCTTGAGGGCCAGTGCACCTCCTGGTGAGTGCAGGAAAGGTGGCGAGCCGCCCAGGCCCCCCGTCGGCTCGTGGAAGCCCTGGTGGGCGGCAGGGGGCTTGGGGGGCTCGTCCGAGGACGGACCCTTGTCCGCGGGCCCGAGGTGGCCGGCCCCCCGCAGACCGTAGGGGCTGGCCACCGCGGGGGAGTCCGTCACTCGCTCCTGCGGTGACGAGGCCACCCGGGGGCTCGTTTGTCGCAACGGTGGGAACGGCGGCCGCAGCAGCTCCTTGCCGGGGACGTCCTTGGGCGCTCCCTCGGCTATGGTGGGCTCTGCTTCGCTCCCTTTGAGTGGTGGTGGTGGGCGACTTTCCTTGGATACACCTTCGCGAGGCTCGGGCGGTGCTCTGAATCCACCAGGCGGGTATGCAAACCGCAGCCCCTGAGCTTCAGGTGGTAGGGCATAGTGAGGGTGCTGCTGTGCTGCTGCATAAAGCATCTGCTGGTGGTGCATGTAGGCCGACAGCTCTGGCGTATGCATGCCCAGGTGGCTTGCCACCAGCAGTTGCTGACCAGGTGACGGGCGCAGGTGCAACAGCTCTTGAGGCGGTGTGGCGGTAGGGTTGGGGCCACCGACATGCAAGCTTGCTCCCGGTCGCCCCAGTGGCCCGCCTCCCATGTACTGTGAAGCAGCAACAGCCAGTTGGTAGTTCTTGTGCTGCTGCATCAGGTGTGGATGCTGCAGAAGTTCGGCTATTACACCTCCACCAGGCGGAGCCACCCCAGCTGAGCCTCCAGTGGCAGCATGCGAGCTTCCGGGCTGTAAACACGGCAACCGTGAAATCAGCGTTTCGTGTGCACTGACTGCCCTTACTACGACAGTAGAATGCAGCCATGGACCTTTCACGTTTAGTCTTCTAAACCTGTGTTTCACAGTGCCTTCAATGCTGCAATCATGTAAATGGGACATCGGTAATTACGAGAGCTGGCCATAAGCAACTAACCAGCCTCACTATTACTTTTTCTATATTCACTGTTGTGAACAAAAATCCTACAAGTGAGAAATGTGCGACTAAACTTGCACTCTTAGTGAAGATGCCAGTTGCATTTATTTAAGCCTTTGATTGCAGCTGCTACATGCACATTAGGTAACATTATAATTACACTGGATAACATGATAATTACAACAGAGAAGAAGAATAATATAAAAATAGTCAAATCTCGATACAGTAAAACCTCGTTATAACGAAGTTGAAGGGGGAGTGGTAATTGCTTCGTTATAACCATTAGTTTGTTATAACCAATATCAATTTCATCTATAGGAATTTCAAGGGGAATTGCAATTACTTCGTTATATCTGATAGTTCGTTATATCTGGGTTCATTATAACGAGGTTCTACTGTATAACGAAGTGCTTGGCTTTTTACAATATGATGTCCGAAGTATCAGTGCTGTCACAGAGGAAGACAAAGCCAATAAATTTAAACTTCAGTTGATGCCAGTAGGCAGACTGGCGTGTTGTATGTGGTTTTTGCGGACCCATTTTCAAAATTGCACGCCGTGCGACATAGCGGCTACCAACACGGAGCAGCACCTCTCCTGTCCATTACTGAGGGGGAGGGAGAACCTAAATGCCTTGCTCCTTGCCACTAGAGCCGGGGGAGCAGAGACCAGAACAACCTTGTGCATCGTATTGCGTGCTGCGATCCGGAGCACGATTTGGTGTTTTTGTCATCAATGTGTGTAAAGCGACAAGCGTGTGTAGCTGTAGAAGCAGTAATACTAAACTCGGCAAGCTCTCACCTATCTTGCAAAATATTGTGGTTTTTTAGGCAATAGGTTTCGTTGATGAGGCGTGTATCTAGATGGAGATCCCAATTGGTGAGAGAAAGAAAAAAAAAGAAGGTGTCATTGCTTCTTTGTGAAGCCGCCAGCTATCAGCTTTTCTTCTTGATAGCTAGCAGTTCTGTGAACATGATAACAGCAGTGTTGTCCTCTTGATCTAGGTTTTGATAACAAGGTGCATTACTTATCACTTTTTACCATAGTATGTTTTATCTGCGCTTCTTTAGCTTGACACATGGCGTACAGCCGCTGTGATGAGATCTTTGACCACGTGTTACGAAGTCGTGGTAGCAGGATCCCTAATGTGACAAAATCGTTTTGTAAACATGTCTTCCTTTTTTCACTGCTGTTATTAGAATGTTCTCACGATGCATTTTTGTGTAAGAAGAATCCTTTGGTGACAACACATAGAATAGAAGGCTGAATTTCAATTTAACGAAGTTTTGATATAACAAAGCAAATTGCCAATTTTACCGACATTGTTATAGGTTTAACTGTGCATAAAAAGCAACCTTTGTGGTGCTTCCAGTGAGTCGCCTAGGTTTATATAAATCTCTCTGCTTTTCATAACAGTGTATGTGATATTTCATAATGTTACATGGAGGCCAGACTTTTTGTTACATTGGTGGTTATCCCATGTACTTGAACAATGCGCATGTAAGCAGGGTCACTACTGCTCTCCACCACTGAAACCTTGTACGATCTTGCAAACACTACATAAGTAAAGGAAGTAACAACACAACCCCAAAATCGGTGTTTGTTACTGTCAAACGGAAAGAACTTCAGGCCACACTAACCATGCTCGAGGGTTCGTAGCCCCCAAACGGTGGCTGCAGGAAGCCACCCGTCTGCTTGGCCGCATGCTGCATCCCAGACAAGGTGTTCTTGGATCCGACTGGCGCCCTTTGTTCGTGAATCTTTGTGGGTGCTTGGGTCATGATGGCAGGACCCTGCGGTTGTGGCGGGCCTTGGCTTCTGCTTGCCACTACTCCCTCCACAAGGGTCATCTGGCGAGGCACGGGGGCTGGTGGCGTGCGAGATGCCGAGCCCACGCGTCCAACAGCCTGCGATGGCATGGCGAAGCCCTCGGCCTTGATGTGACTCGTGGCGACCACGTGCGGTTGCTGCGGCGGCTGAAGGTGTTGAGTCACCGACACGGGCACACCCTTGATCTCACCCGGGTGGTGCGAGGGGTGTAAGCCTGGACCTTGCTGCTGTTGCTGCTGCTGGTGCTGTTGCTGTGGTGGCTGTAGTTGCTGGTGGTGGTGTTGAGACACGGGGTGTTGCGATGGCTGTTGCTGAGGTACCTGATGCTGCTGCTGCTGCTGCTGCTGCAGCAGCTGTTGGTGAGGCGATGGTGCGTGCAGCTGCGAATGCTGCTGTGCATGTGACGGGTGTGACTGGATATGCTGCTGTGGGTGATGGTGAGGCTGTTGTGCTGCTGGCAGCTGCGAAGGTGGGCCCTGAGATAGGAAAAAATGCAACGCATGAGAATAAGATGGAACACTGAAAGGAAGAACAACAAGCATTCCCAATATCTCTTTCTTTTTCGTACAGGTCCAACAGGTTTCTCCAGTAAGCAAAGCTACATGCGCATGACCACCCAACCTACAAGGAACACACTGACCAAGCAGAATGAGCAAACTTCATGGGCAATAGCCACAAAAATTTGCATAAGTATGCACAAAGGTGTGGGCTGCTCACCTCCATCTTTGGTTGGCCGCAGTGCACCTGTGCAGGATTAGGCCCCCCAACCATCGCATGCGCAGGGCCGGGCATCTTGGTGGCAGCCTCTTGCTGTGGTAGAGATGGTGTCCGCACTACCGAAGGATGCACACCCCTGACCAGGTGCTGCTGCCCCGCCAGACTGTTGAACGAGGGTGGGTACTGGGGTCCCATGGACGGACGGGGTCCAACCCACAGTGAAGGTTGACCCAGTGACATAGACGGTTGTCCGAGAGATACCGGAGGTTGACAGAGGGACACTGGAGTCTGCCCTACTGATGCAGGTGGCGGTTGTCCGAGTGACACTGGTGGTTGTCCCATAGACATACCTGGTGGCTGCCCCAGAGACACAGGTGGCTGTCCCACTGGTGGCATCGAGAGTCCCTTGGCACCGACAAAATGGGCTGGCATGGCACCTGTTGGCACTGATGTGCTGATTGGCATGTTGCTCGGTGGGTGCTGCTCAGGAATCTTTATGGCAGCTACGGCAGGGCCAATGGGCATCTCGGACGGCTTGCTTATGGCAGCCTCGGGCCGTGCGTGGGTGGCAGACACCTTTTGCAGTTCCGACGGTGACATGGCTGAGACAACTGCATGCTGTGCAGGCCTGCCATGGATTACAGGAGCTTGCAAAATCCCATGGCCCTTTGCAGTGCCAGAGTGGGCTAATACTGGAGGTCGCTGGATCAGTTCGAGAGGAGGCTTTCCTTCCTTCTGTTGCGATCTGGAGTCATCTACAGCACAGGGCTGAGATGGCATCACCCACGACGAAATGCTTGGTTCCACTGGAGAACTCACGGGTGGCATTTTGCTGTCTGTGATGTTTGTAGTTGTCTGCTGGCCTGGTGTTTTCACGATTCTCGATGGAACTTCACCCTCGGGCACCGCTGCTGAAGCTGGTGCTGCTGCTACTGTTGTTGCCGTGGTTCCTGCAGCAGCTGTTACTGATGCCACTGAGGGCTCTCCACTTTTATTTACAGGTGTCAGGAAGCCAGTCACAGGATCAATGAGCTCTGTTGGGCTGAGCCGTGAGTCACTGTCCTCTGTTTCACAAGGACCTGCAGAGGCTCTTGTCTTTTGCTCATCCTTGACAGCCACTTGTTCTGACCTTGCTGGTGGTGCAGTAACTGCCACCTGCAAAGCTTCTGTTCGAGTTGCCTCTGGCCGAGACTGTTGTTGCGACGAATTGTCTTCTTTGGAGGGCTCAGGTTCATGCGGAGGCTCTTCCTTCGCTCCCGTGTCTTTTGACATTTCTGCCTTGGCTGCAGATCTCGTGAACCTGAAGGATCGCAGAGACATCTTGGATTCTGGTTTGCTAGTCTGCTCCAAGTCGGTCGCTGAGCTTAAAGTTTCTGCTGCTGCTGCTGCTGTTGTTGCAGCTGCTGGTGGCGGTGGTGGCGGTGGTGGCAGTGGTGGGGGGACGACAGCAGAAACAGGAGCAATCGGTTTGCTCTCCTCAATGCTGTCCTTGACTTTGTTGTCTGGAATAACAAGCACCGGGGCTTCGTTCTTTGCTTTTGTCACTTCGACGGTGCCCTCTGGCTCAGCTTTTGATGACACCTCCTCGTTCCGCCTACTTGACCTAGTTCTTCGAGCTGCTCGGGTCATAGGCCCTTCCGAGTGCAAGTCGCCTTCTTCTTCAGGTGCCTTGAAGTGTCCTGTAAGGTTCAGCAAATATGAGACTGCCTTTAGCCATCAGTAGCTTACGCCAGTTTACAATGTGTCAGCAAAGTCCACAGCATTAATATACTGCACGGATTCAACGACATGCTAACAGCTACGAAGATGTTCAACATAAGGGGCAGCCTTCTGCCTCAGTTTCTGTTCAGCTGTCATCATTACTGAAACTTACAATTTGTCACTGTGGTAACCACATATGCCACAGTTTATTGAAAAACCTACTTAGCTGTTACCTCTACCAAATATCTGTGATTTGTGCTTTTGCAGAGCTCATGAACACAGCTGTGGAACTGAAATAACTGTTCTTGGTGTATACTGCACCTCAGAAAGCTCCAAATAGAGTGCTCATTCGGTTTAATGCCCTGCATCACAATGTGACAGAGAAAGCCTGCAGTAAGTAAGCCTTACCTTTCACTACATCTTCAATGGTCTCATCAATGGTGGTCTTGTTCGCCTGCGACATGAGCCTAGCTGACTTTCTGGTCTTGATCTGGTGAGCGTCGGACGGTTCTTGCTTGGCGGGTGGCACCTTCTCCTGCCGAGTGTCGTCCCCAGCAACTGCTTCTGATGTCTTAACCACTTCAGCTGTGCTGGATGAACTGCCATCATGGCCGTCCTTCTGGTGCAGGCGGATAGTGATGGAGATCTTGCCATGCTGACTCAGCTCTGTGACGTACTCCTTGGTGCAAGCCTCCTTGTCCTCAAAGGCTTTGTGCTTGCTCTCATCGTGCCGCTTCTCATGCTGTGACTCGTGAGCTTTGACCTCGTGTGCCTTGACCTCGTATACCTTGACCTCGTTGGTCTTGGCGTCGCTTGCTTTGGCATCATGGGCCTTGGTGTCATAAGTCTTGACAGTCTCGCTGGTCTTGCTGTCATGAACCTTGCCATCATGGCTCTTGACGTCATGCATTCTACTGGCATCATGAGATCTCAGCTCATGAGTCTTGGTCTCGTGTGGCCTGGCATCGTGAGCACTGGACTCTTGGAGCTTGCTTTCGAAGGATGGACACTCGGCGGGTCTCAACTCGTGCGTCTTGCTTTCTTCGTGGATGGTGTGGTCAGCAGTCTTTGGGGCGGGCTCTACATGCCTCTCGAGGTGCTTCTCGGGTGCCACTTGCCAATCAGTACCTCCGAACTGGGTTTCCTCCTCATCTTCGGAATCCTTGAACTCGTACACATCATAGGCACTTGTGGTGCTGCCTTTTGTCAACTTGTGTTCGTGTGCTGCTGCACCTTGTCGTGTGCAAACAAACAGCGGTCGTTGTTCTTTCTGCTTATCTGCATCCTTGAAATCATGCTCCTCACTTCTAATTTCAGATGTCTTGTCAAGAGCGGGCGATATTCGACCGGAGTGATGCTCTCCAGAACTCTTCTTCTTTCGTCCTCTCCTCTTTTTCGGTTCTTCCTTGTATGGGTCCATGCAGAAGTCGCCAAGTTTTTCTTCAGGCAGGGCATTGTCCATGCCATGCCCGCCAGTAAAGCTTGTAGCCGGAGCAGCAGACGAGTCAGTGCTCTCCTTGGATGTACTGCTGTCGAATGAGAGCCTCAGCCTTTCTTCGTCATGGTGCTGTGCTTCACCTCCAACATGCAGTGGCTCAGCCTCCAGATTGGCAACTTCATTCTTGACTTCGTTTGATGGGAACACAGGTGTGTCCTCGGTCTCAGACAGCGTGTTCTCAGTGTTATCAGACCTGAGGCTGCGCCGCACTTTGTCAGCAGATGTGGCGCGGCCTCTCTTTGCAGGAACTTTCGGGACGTCAGCAACTTCCAGGCGAGGTACAGAGGCCCTTCTCGATTTCGCCTTGCGTCCCTTGCGGCTCCCTGTTTTGCGCTTGACACCTTCTGTTCCTGCTACAGCAGGCTCTGCAGAATGTGCTGGAGTTTCTTCTGCTGAGAGTGTGTTGTCTAGCTGTTCACCGGAAGAGTCACCTTCCTGATGCGTTGTTTCGTCTTGCTCTACCTCCTGCGTTTCACCAGTTCCAACTGGAGAACTAAGAGTCTCGATTATGTCAAGAATGGGTGCACGATGAGACATGTCATCGAACATCTCTTGATCTTTGCTACTGTCATTCTCAATGGGGACATCAGTCTGGTGCAAACTGCTCTGCCTCGAGTCTGCTGTATCCTCATTGTTTTCATCCACAGTCTCCATGTCTTCAGCCTCGTCTTTGGGTTCAACAGCAACGTCAGGCGCAAGTGCAGTCGGCGTATCAAACAATTCTTCTTCCTGCTTTGTAATTTCAAGGTCCTTATGCTGTGGTGTGCTCGGCTCATCATCCAATGTGCCGGCCGGAGCACATGTGGTGTCAGCAGGCTTCTCTTCCAGCGACTCCTCTGCAGAAGGGACAGTAGTGCTTTCTGTGGGAGGTGGCCTTGTTTCTTCCTTGGCAACTTGGTATGGGTCAGCCGGTAGGGATTCTTCTAGCTGTTCATACCTCTTGTCACCAACATACTGGTGTTCCTCGTCAGTATCGGATAGAAGCCGCTGACTAGCACTCTCAGCTCTTGAACTTCGTCGCCTTTTTCGCTTGAGCTTCTGCTTTTCAGGTTTGACTGCTGTGGCCCCAGCCATGTCAGACTCCTCTGTCGATGTCGTCTGTCCTTCTGGCTGCAGCACAGCTCTTGTGAGATCGGGCAGTTCTTTTGGCGGCACCATGCTTGGTTCCGGTTCTTTAGCATCCATAAGCAAAGGTGGCTCTGATGTTACCTCCTTTGCAGGCTCTTCCTCAGCTGCTTCACACGTGGAGAGCTCCTCGGCAGGACTTTCTGTGGTCTTTTCCAAGAGCTCTTCATGTTGTTCACTGTGTTGCTGCTCTTGCTGGTGCTGCTGTTGTTGTGGCTGCTGCTGTTGCTGCTGTGGCTGTTGTTGCTGCAGGGACTGCAGTGCATCTGTGAACTCAAGGGCACCACTGGATTCCCTGCTTTCCTCTTGCGTGAGATCTGGCATGGATGTGTCTATCTGCAGGGAACTCGAGCTCTCATCAGGCAGCAGAAAGCTCATAGACTCCTCATGCTGTGGCTGATGGTGCTGCACCATGGGGTCAAGGTAGTCGGGCTCCTTTGGAAGTTCTGGGGCAGATATGCCATCGTTACCCATTTCTTGGAGCAAAGCATAGACTGCAAGGTCGTCCTCCATCTTTCTTGGGCTGTCAAGCTCGTACGTGTTCTGCTCTTTGTCGTCAATCTTGAACTGCTCTGGCACGTCGTGGTTGAGGTAGTGCGGCGACTCTGAATGGCGGCTTGGCAACTCCTCCGTTGCTACTAGGCTAGAGTAGCTGCTGTCTTTCGCTGATGACACGTCCAAAGCATCGGTCTTGGTCTCCTTCTGCGGTGCAACGTCATCGTAAACCTTCTCGTCTTTCATGTGCCACGAGTCCCTGCCAGACGAAAACAGCTCCTCCTCAAGTCGCTTTGTTTCCTTAGCGGCTTCTTCTTCAAAGTGCCTTTCTGCCTGCAGTGGCTTCTCTTCTCTCCTCAGCACGCTGTCTCCATCACCAAAGGTACTGGTCTCCTCAGACTGTGCCAGCAGCTCCTCTTCAAGACGTCTTGCTTCCTCAGCTATGTCTTCATCTAAGCGAATATCCTCAGTGAGCTTGCTGTCTTCATCCAGTGCCACAGGAAATGCTGGAGCAGGTTCTTCTATTGGCTCCTGCACTGTGGAATTCTGTGCGATGACCTCCTCTTTGTGCTTTCGTTTCTTCTCCTTTGACTGCTTCTTTTTCTTCCTGTGTTCCTTGTTTTTCAAATCGTCCTGCCTCAAGGATGTCTCCTTGTTGTCATCTTCTTCGCTGAGGTGCCTTGTAGATGGTGCATCACATGTGACGTCGTCATAGGGCAATCTACCCATGTCTTCATACCCTTCCTTTTTGTCTGCAGCAGGGAAATCTTGTGTTGCTGGAACTCGTGGCTCGACAGCTTCACTGAGAGCATCGACAATCTTGTCAAGTTCAGAGTCGCTCTCTCTTTTCACGCTTGATGGCTCCTCTCTTTCCTGTTTGATCTCCTTCAAGGGAGAGAACTCTCTTGTCACGTTGTGCTTGCTGTCCCATGATGATGTCTCAGGATGCCTGTCCTTTAGTTTTTCTACTGGCTTCGATGATGGCTCAAAGTCATAGTCTGACAGCTCGGACTTCATTTCCACATCTGAGAAAATACTCGGCTGCAGAACAGGTGGTGAATTCAGCGCTTGCTTTGGTGAGCCAATGTACTTTGATGAGACTGAGGACTCATCTAAAATTTCTCCGACGTCCCAGTGCACATCGGACCTCTTTTGTGACGAAGCAGCCAACGAAGACGTACTAGATTTTTCTGTTGATTTTTTCTCTTTTAACTTGGATGACTTTTTAGATTTTTTCCGCTTTTTACTGGAGTGCCTTTGCCTAGAAAGATCTAAGTCTTCCTCATGTTTGGACTCATCGGTGTCCTTGCTTGGCCGTTTGCTTTTGCTGCTGCTACTGCTGCTATGACCAACAGTTTCCTTGGAGTGGGATATGTCCGGTTTCGACTCCTCTTGTCTCGATGATCTCTGTTTGACCGACTTTCCTTCATCTGTTTTTGGATGGCACTCGTCATCTGAGCCTTCAGCATCAGATTTGAGGACGCTTGGCTTACGCACTGCTTTCTTTTTAAGCTCTTTCCTCTTTAGTGATCTGCTGATGTCCGCATCTGAACTCTCTAAGTCAGATTTTCCGTGCCGGGACTTATTGGACTTCTCAGAGGAGTGACGCTGCTTTCGCTTTTGTTTACGGGAAGCCGTCATTACGTGAGTTGGTTCATCCGAGTCTGAGGTTTCGACATCAGAAATGTCGACCTTTCTCTCCTTGCATTTGTTGAAGGCCTCCTTGTATGATTCCATCTCAGAGTCAGAGCAGAAGTCGCTGCTGTCATCGTCCTTGTGCAAGAGTCGCATCGCAAACGATTGTTCGTTTTCGTTTTCGTCAGACGAGCTCTCGATGACCAGCTTGCGCTTCTTGGTGAGTTGTTTTGACTTGTGAGATGGTCTCGACTTGGTCTCAGAGTCAGAGGAATGGTGACTAGAAAGATCCGAATCCCGATCGGAGTCCATGTCCGCAGACTTCCCCTTCTTGGCACGACTCTGCTTGAGCCGGCTGAACTTTTGCCGCATTGTTTCCATGTTGGCTTGATCTTTCAGAGTCTGGTTCTGGCTGGAACGTGCCTTCACCTTGTCGTACATGGAAAAATAGACAGGCTCATCATCCAGGAAGCAGAAGTCGGACGCCTGAGGGGCCGATGCAGAGTTGCTTTCGCTTTTGCTCTTGGACTTTGATTTCGAGTCCCTTGATTGTTCACTTGTCGATGAAGCGCGCTTCTCGAACCTAGACTTCTCCTTTTCGGAGCGGTCAGACCCATGCTCTCTTCGTTGCTTAGAGCTGCTACTGCTGGTTCCCGTGTGAGACCCAGAAGAAGACCCATGCTTAGAATCTTGGCCCTTCTCTTTGCTCGATTCTTTTTCCTTGGGCCGATCGCGAGACTTTTCCCTACTATCCCTCGACTTCGATGATTTTTTGTCATCTTTGCTTTTAGAGCTATCGCGTCTGGACTCGGACGATGGCTTCGTATCCTGCTTGTCACCAGACTCGTTTTTCGATGAGGAGGACGAGTGTGATTTTTCTGTCCTCTCCGATTTGAAAGATGAAGACGACGAGGATGATGATTTCTCAAGCCGCTTCTCAGATTTCTTTGAATGCGAAGAGCTTGACTTGCTGGACGAGTGGCCTTTGTCAAAGCTGTCTCGGTCTCGTGAGGAGTGTGACAGCTTGGGCCGTTTTGCTTCTGGCTCCATGGACCGCCTTTCATCTTCACTTCGGTTCCAGGTTGCATCCTGAGGAACTTCAAGGTAGGCGTCACTCGATCGGGATGATTTTGCCGAGTCAGACTCGTTGCTATCGACAGATGACACTCTCTGCTTAACTGCTGCGAGGGGAAGGGGTGCAGGTAGATCTGAAGAGTCGTGGGAGTGCGAATCTCTTCTTTCCTTATGTGACGCTGAGTTGCAAGAAGCATCAGAAGTGGCGTGATGCTCCCTTAATGCATTCTTGGAGGAAGACGACTGATGTTCTTTCCTGGACTCTTTCTTGATGCTGCTGTCCTTGTGTACCTCTTTCTTTACACTCACTTCCTTAAGAGCTACGGGCTCCAGCTTCACCGCGCACGTCTCTCGACTCCTGCTATCTTTCCTCGTTGGAACAGTCTCTGACCCAGGCTCTTTCTTCACCACGGCCAGAGGCACCGGCGGAGCGGGAGTCTGTGGCGGACTCTGGAAGGGTTCCTGCTTGACCACAACCGGAGGGGAGGAGTCCCGCCGTAGTAACGTAGAAGCTCTTGGCGACACCTCTTTCTTTACCACGACCGCAGCAGGGGGTGACAAAGGCGTGGCATTTCGAGGTGGACTCTGGAATGGCTCCTGTTTCACAGCACAGGGTGGTGAAGATTCCTGCCGTAATATTGAGGGTGGTACAGTTCTTGCGGGAGTGTCAGTGTAAGATGTTGCAACCATCAGTGGCACATGCTTCGGATGAGACTCCGGCACCGCCAGGGGGGCTGGAGCTGCTAAGGTCTGGCTTGTGGTGCACTGAGAAGGACAATTAGGAACTGTTTGGCTAGGGGACGCGCCAGGAGCAGCAGTGCTTGCATGCGTGAAGCTTGGACTAGAGGCGCCCTGGGGCAGAGCAGTAGAAGTGGTGGGAGTGCACGAAGAAAAGCCCAGCGAAGGGAGAGACAGTGGAGTCGAAAACTCCTTGGCGGCTGCCTTGGTACGAAACAATGGCTTGGCACTGCTCGAGCACAGGTCGAGCTTGACATCCTTCGGCTCATACTTCTCGTTGATGTGCTCCAGTCGCTTGGAGTCCTGGTCCAGGATGGTGGTTTTGGCCAGCAGGGTCTTCATGATTTCTGATGGCTCAGCGCGAAACTCTTGAGAAAGAGCTGGAAACCGTGGCCTTTTCTTGATGTTGTACTTATTGTAGTCGATGGTCACTGGTGCTGGCGTCTCCACAGCAGTGCCGGATAATGAAGGGCTAGTGAACGTTCGAGTGGGCCCTGTGAGGGCATTGTACCTCTCGTCAAGTGCCCGTATCTGCTCATCAAAGGACGGACGGTTAGGGGAAGGTAGCGAGCCTTCAGAGTCTGAGGAGCTCTCAGGCAGCTTGGAATCGGAAGGGCCCTTCAATCCCTTGGGGGATGGACTTGGAGAAAGAGCCTCAGGCACTGCCTCTGGTGGGATGACCTCCACTGGCTTTTCCTCAACTGGCTTCTCAGGCCGCGCAAGGGCTTCTGGGAACATGGGACCATTCTTGGTGGTCAAGGCACTCAGGGGTGAACAGTTGCCACGTGGGCTTTGAGAGTTGGCCATTGGCGACGCAGTCACACAAGGGGACGTCTTGGGTGAGCGCAGAGCAGCCGCAAACTTGGGCAAGGGCAGGATCATTGGGCCGGACTCAACAGAAGACCGCGACCGAACTGGCTGGTGTGGGTTATCACTCGACGAGGACACCTCGTCGATGCCTTCCTCACCATGCTTGTTGGACAAGTGCACCAGCAGGGATGAATCCTGCAAGCCCATTTCACTGTCTGTGGACGATACTAGGCTCGGGTCACACAGCTTTGACCGGTCGCCCCCTGCACACAGGTCTAGCTTATCTGAATGCACCTTTCTCGCACGGAGATAACTGCTCACGGTTGAGGAAACCCTGCTGTGGTCGTACTGCCTCCGCGGGTCCACCTGCTTCCTCGAGTTCTGCAACAGCTCGCCTACCCTGACGCTCGGCATTTCCACAGAAGATTTTGTCTCGAAACTACCCACAGTCCTACAGTTCGTGGGCAACCTTTTGGACACAACACTGGGGATATCCTTGGCTGGTCTCGAACGGTTCGTTGCTGCACAAGCGTCAGTCGGCAAACCTTTCCCCTTCTTTCTGGCAGCTCCATCAGTGCTGGGAGAGCACTCACCGTCGCTGGAGCTTAAAATGTCTTGCACCTGCTTCAAGAGGTACTTGCTGTCAGATCGTACGGACAGCTCTTCGTCACCCTCAGCACAGTCGGTGTCACTGCGGCTGTCCTCTGGGCGCGAGCCACTTGAGCTCTCCTTGAGCCCTAGTAGGCGTCTCTTCCGTTCCAACTGTGACGGAGATTCACTTGTGGAGTTGATGTCCTCGTCCCTCCTCACACGGCTGCTGCTGCAGCTGCTGCTGCGCATCCGTTCAGCACCAGAGTCCTGAAATGCCTCCAGCTTGCTGCACACTGAAGCCAGTGGCAATTCCTTCGAGTCTGACTTAAGAGTGCCATCTAAAGAGCGCCGCCGTATGTCTCGCACGTCCACAAGCACATCCTCTGGGTCCAAGGCCCCGTCCCTAACCACTGGGCTCCGGGAGGACGACCGGCCAGGGCTAAGCCGGTGGCGCTGAGAAGGCCGCTCCTTGGACGATCCCTTCTTAGAGCCCTTGACTGTCGGTGGCGGGGACCGGCTGTGATGCCGGGACTGTGGTGGCGACTGACTGTGATGACTCTCCTGGTCACTTGTTGAGTTGCGGTGCTTTTTGATACTGCTGCTCGTCTTGCGGGGTGCCCAGTCTGCAGTGCCCAAGACTCCATCTATGTGCTTGAGACGCTCTGCCCGTTCATCGTACGGGCTGATGTCTTCTAAGCTGTCATCCTTGTCCGAAAACCTGGTGGAGAGAAGATAAAGTGGGCGTATGAGTTTCAAGCGCCCTCTCCTTTTGCTAAACTGAGCTCCCACAAATGGAAAGCTCTCAGTGTGACATGCACTGTTCTTCTAACCATGCAGCCTCTTTAGCATCACATGGCACAGAATCTGAGAGAAAAGTTTTGTGAAAGCTCATTCTGAAGATCTTTCCCATACATGCTAATGGTGAAGGGTAGACAAATCAGATTTTCTGTCACATTTAGCAGTACGCATGCACTTTGCCCACAGTAAACTTGCTCACCGGTGTCTCCGGTCGCATAACTCTTCCTGGTAAGTGGTGCCGTCATAACGACCCTGGAATGGTTGGCCTCGGCCTCTGCTGTTGTAGGTGCCTCCTCGTTGCAGGCCACGAATGGGACCTCGTCCAGCTGAGCGCTGCTGGGCTTCGTAGCGACTGTAGCCCCGGGCATCAAAGGCCACACCTCGTCCATCCCTACAAATGAAGTGGAGAAGCAGGGCGTTCACTTCACAGTCCACAAACCAGTTCATTGACCAAATTACTTGAGCATGCGTGAAGACATGAATGACATAAATAACACTTCATGTACATGCTGCTATTATGGTCACTGCATTATCATCAATTAAATCTTCTTATTTTAATTAAGAAGAGCAATAAACTGCGCAAGCACTGCGCAATAAGCATTTCTACCAGTGCCTCCCTATGATGTACAAAAGAGCAGTGCAGTCACTTCAGGATGTCGAAACATTTGAGATTTGGAGAGGAGGCATCATAACTTTTTAAGCCGAAGAAGCAGCAATGCGCTTATGTATGACTGCTGTCCACAGCACTTGCTAAATGAAGGGCCTGGAGATCACAAAGCACGATTCTCATTGCCTTCAACGTTGCTGACGAATGAACAGTGCATGACATTAGCCCTCGCAATGCACAAGAAAGGTAGAACAGCATATGGGAAAGTTGCTTTACATTTTGTAGCCCACCAAATCATGCCTGACCTAACATTTTCTTTTCGCATCACCTTACTTGGGTTGCTAGCTATAAGGATAAAAGGTGGGATGTGATGACCAACCTTGTGAACCTCTCGTCACGTATCACGTCAAACTCCTGCCGACGTTCCCTCCTTCCATCCCAGATCCGGTCATTCTGGATAACCTGGCCAGACATTTCAACCTTGTCGAAGAAAGCAGTCTGACACTCACGACTAGCAAAATCAACCTGCAGAACAAGAAAAAACACAAGAAAGCAAGAGTGGGGGATTTGTCAAAACTTGAACTTTTCAACGTGTGACGATGCACTTTCAAGGGCTCAGAGAGAATAATTTAAAACAAAATGCTGAACATCGCTTAACTGTGACTCCTTCTAAAGCCGAGCAAGGACTAATGAGCTGGTATTCTGTAGCGATGCCTAAGCAGGGAGGGGTCAGAGTGATGGACCACCCACAATGTGATCTGCCAACCATGAGCAGTACAGTTGAGCATTCATAACGAATGCAAATGTAATGAATTATTGATGATAATAAGATAACAAAAACTAGTATTACCATGCCAAAAGTGTTCAAGGTATACATCTATAATAAATTAACGGATACAATAAAGCTGTTTCCATGTTATAATGAGGTTCTCCTGCAGATGATATGCCACTAGCATAATGTCATGCACAGTGCATCGCTATGAAATACTGGCCGCAAACTCAGCTGAAATGGCATGTCAATTGTTCTTGAGCAAGCTAATTTATTACAGTACAGTATAGTATATTTACGACGGCTTTCACTGAATGCAATAATGTGATCATTATATAGCCGGCTATTGGTATGACGGGACCGACCTTAAGATTGCCTTCCAGGAACATAGGCACAGTATGTAGAAGACGCACCTGCAGCTTCTTGCCGTTCAGCACCCTGCCGCGCATCTCGGCCACGGCATGCTGCGCGCACTCCAGGCTCTCGAAGTAGACGAGGGCGTGGCCGCGCTCTCGGTCAATGACTGCAAACGAGACGGGCCCGTAGCGGCCAAAGGTTCGACTGAGGAACTTGTCCGAGATCGATTCGCTGACCCCGTCTAGCCAGACGCACATGGTGGGCATGCTCTTGCCAAAGCCCAGCTTGATGCGGTTGGCGCCCAGGTTCTCGCCGTCTAGCTTGCGCATGGCCTTCACCACGCTCGCTATGTCCGCGTACTGGATGAAGGCGTACGACGACGCCGAGCCCTGCTTCTTGATGTCGATTTCCTGCAATTATGGCGCGAGCGCAAGCGTTACAAACTCGCATCCACAAATCCTACACACCACAAGCTTCTTTCTTTTAAAGGCTTGAGAAAAAAATAAAGCATCAGCTAATAGTTCCAGTGATCTTTAAAGGAACATCTGCAGGTAAAACTGGGGGGGGAGGCTTGGCAGAAAGTGTGTTGGCACTGGAGAGGCATTTGTAAATAAATAAGTAAATATGCACGAATAAAACTGCTCCAAGAGCAAAGTTTGAGCATTGGCCAAGTGGTACTGAAGCTGAATGCCCTAGCCACAATGCTGCAGCACCACGCCTCATCACTTGGAGTTGAATGCATTTGAAAGAATGCACCGCATACAAGCAACAGCATTCTGATGCCTGGTGACTGGTGTGCAATGGTGATGGTTTGCAAAAGAATCAGCCTAGTCACATGCAAACACAACCATTGTGCAAGGCTTTGCACTGCTGCTCACTCGTTTAGCCTAACATTGCTCGAACACGTTGTTGACACACACCCCTCCACATTTACCACAAAAGCTACACTTGTACAACTTTCCATGCCTCCTTTCACAGTAAGAGAGGGCTTTGTAGTAACAGTGTAACTAAGCAATACAGTCAAGCTTATTTTCTTCTTTGCAAGAAAAGTAATGTGCTGACCCACAATCTAAATGCCTGAGCTTTGAACAGCATGCAACATGCCAGAAAGAATGGCCAATGCAGCTCTCTGGAAACAGCACTCACAATGATATCACCAAACTGGTCAAAGTGTTTCCTCAGTTCAGCGGTGGTGATGTCCTTCTCGAGGTTGCCAATGAAGAGCGTCCGTGTCGCCTTCGGGTGGTATTCGTCTAGCTCCGCCTCGAGTGGCCTGAACTCATTGTCTTCACCGTCCAGGCCCTCGTGTGATGTCACCTCGATCTTGCAGCCAAAAAATAGTTTGTCCTTCGACACCTCCAGTGCCTTTTCCACGTCCTCGGGTCTGGTCAAGGGAATAAAACATTGATTTTAGCAACTCCCCAAGTGATGTCAACATTTGCAGCTGGCACTGTGATAGATACAAGGTGCTTTGCATGAACATTCTGGTGAACTGCAGTTACCCTAATACTTTTGGACGTATGCGGACACAATCAGCTTCCTTTAATTTTTTTGTCAGGCATAGCCTAACTAACCCTGTAAGTTGCAATACCACTAAAGGTTCCACGGTATGCCCTGAAATTAGAACAAATGGGCAATGCATTACGAGAAACTAGAGCCCAGAAGGACATAGTAATAAAGATGGTCAGAGACTTGCCAATGACGTGAGACTTATTCACATGAAGGAAACCTATCAAATAACTTGCCAACATATAGCCATGACCTTGCTGAAGCCAAGCAATTTTGGCACACTCTGCACTTCACCAAGATTTTCTTCATCTATACTATGTACCTCAACGTTCCATAAGTTTCGCTCACTATCCTCCAAGCATCTTCATGCCCGTATATTACATATCGACTGGCCTCAGTTTTAAACGCTACAATGTGTGCATGCACAGGCACAAACACTGCCACTGCAAAACTTGAAAGCACACTCACTTCTTGAAGCAGACCACAGCGTACCGCTCGGTACCCTGCCCAATGACCTTGACAACTGTGACCTTGCCATGCTTCTTGTATTCATGGAATAGGCCATCTTTTAAGCTTGTGTCTGAAACATAAACACCGGAGTGGTGAGAAAAACCAGGACCCCTCCGAGATACACATGCTGACAGGAAAAAGACTGCTCTGACGATGTGCACAGAAATGGACACCACGACAATCCATTTGTCCTTACCAAGAATATTAGCTGTTTCCATTCCTTCCAGATGAACATTAGCACTCGCATACCTTTTTAGAACAGAAGAAGATAAAGCCAAATGGCCTGCATGCACTTGCCAAGAGCATTCAAAACTACTTGCATTAGAAAAAAAAAAAAGGACAAGGAATAACACCAAGATGGCAACAATGACCTAGATAACTGGCCATTTTTGCTTTCTCTGGCATACTGCACTGAAATAAAGACAGACAGACAGACAGACAGACAGACAGACAGACATACAGACAGAAAGAAAAAGAACTGAAATGAAGAGTTCGACGAAAACTCATGCACTTGGGAATACTCATGTTCAAAGGTAAAAGAATACTGCGCTGAGCCATACTCAGGCTTGCATTTGTGAACCTTCTGATAATTTAAGCTAAATTCCGGGGTCTCGTTAATTTTGAATTATTCAAAATCTACTATACACCCTTCTCCTTCCTCCTCCTCCCAGTGTCGCTGCACTGCAATCCTTCAAAAATTGCAGGAATAAGTATCTTTCCCTCACCTCAACCCTTTAGTACATCACCACCTCTCTCAGCTTCACATCAGCGTGGCTTACAAAGTCTACTGCAGTGGTAAGAGTGGCCTTCTTTTGTTTCACCCAAGAAGTGTACTTCGTCATCATCATCATCAGCCTATATTATACGTCCACTGCAGGACGAAGG
Organism: Hyalomma asiaticum; assembly: GCA_013339685.2. Taxonomy (NCBI): domain Eukaryota; kingdom Metazoa; phylum Arthropoda; class Arachnida; order Ixodida; family Ixodidae; genus Hyalomma; species Hyalomma asiaticum. The sequence goes on from CM023484.1 coordinate 47,812,307, forward strand.
CCTCTCCCAATGCTTTCCACCCTTTACCTGTCGTGCGCGAGCTGATTCCCTTTGACGCCTGCGAATTTTTTTATTTTGTCACCCCATCTTACTCTCTCGTCCACGGCTACGCTTACGCTCTCTCGGCATCCATTCCATTGTTCTAACTGTCCATCAGTTACCTAGCCTTCTCGTCACATGGCCTGCCCGTGTCCATTTCTTCTTAACTTCGATTATTATGTCGGCTGCCCCTGTCTGTTCCCTGACACACTCCGCTGTCTTCCTATCTCTTAATGTACCGCCTATCATTCTTTCCTCCATCACCCGCTGCATGGGTCTTAACTTCCTCTTGCGCTTCTTTGTAATTCTGCAAGTAGTTATATATTTTCTGCTTGAGTGATATGGTAAGTTTCCGTTCATGAGTTGGGAATGTGTCCCGTATGCGTACCATCCCACGCTTATTATACGATGGATTTCTTTTACATGGGTGTGTTCTAAACATGCACTTAACATACACGGCCTACATGGATGCCCCTTCAACACTCCATGTGTGGTTTAATAAGCACGACGAGAAACATCGAGGGACGACCAGAACACAGAAACTGACCAGTGGACCTGACCGGTAGGTTCCGAACACAGATGCCGAGTGGCCGCTTGTCCTCCCTGTCGCCCATACTGCTCCCGTCGAGGGAGTTGTTGTTGTTGTTTTGCAAGCAGTTGCTGCTGCTACTGCTGCCATTGTTGGCATTGGTGCTACTACTATTTGGTGTGGAGATGGCTGACTGCAAGAATGAACTCGATGATGGTGCTGCCGTCACTGCGCTCGCTGGCCGCTCGCTGCGTGACGCCTTGGTGCTGCTGCTTGAATGGTGTCTGAAATAGAAACGGTGCAAAAAAGGAGAGAGATATAAATACTCAAACTCAAGTATCAAGGCCTTCACACAAACAGAACAGATCCTTGAGATTGATGCAAAGTAATCTACAGAGAAAAGTATTGCAAAGTTGATAGGAAAAAAGGTCGCAGAAGAGTGGTCTTACTTTGATAATAGCACACAACACGCAGAGTTAGATGCAGGTCCTGGAAACCAGTGACACTAACGTAATGTTTTGGGCTAGTTGGCATTGGCATGTTGATACTAGCAGCACAAAATGGCACATAATCACGCTAGAGATTGGCATAGAACCATGTACTTTTATCAAAATATCTGTAAAGCATAGGTTAAATGTATGAATTAAGAAAGATTAAATGTAATACAAGTCAAACAAGATTTGAAATCGGGAAGATTAGATGTGAGGGATATGGTTACCAAAATTCATAACACAAACTATTCTTGACACAGCCATCTTTAACAACCGGCGCTTCTTGTGAGCAACTTACCTCACTTCAATATAATGAAATGTCAAATACACATACTAATAGAGCTTCAAATATAGCACACCTAGGCACCTTCTCGTAGCCACAGATTGAAGCCATGCCTGCATTCTTTAGCACGCCTTTTTGAGCTCTTTAGAATGTCTGGTGCTAGCATTCGTTAACCTGCATCTTCCAATTCTTGTTTCATTGTTAAACTCAAATGACATTAAAAATTGAAGCTGGGTGTTTTTACCAATTCATTTTTATAAGCTGCACAAATAAACCTGGGGCCAATATGCACGCATAACAAATCAGGTGAACGCTTCAAGATATGAATAGCACAAACATATCATAAAGGAGCTGGGCTTTTGTTAGGGAGCTAGAAATGTGTGGCTTGTTCCTGCGTCTCTTTGTGCCCTGTCAACTAAAGCTTCTGACAGAATGGCACACCCTCATTAGAAACCGTAAGCTTAATTCATTAAGGTTTGGCAAGCACTGCTTTAAGACAGTACACTACCCAAGCAATGCAAGGCTGCTACACAGGTCTGGCCAACTCACGTGGGTGACTTGCTAGGTGAGAGAGAGCGACAACTACTGTCGCTAGAACTGGAGCGAATCTTTGACGATGACGATCCTAGGCGGCTGCCGCTTGAACTTCGAGAGCTGGAGCGTGACCGTGACTCGGCCCTCGAGGTGTGCTTGTTGTGACACCGCTGCTGCGTCTGTGACTGTGACTGCAACTGTGGCTGCTGCGGAGGAGAGGTGACTGTCGAACTGACTGCCGAGCCTCGCCTAGAGGCCAGCCCGCTACGTGCCGCCGACGGTGAACCGCTGTCCTTGTCATCAGAGTAGGGTTCAGCTGCCGGACTCAAGCCGTAGCCGCCTGGTGGGTCGAAGTGGCTCGACTGCGGCAGGGGTGCTGGCTGCCGCGCTGATACGCTATGTGTCCGAAAGTGGCTTCCATTTCTGCCAGGAGAGAAAAAAAAATAAAGGCTTATAAGGTATCACTGGAAGAGGTACTTCGTTTATTACACCTTTCTTGCTCAGCAGATGATTTCTATTCACCCTTGAGTACAAATATGCTAACAGATGCACTAACAGACAACCAGACAGCATTACACTAAAGACGATCATCCACATGTCTCACACATGCTAAATTCTTGTGCTCGAAAGCCATGAACAAAACACGCACGAAATGGTTACACATGAAAGGTCGAGCACACAATGATAAGTGCAAGATTCTGCCATATCTATGCAGCTTATCATTTGGCTGCTGTGCAGTCAACGTGCTCGTTACAGGCCTACAAGGTGAAGAGAGAATGAAGGAGTTTCAGCACTTACCCGTACTGCCCAGGCAAGATGGACGATGTCTGACACCTGTCCGTCCCGTCCTGGTAGGCAGAGGCATTGGAGGCCGCCGAGCGTGCGTACCGATCTCTCGAACGACCCCTGCTTTGGTAGCCGTCCTCGTCGTGATAGCCCGTTGTTCGCCGCACGTACGGGTCTCGGTCCCCCGTACGGTCATAATAATAAGCCCGTTCATCGCCAAACCTGGAAGTAAAAAAGATGGCGGAACATCTTTTTACAGATGCACATGCACTGCAATTATCATAAGCATGAGCATGTGCCCACGTAAAACAATTGTGGGACTTCCTTGATAGATTCAAGAGGATATGGGTTAGAGCAGCTTGTTCGCTTTTAACCTTAAATATATGTGTTTGCTCCAAGCCACACCCAGCATGATGCATGCAAATGGAAGCTGCCATGCACAGATGTAAAATCACAAACAAGGCATCGGTCCCTTATACTGTAGAACTGCTCACATGCTCAGTAGGACTAGTTGGTTCTGCATGACAACAACGGGAACGCACTTTGAAGACCCTGTTCAAAGTGCATTCCCATTGTCGTCAATGCCCCACATTAGGGTAGCAGTTTGTGAGCTTCTCTCAAGATGGAACTCAAATGATGGGCACCATAACACAGCTGAGTGACAAAGTGTAATGTGAAGTTGAAAAGAAAATGGGGACAGGAATGTCTGTCCTCTCCACTGGTAGGGCCATTGATGATGTACATGTGTTCTGCACATGCCCCTTAGGCAGTGCGCTTAGAGAAGTTACATCGCCATGTCAGATGCTACAATTGTGCAATCCAAAAACCTAAACCTTGGCGGTAATGGTAATGAATGGGCCAAGACTTTATGTCAATTAACAGTGGCTGAACAGTGGAAGACAGGTAGGAGTCAGTATTTCGACCAATGTACTGGAAGACAAAACCAATGTAGCTCAGTCACAGTTTGTAGGTCGTCTTCCTGTGAACCTCTATCTGTCTCGCTTGGATTTCCATATCCTGTATTGTGCACATTACTAGGTGCTCTGCGTTAGGGGCGAAGCCAATGGATAGGGGCATTCGGTGTCAAAACATACTCCCCACCTTCTCCTGGAATTAATTAGCACTTAGCAATAGGTCCTCTTATGTTCCAAAAGATATTCCTGACTACGCCACTGTTCTGCACACTGTGCTACAACTCTTCTGCATGCGACTCTTTAATTATCCCTCAGCATCTCTTAATTCTTTGTCCACATGGCTAGTCTATCCTCCCTCACAGTCACAGGGAACACAATACTTGAAGGAGTACTGGAACATAAGACATTAGGAAGTGGGTAGCCAAAACCAAATATGAATGCGACATGCATAATCAGAACAAGCTAACAAACTGTGACCATTGATGGCACATGTTACGTCACTGAAGAGTACCTGCATGAAACTAGTCCGCATGCGTTTCGTTTAGTTTTCTTCCCATGCCCTGCAGCCAGCTCAGAATAACAGCGATTAGAGGACTTCACCTTTATGCTACAAAAAGAAAAAAAAGGGGGGGGAAGGGGTAGGGTGATACTGCAGGAATGTGCTGTCATCTAAACCTCGGTACCCGTGTGTGTTAGCATATTTGCGTGTCGTTAATAATGAACTGGTACAGCATACACAATTACCCCGCCCGCCCGTCATTCTCCTCAGCACAATAGGGCATGCTTTTAAAGGAGTACTGACACGAATTTTTGACATTCTCGTATTATTGCTGTAAATGAATGCACTGGCGTGGAGAACCCCAAAAAGAGTATCATGGTGCTTCGCAAGGGAATGAATATATTTTTAATATGGCTTCCTTAAAAGCCCACTTTAAGTTTCGTTTTCGAGGGGGCTGTTTCCTAGTGACGTGTCAACATAGTTAGACCTATCCCTGAGTCACGCAGGGACAGCAATTCGTGATAGCATCGCCACGACTCTGTCGTCTGTGGTCAATTACACGCGGGGCACGCAAACAACGACAATTTCACGGTCGTCCAGTGACTGTGACAGCGATTTTGGCGATTTTTAAGAGGCTGTGTTCGTACGTCATCGTCATCGTAGTGTCCACTGCGCTGGGGCTGGCTTGCAGTGCTGGGTGACGAAAACTTTAAGACCAAACTAAAATATTTTATACGTGTTTCCTGGCTTCCGTGTGCGGAGGACGTTAACAATACATGGCTAGGAAACGAAAAATGTAAATTTTGATCCGCCGCAAAATCGTGTCAGTACTCCTTTAAGCTGTTCCATAGTTTACGTTTTGCTCTTGTCGCCTCTCGCCACCGCAGCGAGAGATGAATGGCGGGGAGCAGTAGCAGCGGCGGCAATTACGGCCACGTACTGTGCGTGTACTGTGCGTGTCGGCCGGCACGTTGGATTCGCGCGCCAGGCACGCGCCTGCACAGCGATTACGTGGCGGCGGCAGCGCCCACCCCCGCCTGCCTAGGAGCCATACTACGGGGGTTTTCGATCGGGGGCTCCACCCGACGGGGCAGGCTGTTTACGAAAGGTTGCCGGGCGACGACTCGTGCATGGCGGCACCCGCTTGCGCGTCCTTGGTCGATGCGGCCCAGGCGTGGTTGGCGGAGCCCAAGGTCCCCCCCTCCCACCCGCAATCGACGGCGCGCGTCGCTGCAGCCGTCGCAGCAGACGAAGTCTAGCAGCAGTCAGTGCTGGCGATGCGTGTTCGATCTCAGGGTTAGTTCATACAAGTACGAGCCGTCTCGACAAGTTACATACAGCAGACGGGCGTAACGTGACCTCAAAAGTCCGCGCACTGAGGCGGACACTGTCAACTAACGCGAAAAAGAAAACCAGGTCTCCACGACGGAAGGATTAGCAGACGACAATGGGCGAGCCCTTTTACGTGGAACCCCTAACGCCCCTAAGAGGGGGCTCTCATTACATGGTCGGCTCACGAACATGGTGCATTTGTGCCGCGTAACTTTCCTGGTCCGTCATCACTTCCTTGCGTTCTAGCTTATTCGCGTAGCCTTGACGAGTTCCAGCCAACGCGCAAAGAACACAAGGAGGGCTCGAAAACGGGATCAGTAGAGGACAATGAGCGAGCCTTTTTTAGGAATACTACGGTTGGCTCTTTCACTACCTCACAACACTGGCCTCTTGTGTTTTGCGCTAACTTCCTCGTCTATCGTCTTTCCTCGCATCCCAAGCTCTTTAGTACGTAGCCTCACGGAGTTGCAGGGCTGTAGTTGAAATCAAGGGAACGGGCCACGAAGCTGTTGAGAAGCCACACCGTACGCAGAGCCATGTCTCAAGTTCTCCGGCAGCCCCGTTTTCGAAACCCATGAAGTCACACATGAGGCACGTTCGAAATGACTACGCATCGCAACCTGAAGATGCGAATGACAGGCGCCGTCTGTCATGCTCCGAGTTTTCTTGAAAATGCGTCATTTGTTTGATATTGCTGCCCTCCAAAGCGCCAGAGTGCGGCGGCCGGGCCCGTCGCAAAAGTCACTAACAGTGAACAGTTGCCACACGCATTTCTTGGTTTACTTGCGCCCCTACATAGACTGCGACGTTCAGCTAGCTTAACTCTGAAAGTGCATACATAAACGCCAGACACAGAAGACAGCCTTCCCCGTGACGACACTGAGATGAGGCCACACTGCGGCGTCAGAGGGCAGACACGTCGTGAAGATGAGTTGCAGGCCACGGGCCTGGCTTTGACGTCCGTGCGGTTTCGTGTTTTTAGCGGTCGCGACGCTGTGGGGCCGCAACAGTCAGTACCAGATGCTCGCCCAGAAGAAGGAAGCTTCTAGAAAAAGTCCTTGTCGGGAAATGAAGAAAATGAGTCGGAGCAGACCTCCATAAGCGGGCAGTGTGCACGGCGAAATTCCGACGACGCGGCGCTCGTTCAGTGGTTTGCGCTTAAGTCACGAGGACTCGATTAAAATATCGAATTCCGGAGCAAATTTTTAAAGAAAATGTAAGCGTATTCGGGGAGAAAATGACGTCGCTTTTGCCAATGCACGTATGGGGTAAGGGGAATGAAGGGAAAGAGGGAGAGAGGGGCGATAATGTTTGCTACGCTTCTTGTTCGTGCAATTTTTGTGTTGTCCGCGCACTTCGCGACAGCTGCATGGCATGACAACTAACAACATGACAACTAATAAGCGACAATTCCGCCGGCCCACCACATCCCCTTCTCCCTCCAATATCTCTACAAGCTTTTCATAGTAAGACTTCACAAGCAGCGCAGCCCTCTTTCCGCACGGTTATATCGTATACCGATGCTTGTTTTTATTATTTCATCGCGCTTTGAGGCAGTTGACCTCGGCGAATAAAACGAAGAAACAGACGAGAAAGAATAAAGACACATCGGCACAAGCCAATGACTCTTAACACGGCCGCCTACACCACTACCTCGGAAGCCAGCTATCAAATGGCGGCATCGGCCACCCCGCTACCGGCGTAGCGCTCCCGCCGACGACGACGACGCAGGGGAGGGGGGAGTCACGCGAAACGCGGTCACCCCATCTCTCAAGGGCGCACGAAGCCGCGGAAGTGCGAAGGCGCCGAGCCTCTACCCAGCCCAGCCAGCCAAACAGGACTTGGGCGCGCGCGCGGCAGCAGCAACGGCAGCGAGGCTTAATCACAGCGGCGCGCACAACACCGCTCGCGCTAAGACACGTGTAGTGTTTACACGCGTTCCTGCGTCGCCCCGGGGCGGGCCGGGCGTTTTTCTCCGTGATTGAAAAATCAGCCACCGGATTAAGATCCGAGGCGAGATGGAAGCATTGCGCTGCCTCTGAATCACGCTTCGCGGATGCGAGCACTTAAGCACGCACGCACGCACACACACACACACGCTGCCAGGAAGAGGCGAAACGGTTTCGCAAGTCAATAAATTAAAATAAAAGAAATTGAGGAGTCATTTCACTATAGTGAAGGCGTACGACAACGATGTTGTAGCACATCACGCGTTGTTTGGTGTACAGGTAGTACGTGCATCCATATTCATGATTTCCTGATGGTAATGGCGGCGATAACTACGCGATCACTGTGACGTACACCGATTCTAGCACCAAATTTTATGTCAACCAATTATTGTCTCGCTTATTATTATTATTATTACTCTGCAGGCACAATGCTGCTCCCCCCACCCCTCTTTTCTTAACTGCCTCTGGGATGGGCCCACACTCTCCCTCACGGGTAACGATGACGGGTAATGAAAGCACAAGGAACCGAAGACATACCAACTTTGCTGTAAAACCATACACTGCATTTTTTTCCCCCGTCGTTTACGGGAAAAGTTAATGCTAAAAACCCTGGCACACGCATTACCGTGGAAAGAAAACAAAATGCTCAGTAGAAAGGGAGGCCGCCTCAAATAACGCCCGTTCCATCAACTACGGGCGTTACCATCCACGACTCATTTCAACTTAGCGGCACTCAGTCGGCTTCAATGGCTTGCGCCTTTCGAACATTTATGTTGGGTTGCTGGATTGTAGCACAACATTTCAGGGATTTCTCTCTTTAAAAAAAAGAAGAAAAAGGAAAAGCACGAGAGAAATCACGATTCTGCCACCACGGAAAGCACATGCACCACGCTAACCTAAAAAGGACAAAAAAAAAAAAAGGTAGTGGGTTCATCCCTTTGGTTGAGAGTCAGTTGTCCGCTGACTATCCACAACCGTTCATCCCTAAGGATGGATGATTCCTCCCTTAGAGACTAACCGTCAGAGGACCGGAACTGTTTAGTACCCAGGAATGTCAAGGATACCAACACTTGCACCCTGCACATACTCCTGTGTGGAGACAATGTTCAATCCCTTCATTCGCGCTTCTGAAACAGAGCGTTCCTACCTTGGAGCCAAGCGTTCATGCCTACAAATATCGCACAGGGAAGTAACGCTTCGTCCGTGTTTTCTAGCGACCGTTCTCGCGAAGTTTCTTGTGACTCGGCACTGATACCCGTTCGCTATATGGTCCTACGAGTCCGGTGCCGAGCCACTCGAACAAATAACCCAGTCCTGGTGTAAGTAAGCGAACATCAGCGCAACCCTCGCGCTGAGAAAAGAAACGGCGCCGACCTCGAGCCGCATTCGCGTCCGAACATTCCCCGAAAGCGCTTGCATCCCCTCAGCGATAGCCCAGGCTCAATCGAAAACTGAAGGTCTCTTTCGATCTGCCGCCGTCCCGGACCTAACAGTGACTGCCCTTATAAGTGTAAGCACCGATTCCAACCAATCGTCGTTCGTGCACGAAGCGCGCGTCGGGCAGTCCGAGTAGACAGATTGAACATACCCTAAGCAACGCTTCGACCTTGTTAGCTCCGTGTGTGGCAGAGTCATGAAGGGAGGGGAGGGGGGGGGGGGGGGGGAATAGCAGCGGCGCCTTTTGGGTGGGACTAGGCATACGCAGATGCCGGACTACTCGATGACCACCTTTACTGGCTTGACCATATATATACGTGACTGTAACGCTTGCCTATCAAGTGGCCGGGGTCTACTTCCCATGATTCGCTCACTTTACTATATGACTCGGCTTCAATAGCGTCATGTGACACCCTCTCCTACCTTTGTTTTCATCCTCCATGGGTTCCATATGGTATAGTGAGATCGCGTTGGTACGATCGCGTTTAAAACGATTGTCGGCATAATGTGCTTCTCCCGTGGCCCACACCTCATAGGTGCAATACGTTTTGATACGGATAACACGATTTTCTGATCATACATTTTATCTTTTCTCTTCGCGTGAAGATCGTATCGACAAGATTTCACTTCTAATAATAATAATAATAATAATAATAATAATAATAATAATAATAATAATAATAAAGAAATAAGGTTGCTGGGGAAGAGGAGTCCTGGCTCTTGCAACACAAGTGATTTTGTCTAGTCTTGTATACTTGTGGATTCAGTCCGTTGCTACAGCATTACGAGGTGTATACGCGCCACATTTATAAATTTTCTAGCCGGTCAAGAGCTTTCCGAACGCGCGATTCAATAAGCGCACACGTATTCACTCTGACCCGTTGCGTTCGCAACTACGTGTGTCTCGTCGACAACTGGCAGTTTTGCAATGTCGCAAGGCTTGCTTGAAGGCACGGACACGAAGTTTTCAATGTAACACCCGTAAGTCCCACGCAAAATTCAAGCCTCCGGACACGCAACTCCCACAGGAGTCAAGAGTATATCCTGAAATATTAAAGCGAAAAAAAAAAAAAAAAAGAAAGCAGAACAGATTTCGGGCCCACGAGCGTACTGCCCAGAGTGACATTATTGCGTACCACACTCCAGCGATGTAACGGGTCCCGTGTTGTTTTTCACCGTTCCTCGTAAGTTGTCTCAACAGCGCTGTTGAGACAGGCAGGCAGGCAGTCTGTGCCTGCCTGCCTGCCTGCCTGTCTCAACAGCGCTGTTAGCGTTCTTCTAAAAGACGCCGCTCACAGCCTGACGTTGCGGTTGGATGTTGAAAGCAGCAGCAATAGACAAGCAACGAAACGGTTGAACGAGATAGCGGAAATTGCGCCTGGAGGTTACATCATGGCCTCCAAGACATGGCGCGCCGGCACCCGGCGCGCGAACCTCGGAGGCCACGGTTGTGTCGCGGCCGGACTGGAACGGCGTCATGCCGCGGTTGCGCCGTTTCGCGACCACCGACAGCGGTAAAGTCGAGTGCGGGAGGGAGGGAAGCGGTGGAAATCTTTCAGATTGTTCCAAGAGGTTAGCCTGCGTTAATTATATTGCCTCGAGAACGCGCAAGCAATCCCTGCAAGCAGGTGGGTGAGTGAAAAGGGAGGGGGGGGGGGGGGGGTTACATACGGCGAGCGTGCATGCGTGCGCCTTCGGGGCATGAAAACGAGGGTGAGAAGGTCACTGTGCGGAACGTGTCCCTGGGGGAAAGCAGTTGTCGAGTTGCGTTTTCACGACGATGTTCATCGTGGTGCGCTGCTGGTGGCCCCGCTTGCGTATACAAGCACACCCGCACAACACATTCACGCCATAAGCAGCAAGCCGGGTTCTCTCGCGAAGGTCGTTTCGGGCGCGAAAGGATTTCAAAAGATAATAATAATAAAAAGTGGCCGCTAATTCGCGCTTGCGCGACGCGGGCGGCGAGCTCCAGCAGAACACTCGGGGAACGCGCAAGGACGAACAACACTGCGTGCGCCACTCACAGCTAAAAAACGCCTCCGTGCCAGAGAGAGATTATTGTTTCGCGCACGCGCAAAAGGGAAAGGCACGCAAGCACGCGCGCGAGCCAAGATATGCAAATGAGGCCGCGCGTCATCGCGGCCAGCGGCCAACGTAAAACTGTACGCTGAGGGAATAAGTGTGCACAACGCGAGAACGGCAGCGCGCGTCCATTTGAGGGCAATTTTCGCTAATCGCTTTTACTTGCTTCGCGGACAAGCTGTTGACACCCCTGCCGCGACGAAGAAGGCAGAGACGCTGCTTGGCGCGAGGCGACGATGGAAGAAAAAGAAAAAAAAGAAAAAGAAGGGAACAGTGAAAAGAATTAAGTTGCACTTCGCGCAAGGTACACGCTTCGTCAAGGACGCAACTCAATCCATGCAACACTTCCTTCTGCGAGATTTTGCCGTTTGCTACCAAAGAAGACCATTTTGAGAGCGCGCACGCTGTTATTCCTGTCACACTTCAAGAACAGTAGAACGGTGACTGGTATTACCACGGCCTGCCGTTACACGCAACTCCCGCGGTGGTACGTGTTCCACGTAGCGGCCGTGGTATTACTGCCACTCGGAAACCAGTTACACCCCTCGGGGCGTATTTCAGTCAGATTCTGAAACCAGCTGAGAAACTTTTTGGGTTTGGTCTCTGTGACGTTCCAAAACCAGTTGGACAACTTTGGTGCATTTCTGGTGAACCATGCTCTTACACCACCTTCCGAGTTGTTTGACAGCAAGGTGTAACAGAAATTCAACATAACACATCTAAAAGGGTGCACCGTTCTACTGCGCCCTTCGAAGTGCATCAGTGTGATTCGGAAACCAGCTGCACACCCTGTGCAGCTGCATTTCTAAATTTCTAAACTCACACAACAGTAAGTACGTGTACGGCGTACGCGCTATCACTGTGACACACCATCCATGATAAGAGTTCTGAAAAAAAAAAAAAGGAAAAAGAAAAGAAAGAAACGCGACCAACCCATGTGTTATCTTGCTGCACGTTATCTCTGCGCGGCACAAGGGCGCCTCAAAGGGTACACGCTTTCTTAAAGGATCACCGACACAAAATGCTCAAGGTGAGATAACTTCAAGGATAATTTGAAAGAAACCTCCCAAATAACGTTTGTAAAGTATGTGAGCAGAGAGCGATAGAATCAAGGAGAGGTTTCCGGCTCCGTCTGTAGGTGTTACCTGTTGTGTACGGCTTGCATGACGTCAGGGGTCACATGACACAGCATTACCATATGTGTTACTTGCTAAACATCGCACTCTGCTGCGCGTAGCAACCGCCGCCTTAGTGGCGATGTCCGTTCCTACGTCACAAAAGGATCTACGCGCTTGTCGACCTTCCGCGTGTTTGTAAACAAAAAGGCGATCTAGTACACTGCCATGGAAAGCCGAAGAGTGTAATATGTCGATGCTTTCTTTACCTCGCCGCTCTCCCCGCTGCGCGACAGTTATTGCCTAATGAGCTTTCACAGCGGCCAGCTGCGAACCTTTCTTCGTTTCGACCTTCGCGACTGCTGCGCCGTCCTGCTGTAGGCGTTACTGCACGACTGTTATCCATTACGTTTAAGTAATAATAATAATAATAAATACGCCACCGCCAGCGAAAAATAATTAAGGAGAAGGTAACGCGAGTGGTATCGTCATTATTCTATGTGCAGAAGTTTTACACCAATTCTACAGCTTTCCAAATGCAGACGCAGTGCACCGATAGCGCAAGCACAAAGCGCATGTGGAGAAATTTAAATTGTCACTCTAGAGCAACCAAGTATGTAACGGCGACGTCCTGCAATAAAATCCTGGCTACGCCCCTGTCCTCAGAGCAGGCAAATGACGGAACACGGGCGCTATACTGCAAGGAAGCTGTCCCTGCGGGTCATAAGATTAAGCGGTTCGTTCAAAAATCACGCGGTCATTCACATCGCCGCGTCGCGCCACAGTCGCATCGCATCATCCCCTGCCTGCCGCGCGCTGTTGCCAACGCGTGCATCAAACATGCTCGAGAAAGAAAAAGAAAAAAAAAAACAGAAGAAAAAAAAAAAGAAAGAGAAAGAAACCGGAGCGGAATAACGCGGATACGGTTAGAAGAAACGCCGGGAAGGAGAGGAGACATATACATGTGTGGCCGAAGAGATGGGGTTTCCGCAAAAACAACAGGGGCGGGATGCAGGCGATGACACGCGCGCAGCCAGCAACGGACGAGAAGGAATCACGGCCTCGTGATCACCACACAACCGGCGCCGCCGCCACCGCCGGAATACGCGAGTACAGGCATCGCGCACATCCGCACCGCCACCACCATCAAAGCGGCGGCGGCATCCGGAGTACCGGTTGCGGCCACGACTATATAACACCGCCGTATAACGCGAGACCATCGCGCGGCTGCCACGCACTGACGTCGCAGATTAATAATAATAATAATAATAATAATAATAATAATAATAATAATAATAATAATAATAATAATAAAATGAAGGTGTCAGCAGTGCTCGAAGGCCGTACCACAAAGCCCCGCGCACCCTGGCAACTTCCAAGAGGACGGAGGACCCCCCGTCGACGGGGCAACCCCTTTCGGAGAAATGAGGACTACCCCGGCGGGGAGTCGAGCAGGAAAAAGTCGGAAGGACAAAGCAGAGAGAGAGAGAGCTACGGGCGGCGACGAACGACGGCCACGAAACGGCGACCGTCCGCCTCCTGAAGAGAAGTTCCGCATATTTTTTTTTTTTTCCGTGTAACAGTACAGTTTGTTTAAAATTTAACAATTCGTAATCGTGTCTTAATTCAACCATTCGACCACGGTCTAACAAAGGGGTTCGAGAAATGTTTTCAAGGAGATGTAAGGTGCGAGAGATCGATGTGTGCGGACATGTGACGCATGCGCACGCACGCACACACATTATTATAATTATTATCATCATCATCCTTCAATTATAAACAATAAATATCCTAGCACCCCGTAACCAGCTAGAATGCTACTACATCATCATGGGAAATTTCATGTCGCGAGTCCGACGAAGTTTATAGTACGAAGCAAAATCATTCGCTGAGAAAACAGTCAGTCGTAAGGGAGTGACGCTGCGTTAAAGCAGGCGGTTACCGAGACCAGCAAAGAACCGATCTTCAGCCGAACCGATCTTGTGCGGATTGCCGGGGAACGGGGATTTATACAACACCCCTCTAAAACACATCACCCCTCCCCTCTCCGTTCTTGTTGTATAAACCCTTCCTTGAGAAGATCAGCGGCAAGCCACGAAACTGGGCATCAACAAAGGTGCGCACTGTCAAAGAACCCTAGGTAATCCAAATAGCAGGAGCCCTACCTCCACTATGATGTCACTCATAATCATACGTTGTTTTTCTAGCTACGTAAAACGTCGCCAATCATTAGTACTGTGAGTTACGCGAACACCACCACCATAACAAAACAAAGGAAAGGAAAGAAAGAAAAAGGTGGCTGCGCGTCCGCACAGCCACTTCGGAAGTGCTGACTGTGTTACATAATAGACGGACATTGCGATCGCAAGTATGACAGCGCGGTCGGGAAAAGGTATACACCCTTTTCCAAGGAGGCTTTGGCAGGCTAATTTTGTATCGTATTGATGTTCTCTCAAGATGCTAATAAATTATTATTATTATTGCCCGCAATGGCATGAACATCCGTGGCAAGTACGCCTTAGACGTCCCTTGGATGCCGTGATAAAACACGTACGCACAGACTTTCCGGGAGGTCCGCATAACTGCGCCAGGTAAATAATGAAGCATGCTCACGCAAAGCGCGCAGTCAATTTCTTCGGCCGCGCTTAGCGCAGTCGCTTAGGTTAGCCGTTTCCACCCGTGCAAGACTATACCACACCCATGGGGCATACAACAGAGGCATTCCACAGTACACCGTTTCAAGCCGTTTTAATGTCGCCATTTGACTGCGCATAGCTGTTAGTCACGGAATAACGTTACCGCATGGACGAGCTCGCATTTTACATATTCTGAAGGGGTTGAATTCGTCAGCACTCGGCGATGCTGTACAAACCCTTCGCTACGCGGTGTAAGAACATACCGAGTGCCCTAAACAAGCGAGCATTAAAATAAAAACCACGTCGTTTCGAATCCCGCAGGCAACACTGCTGGAGCTATGAGATGCAACTGCCGACGGCAGCTATCCAACGGGTGACCTCACGATTGTCGACAGCACCGTGTTTACGTCAACGTTACTAGATACAGTAACGTTGGTTTACGGGACGCCTTTAAACGCAGTACACACCGCATGGATGTCAAACGAAACCTTCCTACTGGCAGCCGATCGCTACTACGAGACGCGTGAACCCAGGGCAGCAACGGCATTCACTACTACTACTAGTACTACTACTACTACTACTATACGCCCTAATAGCTCCGTTTACATTTCCCTTACTATCAATTTCGTTAAACGAATTCGGAATCTTGATACAGCCGGCTGTGACGCAGCATATATACCTACCGCTCTACCTTGTCAGGCTGCAAATTTGCATCAGCTCTTCCTACCCCGAAGAGTGAGCGGCAAAGCCGTGGTGCGTTTTACTTCAATCGACTCACCCTTATTATTATTATTATTATTATTATTATTATTATTATTATTATTATTGTTGTTGTTGTTGTTGTCGTTGTTGTCGTCGTCGTCGTCGTCGTTGTTGTTGTTGTTGTTGTTGTTGTTGTTGTTGTTGTTGTTGTTGTTGTTGTTGTTGTTAAGTGATGAACGCCGTCGAAGAATGAGTTCGCGCCACTGTTATCGAGCCCCGTTCGCACCCCATTTTTCTCTATAAGTAGGCTTCGCTGTGCAACACGCGATGTGAGAAAGCCAGCTTACAAACACCTTAGCGCACACAACGACCGCTTCACTTCCGGCTTCACTTCCGAACACAAATGCGTTGTTCGAAAGACAGATCTTTGCAAGAGCAATATAAGCCGCCTCATACTACACGCGAAGGTCCCAGGACTTTTTTATTTTTATTTTTAACATTATTGGCTCTTCGAAACCCAATGAATTTGTTCAACGTCCGCGCAACGTGTCGACACATGGGCACGAAGACCTTCGTAGAGTACCTCCGTAGGTGCGACGTCAGTGCACGTTAAAGAACCCCAGGTCGTCGAATTTTTTGCGGAGCTCTACACTACGGCGTCTCTCATAGTCATATCGTGCTCCGCCACGCTGGTCTAGTGGTTATGGCACTCGGCTGCTGATCTGGGGGTCGCGGGATCGACTCCCGGCCGCGGCGGCCGCAATTCGATGGAGGCGAAATGTCGAGGCCCGTGTGCTGTGCGATGTCAGTGCACGTTATTAAGAACCCCAGGTGGTCGAAATTTCCGGAGACCTCCACTACGGCGTCTCTCATAACCAGAGCTGGTTTCGGGACGTTAAACCCCACAAATCGATCGATCGATCGATCATATCGTGGTTTTGGGACGTAAAACACCATAAATAACTCACTCAATCAGTGAAGGTGGCTATATATAGCTTATTTTTCTTTTTGTGTGTGTGTGTGTGTTTAAGTGCAACAGCAACGACGACGTGTCATCAACATCAGCTGAGAAAGGCAAGCTATTTCCCTACGGCCCACAAGCCAACCTCGGCCCGACAGCCGCGCTAGCGGAGGCACGCGAGCGCGTGGCGATGAGTCAGCAGCGGTAAACAGTATTCACTCATAGGAAGGAGGAGGGGGGTGCCAGCCAACAGGTGTTATCGAAGGCCGCATAGACCAGCGCAGCTCGGCCTTTTTCAAAACAAGCAGCTGCGCCACACACACACACACACACACACACACACACACACACACGCGCGCGCGCGCGCGCGCGCGCGCGAGAAGCAGGGCAGACTTCGAGACAAAGTTCGCGCAGAGGTTTGTCCAGCGCCGGCTGCTGTGTTCACTCGGGCGGCAGGCAATAAGGATAAAAAAAACGAGTGACGGCGGTCGCTCGCGGCGGGCATACAAGGGCGGTGGAAGAGTGGGTGATGCAATCCAAACAATGGATTGAGTCAGCTGCTCCGCACTCGGAGGAAACGATAAAAGAACACTGTCAGGCGCCACGTGGCCGAGGCCGCGCGCACGAAATTTTGAGAAAGAACAAACAGGGACACGCCACCAGCGTGGACAGTGTGTTGACACGGAAGTATATAGCGCTCGTTGTATGTAGTACAAAGGCAGCGCATACGGAGTTGCACAGTGCGATACAAGTAGATAGGGAAAATGTACTATTTTCTTTTCTTTAAACTTTGGCCATGGCCCTCAGAGACCTGCGTAGCGAGAGACGTGAAATACGCCAAGCGAGGTTTAATAGCAACGCCGCGGTGGTGAGCCGAGAGAGCGTCCATTTCGATGCCGGGCATCCGTCAGTTATTCTAATGTAGGGAGGCAGCACATGCCTCCCTACTTCCCTCCCTCCCTCTCTTTCTCTCTCGCTTCCAGATTTTGCAATCGCAGCCCATCGCCACCCTCCTACCACTAACTACGGTGTCCAGTAATGAACTGCCTCGTTGCGGCCCCAAAGACAATGTAGAAACGCGGATGAATACGCGCAGTATCTTATTTCTCCATCAGTGCGCAGGCACGCGACAGGCTCATGATGCGGCCTTTCTTTCCGCCTGCTCTAAAGTCGTCAGAACGGTCTTTGGAATCCGAAAAAGTTGATTGATTGATTTTGTTTAACGTTCCAAAACCAACTCTAATTATGAGAGACGCCGTATAGTGGAGGTCTCCAGAAATTTCGACCACCTGGGGTTCTTTAACGTGCACTGACATCGCAGAGCACACGGGCCTCAACATTTCGCCTCCATAGAATTCGTGCTGCAGCCGCCGCGGGCGGGATTCGATCCCGCGACCTTCGGATCAGCAGCCGAGTGCCAAAACCACTGGACCACCGTGGCGGGGCATCCGAAAAAGTTTGTGAGCGTTGATCGCAATCATCCGTGCAATCATGTCGTCTCCTCAATCATGATGCATATCAAACGCAAACGCCCCCCTCCCCGTATACAAATCTGTAATAGATCCACAGCTGAAAAAAAACAACAAAAAAACACTGCGGGTCACGACATTAGCCGGCATGCCACGCACGTAGACGTGGCGCCGGTGCCCTATCTCCCGTTCATGCGAGCCCCCTTTGGATCACCAAGCTTCCCGCCTTCGGCAGGACCGGCCTCTTAAATATTTGAAAATCAGACGCGCACAGCACAGCGAGCCAGTTTATCTCCGCGTTTCGAGCGCACAGTTCAAAACTACACATGATTGTCGCTACAACTCCTTTCAACCGGATCTGCACATATCCGGGTGCAACGAGCAACCCGAGAGATTGCCGCTGCACAGTGAAGCGAGGGTCAAGATATGCGCAGTGACAGAGAAGAGAGGCAGGCAGCGCAGATAAGGATGGCCTCACGCGATTTTCTTTTTTTTTTTTAACAAAGCATTGCGTGGTGCCGGCGGGCGCCGAGATAGCGCCGAGCTCGACTCAAGCGCGTCTCCACCGTGGAGTGCAAAGCAATTTGAGCGAAGCGAGAGTATAGCTGAAGCCGATGCGGTGTTGGCGGACGTCCATGCATATACACGTACGAAGAGAGATATAGTGTGTAATAGAACGGTGCAGCGTAGTGGAAATTACAACGTCGTACCTATGTGAGAAGAGAACGCGGAAGCCCTGGGGCAACGTAGAAGGGAGTTGTTAATGTTAATTACAACTTGTCACTGGTTCGTCTAGCCGGAAGACATACAACACACACACACACACACACACACACACACACACACACACACACGTAGACCACGATAAACTATACAGCCCATTATCGCAGATTGCGACAACGGGTTATTAGTAGCTGCGTGTTTATTATAACTCGCGCTTTTCTTGCGCGTTGATCAAACGCAAGATAGGAGCGTCGGGCAGTTAGCAACGTGAAAGTTAGCGCATTATCGTAAAGAGCCAATCAAACGTCGTTCTGAGCAAATCGAAAAACCATGGACTGCACCACATTGCATGCGGCGCAGTGCACGCTTTTGGTGTCGGAGGAGAAAATCAAAAGGGAAGGACGGGGGTACGATGTGCGTGGAATACTAAGTTGGCAGACCTTGGCCTTTTCTCACAGGAGCGCATATCACGGCTTCCTGGTCGCGCCAAGTACCAGGCCGGGACGTGACGGGGAGATAATGTTACATAAATTCGCACAAGCTCTCGCGGGAGGAGAAATTTAAGGGCGAAAGGTCGGTTAGCATCGAGCGCGAGATTAGTGGCAGGCCACGCGACCAACACGCGGAACGAACCCCAAAGTCCGCACACTGCATGAGACAGGACGTTAATTCTGCCGTTGTTCACTGGAGCCGGCGCAATGCATATTTGGAGGACGACAGCTCCGAAGACGAGATCTTTCTTTCTTTCTTTCTTTCTTTCTTTCTTTCTTTCTTTCTTTCTTTCTTTGTTTCCCGGAGCGTGCTGCGCGCGGCCCAACTCCAAACTGAAAATATCACTAAGGTCAACGCAATCTACAAAGACAGAAATCGCACGTGAGCTACTGCGCGAAGATATTACGTACGCTGGATGACGCTTACCATATGAGGTCATTACTATCGTGCGATGCGGGTTACGTAAAGATATGTGTTCCGTCAAAACGTTCAGATCGCGTAACACCATTAAGGCAAAATATACACGACAACATCACGTACCTTGAAGAGAAAAGAAGTGCACAATCAAAGAAAGAAGTGCACTACCGTTTTTCCTCACACAATTGAGGCGTGCCTTATGTGGGCTAGGTGTTCACTGACATTAGGCCCTCTTCGTAAAAACGTGATTCGCAAGTGCGCTGCTCCGCATTGCACATCTGCCCAACTAATGGCGGAATCCACCTTGATTCAAACGCTCACAAAGTTGCAGCTTCACATGCTAAATATGAGGCTCGTTTTCTGCGCGTAATTTTTAGGTAAGGAGGACTGTCTCTACATTCTCCATGCCTCAGCGCAAGCGAGCTATACGCTTGTTTCACGCTGTATGCAGAATTGAGTGTACGTACACCGCATTAGTTGGGCAAACTGCGTCACCGTAAAGTTAACTTTACAGTTACGGAAAGGGTCTCCTTCATACGAACGCTATCACATGGCTATCTACACATTCTACAGTGTGTACAAAAGAATGGTGAATACGAATGTGGGCAGATTTATATTACTGTGAAGGGCTCTAAGCGGTGCTACGATGTGCAAGCCGGTCACAACCGATCGCCGAGCAATTTCAGAAAACAAAAGATGATTTAGTTGATTTGTGGGGTTTAACGTCCCAAAACCAGCTCTGATTATGAGACGCCGTAGCGGAGGGCTCCGGAAATTTCGACCACCTGGGGTTCTTTAACGTGCATTGACATCGCACAGCACACGGGCCTGAACATTTCGCCTCCATCGAAATGCAGCCGCCGCGGCCGGGATTCGATCCCGCTACCCTCGGAACAGCAGCCGAGTACCATGTAACAGAGCCGAGTGCCGTCATAGCCATTAGACCACCGTGGCGGGGCGGGAAAAAAAGAAAAGGGCAGAAGGATGCTAGACGACTACGCCTCGTCTGCTACTCGGCTCATCTGGCACCGCCCCACGAAGAAGGCCTCCCGGCAACACGCCACTGCCGCCAAAGTGTGACGCACATGCGTTAGGTGACAACAAAAGAAAAAAACAAGCGGCGCGATTAACGCTTTAGCGCATGCGCGACAAAGGAAGGAAAGCGAGAAAAACTAACAAAATAAGTAAAAGAGACCGTCCAAAGTGCGCAGAAGCGATAACAGCGTGCGAACGACGCACTTCGGGCGGCCAGCGAAAGAGTCACGCCGCACCCTGGGTATACGCTTTCGACATTCAAAGTGTCCGCCGCGTAACGTTCTCGAGCTAGAGGCGACTTTGTTCCAAGTTCACCTGCTTATCGGCGCGCCGACCAAAGGGTCACGCAAGCCGACCGGCGCCTTATCAGCGTTACACTTATCAATTACGTGTTTTCTTCCCTCTCTCTCTCTCTCTGTCTCTCCCATTTTGTTGTGTACGGTCTTGGCTTGCTGCTTGTCGCCACTCGGGCGTGCCGTCCGAACTTTCGTAAAGGAGTGGACACATGAACGAAAGAAAAAAAAAGGAAAAGAAAAAAAGAAGTAAGCCACTTGAAGGAAAAAAAAAACAAAATAAGAAATAAACGCCAAAATGAGTGTATCTGACGGCCCTGAGCAACAAGAGCATGCGCAGCAGCTCCATCGTGTGACATATTCTGCGTCTGCTGTGGATTTTATCGCTGTAATTTAGTCGACGTTGAGCACGAGATTTCACGTTCACTGAGCGGCTGAAGCGGGCACGCTTCGAGCGTATAAGGAGACGGTAACCATGGCAACAGAAGTAGAAGTTACGTCTCGTTAAAGCTGCCGGACGTAACCTTCATTATGCAAAAACGTTTCGTCAGGCTTTCGTTCTGAGCATCGAGATCCACTGCTGTGGCGCAGTTTTGAAAGGCCAAGAGACACACAAAACATCCCAAGAACGCATCGTCCGATCCATGGCATCACACACACACACACACGCACACACTAGCAAAACGACGATTGAAACACCACCAGACGTTAAGGGGAGACCCAGGGAAAATCACCTGTACAGCAGTAACACGAGGCCACGGTTCATTCGTCCGGCTCTGCAGGTAAGTGAACTTTCCGTTAGCACAGCCATAAAGATGGGAGCCATTCGTTTTTATTACGGCTCGCCCAACAACCGCGTGCGGTCGTAGAGCCTAATTTACGGACGCAGTTTGAACGCTATTCGACGCTCATGTAAAAAAAAAAAAAAAAGCCAGCTCCGTTATATTCCACGCTGCGACTGCACACGTTTACACATGTATGTGGCTTTGAAATGTCGGGAGAACAAATCGGCGCTTTACGTCACAACGAAAAGGCCTACATACAAAATGAAACCGCATTTGTCTAACGGAGAGACATTTGCCTTCAGTTAAGGACCACACCCGCTGCTACGAGGTCTTCTATACCGTATAGGAAGCCTGATATCGGACAGTTATGTCCGTAGTGGTTTACGGTGCGTAAACCGTACCGCCGCGGATGGCACGTAGCTATTTTAAACGGCAAGAAGAGCGAAATATTTTCCATGATCACGGTAATGAGACGACATAAGAATAGGTAAACACACGTTTTGCAGGCTAAAACATCGACGGGCCAACCCCGATGTAGTTTCGTAATTTTCGTACTATAAACCAGCGCTGCTAGGGAGAGAGAGCGAGAGAGATATATAAAAAAACAACGGAGATAAAAAAAAAACGTCATTTATCCCATCGTAAATGGAAAGTGAAAAAAAAAGGAAAAAAAAAGAGGAGAGCGAAGTAGGTTATCCTAGTCGCGGTAGGCATACTCCACCACCTCAGCCCACTTAGGCATAGCCTCCTGAAGTTCGACGTTGCAGCTGCGCATGGTAGCCTCCACGGCTCCCGATCCTTCAACACTCTACAAAGTTTAGGGGAAAGGTATGATATTTTTATTTAATTGCCACATAACGTGTTCTATAGGTCCGCTGTGCTAGCACGACAAAACTTTCGACGGAGGCGAAAATGCCAGAGGCCCATGTACTGTGCGTTGTCAGTGCACGTTAAAGAACCCCAGGTGGGTCTAAATCTCCGGAGCCTTCCACTACGGCTTTTCTCTCCTTCCTATCTCTTTCAGTCCTTTTCCCCCACCCCCGCGGACGCTTAGCCGTGGTCCCTACATGGGCTGCAGAAATTAGCGTCCTTTCCTTAATCGAACCCACAATAATCATCATCATCATCACGACAAAACTTGCAGGCTGAGACAGGGTCCTCTGCGTCCTGCCCATGGATATCCGGCCGTTACACCGCCGCAGAAGGGCCGCAGCAGCGAAGACAGTCGCATTTGAGACCATCGCACGACAGCCGGAAGTGTTTTCTGATAAAACCCGGAAGGCGATGCGGCACGTGCTAAGTTGGCCGGCAGCCATATAACGAGCCGCCGCCGCCTGCGGCGTTGTTATCACGAGCGACGCAGGCTCGCGCAGAAGGTCGTCCGACCGGAGCTCGGCCCCTTGCTGATAAACGGGACGCCAGTTTGCGCAGCTGCGCGCTTAGAAGCACACTCGCGAAAAAAAAAAAAAAAAGAACACCACAGGAAGCTGCGAGCTCAAGCTTACATAAATGTTTAACGGGCCTGCGACACATTTTACAAGTAATCCTCAAGTCAGCTAAAAGGACACTCACGTGAAAAGACGAAATGGTTTAAAATGACTGCGTACATTTCGAGAACTCGATTGTCGTTAATTTCGTCACTTTATGTTCAATATTAAAAGAGAAAACAAACGTCCAAGTCTTCATTTTGAAATTTTGGGTAACGAAATTACCGACACCAGAGTACACAAACAGAGTACTTAACAGAGTAGTGAGATTGTGTCAATCTAAACAGACTAAACAGACTTTTCAGCAACTAGGAAGCTTTAATTTATGAAAAATCCGTATGTATTTCCTTGTGGCCTTGTGCTACAAAACGGGTGGATGCTAATTTTTTCCCTTTCATAAACGTTACTGCACCTTGGTGGTTTCCGCAAAACTCATTTCTCAAACAGACTCAGCTGTCAACGTTATAGTGCCCCGCCACGGTGGTCTAGTGGTTATATGGCACTTGGCTGCAGATCCGAGAGTCGCGGGATCGAATCCCTGCCGCGGCGGCTGCATTTCGATGGAGGCGAAATGTTGAGGCCCGTGTGCTGTGCGACGTCAGTGCACGTTAAAGAACCCCAGGTGGTCGAAATTTCCAGAGACCTCCACTACGGCGCCTCTCATAATCAGAGCTTGTTTTGGGACGTTAAACCCCACAAGTGAATGTCGACATTATAGTGTTCCATCCACACAAACAAAGCGGCCTGGCCGAGCTGGACCGCGGTGGCGGCACCCGTTTCGGTACAGGGTCAATTTGCCATCCCGCACTAAAGCGTCGTTGGCCTCATTTCAACGGGGGCGATAAGTGTGCCGCTGTGCGAATTTGAAAGTCTTGAGGTTGGCAGCTACACGTATACCAAAACGCAGGGCACAACAAGGGCAGTTTAGTTATGGTAGCGTGCTGCGCAGAACGGATAACGGGTTATTCGCCAGATTAACCCGGGTTAGCCAATTATGGCAAGGTCAACGCAGTCGAGGACCGCGTAGAGGATTATGCCTGACAGGATTAGAGGACACTGAATATGCCAAACGCGCCTATCTACATGCTTCGTATACGTGTCAGCCACCTCCGTGACCTTCCGACGCTAAGTTTCCCAATATACTATGCATAATCCTGCACTTGCACCGACGGCGATGACCTTCTTGCAGCCGGCTAAGCCGTTTCATTCGGCCTTTGCGCGCGGCGCAACATGCTAGCCTCCGTGTTAGCTCGGGCGTCGGGACGATGACCTACGAAAACACACGGGTCGTGGGTTCAAATGCCGGAGTCCGCCCGAAACATTTTCGTTGGTTGGGGAAGCTGTTACTTGCGGGAAATGGTGCCACGAAAAGGTAGATGGCATTGTTAGACTTGCAACACGCTGACCCCAACCAAGGCACATTCTACTTGAAACTAAATCATATATAAAACTGGTTGTGCCGAGAAGGAGTCTGCATAGAACTCATTAACGCGGAAGCACTGTATACCCCATCGCGCTTACAAAAAAAAAGAATATATATATATATATATATATATATATATATATATATATATATATATAGAGAGAGAGAGAGAGAGAGAGAGAGAGAGACTCACTCACGGCGGATGGTGCCACGATGCTACCACAAGTCACGTGATCAAGCGATAACGTCGCCTCGCGTTATTTGATGGTGTGTTGCTACGCAACAATATGCCAACGTGACGTCACGACGCCATGGCCGACATAAGCGTCGCTCTTGCCAAGAGGTATACAGGAGCGCCGAGAAAAGAATTTCGTCACTGATGGTTGAGATAATAAACAGAATCATGACGAAAGTAGCATTTTAATTCAAGATAAGCGAACACGCGAAATTCAAACCCACGCCGTAATTTTGACCACAAGTTCTTTAAGGCGAACCTATGCACCTATAAATCTAACTAGCCAGCACGCGGGGTATCTAACATTTTGTCCGCACCGAAATATACGGCCACCGTGGAGCCGGAAGTCGAACCCGCGCCCTCGAACTTAATAACGCAACACTTCAGCCGCTAAGCTACACCAAGGCGAGTCAAAAGGTGAGTACGCGCGTGCAGCACGCGTACACGAAACGGCAAGCTTTTGCGTAACCCCCTCCTTGAACTGCTTGCCCCTTCTTGCACGCTGAGAGGCAAAGATTGCGCTGGGCGTCATTAAGGCGGAAGCACTGAACCTCGCCATAGCTCGTTATCTAAATATGCGTCCGACGGAGAAGGCTGTACATATTGATTACCACGTGCTATCTTGAGACTGGCGGCAAATTACCGCGTGACTCGTCTTCAGTGGCGCGCGCCTGAGCTTGCCAACTGCACATTGTTGACGGAACTGCCGCACAAATAACGTCGACAGTGGTCGTGTTTAGACGATGCGAACGCACTTTGCTTACGACAGTTGTCACTAACTTATGTTTGTACTGTGAAACATCTGTTCTTGTTGCTGCACTAGTAGTAGTAGTAGTTGTTATGTGGGGTTCAACGTCTCAAAACCAGCTCTGATTATGAGAGACGCCGTAGTGGAGGTCTCCGGAAATTTCGACCACCTGGGGTTCTTTTAACGCGCACAGGCATCACACAGCACACGGGACTCAACATCCCGCCTCCATTGAAATGCAGCCGCTGCAGCCGGGATTCGATCCCGCGGCCCTCGGATCAGTAGCCGAGTACCGTAGCCACTGGACCACCGTGGCGGGGCGTATAGTAGCAGTGGTAGTTGGTCGTGTTTAGACAACAGTTGCTTACAACAACAGTTGTCACTCACTTAGGTTTGTATTGTGAAACATTTGTAGTAGTAGTAGTAGTAGTAGTAGTAGTAGTAGTAGTAGTAGTAGTAGCCATCGAAATGCAGCCGCCGCGGCCGGGATGAGTAGTAGTAGTAGTAGTAGTAGTAGTAGTAGTAGTAGTAGTAGTAGTAGTAGTAGTAGTAGTAGTTGTTGTTGTTGTTGTTGTTGTTGTTGTTGTTCACAACTCCAGTTTCGCATTTATAAACCTATTATCAGAAGAGGTGTTCTTGGTGGGATTAGTGATGTTGCTCCAGCCGGTGCCAGCCTGACAGAATCTAGCCGGCACTGCGATTCCTCCCGATCATCTCTGTCTATATTGTACATGCATCACCACGTGTCTGTCAATCAAGACAGCCTCGTGCACAAAAGTTAAAAGAATGGCAGGCACCCCATCGCAAACCATCCGCGCACCTGGCGAAGCAGCGCCCCTGGGTTTGAAATGACCAAGCAGCACGTGCAGGCCGAGCTAATTTTTAAGTTCACATTGAACTTAAAAGCTGCGGGAATGTTTACACCCCCTGATGAGTTTTTATCGCGTAGCACTTGCGTTTCCTCGAAGCTCCTCTAATTAGGCTGGCTTTCCCGCGGGGCCTGAGCCGCGACGTCATGGTCATGCACACCGCTGCGCTGGGGATGGCGCTGGTGTTACCGCGGTGGCGCTACCTGGCGGTGAGGATTCGCGGCACTACGGACGGGGAACGATTCCTCGCTCTCTTGGCCTTGGGACGTCGTCGCGTGTGCGATGGGCTTCGCTGGGGTGATCCCGCGGACGCCTTCCCAGTTCTCCGATTGCGCCTCTGTTCCCGAGACTTATCTCGCGAGCAACACAGGCTTATTGTCCCGGCATGGGCGAACACTACTCGATCGGCGTCCCGTTGCGGTGAGTCGAACATCATCGATTCCGCGTGGTGTGTTACATTAGCATGCCTGGTTTACATAGTTCGGCCATGCGCGCTTACTATACGTAGAAGGTGCAAATAAATGCCCTTTTTGTTGGCTTGCACTGCGGTGAACTGCGTCCTTTGTTCCTCGAGCGTGGGAGAACCCCACTTCCACACCACAAAGCTTACAAAAAGAAAAAAAAAGAAAGAATGCAAGAAAGAAAACGACACTTCGCAACTATCAGACTCACTAAGCCTATTATTGTGGCTTAGTGAGTCTGATTATTTGCTAAGTTCCGTATTTTGCACCTTGAAAATGTCTGTCTTCGACGATAAAAAAAAAAAAAAATAGAGACCTGACAAAGCCCGAGCGTTACAGCCAAGTACTTCAGGGCGATCTGCAACAGTAAGTTAAAAGCGCCTTTACCTAGTGTCCCTATCCTGCTGGCCACGGGGGCCGCATAATGATGCCCCGCCACGATACCATAGTGGCTATGGCATTCAGCTGCTGATTCGAAGGTCGAGGGATCTAATCCCGGCCGCGGCGGGTGCATTTCGATGGAGGCTGAAAATGTTGAGGCCCGTGTACTCTGCGATCGATGTCAGTACACGTTAACAAAACTCGGGTGGTCGAAATTTTCCAAGACCTCTTGTAATCGAATCGCGGTTTTGGTACGTAACAACCAAGAAATCAAATCATCAATCAGACATTAGCATAATTATATGTGGCTTTCGACAGGTGATAGCCCGCACTGCATAGCCTACAAACTCTGAAGATCGCGTCAAAGTTCGTAATAGCAGTCGCCAAATATGCCGCATAAAGACGTCGCGCATGTAACACTATACTCACAGGCTGCTTCACTTTATATATACTTAACATGTTCGTCTTACTATACCACTGCCCCGGCAAGTGATCAAAAGTGTTGACGTCGTATCCGGACATCTATCCGCGCGTTATATAATCCTAATTTTCGTTTTTTTTTTTCTTGTTTTTTTTTCCCCTAACGTTGTTCTCATTTCCAGCGGCAAACAGCAGCAGACACGTGCGCGCACGCAAGCTCGCAGTTCCCGGGCGCAGATGGTTTCGAAACACCCTTTTGTTGCACCGACGAGCGAAGGCGTCTTTTCTGTCTTTTCCCTGGTTTTTTTTTTTTTTTTACGTCATGTGCGTAACCACCTAGACTGCTGACAGCCACTGTCGCGAAGCAGGCCAGCTACACACAATGCTGCGCTTACACTGGACTCTCCCGGCTGCACGCACAATGAAAACAATGCAAGAAGGTTCTGCGGTGGCCTAGTTGGTTCACGAAAGTCACGGCAAAGCAGCGCAGATCACGGGACAGCGCTGCGTACTGTGCCGTTAAATTTCACTGTCCCGTGGTTTGCGCTGCTCTGCCATAATGATATAGAAAGGATGAATCCTCTTGATATAGAAGGGATGAATAAATTTCACTCGCAACTCTCTCTCTCTCTCTCTCGTTTTACAGACCCAGCGAGATTGCACCGGAAACATCACGCGATACTCTGGGAGCACGAAAGCGAACCGGCGATTGTGGGGTGGCGGCGACACTTCCGGCAAGCACGGGGGGTCGCACGCGCCGCGTTTTTCCTTTTTTTTTTTTTAATAACTTTACAGCTAAAAGGCAAGGGTTTTAGAATCTGTCCCCTGTTTTCTTTTTTTTTTTTTTCACATTTTATACGGTTCGATGAATAGCTCTTGTAGTACAAAAACGATGACATACGAACCCCTGGCGTCGCCAGAAATGTGCTTCGGGATGGAGGGAGGGGGGTATACGATGCCGTGTGGAAATATCACACCACGTGCGAAATGTCGAGAGCAAGGGGAGAGGGCGGTTATGCAGCGCTCATAAATTATCGGCGGGGTGGGGGGAGCGATAAGTTCATGGTACCTTCGCTTTGCTGCGCACGAGTTCGCTCACTAAACTACGCAATATTTAGTGGGAGCCTCAGGTGCTGATTAAAGTAGGAAAAAAGTAAATCTAAATGATACGAACGAGTGAGCACGCCGCAAAATCTATAGCTTGCGCTGCCACTGTGCCAGCCCTCTGATGTGCACGGTACCGACAACGCCGGACCCACAAACAACAAGCCCTACACTTTCCACAGGTGAGACCTACACAATAAACTACACAGTTTTATTGTGGTGCCCCTCAAGCACTATTGGCCCTATGTTCTTGCTTTCTTTTGTTCCCTTCCTAAACCAGGGGGAGTACAAGATAACACAAAAAGAGATGCGTAGGGAAAGCCACTCGGGTACTACACACTAAGCACGGTAACCTTTGGTTTATTTTATTGGTACACAAAAATGTGAAGATATGCTCCTTTACTAAAGGTTAAAGTGTTTTCACCTTTAGTCGGGCTATGGACTCGGGTATACGCGATCGTGAAGCGAGCATATCGCGAAACTACTTGCACGTCTTTGCATGGAACTGCAAGCACGCTCGCGACACACTCTCGTCACGTTTGCAGACACCCGAAACTCGCTTAGCTGACGACAAAAGGCGATACTGACTACGGTTACTAGAACATATATAGCATACTAAGGGCCGTAATGCCACCGCCCTGGTTCACGTCGGACACGGTTATACCACCCGTACCATCGACACACAGCGAGGGTACGGGTAGAAAGAAACACATTCGCAACTCGCGTAACAACCGTATAGAATCGAGTTTCCACGAAAGCGTTGCGTAAGGCCGGCGAATGTGCGGGTCCCGCAGGGGGACGACGTATAGTCTGTTTCAGGAGTTCCGTGCAGCACTGTGGAAGCTACAGGCCCCTTCTGCCAATCAGGAGGGCAAACACGTGTTAAACGTGTCCCTCCGCGCCATGCCATCTGCCAGTCGGTAACCGTGGAGTGGCAGGAGAAGCCTCGGAAATGGAAGGAGGAGGATGGAGTGAGGGCCCCTATTGGCGGGAGTGGCTCGCGGGTGCGTGTCCGAACAATGACATTTCGTCTCGCCTCGTAAGAACTCTGCGCTCGATGGCCTCGTGGCCTTGGCTCTGCTGCACGGAACTCCTGAAACAGACTGTAGGCGCCGAGACGGTCGGAAACAATACGGCCGCGATAATTTCGCGAAAGAACGCCCCCTGCATCTCGCGTGCGTCGAGGGAACGTGACGAAATCGAGAAAAAAAAAAAAGAAGAAGAGAGAAAAGAATATCGAGGCGGACGCGGACGTAACTGCATCCCGATCACCGTATCCCCACCCGCTGGGATGGTTACGCAATGACGAAATAACGGATTGTGACTAGATGCGACCACGTGAACAGGAAGGGGATGACGGGGGCGAGAGGGGCAGTCGAACCGATGTGCACGAGTGGAATCGCCTAACTGCCCCAGCCGGCCAGGGTTTTTGCTGGAAACAGATGGAGAGAAAGGGCTGCTTGCCTTCCACATACGAAGTACAGAGGAAGAAATAAATAAATAATAGAAAGAAAAACATGTGCGCGTAGGGCGGGGGAGACTTGCGCGGAATTTAATTTTCGCGGCGAGCAACAATAAGCCACCCCCATCCCCCCCTTCCCCTCGAGGCCCGAGTTTTGTAACCGCGGCCGGACGTTGTCCAGAGATGAGATGTTTACAGAGCTGGCGATCCACGCTGCGGAAGGAAATGAATTTCGCGTCGTTTGTTTCGTGCCATATACCCCCTTCATCCGCTGGACAGAAAAGCGCACGGAACAAAACGGAGTCCATGGCGCTTTCACGTCGACTCAACGAGAAAAACTGCGTCCGTCAGGCGAATCGATGGCTGAAATGTTTAATACTGGTGTCACATGGGCGCTTCGAAGCCCTTCGAACCGACAGTCCATCGAATCAAAAGTCATGTTTGAGCTGCTACACGGGCGGTTTCGATGGCCGTCGAGTCGATAGACTATCGACACGACGGCCATCGAAACAGCCCCGGTGTAGCAGCTCAAACACGATTCGATAGACTGGCTCATTTTAACCGTTGTTGATCTGGATGCATTCAATTTATTTTTCATCGATGTATGCCTTACGTATACGTTTTGTTTGGCATGCGTGACTCCTACGCAACGGACGAAAGACCGGGTGACGAAAGACCGGGCCGCTAAAGTGCTCAGAACGTTCAGCTTCCAGTCCGCCATAAGCCTACTCGTCGAAGGCGACGCCTTCCTAACCTTGTACTACATCGCAGACGCACGGTACCGTGGTCCCGAAATAGAACTATTTCATCAAAGTTTATAAATGGGGCGGTCTGGCGAAAGTGTGAACGTGCTTTTTCTCTCCTACACCGAACCCCCCCCTCCCCCCCTCCCCCGCTACCATTTACCCCAATCGTCGGGCTGACGCTATGCAGGTACGCACGCAGATCGCTTCCGTGCGACCGTATCAGATACATTTGGCACCGAACTCGCTACGCGTTTCTACCTTTCCTTTCTTTCTCAATCTCTTTGGTTCTCGGCAAGCCGCTGGGTATCGGGAAACGCGAATGTTGCGCAGGCACGATAAAGGATAATGAGATTGCGAGAGAGAGAGGAGACGGCGACCGCGAGAAATGAATAGGCAAGGCACGTCACGCAACCAGGACGCCCATCGGCGCGTATACAAGGGGGCGAAATTTCATCGCACAACGAAACGACGACGGGAAAAAACCGCGACGATTCTCTTTCTGTCTGCGTGCTCGTTACGAACTGCGAAAATCCGCTCGCGAGGCGTTTTTTTTTTTTTTCCTCTTGTTTTCGTCGTCCTCTCTGCACTGGTTGCATACATTTTTCAAAATCATAAACCAACTGTCGCAGAAGCTTTAAGAACTCATACGCTGACGTGAGATACAGTCGAACACGGATATATCGAGACCACATATAACGAGTTAGGTTCATTCATAGAGAGACTAGCGCTACCAAGTTAGGAAACAATTAGGCAAGTAACGGCACAGACGAGCGGACAGTTTATATAAAGGATACCGAGGACTAGGAAGCGTTCGCTAAGCATTCCATCAGTAAACGGGCCATTTCTTTGCCCGTCTCTGAATCAAAAGATATATACAGGAGTACGAGGACCGCGAGACATCGGCCAAAAGTGCGCAACTCCTGCCCTTCATTTACGATATTTGCCACGCCAAATAAACAGTGTTGACGTGACGTCACATCCGCCGCCCTCGCCCTCAGTCGCCACTCAAAGTCGCCATTGCTGGGTACCTCATTGGGCACCTAGCAGCCACAGTTCACACGCTGCTATGGTGGCTAGCCACCATAGCGCTGCAGCCAATCAGGCATGCCGGTGGCGAACGCCGGAAGTGACGAAGCCGCACTCGGTGACGCACATGCAGTCTGCGTATAGCACACTATACCCCGGAGGCCTATTTGTATTTTATCTGTCTTATGTGCGAAGTGCTCTCGTAGTATCGTACATTTTTAACATCGAGAGCACGCTAAACTTGCCGAGGATTTTTTCTTTCTTTTTAACCGTCCTCCTGTTTTCTTTCTCCGCTGTCCTTCCTGCCTTTGTCCCTATTTCCCTTTCTCCATGTGTCCGGGCAGCAAACGATAATTTTCTATTACACGGTTAAGCCCTCTTCTTCCTCTCACTCTGCTGTCTCTGTAGAAGTAAACAAACAGCGGACGCAAGCAAGGGATTCGCGCGCGCGCGCGCGCGCGCGTGTGTGTGTGTGTGTGTGTGTGTGTGTGTGTGTGTGTGTGTGTGTGTGTGTGTGTGTGTGTGTGTGTGTGTGTGTGTGTGGCAAAACAACATCTCCCCTTCACAAGGAAGTGGAAACAGATGCATACACAATGAGAAGTAAACAATCAAGGCTCCCACTCTTTCAAGCACACAGAGACGACGTTCACGATAACAGTTCACCATCTCCGTCCTTTGGCGCACATCGTTTTTTTTATGTCGTCATCCGAAAAAAAAAAAGAAAGAAAAATGAAATTTGAGAAAGACGGGATGACACACGCATGTCACGCCAGTACGCAGGAAGCGGAACCAACGCCGTGGGATGGGAAAATAAAAGAGAAAAGAAAAACATGAGGAGGAAAGCTGCAGGAAACAGAAAAATAAAAATACTTGTTATAAAGAAGGCACAAGAAATGCACTTACTTATAAAATAAGACACATAAAACCGACGTCCGCGAGACCTGTATTAGTGGCGCCATGAGAAGCAGGGGCTTTCTTCTTTCCCGGAGTCTTTTTAAGATTCCGGTCATGCATCCGCGCTCGATATCGCGCACCTTTCGCCATCTCCGGCGGACGAGCCACGTGGCAGGCATGCCGGCAGCGGCTCCTAATACTGCATGCTGACCACGCAATGCGACGAGTCTGGCAAGAAGACGTCGCCGAGAAAAGAAGACGATGCGTAGTCATCGTCTCTCAGCGGAGGCGGCGACTGCTGCCGCTGGTAAGGCGACTAGTCGTACAAGTTTTGAGAAGGTCACTCATTAACACATCGGAAAGAAGTGAGTAAAAAAAAAAGGAGAAAAATAAAGAAAGGCGTCTCCGTATAGCACGTTCCGCGGGCAGGTTTCCTTCCTCCTGCAAGGCCTTGCGTCGTAAAAAATGCTGCGAGGCGTGTTGCTGACGGGACTATATATATATATATATATATATATATATATATATATATATATATAGTACGTTTTGCGACCACGAAACAACCAGTCACATATACTACTACAGAGTGGCACAATGTATTTTGCAAGAAAGTGCCCTTGAAAGAAACAAAAACTACACTAAGAAAGAAAACACCATCGCGGACATTGTGTTCAGACTTCGTTACGTACCCTGTTTCCTTCAGGGAGTTTCGTAGAATGTAAGTAGAACGCCCACGAACAATTTTCTCCAAACAAGTGGAACTCGTTATAACAAATTCAATTTGGCAGGGAAATTATTTCCTTATACACAATAATTCGTTATATATCTATGCTCGTAACACGGTTCTATGTCATATCACTCCCTTTCATTTAACAAGTTGTTATAACCAACACTGCGTTATATAAACGTTCGGTATATCGAGGTTCCACAGTATACCGGTATATGCCCGATTATTATTTTTATTATGTCAGAGTACATGCGTCGCCTAGAGGGCATTACCGCAGGGGAGGCAGCTTCAAAAGGATAAATTACGCCGACCTCGACTCACGCACGATCGCAGATGCAGCCAAAACACTAACGTCGAGGTGTAATTTATACATGACCACAACTGCAGCCCTTATAATACAGAAGTGAGCGCTAAACCACCGTGGGCATGAAGACACACGCGACAAGAGAGAAGATCCGAGTGCCTTTTCGAGCCGTTTTAACCTTCGCAGGCACTGCGATCGGTTTACGCAACAGTAAGCGAAGTGCGCAAATTTACCCGGACAAGTACAGCCTTGGCAACTGCCGAATGGAACAGTCGGACATTAATGGAACGCAGCATTACTAGAGCCAATTTTTGTTCGACCATCTGTAAAACACAGAAAAGAAAGAAAAAAAAAAAGAAAGAGGTAGGCGTGGAGCGATCAGGCATGCTTTTACACAAAACGAAAGGTATTTTCACTGCACCACAGCTCGTCAATGTGCCATATCATGTAGGTAAAAGTTTAAATCTGAACGAACGGGCGAGCCAGCGAGCTGAATTACACAAAAAACAATGCCTTTTGAAGAAAACTAAACAAAATAAAAAAATTCAGCGAGCACTCAGAACTGACTGAAGTGAACACAACCACGGGGAGCAGCAGGGGCATCCAACAGTGCAATCCAGGCCAGGCACACGGCGGTAGGAGCCACAAGAGCCGCACACCAAAGAAGACGGCGGCTGCAGTCTTCGGGGTCACCAAGACAGGGGGGGATTGCGACGGCGGCCACGAGGTCACGATCACACACACGCGCAGTGTAGTGAGGCGATGATTTAGAGGGATAGGGTGAACGGGCGGGTGTGTGAGGGGTGTCACCACAAAACAGTCGCCGTAGTCGTCATCGTCGTCCAATCTATCCACGGGACGACGGGTAAGTCAACGAGCAACGACGCTTTCTTTTTTAATCCCGGGGGCGCGTCACACAAGTCGGGCGGTAAACGCAAGAAACTCAGAAGAAAACTCCCAAGGATGAGTGGTAAACCAAACAGGGGTAATCCAGGGGGGCGGTGACGACAATCCGTGGTACCGATGGAGGAGGAGGAAAGGGTGCGGGGAGAGGGTGATAATGGAAATAGGGGGAGGGGGGGGGGGGTCATCACATCGGGCAGGCGGTAACCCGTATCCGGGGTGTCATCGGCGACGAATAAAATGCACTGTCACACAGGCGCGCGGCTTCTTGCAGCCTCAATGGCCAAAGGCCCAGCACTGCGGGGTAAACACACTTCCAGGGTTACAACACACGGCTGGCGGTGGTCGTCGAGTTATCCGGGATGGGCACACTGGTCACTGCGGTATCCTTTCCCTGGGCTTGGCTTGGCTTGGCTTCAGGAGGAGACCGGCAGGCAAGGTTCCGAACTCTCACCACAGCTTCAGCAGTCTCCCAAGGGACACCCCCGTCGAAACAACACCAAACACCACAGGCAGACACCAACACACTTATACGTTTCTTCCTGTATCGGCAGGACACTGCGTTAGTTTATCCGTTAATGCACTGCCTCGTGCCTTCTCGTCCTGCACTGGCTGGCTGGCTCGCTAGCTCGCTCATTCGTCCATCTTTCGCGTGCACTCTTACAAAAACACCAAGAGAAACCAAAACCTGCCGTACAAGAAATACATTAGAGAAAGAAAAAAGGTACCTAGTTTGACAAAGAAAACAACAATGCACAGCGACAATGCTATCAAGCCAACGTGATGTCACTTTCGCTAGCACGTACGGAACCCGCAGCAAGCGCAGTTTCTAAGGTACAGGCACGTGTATTTGTGTTCTAAATTCCTGCTGAGACGCTTGGTTGCAAAATTCACTCACACCAGTTCCCACGGAAAACACTGACGAGTGTCACTTAACAGCTGCGTATGACTGTTCCTTATGTCTCCCACAGGGCAAGTTGGCTTTTAAAGACGAAATCTCGAGGCATGCGCTGCCTCTGCAAGGGTAACGAGCATTGAACTCGTGTGCCAAACGATGCGTCGTTGGAAGCTCGACTTGTAAAATGCAGATGTAAGTAACGAGAGGAATAAAATCAAGCAGTTTCGGCGCAGTAGCTAGCTTCAAGGATGTTGATGTTGCCATGAAATGCATTCGCGTGAATGCGTCTTGGTCGTCCTGTACAACCGCTCTCTTCAAGGTCGACAAATGCGCGGACTGCATCGAATGCCATTACTTAACTTGACGGTGCGCTTAGAGAGGAGGAAAAAGAAAAACTAGGGACACGTCCTCGCGCCTACACATAGCCTTCAATACCTCTACGAAGAATGTTAGAACGAACGCAAGCCACCTTCAACTGGCCGCCGTGCATGATCAGATGAAACACTGGGGGGACTTCAAAGCTCGCACATGTCAATTTAAAAAGGCAAATAAATGAAGAACGGCCCAAAGGTCTCCAGGACAAAGCACCAGCCGATCGTATTGCTAACGCTATACCATCCTCAGCAAAGCTGCTCGGCCTCAGAGCTTCGATCATAGGAAAGTCCACCAAAGAAGGGGACCTCGCGCCTTCCGGGTGACAGCTATCCCTGAGTATTACGCGCACGTCTCGAAGGCCATGCTACAGAATATCGCAAGGGCCGGATCCAATCGTGGGAGTCGAAAACGCGTCGTGTCCCGATATGCCTTAACACCATCAACTTCTGCAACAGACGGCACACACCGCAGTGGACACGTATCAACCAATCAAACCTCAGTGATCGCGTGGTGCAGTCCGTATACCAGACAGCAGACGATCATGACGGTATAAAGGCAATCAGCGCGACTCACGTACACCAGCCAATTAGCCAAGGAAACCAGAGGATCTTAGTGGTAAAGGATGTACCAGGGCACAGTGACGACAGGTTACCGAGAGAGTGAAAGTGGTACTCGCGCGCAACACAGTACAGCGTCTGCACGACACGTACTGCACCAAAAGGCAACAGCAACGACAGGCGATACAGACGGCACAGAGGCCACGGCGGACATGTGTCAATCAAGGAAACCGTTCGCGCGGTACAGGTACCAGGACAAGACAGAACCAAGACACGCACACATTTGCGTGCAGTACGTACCTCGGGTTCCTCGCGGGACCCTGCGGGGCGTAGGGTGCGCCAGGAGGCGCGACGGCCGCCGACGGTGGGCAGCCGGGTCCGACGAGAGCCGAGGCGCCGCCGCCGCCCCCGACGGCGCCGCCTGGCGCGACCAGTGCCGACGGCGCGACGCGAGACGCGGCCGCCGATGCAGAAGACGACGACGACGCCGACGCGCCGGCGGTGCCGTCGTCGTGCGTGAAGGCGGGCGGCGGCTCGTAGTACTCGGTCTTGAGCAGCCGCTCGTCCAGCTTGTTTTCGGCCACGTGTGCCTTGGCCGCCGACCGTAGGTCGATGAAGGACACCGTCGCGGACACACCGTCCGCATCGCGACGGATCTTCACGCTCTGCACCTTACCATACCTGCGATTCACGAGAGAAAGGCCAATAAGTTGCGCTGCATGTACTACGTATACAAACGCTGTTGTCACTAAACTTGCACGCAAGTCCGCCGGAATTGAACGACCGCGAGCAAAAGTATGTTTTGCCACAAGATCGAGACAAGACATTGCGCCCGTTGATGTCTTTGCTTTAAAGAAGCGAGTACTTCGTACGACTTGAAAAGTCCAAGCTGCAGCTGACAGTGCGCTGCGGCGACTGCGACGTCAAATTCGTATCGCTACGCCGCCAATCTGCATTTCCATTCCAGAAAATTCGGCCTATAACAAGCCGGCGTCTCTTAGGCCGAAGCTATACCATCGCAGCTTAGAGCACAGCTCTGCACCGCATCGAAGCAAAGTGATGAAGATGACCCCCCCTCCCCCCCCCCTTTTTTTTTTGAGGATGAGAAGGAACGCACCGTTACTGTGCACAAGTGACACTTGGTGGTCGTGAAAACAAACACATAGCAACGCGGCACGATCTAAAGCGTCTACAAATCTCCTACCCCGTCATAGTGCTTTCTATGCGCCAGTCATTGCGCGTATTTTATGACGTCTCGATTTGGCCAACGTTTATCCGACCCGGAAGCTGCAGTGCGAACCGAAGCAACGCTCCACACAGGACGACGATTAAACAACACAGGGTCGACAACGACGATAAGCAAATCAAACCGATAATAGTAATAATATGAGGGAGATGTGCGTAATTGAACGCCTCGTGACGCAGAAGACATCAGCAGCTAAGAAGACGTCCAAATAAAGATTGTACTTTCTACTGGGCGAACTGGTATGCAGCGAGGCAAAGCAAAGCTATACCATAAACCAAATCGCCCATCGACAACTTCTGCTAGACCTTATTTCTCGCCCAGTGGGCTCTTCAGATGCCGTGCAACAATCACGAATAAACTAGGCCAGCAACAGGTTCCCCTAAAGCAAAGAACACTTGACTAAAATACAACGACGGCGGAAAGCGCAGTCGCCGGACGCCGAGGATCTGATCCCTTCGGTGAAATGCGTCAGCATTTACGTACATTCATCATCGTACAGTAGCATTTGTGTATATAGTTCGTTTTCGGGTTTCAGGAGAATCGGGTTAAATCTGATTTCTCCCTGAACTCCAGTACCACGTACCCATCCTGTTTTTTAATACTGCACGAGGACTGCGATGCACACTTTCTAGCTACGTCACCCGCCTTGGGACTACGAAGTTACGTTATTCCGCTTCAAGTGCATGCCAGTAACGCACAGTTCACCTCACAAGCTGTCTACGGCACAGTGGTGGACTCTACACGGCTCCCATTGGTAAATCTAAATGAGTTACTACGACACGAAATCTGTACTTCCGTATGGTTCCACAAAAAACCCCTACTTCTCTCCCCTCTTATCACCCGATTTTTTAACCCACGGGTTCGAAAACAATCTAAAACCCGAAAGTGAGCAACCCTAAGTATACACTACAGCACTATCGATGGTCGTTTCGCAAGTTCCTTTATGTGCAGTGCTCAGCGAACAAAACGCGATACTCGCAGCCCACGGCTGCCAAGGCTTTCTGCGGGACACCGAGCCGATTCGCTGTGGTACTCAAGGAAAGCGAGAGACCTTTAGAAGCATTGTGACTCAGCCGGGTCCCTCTGTGGTCACCAAGGGCAACTCCAGTACCACAAGATGCGCCGGCCATCGCGAGGCCATCGCAAGATTTCACCACGGATGACTCGCTCTGTTCTCTTGTATACGCGGGCGCACAGCTTGCGTAAGGGGATTCGAAAGCTATTGTTAACATTTACACCCAGAAAGCGACAGAGGCCGGGTCGCCGTCCCTGGAAGTTCACATAACAAGCCAGCGCAGTGTTCATTAAAAGGCTGCGTGGGCTCGGCGGTCAATGCGGTTAACGCCTGGAACCTAACGACAAGTCACGCCACGTGTGTGGTACGGTGGCGTAGGTGCGTGTGTGTGTTCGGTGCCATATGTGAAGTGACATGACGGGTGGCGTGACTCGAAGACTGTTTGATATGAGAGAGAGAGAGAGAGAGAGAGAGAAAGAGGCGACTCCTAAAAATATGAAAAGTTGGTGCAAGGAATATATGCTGAAGTTCCTACGGAAAGGCACCTTTGCTTGAAGGAAGGTGTGTGTGCGTGTGTGCGTGTCACAAAGTAAAAGTGATCAGGATGAGGGGGGAGAGAGAGGGAGAGGACAGCCCCGTCGGCTCTGCGCCGTCAGGAGCAGCGCGCAGTGGGAGAGCGCAGTGGCGAGAGACTCGCAGCCCCCCCCCCCCCCCCGCCCATGTGCAGCTGAGGCATCGCTGCAACGATGAAAACATCCGCATTGCTCGACAGCGACTTTTACGTCACCAGAAAAAAAAAAGAAAAGAAATGAAAGAAAGCTGCGCACGAGCCGCTAGTGAGGCTGCAGCAGCTTCGCACTCATCCTGGCGTGAAGAGGAACGCGAAAAGAGCAAGAGAGAGAGAGAGAGAGCGAGCGACGGGACATGAAACACGAGCGAAACGCAGCTAAAACAAACAAAAAACAAACAAAAATCAGCACAGAAGAGCACGTGGCGCAAAAGGCATGTCCTTCCTTCGTCCACCCTCCTTCCCCTCATGCACCGCACCCCGTTCGTGTTTACGCCATTTTCCTCGTTCCGAGCGAAAAAGAAGCCCAGCAAAGGAAGCACGAAACTGATGGAAGTTGCGCCGCAGAGAAGCGGAGTGCCCCCCTCCCGGTAACGAGATGCCGATGCACCGAATAGGGACGGGAATTGCTTCGGGCCGAGCCACGAAGCGAATCCCCTTCGATGCGTGGTGCCCCGTTACGACAATACCCGTCGCCGGCCAAACCAGCGACAGGCTGCAAAGAAAGGCCATGAAACACTACGCCATATTACAGGAGTACGCTATTCGAAAGACGATCCCTATACCCTAAGAAAGGGACAAACAATCTGCGTTCCATTACGCTATAAACACGAACAGGCTGCATCCCTGGAAGACAACCCTTCCCGGTCCACCCCTATTCCCCAGAAAGGGGAGGGACAAACGACGTCCCATTACGACAAAGAAAAGGCTCGAGAATCCATGCATGCGTGGTGACGTGAGAGCGCATTTCTTGACTCGTGCGTTTTCGGGAGCAAGTCTATACAGCAACGCGTAAGGCAAAGATCTTCGCGGCGGCGCCCAACGCAAGTCCTTTCTGTTTCCACGACCCAGCTCTTCTTGAAATAGGACACAATAATAGAAAAATAAATTAAGAACCTTGCACCTAGCCACAGAACGAAAAATTACAGGTGTAACTGCGTTCAACGAATGGCAAATGACGAGGCCGCCTCGGGATACCCGTTTGTTTGTTTATTTATTAAAATAAAAATATTTTTATGCTTTCCCTTCAGAAGTCTTTGTTTCATACCCTACCTTTCAACAAAGTTGCACTTAAATAATGTTATCTTTTGCTTTTTTTATGTTTGTGCAAAAGAGTGCATTTTTGTAAAATTGATTAGACCGTATTTTGTCGTACTCCTGCATGTTTATTTTACACCTGTACGTTTATCTTCAATGTGTATTGTTGAATTTTGTCGACAGGACTGCTGTCATCGCCAATGAGGGGCCTGCGGCTCCGTCAAGCTCTCTGAACGACAGCTTTTATCGCCCGCCCTTTCGTATCATTACTATGTACTGATGCGAAAAATAAACGTCATTGTCACTGTCATTTATTTATTCAGATAACTACAGCGCCCGATGGGCATTATTGTAAGGGGGGGGGGGGGGGGGGGACAAAAAAAAAAACAGAATACGTTACAGGCGGTATACAACATCAAGAGTTAACACACCAAGATTAGCAATACGGTTAAGATTACAGACGACATGACGATATCTACACTGTGAACATAACACTCGCAATATATAATGAGACTGAAGCCAAGAATATCACATTACAACATGATTACAAACAGATTAATAGACAAGTGTTGATTGTATGCTGCAATCGAAAGTCGCTGCTCGATCACAGAGTTCTGCGAGAGAAAGCAATGTCTTCCGAGACGGTTCATCGTATTAATCGGATCTGTCACGTCCGTACCGTTCGCAAGCGAAAATGCCGAACAGGCCGGCGAGTACAACCACTCGACCAAGATGGGGGTTAGAATCCAAACGAAGGCAACCGTCACGAGGCACCCTTCACTGCCTGAGAACACACGCGCATGGCCTCCAAGAATGCGCAACACCGGAGGGCGCGATAAGCGGATCAAAGCATGCCTACCCGCCACCATGGTGGTGAGTGGCGCTACCTAACACTCCTAAAAGTCCTTCCAGGGGCAGTCGGCATCCAGGAGAGAGCAAAAATTATGGCATCACCGCTATCGTTAACACGACAAGGAATATAGAGGTTCGGCTTTAGCCAGTGTGGCGGGACAACTTTTTCATCTATGTTGATTTACGCTACCAGTTCTGCACTTCAATTAATATTAAGGAGAACAACAATCAGTTAACACAGCCTGTAATAGCAACAAGAACGATACAAACAAAGTTCTAATATCTAGCGGCTGCGCGAGTATGTGCTTAGCAATTATTCAGGAAGACTATGCTTCGTTTAGCCCCGCCATGGTCGTCTAGTGGTTATGGCACTCGGCTGCTGATCCGAAGGTCGCGGGATCGAATACCGGCCGCGGCGGCTGCATTTCGATGGAGGCGAAATGTTGAGGCCCGTGTGCTGTGCGATGTCAGTGCACGTTAAAGAGCCCTGGGTGGTCTAAATTTCCGGAGACCTCTACTACAGCGTCTCTCATAATCAGAGCTGGTTTTGCGACGTTAAACCCCACAAATCAATCAACATGCTTCGTTTAAAAACAATTTTCCCCTTACACTTGACGGAGGTAATAAATCGTGAATTTTGTTGTGGTACACACGAGACCGCTAACGAGTCCCACAAATGTCGGCCATTTTACGATAACATCCTGTAAGTTCGCAGGTATATGGGATACAGCAACAGCCTCAGGAATTTCCGTGTTGCTCGTCGATCGCACATTTATGGCTACCCGGCGTCCTTTGAGCGCGTTATGACATTCGAGCGAGTGCGTCAGGCGCACGAAAGGGCGTTGAACGAAACACAGAGCGGGGAAAAAAAGTAAGCGCACTGGAGAATAAATATGGTGCAAATGCATGCCACCCCAATACCTCTAACGCTGAGCCGTAATGCCACAAGGGCTGCAGAAAACAGCGTATTTTCCCCCAACTCCAAAATCACTACTAATACCTCTCACAAAATCTGCACCGTCACGCGACGGTAGGCCTCAGTCGCGAATTTTGCGACAGCCATGTTTTCCTCCCTCCTGCACTGCGTCCAAGCACGGCGGAGAAGGAAGTAAGACAAGAGTGCGAGAAAGAGCAAAACGCTCGCAAATCAGGATTTCTACAGCGGTGTGTCACGCGGCGCAAACGCTCGCGAAAAAGCTTATCTGTTCGCGCCCCACACACTACTCCGGCAAGCCACCGAGGCAGGGCCACACCGCCGTTCGTTTCAGCCGCGCCTCGCAAACGAAGCCTTTCATCTTCTAACAGCCACGTCGCGCCTTTTGGCAGTTACGCTCAGAGCAAATGCCCGCCAGAAACTTTTCTTTTGCAGCAGCCGAAAACTAAAATTCGGACGCGCCCTTACAGCTGCAGAGGCTCTCGCCGCAGGCCTGCTTCGGATGGGGAGGCCGTAGTAGTAGTGGTGGTGGTGGTTCTGCAGCAGCAGAACAGCACAAGTCGTAGCCGACCGGCCAAAGCCGTCGGCGGTGACTGGCTCGGCTGGCAGCGCGCACGGAGGGGCGCAATTACGTTCGCACTAGTTTTCGGGACGGGCCCGTAATTATCTCGCAGAAATCGCACCCCGGTCCCTTTTCTTTCATTCGCCGTTCTCTCTCTCTCTCATGCGGGTTCCCAACACAGCAGCCAGAGATGAGCTACGAGCGAAGGCAAAAAGAAAGGCACCACGAAAAAGCGTCGTCATTCTGAAGTCGCGTCGGCTGAAGAGGGAGGGGGCGAGCAAGGCTCCGAAAGAAACACGCCGCCGGTCCAAATTGCGCCGCCGCGTCAGCGAGCGAGCTATAGCTACACGAACCCCGCTGCAGCGCAAAGCCGCGGCGCTGAACAAAAAAACATTCCCCCCGCAGCGCAACCAAAGCAACAGCGCCCCACAGCAAGTGCGCGGGGCACACAAAGCGGCACGAAAGAAGAAACACACAAAGAAAGCAGAAAAGCGTAGCAAAACCAGAACACACGCATCAAGAACGCGGGCGCCCCTAGAATAAGCCCAGGGAGGAACGAAGCCAGCACAAGAGCCCAGTTGGGGAGGAGGAACAGGCCGCCGGCACTGAGTTTGAAAAGAACGCCGGGGAGCAGTGACGGAGGAGGGGAAGGACACTAAAGAAAATAAAGCAAGCGCCGGCACAGCGCAAGCCTGCAGCAGTGCACGGGAAAAGGCACGTCGGCTACGGCAAGCGAAACGGCGTGAGCCTTTTCTTTCTTTTTTGTCCGTATTCTCCTGTACAGCCTGGCGCTTTTTTTATCCTCGCAATCTCCGGGTCTGGCTATTCTCGCACGCGCGCGCACTCCCCCCGCAAACAGCCCCCCCCCCCCCCTCTCGCACCTCCCGCAGCGCTCGCCGTTTTCGGGCCGCGACAGCTGCGCGCGCCTCCCATTGGACGAAACGCCGCAGACGGCTCTTCCACGCAGGCGACGGCACTCCCCCGCTTTTCCCGCAGTACCAGAAGCGGCGCCGCCTCTGCGCATGCGCGTAGAGGGCGCGCGCGCGCCCGCCTGCCGCACTTCAGAAGTGCGGTCACAGCTAGGACAGGGAGCAGCGAACAGCGCTGCGCCATCCTAGATCGAAACCGCCCCGAATTGCCACGTTGGCACTTATCGTATTTGTAAGTAGGCGAGGGATAACGCCGCTGGCGAGTTTCGTATTCGGCTGAAAACGTCCCCAGCAGGACGACGGTTACCCAGACGGGGAATGTTTACTTTTTTTTTTCTCTCTCTTTCATCGGCAAGCGGCGAAGTCGGAGTAAAGCGTACGCAGAGTGAGTGCTGCGTCGACCATCCGCTCACAGGTGACCTTCGTTTCACAAACAGCTATACTATATAGAGGAAGGTACTCATTAAATGCGCGATTCATGCATTGTACAGCGCGGCGATGCGCCGGCATTTTTTTTTTTTTTCACCTCTTCCGTTGCCGAAATTGTGATGACTTCCTGTTTTTGAACTGCACGGCGATGTCTCAGCCCAGTGGGTAAGGACCGTCCTTCCTGCCTGTTTCCTTTGACCATTAAATGCAGCTGGCAATTTTTTTGCTTCGACTGACTTTCGAAAAAGTTGCGTAGGGCGACGAGATAGGCGGGGGTTTGTTTGGAGTGTTCGTTCTCTATCGTGGCTACAAATTAATGACTGTGC
Source organism: Hyalomma asiaticum (assembly GCA_013339685.2). Taxonomy (NCBI): domain Eukaryota; kingdom Metazoa; phylum Arthropoda; class Arachnida; order Ixodida; family Ixodidae; genus Hyalomma; species Hyalomma asiaticum. Next base: position 47,856,948 of record CM023484.1, read on the forward strand.
TTAGTGTGAGACAAAATTACTCATTTATCAAAGAGTGCAGTTGACTGACCGGACGTATTCAGCATGACACAGCAACTTGAGTACTTGAGTACTAGTTTAGTGGCGAGGTACGGCCGGCGATAAGTCATTTTTCGACCCGCCATCTGGTGTTCTTTGCTCCACGTGGTGTTCTTTGCTAACGTGGCAAGCACATTAAAAAAAAAACATGCTACGGGTGTAGTTCATTTGTTATGTATACTACATCAGTGGCGCGCCCTCCTTGGGAGTCGAGGTGCAGCAGCAGGAAAAACTATTTGCACCTCAACATCACTGGTGGCGTGCACATCGCAAGCTGACTTGTGAGAACACGCTCGAGAATTGAAGAAAACAGCAATGTTTCTTTTTTTCGCTTCCCCGACGTCAATATTGCACTGCGCCTAGCGCCACAATGTACCACAACCAACTTTCCTAGGCCTCTCTGTTGCTTGTTCACGGCACATCTATGTGGACATTTCGCTCGGCAACGGTAAGTACGGCCGGACTCTCCTACGTCGGTCTGGCGTCGTTTTTAACCGAGGGTATGTCGACTACAGTGGCGCAGATAAAAGGAACGTTGTGTAAACAAGCCCCCAATTTCTGACACTTTTTTTTTTTTTCCTCGCACCGTTCATGCGACGCTGGTGTCGACAGTTGTCGGACACTAGTGTCGCACGTCCGGTCGTTTTGAGCGACGATGACAGACGAGATTAGGTTCAGAAAACACTAAGTGTAAGGAACGGTTTGCTACACACGGCCTGTTTTTCTTCGTAACCCGCCTCTACATCAGTTTCTAATAAAACGTACTGCTCCGCCACGGTGGTCTAGATGTGGATGAGGCACTCGGCTGCTGATCCGAAGGTAGCGGGATCGAATCCCGGCCGCGGCGGCTGCATTTCGATGAAGCGGCATGTTTCACGTCAGAGCACGTTAAAGGAATCCCAGGTGGTCTCGAAATTTCCAGAGCCCTCCACTACGCCGTCTCTCATATCCTGGTTTTAGGACGCAAAACCACCAAAATCAATAACATGTGCTAGCAACGGTGTCTGAAATAAACCACACCGAAAATACAAAAGTGTCACTCTTCGCCGGTGTTGGACAGTTGATGATGTGCAAATCTTGAATAAAAGTCACCCAAAGATGACGGAACAAAAGACAGGATATTTTTTTTTTCCGGACTTTCGTCGCATGTTCTACGACAACATGACAGAACGTCCAACGACATTTCACATTTAAGAGCATGAACATCGGCGAGCACTCGACTTTCTTTATTATATTCTCTGTAAGCGTTACCGAGAGTCAACAAACTGCACGAAGTCACTGCTATGCACGCAGCGTGAACTTCGGTGGTTCCAACGTGGCACCGTGCTAGCCAGGAAAGTAGCGCTCATGAGCCTTGGGTCCACGTTCCAGAAAAGAAACGTACTGAGCGCCGAGAACATTCTGTGCATATTGAGATGATTTTCTTCTCTCTCTTTACCAACGATGCACAATGGCAACGACTAAATATAAAGTTCAACATCTCAAGCACAGCGGACAAGCTTCGCTGTGATGTGGGAACTACAAGCGAGCATACGAAACTGGTCGCCGGACTCAACATTTTACCCATGTAAACAAAGAACGGCGCCAAACCCAATGCTTTTACTTCGACCACTATTTTCACAGGTGTGGGAACACTTAAGGGACTATTAGCAAAATGCGGCTAAAGGAAGAAAAATAAGGGTAAGTAGGAGTGCTGTCAAGGTAGGCCACAGTGGTGCGAACACTGTCGATTCACACTTTTCACCATCGATCTCGCACAGCGCAAGGCAGGCAGTACCCTACACACAACCGCAGTAGCTAGCATTCTTGGAGAACCCCCTCGAGAACCGAGCCCGCTGAGCGCGGCGGCGGCCTTTGGAATCGCGGCTGTCGGGCGAGTCCAAAACGCGCCGCGCACGGACTCCCCTCCTCTTACAACCGGCAAAAACTTCGCTCGCCAAGGAAGCCAGGTCGGTCGGGCCGAAGCGTTCTGAGGCTCGCTGGCTGCCTGGCGCGCGCTTCCCACGGATCCGTCGGCAGGTGCGTATACGGTCCCCCGACCGAGTTGGCAGCTCGGAAGGTCACGTGACGCCGTTTCCCACAGCGCCCCTGCCACCTGACGAGCCCACGTGACCTGGACCACTGCCGAGTCGGCGCATTTTAATCTTTTTTGCCATTACTTTTCCTCCCCCCTCACTCCATATCTCCCCATCCCTCACATATCCACACACTCTCGCCCGCCTCGTCTTTTACCTTGGGCGCGGGTGTAGTAGGATTTTTGCCCGGCTTCCAGCTACGGCAAGCTTGCAGAAAGCGTGCTTTCTTTGTGTGTGTGTGGGCGCAGCAGGCCCGGTTCTTCTTTCCCCGTCCCACCGCTTCGCGCCTAGAGCTACGGCTTCGCTTCTTCTTCCTCCCCCTCCCCTTTCTCATCCCGTCCACCTCCCCTCGCTCAAACGCCATGCTCCTCGCGTCCTTCTCGAGGACGGGACCAATGGCGTGCCGGCACAGACCTTCCCCCATTCGTCCTCGGCGCGACAAAATAAAGAACGCACGCGGCAGCCACCCGCCCGGCCTCCCTTCCTCCCCCCTGCCGAGCGACACCCCCTCTCCATCCCTGTACAACTGCACACACTGTCGTTTCTCTTCACTCCCCCCGCCCTCCTTCCCCACCCGCCTGTAGTGTGTTCTGTGCTCCATCCAAGCGCCGGCCGACAGCCGAAGCTAGACCCCAGCCGGTAAGAGCCCGAAGCATCCCCCTTCAAACACTGCAGGGCCTCATGTATATGCAACAAGGATTGCTCGTTAAGTAACGTAATAAATCCGTCCAAATGCAAATGAATCTTTCGCCGATCTCGTTCCTTCGACAGCGAACAAGCGCTCGCGCGCAGCGTCGGCTTCTTTTGCTACGGATGGACACCTCATGCATCTTCCAACTTGCAACAACACACAAGCTCAGCCAACACGAGGGACCTCCCGCTCAGATGAAAGCCGCTGGAGACCCGAGCACCGTTCGTTCTTCGCATAAAGCGCTAACACCGATACCGTGCCCTCGTACCTAATGGATGCGGAGCCCACACTCGAACATGCAGAAACAATGAGGTTGCAATCAGTTGGCGTCTTCATAGGGTGACATCCTGCTTGGGACGGAGCACGCAAGGGGGCACTGAAGGAAGCGACGTGCTACAAGATGACTGCAGTGCTGGTATTACTGCTCGTCATTGGGTTCATAAGTTCATCTACGAAACCTAGAAGCGAGCAATACTGACACACAGAATAGACACTGTCGTCGTTACACAGTACTCCCCTGAACAACAAGGCACTCAGTGATGCCTGTGGGCCACTTGAAGCACGCTGCCCTGTTTGTCTCTCTGCATAATTGAACGCACGTTTAAGCAACGCGCACACACTGGTTTCTTACGAGATGATCGACATACTGTTAGTCATACAGACCAGCGTAATAAGATCCGAAATGTCCACGGCAGCGAGCAAAAGAACAAAGAAAAAAACGGTAAGAAAGGACCAAAACGCGTGATCAAACTGGTTAACAACACGGCCCTGCCGCTAAGAGTGTCCGGAATAGCGAGTGCCACACGCATAGACAACCAGGGGCAACAACAACAACAGCGCCAGGGTTCGCAGACCGTATAGGCAGGGCTAAAAGCGACTGCAAAGCTACAGCAAGCGTGCGCTGTCACCGGCCTCTCCTTGTCTCTCTGGTAAAAATAGAACTCCTATGGCACCACGATCGCGCGACTCGCTTCCAGAGAAAGTTTAACGATCCCTTCGCCCCAGCCCGGCGAGGCACACGAGGACTCCCAAAGGAAACCGAAGCGGGATGCGCGAGGACGCCGCGAGAGACTGCAGCTGAAGAACAAGAGTGCACAGTCCTTGGTGCGCATGACGGCGCAGCTAAAGAAGTTCGTTTACTCGCCGAGCGCTTCGTCGATGCGAGGACGCCGCTACTGGCGTGGAAGTTTTTAACGAGCACAACGGCGGGTGTCGCTGGGCACGAGCGGATTGTTAAAACTGCTTCAGAAGACGTTGCTGCAAAGTGGAGGGACGTGGGAGAGCTCCATTTCTTCGAAAACACGGCCGCTGCATACGGCTGAGGGAGTACAAACGAAAGAGAACTGCGAACAAAGGATGGAGCCGCAACAAGACGCACGCAACTCTACGCTGCGCCTGGTAGCAACTGGTCGGTCAGTGTGTAGTGTTTCGTGCGTGCGCGCCTAGCGCTTCCGAGAACGATTTAGGGGAGCATGACGTCACAACCAGCGACGTCGTGGAGTTCGTCGAAGCTGAAGAAATCGCCGGCAGCAAGAAAATCGCCGCGAACGGCATTCTCACTACCATAATCGCGGAAAAATGCCAAGGCGTGCCGTGAGAAGAGACCGGTACAACACAATCGACATTTGTACGGGCTTCCTCGGATCAATGACGTACACCGTTTCTCAGAGTCATTATCACTTTCTCAGTGACGTACGACGTTTAGTGCGTCGCCTCGCCAATGAAATCAGCTGTCGTTCTTCGTCAAACGAGCCAGAGATCTCTGTCCATTGTGCAAAAAACCGCTAGAAGGGCGTGAACGGCGCACTTTCGTCACAACGACCAATGAAGCTTCTCAAATACTGTTTCATCGGCCGAAACCGATTTAGTTTTTCACGTTACTGCCCCATCCTTCAAGCTCACAAGTCCCACACCACGTCAGCGGCGGCGCCGTACCCGATAACACCAATGGCAGCGGCAGCAGAGAAGGACCGCGCTGCTACCGATGCCGGACCACTCGCCGACAACGCAACCCAGAACCGGTTCCTCCACTCCCACCAACTCCGGAGAGCCTCCTCCCTTGAGGGCATCCATGTATATCGCCTACATGCACGCACGACAGCCATCTCCCTCATCATACACACATACAAAAAGAAGAAACAGGTGCGGCGGGTCACACAGGTGTTCGCCTCCGAGGCGGCAACGCGGTCGCTGCTGCGCGGACGACCAGCGTAAAGAAACGAAGCTTCGGTTCACTTCGTTTTCACCGAGGCGCAGGAAAGCACAACGTCGAAGGTTGTTGTGAAAGGAACAAGCGTGCAAAACACGGAAACAAGGGGAGAAAAGTGGACAACACAAACGCCTTGTTGTCCCATCTCCCATTGTGTCCGCGTTTTGCACGCCTGTTCTTTTCACAATGGGCCCCCACCAACTCGCTCATCTTTCTGTCCTTTTGAAGTTTATTGCTCCACGTGGCTTCGTGTACACAAATACACGAGACGCCGACTAATATTACGAATGCTTCGAGCTCGTACACTTGGAACGAAGGTGCAGAGCGTTGTCGCGTTGCATATATGACGACCACCAGATTGACGGCTGTCCAGCACTGACTACACTTATCCGTGGTCCTGGACAAGGTCAATGCGGCTGCTTCGAAAGACAGCGAACGAAAGAGAAGGTGGTCCTGCGAGCAGATAAAACGACGACACTATTTTTCTGCAGCCCTTATGTCAGCGCCACTGCGAACAAGTTGGGGAAACTACAGGCGGAGCGAGCGGTTGGATTCACAGAGAGCAGGATTCGTAGCCGGGAAGCGCCATAACACTGCACAGGACATCTTCTAACCTCTCTCACTGTTTTGGCTTCAACAGTCTAAACGGATGGCTCGCCCTCGTACGAATACCAATCGGGTATGAATGAGAAGTAAGAGTACCCACATCAAGAGTGTTTCTAACCAACAGCAGAATCGGGAACGTGAACAGCCCGAAAAAAACACAGAAGCTGCGCTTCTCTGAAGAATAAACATAGTTTGATCATAGCGATCATAATGCAGGATCGAGTGACAGGGAACTTTGGCGATGAGACCATATGAGGCGCAATCAGAACCAGGAAATGAGGTTAGTATAACTGCGGAAGGGAGGGGAAGGGGAGTGGGGAAGAAACCATACACATACATCAACAGCCTTCAGAACACAGTTCGTCCACGTAAAGAACAGTCGTCAATGCCAAAGTCCCTGTATAAACGCGGTTATAGAGGGATTTTAGTCAAGGCTAGGCGCAACGCAGTTGACGAGCGTTTAGCTAATACCGCGCCATTCAAAAACCCCTTCATGACTACGCACATAATTCCGCAAGCAGTCAACAAGTTCACCGGCCAAACACGTCCGCAGGAAGACGGGCGATCATTCTTGAGCGCGTGGCAGCGCTTCCCTCGTGCTGCGCGCAGCGCCAGCAGGGGCCCCCGGGCTGCATCACTTCCCAAAACGAAGCGCAGTACGTCGACATGCAGAGTCTTACGTCACCGAGGCACTACGCCAAGACGAGGCTTCCTTCTCCTCGTCGGCCTCGAACGATCGAGCGCGCGCGAGTCATCACTCAAAAACGATGGCATCACGGGCGACCTCGCCCGTCCCGTATACTGCGACGAGGACGTGTCACTGTCGTCGTTGTTATACGACGAGATTCGTCACATACGTGTAACCCTCCATACCTCGAATATCATTTGTGGATTGAATTGCATTACACCGCCATCATGTTGGCGTTTTCAACCAATAAGGGAGACCGCCGCAGGTGAAACTAATGCGAATCCTATAATACACTAGAGAGATTTATCATGTGGAACAGCAAGAGGTGGAGGCCCCCTAACTGGAAAATCAGCTCGCGAAATGCAAGGAGAGAACAAAAGAACACCACGCTTACGCACCTCCTACGCACCTCTATTCTAAATTTCTCCCCCGCCACGGTGGTCTAGTGGCTATGGTACTCGGCTGCTGATCCGAGGGTCGCGGGATCGAACCCCGGCCGCGACGGCTGCATTTCGATGGAGGCGAAATGTTGAGGCTTGTGTATTGTGCGATGTCAGTACACGTTAAAGAACCCCAGGTGGTCGAAATTTCCGGAGCCCTCCACTACGGCGTCTCTCATAATCAGATCGTGGTTTTGGGACGTTAAACACCAGTAATCAATCAATCAGAAGCATGTCAATTATGCACTGCTGCGCAGGAGTATACAAGGTGGGGAATGCATGGTGCAAAATTGGCACCATAGAACGGCTACCATATAAATGTGACGTCACAACTCATTGTGCATAGACGGAGGGCAGTAGCTTCCTCCCGGAAGAACCATACCCGTGAGTAGAGCTCCTTAATGTCATCCTCAAACATCATATTCCCTCCCTCCCTTTCCCTGTTGAGCAGCTGCGAGATGTCCATATTGGACAGTGACGCGCTGTACAGTCACGGTCCTACACGAAGCACAAGCTACAGGCGCTCCTGGAGTCCGCGCACGAAGCTTGAGACGTCACCGCCGACGTGGGAAGCCGAACAATGGTTCGAAATAACGGGTCGTGAAACTGGAACGAATTCATCGAGCGCTGCTGCGGCGCACCAGAGCAGGCCTAACACCGTGGGCGGAGCAAGCACGCCGCAGTGATTGTCTCGTCCGGTCACGAGTGCTCTATACACCCGAGCGAGCTTGCCCGTAGTAATGACATGCAACATTGTGAAATCTGCAGCTCGCGGTGCGTCGATCTTCGAGGAGGCCGAACGAATTCAACCCGTCTTCATCGTTGCATCGGACCGTGTATGTCGCGAACAGGCCCGAGTCGCCCACGAGCCTGCTCCGGGGTCGTAAAAAGAATGTGGAGCGCCCCGGTTGTAATTTTCGCTGCTCTATTAAGCATTCGACATGTCGGTTCCGAAATATTTCGGCAACATATGCACCGTACGTTTAATAACGCCCGTTTTAAATCCTAGCGTTCTTGCGCTCCCGAACAGATCGTGAGACACACAGCAGGCCCGCACAGGAGCTGTTCAATGATGTTTCAGTGACGTCAGCTCAAGATATTTAAAAGTGCAGACTTATCGTTAAGTTTCCTTTGCTCTAAAACAGTTGACTTATGTGAAAACTACTACAGGGTAAGAAAACACTTTGACACCGTGTGGTGCAGATGTTCGGAAGCAAGGCTGGAGCACGGTTTGTTTTCCCAATGGCCTCCGAGAGCGCGCAAGTCTCAGAGGCCATGGTGGAGACTATATAGGATAACGTCAGCTGCGCAGTTCTGAAGGACTCATGCTGGGAGATCAAAAGCGAGTTTATTATCGCTCTATATCATCCCAGACAATGCAACCAAGCAGTGTATACTGTAGATTACAGATTGGAGGGTCGGGATTCCGAATACATACATAGTACAAGGATTTCAGAAAAGGTTGCACGATCCCTCGAAGTACTTTTGCAAGGCGAATTTCATTGGTTCACGACCCCCTTGCACAGGGAAGAAAGATCGAGACACGCACAACGCTGTCGTATGCATATCGTGCCATTTAGGCCTTCTCAGAACGGGAGCACACGTCCAAGGACACAGAGCTTTCAGATCGCGCCATGCTGCACGTAACTATACAACGGCGTGGATACTATACAACTCTGCCTTGCTGAAAGTGCTCGGCCGGACACATGCAATCGGTTACACTACTCGAAACGCGCGAGCAAGAGAACGTGCAAGAACCTTCACATTTAACTGCTTCGCTAATTACGTGCGTTAAAGAAGCGTTACACCGCCAGTGACCGACCGGCATTATACCGGTCGTAAGCTTGCAGGAGGAGCCATAATTTCCTCCGGGAGAAGGCGGAATAAAATGAAAATTACGCCGTAATCAGTGGACCGGAAGAAGGCAGGATATATGTGCGCGGGAAAGCTGGTGGGTTCCGCGGAGAACACTTATCACGAAAAAAATTGCCGATATATAAATAAAATGGGCATAGAAGTCAGCGGCCGGCTGTAACGAGCGTTTCAAGGCAAAGAACAAAAAAACACTTTTCCTAAGAAACTGGCCAGGGCGTCACGCGTTACGAAGCGGTTTAAGTAGACGCGGAATGCGAACTCGTTAACAGCGCGTAGCGAGCCACTTGCAGACGACGCATTTCCAAAAGAACAAATTTATTTATTTAGCCTGTCGCGGCTTGCAGCATATGCGTTCAATTATACTCTACATAGCAGGCCCTACGGAAGGGTGATTTTTCTGGCGGTCGACTTCAAGATACGGCGAGGCGAATGACATCTTGGTTTTGCGATTGTGAAGGCCGCACGAATGAATCGAAAGATTGACTGATATCTGGGGTTTTACGTTCCAAAGCCAGCTGTGACAGCAAGAGCGAGTGGCTCGAAAGTGCACATTTCAACGCGATCTCAATCTTTACGGAGCTGCATAGCAGATCATCAGGCGTCCACGGCGGAAAAATAACCACGCAAGCCCGCCACAATGACGCAAGTACTTTGGCGAATAAAATTGAATTTGTCACGGTGAAATTCGTCAGAAAAATTGCAAGCTGCGAGTTAACTAGTACCTACACACATGGCAGCCAGGACTGTAATTCGAACGTGCGAGAAAACGTGATACTGTTACGAGGAAATTAAAATAATTCCAGCATTCTACAGAGAAAGCGCTAGCTGTGATGAATATTCCATGAGAAAGGCGGCGCGAACGTCACCCATTTGCGCTATGTAGCGTTCCTCTGTTAAAGGCGAAGCTTGAGGCCTCCCAACTTTTCCCTCGAACTCCCAAAATGCGAGAGAGACGACCGGTGAGACTTTCGAAACTCGCACGAGAGAGAGAGAGAGAAAAAAAAACACGTAAGTTTAAAACACGTAAGTTTAAAAGCAATACAGGCCGCCGAACGAACGCGAAGCGTCAAACCTGCAACGCGAGTGGGAATGATGAAGCCCTGCGCCAGCAATGTTCGCGAAACGATTGCGCACGAAGACGACGGGCTTGCGGCCGGCGGACGTCGATGCGTCGAACGCGCCAGACCGCCATCAAGTTCCACACAGCACACGCCATCACACCCGCCGTGGCAGTTCGCCCGCTGATACCTTTCTGGCAATCCATTTCGAACATGCCGCGCGTCCGAAATGATGAGAAACGCGACGGAATCGTGTGCAGCGCGGCCCGAAAACCAGACTCGCGATGGATACAGCTCACTGTAGCGATGGGATCGCGCCTAGCTCCCAGAGTTCACGATCGCAGTGTTTCGTGTAATCTAATTTTTTTCATGTGTAGATTACACCAAGCAAGAGAGAGCGCAGCAGCAAAAGAGGTGTTATTACACAGACCGAGCGCTGACCTTAGCTGAGGCCTTTGACTACGCTGCACGCATCTCGCGCCCATACGCAGCAATGCCGGCATCCGCGCAACAGCGAGAAACGGACACGGCGGGCGACCCGAAGTCCCATTCCTTTCGCCATCCGTCTCCGGGATCCATTTTCTCGCGATCCCCGGAGCTGGCGGCGGCGCGCACGTGCTACGTGGACACAAAAAACCGGCGAATGGGGAAACAACAAACGAACAATCCCCGGCCGGCGTCGACCAATGGCAGCGCGGAGCGGCCCATCAGGAGGGGGAGAAAAAGGGGAGGGCGAAGCTGCCCGCGCGCCTCCTGGCAACGGTTGCCGCGGCAACCGCGGCCCCAACTCTACGTCGAAGCCGCTTTGCCGGGGCCTGGCGCTTCGGGAAGAGAGAGGCTTCCCGCGTATTCCCATATCAAGAAACCCCTTTCCCCCACCTCAGCCGCGATCCCCCGCTTCCCAGCCGACGTGAATCCTTCCGGTGGTGTTGTGCGCACCCTGGAAGGGGTAGCGGAGGGGACGGTGGGGGAAGCTTCCCCCCATCCGACGGGACGGACAGACGATGAGGTTTTTTGGGGCGAAATGGGAACCCGCACGTAGGAAGCGAAGAAAAGAAAGATAAAAGAAAATGGAGGCGGTGGGGGAAGAGGTAAAATGCATCCCGCGGAGCGCTCGTTGTATTACGACGGCAGCCGCGTCCGAGCGCGAAGAATAGAAGCTCCCCATCCCTCCCTCCCTCCGCTCCCTACTTGATCCTCGCGCTACTTCCCCTCTCCTCCCTGCAAAAAAGCACCCCCCCCCCCCCGTCCCTCCCGCTTTCAGCTCAGGCACGGAGGAAGGATGGAGATCCTCTTCCAATGTACATCGCCATTACGCAAGCCGTGGGGGAACGAAGCACTCGCGCAAGGAGGCGAAGGGCTCCCGAAACGCGGGATGAATGGGAGATAGGGACGGAAGAGCGAAACAAGAGACGGCAGCGCGCAATCTAAAAAACATATATATAGAGAGAAAGAAGGAAGCTCGCACCGGCGGGGCGGACACACAGAGAGCATTCGTCCAGCGGGGCTGCAGCACAAACGAAAAGTACGCGCTTGCCTCCTCCCTTTATTCACAAAACAAGGGACGAACTGACGGAAGGAAAGGGTATACCGGGCAAAAACAAAAGATCAGAAGCCGTTATAGGGCCGCAGGCGGGCGGGCGCAAAAGTGTCCTCTTCGTCCTCTGCTGCGGAGGCGCGCAAAATGAAAAGGCGGGGAAAAAGAAAAAAAAAAAGCGAAAGAAACGGCGTGGAGCGCTGTTGTGCGCAAGGCCCCGGGGATTACGGCTAATCGCCGCCGCTGCAGGCACTGCTCTGGAGGACAGAGACAAAAGGCTTTACCGCACCTGCAAGCCCCGGTTCGCCGGCAAACTGCGCCGCCCACGCGCTCCCCTTGTCGTACCACACGCAGCCAGCCGAAGCACGTACTGCACACACACCCCCACTGTGCTGCCCGCCGGCGACTTCCCTACTTCTCCAACCGAGCTTGGCCGGTCCTTTTTGTCTTCTTTGGCGAGCGCCTGGCTGCCTGCTCTCCCAATGCTTTGTGTGTGTGTGAGCTCGGACTAAATTTGAGAGAGCTCTGCGCAATCTAAAGGCTGCGGGAAAAAAAGAGACAGAAGAAGAGGCCCCGTCCAGTTTGAAAGTAGCAAAGCTGGCGAAGCTCAGACTCGATGTAAGGGGCCGTGGTAGAACTGGGCAGCGCCCCTGGTATGATGAAAAGGAGGCGGCTCGCCCACCTCCTCCCTCTGGAATCCCGTGTTTTGATCTTCGCGCAATCTAAAGCTGCCAAGAGTGACGGAGCCTGTAGCGGGTATTAGAGGTGTCCGCGCAAGAGTCAAGCCATGCCACGTCGGCAAAAGGCGCGTAAAATGTGGCATACAGGGGGATCGCAAGTCTCTTCGAGTGTTATGAGTTCTTTGCGCCGCATTTTAGTATGAGTGCAGCCAGTGGCGTAGCCAGAGTTCTATTTCCTATTTTCCATTTTTTTTTTTCTGGTTTGGGTGGGGGGGATTATACTGTACGCTTTGGGAGGTGTTACGCAATGCGGTGTTTAAACTATCATGTTCGGGAAAACCAATGTAGATAGTACGGCAGAGTTCTTGCGCAATCGCTACACGCATATATGTTCCTCCCGGCCCAGACAACCACCACTAGTATAGATCTGCAACGCGTCGATCCTGGCACGTAGGTCGCAATGGTGACGCTGTCTGAAAGCGTTCAACGCTCCAAGAAAAGCAGCCGCGCTGCTAGTGGGTGTACATTGGCGTGTTTGCAACGATAAGACAGCAGCGCAGCGTAGGAAGCGGGGCTTCGGAGGAAGACGTGCACGCGACAAGAGATAAGGGCCGCGAAGACGGTCTCGGCTAAAATCCCTGTAGTGTCGGCTGTAGAGGAGTGAGCTCAGACCGGTGGAACTTTGAGACGCGCAAATCCAGCGACTCCATGGTGCGCGGCGGAGATTGCGAAGCAGTAACACAAGTTATCTTTGTGAACGAATCGGAAAAAAAAATAAAAGCTTTCCGGTGAGCTCGGAGCTCAATGGCGGCGCCTCGCGCCTAAACACTTCCAAGGCCAAATCCCCTTGCACCGGTTACGGTCTTACTCCCGTCGGGAAGAAGCGTCAGGCGTGCCTCGGGTTCTTGTCCGCGGTGTCTACAAGGGGGGAAACTTCGCTGCTGGTTCCATCGACACAACCAACGCCTACATGAGGCTCAAAGCCACACGAACAAACGCCCGACCTTTCAGGAACAATGGATTCACCGCCTTCGTTCAATCGGATCCTGAACCAGTGTGCGATCTGCAAGGACGAGATATAACGGAAACGCAGGGCGATATATAAGGTGTGAGACATATTTGGCGAACAACCCCCATCCTTGTCTCTGCACGCACGCCTATATGTTGTGAGCGTACTGATTAATGGTTGTGCGTACGACCGCATGACAACAAAGTATCGCACCATGTGAATCGGAATCAAAACTTATATTCCTCGCATGTGAACCAATGCATAGGATAGTGTCCGGGTGACGCCACGCGCAGAAACCCGAATGGCTTCAGGACGTGTGAAGAGTGGAACGCCAGGAGACCTGCTACATAAATTGCCTAACGCTGTTGGTACTTGGAAGGCCTGCAGCCTCCCGTTGAAGTCCCTAGATCTTTTTTTCCGTTTTAACGAAAAAGAAAGAAAAGACATCTAGGGACTTTACCTCTCGTCAACGCGCCCCGCTACGGTGTTCTAGTGGCTACGGTACTCGGCTGCTGATCCGAAGGTCGCGGAATCGAATCCCGGCTGCGGCGGCTGCATTTCGATGGAGGCGAAATGTTGAGGCCCGTGTGCTGTGCGATGTCAGTGCACGTTAAAGAACCCCAGGTGGTCGAAATTCCACTTCGGCGCCTCTCATAATCATAGGTGGTTTTGGGACGTTAAACCCCACAAATCAATCAATCAATCCCGTCAACGCATGCACGATAATCACGAGGGAGAGGTGTGTTTTGCGGTTTTCTTTTACATCGCGGGTGTTGCAGTTGGCACTGCCTGCAGCTTTCCGATAACAAAGAACGAGAGTGCGTCCGTAAATGCGAACTATACCAATGTCGGAGACTGAAGCGTACGTATGTTTCACGCCGCCAAGCCGAAACCCTTATCACAGAAACAACACGCGGACTATACGGTGCCACTTTTGAAATTAACAGATAAGAAGGCGAGCTGCGAGATACTGCCGCAAGATAGCTGCCGTATACAGCAAGTATATACTCCCTGCAAAGAGAAGATCGCCAGTCTCTATATACGAAGTGACGTCGTTCTCTATCTGGGCGCCAATTACATCAGAGACGCCCGGCTAGCGCGCGAACACGCCGCTACCGAGTCGCGCAATTAAGTCTATGGTGGCGTCGGCAATGGGTCGTCGAGGGGTCACGAGCGCTCGTGTGGCACACAGAAATATATACATATACATATCGCCGCACTAGCGAGCAAGGCACCACCACACACTCGCGTTATTAGCATGCTATACGTGAAAAGGAAAGGGCACCCACAACGACGAACACTTGGCTTCCATTACGCGCACATCGATCATGCGAGGGGGAGTGCCTGGCGCCGCCATTTTCTGCTCCTGCGCGCGCGCGACATCATCACCGAGGCAACGACGAGAAAGTGCAGCACGGGGTAATGTGGCGGGGGAGGTATAAAGGCACGCGGCCAGAGCAGCCGCGTGAGAGAGCGCTCGTTAATAACGGCCGGCAATTAACACGGCCGCTGGGCAGCTGGGGAAGGCACAGACGTGACACGGAGAGCGTGCTTCCTCGACCCGCGAGCGACAGACGGGTGGCGCGCGCCGTGCTCGGACCCGGGGGCCGCGACCCCCTTTTACCTCCCCCGGCACTCTAGGCAATGGCACGCCCGTGCGCGGTATATAACATGGCAGTCTATACCACACGGAAGAGAACGGGAGGGGGGGTGCAACCACGTAATCCACTCAGTACCGTCATCGTGCGCCACCCTTTTCGCCCAGCTGTGGACAGCGCTGGCCGAAGCAGAACCGCGACAAAATTTCGGGGCGGGGCGGCGTTAGACAGGTGTGGCGCAGTCAACCACGCTATGGCAACTTAGTAGCATAGGCCGATATCCCTCCTAACCAACACGTGTAACTAACTATACTGCGCGCTCCCGTCATGACACGTATATAAAGCTAAATAAGCTAGAGCGGAAAGCAAACTGCTCGCACCTCGTAAATGGCTGCGCATCACTATAGTGAAGGGCTAGGAAGAAAGTGCAGAGGCGTTTTGTTCTACGCCTTCTCTTCGGGCTGCAGGACGCGCGAAAGGGCTGCTTTTATCTCGAGA
The DNA here is from genome assembly GCA_013339685.2 of Hyalomma asiaticum. Taxonomy (NCBI): domain Eukaryota; kingdom Metazoa; phylum Arthropoda; class Arachnida; order Ixodida; family Ixodidae; genus Hyalomma; species Hyalomma asiaticum. Next base: position 47,871,969 of record CM023484.1, read on the forward strand.
CCGCAATAGCAGGTGCTCCCCTGATAGGAACGTGCGAATAGCCAACCGAATAATAACAGTGTCTTCTTCTTCATAGCTCTCTCTTCTCCTTTTGCCTCACCGGTGAGCCGGCCAATCGTGGAGCGCACGAATCGCTTACATCGAAAAGGCGCGGTCCGCCAGCTCCATCATCAGCGCAGTTCAATAACGCGAGACGATTACGAGAGAGAAAAGAAGGTGATACAGTGGAACGAACAGTCGCAGCACGGTCGAATTTCCCTTTCTATTTTATTTTATTTTTCTTTTCCCCCCACATAAACACCGAAAGGGGCAACTATAGTATTATTGTAAGTGTATCCGGGTTTGCCTGCGTGGAAAACAGCTCCTCCAAATGCGCTACGTCGAGAGAGAGAGAGAGATTCTTAGGAAAGTAGAAACGGCACTATAGTTTCTGTGCGCTCAACGTCGAGGTACACGGTACAGAGGTCCTCCTCACACTCGGATGGGGGAGAGAGAGAGAGAGACGGGGTGTTGTGCAAGCTCACGTCTGTGCACCGAGGCGGGGCACACCGCTGCAGCCACCACTGCACGCACGAGCGACCACGACGGAGCGCTGCAGGTTGTTACGCAGAAACAGAGGCAACACAGCCGCGTGTGTACGCACGCCCGGTATACGCACACGCACGCTGGGCTACAAATACGAACTATACAACTCAGCGCATCACGCGACTTCCTCAGCACGTGCGAGACGTGCGTGAGCGTTGCCGGCTAACTTCAACAGCGTGTGCCCGCACGCGCGCGCGCACACACACACACACACACACACACACACTAGCGCGCGCGAAATTGCTGGCGTGGGTTCGACTTCTATACTGCTGCCGATAACTAAAACAGCTTCATTCGCGATGGAAGCCAGCCAGCCTTACGTGAGCACCGATAAGAGTACCCACTGTCCTCTGGCTTAACACCGTTGTGCCGTTCCCTCAGCCACTACTACCCCTTGCACCACATTTAGGCCGAAGTGCCATCCTTAATTGGGCTATAAAATTTATAGTTACGTTTCTTTGCGTGTTCGCGGATGAACGCACTCGCAGAAAACAACGCACAGATCTGCGAGAGAAAGGGTGTGTGTGTGTGTGTGTGTGTGTGTGTGTGTGTGTGTATGCATGTACGCACGTGTGTGTGTGTGTGTGTGTGCGCGTGCAGCTGCGAGGCTTGCGAGCGTCGAGGAACCCGGGGGGGGGGGGGGGGGCGTCGTTGGCCAGGGGTCCCAGTCAATGTGAAAGAGCACACACCGCCCTTTGCCTGCACACGCGCGAGAGCGTGTTGCGTACGAATATACGACGAGAGGCGAAACTCAATTACTTAGATGGGCTGCGAACGAAACGGATCCATCCACTCGCGGGAAAGCTGCTTGAACGCGAGCACATCTGGGTGCGCTCGTACGGCGTGATTTCGAAATCAAGTCTCATTGTTCTCACGTTTCTTTTTTTTTTTATATAAGTTGGCGACTTTTACGAACGCACTATACACCAGGGCGCCCAATTATCCGGAGCGTATCCCTGTACACAACACGTCGCTTAGCAACGGTGACTCACGCAGGAAAATTTTTTTCCGGCAACGTCTTCCCTATCTTTCATTTCTGGGTAGACCAGATGGCATTCCGTGTACGATGCCGCCGCTTCGCAATATGAAGGCGGGAAGCGGTGTACAATCCACAGCAAAAGAGTTTGTGGGATCAGAAATTTCGTATTAGCCAATATTACCGTTTAGCCTCGCAACATACCGTCGAATGAAATGTTTCTTTGGGTAGATGGCTTATCAATGTACAGGCTGTAACACTTAATCCTAGGGCTATGTTGCGAGGACTAGTGGTATTACAGGCTTTTACGAAGTTTCAGATAGCGCAACCTTTTTGCTGTTGACTGTACACTTTCTCAATGGCAGGTAAGATTTCATCGTCATCATCAACATCAATACCGTTACCGCCTCCAGCCTGTCTACAGCCACTGCAAATGGGAGGGCATCATCTGCCAGGTTGCTCAGACTTATCCGTGGTGCGCTGTGTAAACTGTGACCATGTCATCTCCGCAAACTTCGTGATCGCATCCGCCCACCTAGCTGTGTTCCGTTCCCTCCCACGCTACGATATAGGTAACCCCAAAGTGCATGTTCTTTTACCTGCGCAACATCAAGGAGTATATTCTTAAAATGCTACCACGCATGCCCCATGAGACCACCTAAGGGGGCGTAAACAAATTTGGTTCTCGGGGTTCGCGTCGTGTTACTATACTACATCGTGTGACACCCGGGCGCGACCTCAGGCGCTGCCGTCGCGGACGCATTCCGGAGAAGAGAGCATGCGAAGCTTCCTTTATCGCCGTTATCTTACTGGCGCTATCTCCACGCTGTTCTGAAGAGTGCCTGCCTGACGCGTCGTATACCGCACGACATGTGAAGTCCCCCCGATAACGCGTCGTCGGGGGTCGACAACGCCTTCTCGGAAAGGCGATTGGATACTCTGCCAAATAACGCGGTGCGCCAAAAAGGCTGGCAGACGTCGTCCGGCGGGCAGCGATAACATTGTCCTCGACCGCGTGCAAAGCCAGCGTTATGGTGTGTACGCCCATTCGGGGAAACATGTGAGTACGGCGACACACCGTCTTGATGCTGTCGAGGGTCGACACACATAAAATTGCGGGTGCAAGCAGAAAGAATATGAAGGTGATGAAAGAATGAGGAGGAAGCCGTATCTGAGCCTCGATGGGGCCTCCCGATTCCAGGAAATAAAATGATCACCGGAGAGTTTCACACGACCAATAAAAGAGGAACTACCCTTAAAAAATACCATATATGGCAATATCGGGAGCTAGGCATATGTGGCCATATGTGGCTATACATGACACGTGTCCGTACGTGGCCGTATTTGCCTAAATTGTGATGCAAACATATATGGCAATGAAAGGCCAACACGAGGAATGCCATGCAAGGCTCTGACGCAAATTGGGCAAATTCGGCCAGGTATGGACACGTGTCATATATATAACCAGATATGCATATATGGCCGTGTATACATATCTGGCTATATATGGCACGTGTCCGTATTTGGCTGCATTTCCCCAATTTGCATCATATTCTTACATGGCATTCCTCGTGTTGGCCTTTCATTGCCATACATGTTTGTATCACGAACTGGGCAAAAACGGCCACGTACGGGCACGTTCCATATATAAGCCAGATATGCCAAATTCCTGATATCGCCATATATACGGCATTTTTGTAAGTGTAGGTACACGGAGAAGGGGGGCGGCGGCGGCGGCGGCTGAGAGGCAGCAAGGCATTGGAGGTGAAGAGGAAGGGTTAACGGATCTGCATATACACAAAAGCAAAGTAGAGGTCTACAGACGCCGACCTTGCTTTTTGACTCAACGTTGCTGTAGACTTCGGCCTCGAAGTTGGGTTCCGGTGCCCAAGTGTACAACTTCGACAGTCGGCTTCTCGGCTACGAGTGATCGTGATGCACGTTGATTACATCTGATTTCTTAAAGCGAAACACTCGTACTAAGCCTGTACGACGGTTTTTATCTTGCCTCATTTAGCCCCTAAAAGTCCGCGCGTAAGAGAGAGAGAGAGAAAGAAAAGATAAACAAAAAGCGAAGTCAGTGCACGTCAAAGAATCTCAAGTGGTCGAAATTTCCAAAGTCCACGACGACTCTCACAACCACATCCATATGATAACCATATCGTGGTTTTGGCACGTAAAGCCCCACAAATCAATCAATGCCTTTGGCCCTGAGGGTGTGCAAATAAAAACAAACATGATTATAAAAATAGGAATAAAATTCCACATTGAGCATAATATACTGTGCCATTATACTACACTGTAGTCGATAGAGAGGAAGAAGGTAGAGCGAGCACTTAACGAAGCTCTAGCGACGACGAAGGCGGAGAGAAGCTTCGCGGAAAGGAACGGGAGCCTCGCCAAGCTAGCCCAAGCCATCCGGCAGACCGACGCGTTTCACGCGAGGTGCTGCGACGCCCCGCCGCCGCGTTCATTAGGCACCCGCGTCACGCACGGCGAGATCGGCCAGCCGGGACGGTACACGTGGCACACAACCAGAACACTCTCACCACACTCCGACCTCGAACGGTCGCTTCCGCCGAGCACGTCAGAGAGATGACGACGTTACGACGAAGAACAAAGGAAACCAAAATGAATCAGTCGGCGTCTAGAGGCTTGGCGTCATGCAATGAGACATCGTATAGTAGTAGTAGTAGTAGTAGTAGTAGTAGTAGCAGTAGTAGTAGTAGTAGTAGTAGTGTACGCATATGCCAGGGAGGAGGACGCGAACCCGCGCTGTGTGATTTTATTAGGCCGCGCGCCGAGATCGTGAAATGGGGTGACTATAACCACTTGACTAAGAGAACGCGCGCCGCCCCATTTGCATTCCCATTGACCCAGGACACCACGAATGCCTTAATTCACGCATGGTCACAGCGTACAGACACTCGCCTTCTCTTGCACCTTTAACGTCTTCTAGTTATCTTTAACCGCCTTGACGGCGCGCTCCCTCCACACTCGTCAACCACTCTCCACGTGATCATATACTCCAGCCCGAAAAAAAAAAAAAAAAATATGAGCATGGTTTGTGAGCGATAGCGAAGTGAAGGATCACCATGAGAACTAGGGCGGCATCCTCGATCTATCACTTTCAAGAAGGGCGGGTGAGAATGGGAAGAGGGTGGTAGTAGTATGTTCACTTCCCCGTGATGCAACACCCAGCGAGATGATGTGCCTCGATAGATCCGTGGTCGCTATCTTTTCTCTTTAATCAACGTGTTCGAGAACATCACAATGCGAAGAGGAGAAAAAAGACGTCGGTGGGAGATGCGCCATTTCCCTCTATCGCACCACCTCTCCAGACCCTTCGCATCACCCAATCAACGCGAAGTGAGAAAGACATTAGAGAGAGTGATCGATGGAGAACGTAAGGCGGCTCAAGGAGGGATCGTGCACATGCGCTACGAAGGCGTAAGGCACTGGCATGCGCCACCACGCTGCAGCCGTCAGAAAGCTACAAAAATTTACGCCCAACGGAACTTCAAGGCCCTTTTTAATTTTTTTTTTTTTTTTTGTGTAACACAGGTTTAGATGCCCGTCTCTAGTACTGTGCTGTAAAGACTACTGCGCATGGTGCAGGTGCACATCCGCTTACAGGACGTGTATAGTGACTTATTGTACTTTACCATCGTCACCTCTCATACCTCCCTCTATCTCTTATTTATCACTTTTCCCCTTACCCTTGTGAGGAGTAGGAGGCCAGAGACTCACTCTCAAGGCCGACATCTCCTCCTTTCCTCTCATTAAATGTTTTCTCCTTCTTCTACGCAGAGGGAACTCCGATATTATACTAGAGAGAGAGAGAGAGAGGGAGTTACGTTCTGAAATAACTGGCCACTTCGACGGCAGCAGGCAATGTTATAACTATGAACGGTGCGACCTAAAAAAGCTGCGATATTGTTACCGTTACCACAGCTTAAGCTTTATTGTGTATGTGCTGTAAATAAATGAATTGATTTAATCGGATTAAACCTCTCTCCGCGATGTCGACAACGCCGCAATCCTCACCAGACTAACTATAGTCACTAGCCTTCATACACACACTAGGAACGCAGCTCGGTGCTGTCCTACGACGGTGGTCTAGTGGCTGTAGCACTCGATCGACTGATCCGAAGGTCGCAGGATCGAATCCCGGACGCACACCGGGTGCATTTCGAAGGAGGCGAAATGCTGAGGCCCGTGTAATGTGCCATGTGAGTGCACGTTAAAGAACCCCAAGTGGTTCCGAAATTTCCGGAGCCCTTAACTACGGAGTCTCTCATAATCCTACAGTGGTTTTGGGACGTTGATAATGACGTCGGGTTGTGGTGAACATAACGCACACGTTAAATCCCAATTTCGAGTTAAGCAGGTGTGACGACTATACGACAACCGCGAGCGTGGGGATCCACCGTATACATGCTTATTTTTGAGATAGAATCATACTTCCGCACAAATTTAGCGTTCACATTTCGAAATCAATCGCTAGCTATTTTGAAGAGGAAAAGAAATTTCTATTTAAAAAGAGCAAGCCCATTCAATTCGCAAATCGAATCGAATGGGGGCGCTACATCTATTCCACGGATTCGAAATTACTCAATATAATTAGCAAACCGGAACTAATAGCTAGCACGCTGCAAATAATGTAGTGTGTGCTACGAAAATATCCCGCCTTGTAATCAACAAGTGTAATAAGAGAACTCAGAAAATGACCCTTACTTTGCGGTCCGGCGACACTTTCACAAAATGGGATACACAGCACGCGTCTTCCGCATGACAAACGAGTACAGAAGTGCTCCACACAACAAAAACACCAGACGGCCTTTGAAAAGAGGCAGCGTCCCCCCCTCTCTCCCTCCTTTTTTGTTTGCTCCTCCGCCCCTCTGCCCTGCAGAGAGGGCACAAATTCCACACTGTCGTTTACTGATTGAGAAAACCAGTTATCTCAAGACGACGAAACCAGGGCATAGAAAAATTTAAGCAATCGGACGTGACACGGGAAACGCCTTATTCACGCCTGGTCATAGCGTACACAGGAACTTCGCCCCTCCTCTAGTTTAAAACCTCTTCTATATCTTCTTAAGCTCTCCAACCTCCTTCACTGTGGCTTCTTCTTCCCAAAACGGATGAGGCCCATCAAATCAGCGGATGCAACTTCCTTACAAACAGCAGATAACACATATCGAATGTTTGCCGGCTGAGCAGTGTTGTTGTGTGGGAGCGAAAGGGCACGCCTTACAACGGGGCAAAGAGCGCTCCGTTGTCCGCTCTTCGTTGCTTATCGGGAAACGTGGAGACATGGGGAAATAATCAGACGTCCAGATCTCGCGTCCAGCGATTGTTCGTGAGAGGAAACAAACGCGTGAGAGATGTCATGTGGCCACTTTTCGGACGCCAGGCACGCCCCGTCAACGGGTCCACAAGAGACGACTGGACGAGACGGCCTTTCGCACGCTCCTCTCTGCTGCGACTTCGCTTGCACTGAGCACACAGTCAGACTGCACGAACTTCGCTCCAGCAAACTGCAGTGACGTAAAAATAGGGGCGGGTTGGACTCGGCATTAAAGTCTCGAGCTAGTCACTAAGCCCTGCTGGCGCAAAGACCTGCTCGTACTTGCTTGTTCCTTGGTATAAATGGCACTTGCCCACTACGGGGGACCGGACATGAAGCTATCGTTGCAGAACATGGCGCCATTTTCTCTTCTTCATCAATGAACAATCTCGGCGACAATCCGATAGACGAAGTATTCAGATGCCTTTTCAGCGCCCTTTTCCGCTTGGGTAAGATACCTATGCTTAAAATGACGAAACAAATTTAAAATTTCATGAAGATACCTCTTTCGTTTCACAATATAAGTTGCCACTCCGTAACCCCCCCCCCCCCCCCCCCATATCCCGTCCCGTAATTATTTCGTTAGTCACCCCAATTTCGCACGCACCAGTCACCCAAGGCCGCGATGAACTCCCAGATGGCCAAGCACGTGCGTTACGCACTCATTCCACCAAAGAGACAGGGTGGCTACAGCAAAAAAGCTGTACCAGCTACATTCCCTGGCTATAACACAATCGCGGTGGCGAAAGTGTCACTGTCCCCGGTTGGTGGCTTGCGTACATATATATACACGCGCACGGGCCGACGCCCCGCTGTTAGATAACGGGTCGAGCGACCAGGTTGTCTTGCCGCTGGCAGGAACAGGCGATGAAGCAAAAGAAAAAAAAAAGACACGGGTTCAACGACATCCCCCCGCGTCGCGCTCATTTCGAGGCGCCCCCCCCCCCCCCCCACTTTTTTTTTTTTTCGTTCTCGTTCATCACGACGCCAAACAAGAAATAAAAGAAATAAAAATGAAACCACCAAGAACCTACAAGTGTCGGTAGGCACGCGAGGAGAGCTCGTGGCTTCCACACATACGCATACACACAGCGGGTCAAGAGCATTTCGGGTTGCGTCGCGGCCACCACATGCAGGGGTGATTTGTGGGGTTTAACGTCTCAAAAACCAGCTCTGATTATGAGAGACGCCGTAGTGGAGGTCTTCGGAAATTTCGACCACTTGGGGTTCTTTAACGTGCACTGACATCGCACAGCACACGGGCCTCGACATTTCGCCTCCATCGAAATGCAGCCGCCGCGGCCGGGATTCGATCCCGCGACCCTCGGATCAGCAGCCGAGTACCATAGCCGCTAGACCACCGCGGCGGGGCACATGCTGGGGCACCAAACTTCAAAGATTGCGTAAGCGCGATGGGGGCCCACACCACAGGTTAGTTGCACGTGTTTAGATAGCAATAGCGGAAATTGCTGCCAACTGAAACTTCACGCAAGCAGGGAAATAGAAATCCAGATTATATCGCATTGTGAAGTGCTATTAGCGATAGCTCATTGCTGTTAGGCATATAACTGCATTTTATTTATTTTTTCCTCCACGTTCACGAAGCATTACTACACCGTGTGAAAACCGCTGCGCGTCTGAATGAAGGAACGAAACCCCCGCAGATGTATTTCCTCGTGCCGAAATTTGGCGAGATGCATAATGAATTGTGGATAAACGTATCCGTGGAGCGCTACTTCACAATACACATGAATGTACGGTGGGGATGCGGCGAAAACGGGTATATACAGCATAAACCAATTTAATGTCCACTGCAGAACGAAGGCTTCTCCCAACGATTTCGTACTTAGATGCAATGCACATACTAAACACGGGACAGTGATTGCGCGAGCAAGACAACGCCTCATGTAGGTCAAATTTTGCGCAAATCCGAGCCATCTGCGGCGTATCATTTGAGGCATCCGTGCGACGAGATTTCCGACTCAAAAGGGAGAGAGAGATGATGGGCGGAAGGCAGGGAGGTTAACCGGAAGGGAAAATATCCAGTTTGCTACCCTGCACTGGGGAAGGGGTGAAGGGAGACAGAAAGGGATGGAAGAAAAGAATAAAGGGAGAAAGAGAGAGGTCGAATCGCGCGCACACACAAGCACGGCAGTGTCAGAGACGGTTCACGAGGCCCGTTGCGCGCAACAACTTAAGCACAGCCTTCGTGTTTCCGACTCAAGACGCAAAACAAAGCCTTCACCTCAATAAAAAGTCGGTCGCTGAGCGCGCAGTAGCAGTAGTAGTAGTAGTAGTAGTAGTCGTAGTAGTAGTAGTGTAGTAGCTAGTCTCCCAGCACAAACGTGGCGCGTGGTACACGTCAGCAGGACGGCGGTAGCGAGAGCACGCGAGTGACGAAAAAGAGAGTGAGAAAGGGAGAAAAAGGACGATGCCGTCGACAGCACGGCGGAACTCCTCCACCACTGATCTAAATCTGTCCGAAGTTACCCAAAACCTCGACGTCTTTAAATAACCTCAGAAGCACGCCCGTCATTTCCGGCCGCTTCTTTTTCTTTCCTTTTTAACTTCCTTCCTTTTCTCTTTATTTCAGCTTCGAGAACAGAAAGCGTCCTTCGAGCAGAGTCTGCACACTAGGGACCCCGTCGAAAAAGCTCTGGGTGCTGGCGAGTATGACGTTTCGTGGCGCAAGGGGCAAGAATCCAGGAAAAAGACGAAGAAACGTTTATGAGTGACAATGGGCAAGTGTTACGTGGCTGCGAATTATGTGCGTAAGACGGTGGCTACAAAGCAGTACGAAAGATTATGTATAGCACAACTCGCCAATGACTATAGTCAGCAGGAGCGTAGCCACGGGTTCGACACACTAACAGCACGTGCCCATTCCGAAATCTTCTACATGAATGAGGTACCCAGCATAACGAGGCATTCGAAAATGCCGCGTGCGCCGAAACTCCAGTTCGTGCCGAGGGAATGCTCAAGTGTCCGAGAAAAAAAAAAAAAAGAAATCGTTCCTACGCCGTTACTAGTCATGTGTACCATGAAAGCTTAAGAGTGCGTACGAAGGGATTCGCCTGGCACATTGGACTACGTCAGACTCAAAAAGAAAAAGAAAAAAAAATATCATATCGCGAGCAGCGGTACGTTAACTTATTGGGGCCCCCGAACACAAGGAGATGAACGAATGCACAGCTTTCGACGATGCCGTATGACAGAACGCAATTCTACACCGACACTGGGGGCGAACGAGCAGGAGCAGGAATAAAGCTTTAGGAAAACGTGAAAACTGGGAAAGAAAAAAACAAAAAACAAAGAACGCAGTGTTAGCAAGGCAGGGTGACCGGGCTTACAAGGAGATCTCGCAACGAGCTGCCGAGCCGCCCGGCCGGCTAGCTCGCCAGCCAGCCCCAGCAGCCAAGCGCGTCACGCTCGCGGAGGCCGCGCGGCGCGCGCTAGCGAGGCCCGACCGAGGAGGGTCAGCGACCTCGCCTGAGGCGAAATAGCACGAGCTGGACGAAGGGGGAGCGCTCAACGGCCCAACAGCGAGGGGAAGGAAGGCCTCGGGCGAGCAGCCGCACCCCCCCTTCCGACCGCCGGGAATGCAAAATCCCGGGTCCCGTGCACCAGCCACACCGGCCGGCTGCAGCGGAACCGCCGCCAGGCCCCTGGCACCAAGCCTGGATACCGGCGGCATTACATAACGCGCCCGCCACCATTAGCAGGAGAACGACAACAGCAGAAGGGTAGGTTATACAGGCGGAGGAGAAAGGGGGGGACAGACAGTTTGTGAGGCTGTAGCACTGCAGGCAGACGTAGTGAAGGTATTGCAAGCCTCCGGGGTCCGTAGCCGGTTGCCTGCCGCCGGCAGCCAGGTCCACGCACGGCGTGCCTCTCTCTCCTCCTACTCAGAAGCCCCCGGTAATGAGATTGGACACTTTGATCACACGGTAGAAGGAGCAGCAACGACTGGCGATACGGGTGCGGCCTTCTTGTTTTCTCCCTCAAATCACCATGGCCGCCTACCCACCCTCCCTGAAGGACGGCGGCGCGAAGCGCTCGGAACCCAGCCCACACGGGTAGCCGAGACGAAAATGCGGCAAGCAGCCTCCCAAACCTATAGGCTGTCTTACACGTGTGTATATGTTCTCCCCCGTTATGCTCGGCGCATTTGCCGCCGGCCGTTCGGACACAGGGTCAGCTACCGCTACCACCCGGTCTTCTTGCATGGGCTAGGCGCCCTCCATGAGCGAGCGTGCGGGGCCCTTCTCCATTAGGGCTGACAGGCGAGAATTGGACATTAGCCGAAACGGACGGGACCCTGACGCGGTAAAGTGCGCAGGTGTGTGTGTGTGTGTGTTGTAGCGAACGCAGTCCTTTTGTTTACTTCTCTGTGCTGCGGCGCAATCGGCCTGCGTCCATTATTCGTCGACGAGTAGGGGGCGCAATGCGGAGCGCCAGTGAATGCGAACAGCACAGCACATTTTGCTTCGATAAACGCTCGCAAAGAGAAGCCCTGCGCCGTTCCCGCTCTCCTGCCGCAGCCAAGGTGGGGCACGATAGATTGCACTACGCTGGTTTTGAGCTTCAGGGTTGATTCCACTTTTAAGCAGCGGTTGGGAAGGAAGGAAAAAATAGAGAGGGAAAGGCAGGGAGGTTAAAAGCAGCGGTTGGGGGTTACACAAGTGCACCGCACGCAGCTGCAGAGAAGCCCCACCACGCAACCAAACAGAGGACTGACGTGGATTCGCCGGTGGACTGTTGAGGAAATCTGGCCTCGTGAAACTCCGAAAACTTTTTCCCCAAACGTCGCGTCTGGCGGAAAATGACGGGAAGCAATAACTCCAGAAAATGCGTTCCGCCGGGTTCGTCGACAGTGAGTAGATCAAAAACCTTCTCGAAAGAAGACTGAGTGCAGCGAATACCGCAGAGTCACCGATGAACGAAACAAACGTAAGAAGGTGCTTACGGTTCCACACTAAGGGCGATCTCCCATCATCAGGACCGGCGGAATACACAAGACGCGTAACACAGAAGGCATCGCGTAGGATCATAGTGCTTGCTGGCTGACACGGACCAGAACTACAAACAGGACGAGCACTGTACCATCAACTGACCGTTTGCGGAGATCTGCAAGTTCGCCTGCCCGCAAGGGTGTGTTCCATCCAAAAAAATATCTTCCCCAGAATGCTTTTCTCCTCCAAGCGCGTTCACACCTGCACATTTCACCGAAAGTGCACGGGCAGCAGAGAAGCTTTTTCAAAAATTTCCTGGGGTTCAGTGTGCCGTTTCATAGCGAGCTCTGCAACGTACAAAAGAGATGGACACAAGCGAAAGAAAGGCAGGAACGGGTGCTGAATGAGGTGAATCGTCCTTCTAGAGCCATCGAGGTTATTTTGGTTGGAAAACAAACTTGCTCGGGCATAACATCCCCGCAAATGGTCAACTGACCGCTAATTTAGAAAACAGCACTGCTACCATTTTTCTCGTTCGTGTCTACAGCGCTACGATCCCTTCAAATGTACCAAAACCAGCTATCCCCCCAAAAAAGCCCAATTATTATGCGCCTAATTCTCCTATGCGAAACGAACAGAAATACTTCGCACACGCACCGACGTGAAGGGCGCGAGCCCCGGACACGTTGGACCGGATAGAACCAGCGTAGTAGCGCTGTTTGTCATGCGCACCTGTGAGCAAACACACAACCCCAGCGGGAACGTATACTTCCAGGCAGCAGCCTAGACTATGAGCCAGGCCGCAGCTCTGCACACGCTGCCGGTATGCACAGCAGCAGCCGTAGCGGTAGACAGGAGTCTTCCGAGCGTGAGTGCGGCAGCCAAAAAAACACACACGCAAAACGAACGCGGCGGCGCCCTTCCCAGAAGGCTTGGCAGGCAGCCGGTACACAGGGGTATGGCGAGCAGCTTGCGGGCACGCACGGAGCCCGTCAAACAGCACGCCCGAGTTCGCGCAACAACCGCACGAAAATAAAAGAGAGGCCCGCCAGCCAGAGCGCTGTGGCGGCTGTTTCAACACACGCCTGCAAGCAGCGCCGGTGTAACGCCAGCCAGCCCAACGCCGCCACGAGCGCACACAGCGAACGACGGCGCACGGGCGAGCGTGTTTTTGGCGGATCTTTAGACACAGCTGCGAAGCCTCGGAGCAGGCAGCCTCCGCCCACGGACTGCCAGCACGCGGGGCAGACTTGTAGGACAAGGATAATAAAGAAAAGAAAGGGGAAAAAAAAAAAACGATCAGAGAACGACGCTTCCGTTTGCAACGTCTCGTCACAGCTCGCGGATTACGCAAACAAGTTCCTTCCGTGCAACGGGACGCAGTGAGTTCGCGGGTCAGCTGATTCTCATCGTCTTGTCCGCCCACCCCTTGCCGCGGCACGCGCAACACACACACACACGGCAGCACACCCCAGCAGACGTCGTCGTCGTAACTCCCGTGTGATTTACGTCGCCGAACACCAGCGAACTGCCAACCTATACTGAAGAACGCCAGCCTGGCAGGCAGCGCAGTGGACCGCACAGCAGCATGCAACGCCTGCGCCACAAAAGCGGGCAAAAAACTCTCTTCCAGCACATGTAAGCGGGAAAGAAGAGCACTACGTCAGCAGTTGTAAATTTTAGACGGCGTTCGCACAGGCCTTCACCAGTTACACAGAGTATAAAACAAATGCATGTTCCGCTTGCGCACGCAATATCCATCAACATAAGGTTCACTGAGTGCTCGGCCTTCTTTTTGTGGATAAACGGTGACGTCAAGACCAAGATGACCTGAGGACATCACCGAACGTAGGAAAACACTGCGTCACCATCGTAGAGTAAACGCGAGAAACCACCAATATGTGCAAGAAAAGCACAGCGTTTTCTTTTTTTCGCTGACAAAAAGGTTTGTGAATAGCTAGCTACGTTTAAAAAAATTATGCCGACCACGGGAACTAAAGATGGTGTTATGGGGGGGGGGGGGGGGGGGCTGCACAACCTCGCCGCGGGGTCCCCTCCTACGTTTAGGGTTGCGGAGCGAGAACACGATCTACTTTCAAAACAGGCCTTGAGCGCAGCGAAGATAACCCTAATAATTTCGCTCGGGCGTGCATCATTGGCACATCAACGCCCACAAACATTCTAAAGCAGACACAAACGCAAGATGTTTACAACTATGCGGGGGCTATCAAAGAACGCTCCGTATACATAGCCGCAATGTTTGTTTCGCACTATGTTTTACTATAAGCCAATAAGCTGCTGTAGAGGCATCACCTGGAAGGTAAGCCCGCATCACTTTCTCATTTCTTCCCGCTCGCTCGAGCAAAGTACTATTACTACACCCAACGCCCGCATCCATGCGAGCCGCGGACAGTTACCGAAACTACTATGTCAAACTGGCAAACTTTTCTGCACCAGAGAGATGAGGGAACACGGGCGCTCGGCTGGTGCTCAGCTCAACGCACAGCCCCGAGAAAACTTTTGTACCAGCCAGCAAGCCTGGGTAAGCGAACTAAACGAACACGCTACCCAAGCTCTCCGCTCTGGCGCACACACACAGAATCCCCGAAGAGAGCTAGCTGGGCGCAACACATACACACGCGCAGGCAAGCGACGCAGAAGCAGCGAGCTGCGCCCGTCACCCCGCCACCCCTCAGAGACGCACAATGGGCGCGGACCACTTTGCTCCAGGCGCTAGCGAGGGATAAGCAGCCGGAGCGGGCAGGGCGGCGAAGCCTGGCAGGCGCTCCATCGACCCGCGCGCGCGATCCCTCAGTCGCGCCAGGAGCGCAGCGCAGCGCGGCGCGGCACGTTCCTCCTCCGCGCCGCCGTAGAGGTCACCTCCAGCGCCCTGTACATTGGCCCCCTTCCCCGCGCTCTCTCATCAGCCGCAAGGGAGCTGCTGCGCTGCAGCGACACGAGAGAAGCAGGCACGGCTGGCTTGGCAGCTTCCCCCCCCCCCCCCTCCGGCCTTTTCTTTCCCTCTCGTATTATGATTGCGCCGGCTCCCCCACCCCCCCTACCTCTATCTTTCTTGTTGCCGTTCCTATTACGCACGGCCCGACCATTGTACCGCGGCCGGGAAGGGGAGGCAGGGGGGGGACGAAGCAGCACAGGCGGCGGAATCGAGCGCGCGCTCGCGTCAGCGGGCTTCGCGTATCGATCGGTGCCGCGAGGCCTGGATGCCCACATTTGGAACTTCCCCAAATACGGCGCCGCCGCGGTAGCAGGAGGAGAAAACGATGTCGTATATACGAGCAGCTCGTGGAGCAATAAAGAAATATACATACATAGGGAAGAAGACGCGAGTGGGCGCCTTTTTTTTTTTTTTTTCAGAGACGGCGCATCAGTGCTCGGGCCGCCGTATTTCATGCGCTCGCACCACACGTACTTCGTGTGTGTGCCCCAAGTTTCAAGGATGGACGACGGCCCATTGCAGGCAGGCGCGAATGGCAAACGAGTGTCAGACTCGGGATACGACGACGTGAAAGGTTCGCATTGGCAGGGAAAACTTGTTGGGCGGCTCGAACCAGAGCGTAAACGACGAAAGGACATGTGTTGCGTGGCGACCTTCTTTTGTGGCTCGTAAACAACGGTGCGTTTCGATCATCATGCGCAGGTGTATTGCGTGTGGCTTTGCAAAAATATAATACACACACACACACACACTGAAGTGTTGTAAACACGCCAACCTTACAATGACCATAATGCTGCGCAGAGATATATAATACACATAAAAAACAAGCGATACGTAGTCGTAACCAGCGAAATCGGCCGTTTGCTGCAGCGCGCGGACGGAACTCCTCCCTCCCAACGGGCGAAAAGCTGCGAATGGAAACGTCTAACAAAACGAGCTTGTCCAGCATAAAATGCTGCATCTGATATAAAGTAGCGAACTTACAACCTTGGAGCGAAGAGATGTAAGTACTTCGGGCAGTTTTACGCCTCGCAATCTGGTCTCCCGACAATATTACATCGCAACGCCTGCGTTGCTTGCGAGAACCGCCATCTTGACGTCCCAACGAGAACGCGAAATCGAAATGTCTCGCCAGTTTGCTGCGACGACCACTCGGGGCAATCGAAGCCCGCGTGAGGAAAGAAGGACCAGCATGAAAAAGTTAGGATTCTCACGGCAGAACGTAAGAGAGCTAGCACAGGAGAAAGAAGGGGGGGGGGGGGGGGGGTCAGACAGAGCAAGACGCAGCCTTAGGAGGCAATGCAATGCGCACCGATGAGGCAGGTCGCGGATGAAAACCTAGCCAGAGAGGCGCCGGTCCAGCACGACTTTCGCCACCCGTACCAAATTGAACAAGCCCCAGTTAATTGGCTCGCTCGCACCCCTCGCCCCTCAACACCCCTAACACGTTATCTAAGTCCGTGAAGCGCATCCTCCCTTTCCTTAGGCCGATGCATCCTACATCCTTGCAGAAACGGGTAATTGCGTTTTATTGTGTTGTCTACTTGTTCCCCCCCCCCCCTCTTTACTGGCCCTCTACAAAAGCACCTGTAGCAGGCGCCACAAGCCACGATTCGAAGCAATCTTAACGTTTAGCAGGGATACCTCTAGGACCAAGTTCTCCACCCCAATAGGGCGCACGCAAAGTAAATCTTGCAGCACCACAACACTTACGACTAGGGTTGTCAAGAGGATCTTGTTTCGGGGGCAGAGGGGGGGGGGGGGGGTGACGAATTCGACCCCCATTGACATATGTTCGTGTGTTTGTATTGAAGCGTGTATTGGCATATAAGCTACGCCAATGCCTACAACAATTACTACACCTGCAAACGTTGAACAAAGGCTTGAAAAAGAACCACGACAGCGAGTGCGCAGCCAAACTGTGATTCTGTAGATTCGCACCTGCGCGCACTGCACATGTACGCGTACATGACCTCGCTCCGTATTCGACTCGTTTTCCCCGCTTTTTTTCTTTTTCCAGCACAAGCCTTGGTATGCTTCGTTCAGTGTCCCCGTTTTGTAGGAACAACACCCACGTACGTGTATTCGCGTACATTGTATTTTCCAAAACGGAACGAAGCTTCCCCCTGCGAAGCACAGTACATACAGGCAGGCCGATCCTAGGAAATCATCGTCGACCACAGAATGCCATTGCAGACTGCTGCTACAACCCAAAATAGGGACAAACACTATGGAGGCTGTGTTTGCCTATGTCCTTTTAATAAACACGCCCATGGAACAGCTCGACCAACTGTCGGTCAGGAATGCAGCAGTTCTGAATACAGCTGCAAGAGGCACGTTACGTAGAACTTCGTGCCACGAAACGAAAAACACCACTGTCATCGTTACTGCCACGAATAATGTAGGGGAGGGCGCACCTACACGCCTCCGCTAAACAAGGACGAGGGCCTTACGGTATCAGCGTCTCCCGATCCCGTCAATACGCGCCGGCTAGCCGACCATGCCACGGCGAAGGAAAACAACAGAAGAATGGCGGAGGGTCCGAGAAAAAAAGAAAAGGAGGGGTATCGTAGATTACGTGCCCCGGTCTACGTGGAAAAAACAGGGCGCCCGTTGACGGCAACAATAATAGCGGGCAGAGGATCAGGCCATATAATCGACGGCAACAGCCCGTGTATGTAGTACATGCGGGGATAACGCAATAACACTTGGCTTGCATCGTGAAACAAGGGAAATAGCGTCCTTGACGAACGACACGTCAATCCACCAGGGGGTGAGTGGAGAGAAAGAGAGAGAGAGAAGACAGCCAAAGAATGTTACTTTTATATGCACCATCCGGCCAGCTGGCGAGCACCCATCATCCGAGTGACCTCAAGAGCTCTGTATCGAGAAGAGAGAAAATGGCGCTGTTCGCACAACACATCGTGGCCTCACGATTCTTTTGCCGAAGCTTCTTTTTTTTTTTTTTTTCCCGTAGAGGTTTACGTCCGCTTCACGCAACGTCCAGGTGAATATGGGGACGTTTCCATCGCGAAGTCTCCAACATATGCCATTCAACTCGCAATGCTATTCCCACCACAGATTCTCCAACCTATGTTCAGAAGTCAAACACACTCTAACGAGATACGGGCGTAAATGGCGAACGATGTCACCGCACGTGATGCGTCACCCGAACGTTCGTGCTGTAGCACATTCACGACCGCCGCGAGTAAAAAAAAATAAAAAAAGAGGACCGAGGGGGAGGGACCCATTGCAGCACACTGTCGACGTCGGAAACCTAGCAAATCCCGAGATCGTTACTAAGACACATTTTAAACTTCGATATCTAAGCGTAATCTCACTGAAGCGGACGCAGGCTCTTAAGAGCCCACCTTCGACAAACCGCGTTTACAGAACGATCCTGTTGAAACAGCATGCCTTTTAACCGCCTCTGTATCGCGTAGACTGGCATAACCACGTATGTTTAACTGTTCCCTGCGTACTGATGAGCACTGGCCATACGGCAAAAGCAGGGCTGTCAGAGATCGCGGGTCACCCGACCCACTCGCTGGCAGTGACGTTGTCGACGCTGCATCACGCGACGCGCGCGACCCTCCTCGCGATAGTGGCGCCGCCGCCGCCAACGCGACAGCGCTGCCTGGTGGAGTGGCCTGCTGTCCGCTTCCGCCAACCATTATCGTTCCGCCTCGCCGCTTGCATACAAACACTCGCAAAAACATACCGTCGAAATCGGTCATGTGACGAGGACAGATATACAAAATGTCTGTAGTTTCTCTCGGCAGGCGGGCAGGAAACCTCGTCGTCTACTGCTGCCGCCGCTGCCTATCATCAACGAGCTAGCAGACGACGGCGGCGGCGACCTTCCAACAGCACACGCACGCCCGCCCCGCCAGCACCGGGAAAAATAACACTGGCGGCGCATTCACTACTACGCTGTGTCTTGACAGCGAGCCAACGACGGGCAGCCAGCGCGTGCAGGCTACGCGAAGAGCGCCTGCCGCAGCAGCCAATGGAAGGGAGTAAACACGGTAATACGGCGCGTCACCATGACGCTGCATGCCGGCCATCAATAGAGCGGCCGCTGTCGCTGAGCCCTTTCCGCGTGTATTGCGGAGATAACGACCTTCCCAGTTCAACGGAAGAGAGAGAAAAGAGAACCCCGGCAGACAAGCGATAACGGTAATATGTATGGTCTAGACGTGCAGGGGCGTTTCCGCGCATATAGCCACGTTGCACTCTTATATTCTGCCCTGCATGAAACGATAATCGCCATATTGCCTAGCTCGCTTTTCCTTGCTTCCAAAGTAAATAAATAAATCACTGCGTCTCGCATTGTCCCATCAAGAATGCTGTATCACGCTGACGCCCCGCCACGGTGGTCTAGTGGCTAAGGTACTCGGCTGCTGATCCGAGGGTCGCGGGATCGAATCCCGGCCGCGGCGGCTGCATTTCGATGGAGGCGAAATGTTGAGGCCCGTGTGCTGTGCGATGTCAGTGCACGTTAAAGAACCCCAGGTGGTCGAAATTTCCGGAGCCCTCCACTACGGCGTCTCTCATAATCAGGACTGGTTTTGGGACGTTAAACCCCACAAAACAACAATGTATCACGCTGACAGCGAGCGCCGAACAGGAGGAACAGAGTGCGCGACGATAACGCAGGGTAAGGCACGCGAGGTAGATGAGCGATTTCATTGCGGGACAGGAAGACGCCTCAAATACGCATTTTATGTTTGAGAGCGACCAGGCATTCATGTACAACCCGTATCCTCACCACCACATCCGTTTTTTCAATCAACAGCGAAGCTGCATAAGTCAGCCGCGCCGTACCCATGGCAACCAGCGACGCCATAGGTGCTGTAACGCCTGGCACTGCCGCGCCTAGCAACCGTGACGTCAAGACAAGCCGCGCACGCTCAGTAGCAACAGGCACGCACATGCTGCTGCTGCTGATGATGATGATGACAATGAAGAGATGAAGACAATCCGGACCTAAGAAGTGCCCATCAGCGTCGCTGTATCGCTTAATTTTTTTATTTTTTTTGCTGTGTTCCGCGTAAAAACTGCTGGCACCAACTGTACTTGTGACAACTGTGGAGGACCGGCGAATTGCAACGGAACGTGTCCGAGGACCCAAGGAAGGATGAAGCCACCACCCATATTGCATACGCGTCACCCTAAATAAAGTAATAGTTTTTGGACGCTCCTCGGAGTCGCCGAACCGGGCAAAGATCGGACTATTCGCTTTTTCGGAGAAAGAGACAGATAGTTGTCAGCTCAGAAACTCAATTCGCGGCGGCACACGTCAGGAGAGCAAAACTGAAAAAATAATAACCTACACACAATAAACACCTCAATTAAGTAACGACTCCCTCAAGTTCGCGCCTTTCTAAGCACATTTTTCCAAAGTAAGTCCCTCTCGTGGAAGCGACGTATACGTCCCCACTGTCCCCATAACCAGCGTAATTCCCGGTATAACGCACACCACATGACCAGAACTGCAACTGCTTCGGAGAAAACGAAACAAAACACAGAACAAACGCAGCCGGGCAGTTACGCTATGAGCGAAAAAATGCCAGACGATCCACGAACGATAGAGGAAGCGGGAAGCGCCCGCACGAGACGCAGTCAGTCAGGGAAAGCACCAAAGCGTTGCAATCGTCAAAAGTGAAGTCCTCTCTCTCTCTCTCTCTCTCTCTCTCTCTCTCTCTCTCGCTCGCTCGCACACACACACACAGTGTCAAAGCACCGGAATTCCCGAGTGCTTGTCGGCGCCATGGCTTGCTTTCTCGGCTGTTTTACTACCCATTCGATCGCCGGCCAATTCCCTCTAATGCGAGCCAGCGAGCTCGCACACACACACACACACACACACACACACACACACACACACACACACACACACACACGCAGACCATTCATTCACTCACTCAATGGCTTCCATTCGGCATCCTGGAGGAAAAGCTTGAACGCACACGCAGGGCGTCCGAGAAGAAACGAGAAGACGGATCTTTATTTCGAGCGCTTGAAGCTGCCTGCACGGGCCACTTAGGTCGGGGGCTAAGTTTCCGCCTGGCGTGGTGAGGGTGCAACAGCGGTCGCCGGAATCTAAAAGCGGTCTCGAAGCCTTTTGTTCGGCGGAAGGATACCCTGCCCGAAATAAAGGCGGCGTTGAAGTTACGACCTCGACAGCCCGTGAGAACGCAGGGGCACACGAGAGATGCGAAGTACAGTGGTTTACAGTGGGAGGAATCGAACCCGCAACGATAATGCCCTCCCTCTCCCTTGCCTACGTCCCTGTCTACATACCATGCAATCGTTTTCCTAAGGGAGAGAAGTGGTTCTGACGGTTATTTAAATAAGCCTAAAACCTAATTCGATACACAAGCGTTTTAAGAACACTCAACGACAACGCCCTCCAACTCTCCGCGAAAGGATATTCCAATGGCTCTGTGTGTGGGGCGGGGGCCCGTGGGCTGCGGAAGGCATTCACCAGACGGCGTCCTACTACTCCTAGTACGCCTTTTCTGCTGCTTCTGCGAAAGCATGCGCGCCGACCAGACGGCTGACGGCGTGAAACGCGAGGCCCCCCACCTCCAGACAGCTCAGGACGTAGGCGGTGGTAGACACGACACGGACTTCGGTCGGTGCGAGCAAACGTTTACAACGGAGATCGACACTCATCGCAGATTGTCCCACGAGGCACAGCGCAACACAACAAAGTCGCTGCCTCCGAGATTCTCACGCGCCGTGGCGTTGAGTACCTCGGACGTCGCGTTTTATAAATACTCTTTAAGACCGCAGATGCTGAAACAACAAACGAGTACCTCGGACGTCGCGTTTTATAAATACTCTTTAAGACCGCAGATGCTGAAACAACAAACGAACGAAAGCATGCCCAGAAGGGAAGCAAGCTCTTACCAAGGGGAAGAGTCAGCCATACGGAAGCGACATTAATCCGAGCGCCAGAAACGCCGGCCGTCCATCTGGCGAACTGATGAAGAGAGAGCAGATAAATCACCGGGATGCCGGGGACGTCAGAGTGTTTTCTGCACGCCGGCGCTAACGTTCAATCTCCGCCAGACTCGGGCGATCAGAAAAGGAAGGCGCGGCAGCGCAGCTCGGCAGGTCTCGACCAATGTCCCAGCGATACGTGTTCGAAACTGACGCCAGACAGCGAGCGGCGGCGCGCACGGCGGGCAGGAGGCATGAATACGGGAACACGATGCCACCGGATGTCACCGAAAACCTCCGAAGATCTCGAGCTCGCGTCGCTCGCTCCGTCGGTCCCACGGAACGCCGCCGCCGCCGCCACGGCAGCGCTCTCTACGCTCGAAGCAGACAGCGGCAGCGCTAGGCCGAGAACAAAGGCAGCACTTGCGCGATCGGGTGCTAACAAGACGACACCGAAGGATGGATGAAAGTCTAGACGAGTCTGGCACGTTCCGCGCAGGCGGTCGCCGATCTATCCCATAGTCAGCCAAAGGAGCAAAAGTACCGAAAAAAAAAATATGGCGGCGCGATGACGTATATATAGGGGTGCAAGCAGATCTACTGGCACAGCCACGATGGACGTCGGTCAGGCGATACCCTGAGAATAACCTTCATTATAGATCTGCCTGTCTCTCTTCGACCCCACGGGTCCTTCTTCGAGGCCTTTGTACAGTTCTACCCCTAGCGACGGCGCACAAAGGCGACAAGGGGACAGGATGCGACAGAAGACAACGCCACCGGATGCAAGACAATCCAGAAGACCAGCGAGAATCGTCACGGCGAGACCTAATGCGTAGCGCACGGCGGCGCCACAAAAAAAGGAAGCAGCGAGGCAGGATGCTGCAACACAATGCGCCAGCATCCGCGTCACTATACTACTCCAGTGTCCGTACCCGTACACTACGGCAACTTGGAAGACAAAGGACGACGGGACACTAAAGAGTACACCGAGGACGTGGTAGCGGCACGGTGGCCGAGAGACTGTAGCGGCGAAGGAAGAAGCCGCGCGGCGAGCAAGGCTCGTGTTCCCGGAAACGCGCGGTGCGACAGAAGTACCGCACGGCCCGCCAGCAGCATCTGAGATCTGTGGGAACGCGTCGCCGCGCGCACGCCGTTGTTGTGGCTCGCTGCGTAGTTGAGTCGCTGCGTAGTGGCGTGTACGTACACGCCTCTCTGTTTCAGGGGACCACGTGGCAACTACACCACTCAGTCGGCGACAAAAAAGCCTCGTCTGCTTCCCACGGCCGGCTCTCGCTACACCGCAGACAAAAGGGCGCGCCGCGGAGCCGGCGCCTGCAGAAGCATGTAGCACGCACGGCAACCGGAATCCACCAACGAATGATTGAGAGGGATTCTTTATTTGAAAAGATGAGAAAAGCACAGGATAGTAACTGTCTCTCGTCGAGGAGGACACCTCAACCGTCCTGTGCGGGGGATGAGGGAGAGGGACTGATTGGAGTCCCCCTCCCCCATTGGAGTCCACACGCCGCCGACAGAGCGAGAGAGAGAGAGAGATGAGGAGGAGGAGGAGGAAATGCAGGGATTAAGCAGATATCAGCCTCCGGTTTGCTACCCTGAGCAGGAGCTGGGAGACGGGGGCTTGGAAGAGGACGAAGTGAGATTTCACTCGTACTCCTACGAGATGACTTTGTTTCCTCTCGTTCATTTGAACGATTCTCCATTGGCTCTGGAAGAAAGGTCGTCTAATGAACTCCAATGCGAGAGCTCCATAAGACGGCATTTCTTCACTCTCACCTACGCGCTTATGCTCGTCAATATGCGTTTGAATATGAACCTCCACCAACCATCTAACCCGACTACAGGCATCGCGTCGCCATGTCGCCATGTTTCGATATCCAGCAGCGGAGAATCCATACAAGAGATGGAATAACGGCGTTCCCCGGACTACCCCGCATTTCTCTTCTACGACGCAGTCGGCACCGATGTGTCGACCTACGGTGCAACCACGCACTAGCCAGCAAGCTGGAAGGAAGGACGAACGAACCCCGTCACCAGCTAAATTCAGCGAGCCCCCGGTGGAAGATTGGCATCGCAGCTGTTTGCTCCAGCAAAGGGGGCGACGCAACGCTGCAGCGCCAATATCGTCATCAGTCCCAGTCCTCTTGTCTCGTGAGAGAGAACGGGAACAAACGGAACGAGGAGGGGGAACCACCGCCACTAGCGGCGCAGAACGTGAAAAACGTGCGTCCTTCGTGCGCTGAAATAATATTCGGCAGACCACACAATATATTCGGAGAGGAGACCACACACAAATCCTATCTGCACCGTGAAAACACTATAAACTGAAGAAACAAGCGAACGACGAGGTCCATCCCGTAAAAAACGAGAGGGACAGAGAGAGAGAGGGGAAAAAAAGAACATTGGTTCTGCCCGCCACCACCACCAGCCTTCTCTTCTTCAAGGCAGCCCAGCTGCAAAACCCGATTGCTTGCTTTAAGAAACGCTCTCATTCTTCTAGTTGTGAAAGAAGAGAGCGCCGAAAAGGGTACAGTACACGTATAGCGTACGGATTACGGTCCATCGGAGAAAGGCAGCTGTTTTTGGAGCGGCGCATTTGTTTATTTACTTTACCCCCCTTCAGGCGAAGAAAACGAGGTTAGAAAACCCACCAAACGGCCGAGAGACCATGGCCACGCCAAAGGGGGGAAAGGGGGGAGGGGGATCTGTAGAACCGACATGTCGTTATTTCGAGCCTGCCACAGCCGGCAGTTGCCGTACTGCACCAGGGGCCTCCCTCACTGCTGCTGCCGTTGTTCTCCCGTTCCGGGCGCCGCAATCGAGCTAAGCCTAAGCCTCCATGCGCGTGCCTGAACCACACCACAAGCACGCGCCGCAGGCTAGCGCTGGTGGCGAAAAAGGCCGTGCATGCAGAAGCCGCTAGTTGTCTAAACAAAAGGCGGCTGCTTGCGTAGTCCAAAAGAAGGGCAGGCCCGCATGGAAGCGTCACTCCGGATAATACAGGCAGGCGCGGAGGATTCCGCTGAATATAATATACACGCCCCCGATTACAGGGGCGGCAACACGAGCCCTGGCAACAGCAGGCCACCGCTCGCACGGCTTAGCGCACGGCTACGCAACGCTGCTGGCGCAGTTAATCTGCGACCGCGTGATCAGGCGCACTGCCGCTACAGAGTCGACAGACGTCAAGAGAAAGCAACTAAGGAAGAAGAAATATAAGGCGACTCCTCGCGATTGCGTAGATTAATAGACCAACGGAGCAGCTCGCCAAGGTGACAGGGGCGGCGGCGACGCCGCTTAACGCTAAGCCACGTCTCACAGCGAGCGCGATAACCAAGAATCGGGACAGCGCTTAGCGTTAAGATCGTTCTGCGCCAGATGTGCGAGGGTTAATCCCATCAGGCACGTTTTCGGTCATCAATCTGACCTGCCTACCACCACACAAGATGACCGAGGTGTCGCATAGATCTCTTATTTTTTTATTTATTGGCGGTTATATAGCTGACGGCAGATGCACACAAGACACGCGCACACACAACACTACACCTCCGCAAGGACAGAGCAAGGGATGGCGGCCAAGAAGGGAGTCCTCGGTGACTTCTTTCCAGTTCCTCCATGCCCCACCCGTGCTTCAGTTTCTGACCGAACAGCTTAACGAACACTCGGCCTGGCACTCGCCGCACACGTGTGTGCGCATAAATAAACAGGGTTCTACCTCGCTCGTAAAAGAAACTGTGCCGGTTGCTGGCACACAGCACAGCACCGCGACTGCAACGCCGAGAGGCAAGCGAGCGACGAGGCAGGCAAAATCCAGCCAGCCAGCCAACAAACAGGGCCCGCTGTTCGTTGGGGCCGGCCAACGTTGGAACCGGCCGTGGGCCAGCTGCAATGAATGCCTGCCATCCCTTCTCCTCCCCCTCCTCGCAATCCCTGCTCTTGTTCTCCCTTATAAGCGTCGTCCCCTTCAATGCCCCGCAGCACAACAGTCGTGGAAGCGCGGCGGCAGTTTCCGGTGTGCCCTCACCACCCCCCCCCTCCCCTCCCACACACTACAAGACCTCCGCAATGCGCAAAGCATAGTGGAAAGGGGCCGCACAAAAGAAGAACCGAGGTCGAGCGAAGCGAGACAGAGGGAGTTTGAGAAAGAAACGTGGAATCAATGGTTGCTGCTGCTGCTCCATCCAACACTGGCGAACGCCGGCGCGCTCAGTCCGCCGTCGGCGTACTCCGCTTCCTCCATCGACACACCACGCACGCATGCATGCACCCATGCCCCTCGTTCACTGCGCATCAACAGCAGCAGCAGCGGTAGAAGCGGAGTGCAGAGGGAGGGAGCGAACGAAACGAGACCAGCGTCGCGTGGCCCCCTTTCTTCGACGTTGAATAGCGCGCGCCGGCGCCGTGCAGAAAGGAAGGGGTTGTTGGATGGAGGCGAGCGAGCGCGTTTAGGCGAGAACGGCAAATAAAGGCAAAATGCGCGACAACACAACACAGCCCTCAGAGAGAACGAGAGAGGGAGAGGGCGCTGTGGCACATAAAGGGTTAGATGAGCCAGATGGCTGCAACAGCCCCACCCTACTCTCTCCCTCTCTCCTGAACCCATAACAAAAACAGTTGTTATTGTTATTTTTTTTTCTGTAAAGCTGTATGCACGCGCTGCGACGCATTTGCTGGTGCAACGAACGCCCCGTGCGCGAACCCGCACCCAAGTGACGACGCGGACACGAGGATGAAAGCCGTTGTAACGCCCACAAACACTCGCAACATAAAACGCATGCACGACGCCCACGAAAAAAGGGATATCTAGATAAGGCGTACTAAATGCGCGGGAGGATAACAGGCGCAATCGTGAGAGCGAGAGTTATACAGAGTTATTACAGAGAAAACAGCCGCGCGCGGACGACAGGCAGGCACATCGGTCATAGTATGCATGCATAAGCGATCACGCACTTAATTTCGACACTGCGTACGTGTGGGTTCCGAGTACACACGCGCGCGCACACGCTTTCATCAAGAAAGAAGGCATCCGGAGTTGTAATGCGCACGTCGCCATAGTCACGAGCACAACGTCTCCCTATACAGGTTTCACTCTTTTATATATTTTTTAGATGAAAACGCGTTCGCGCTAATGCGCGAGAATATTTATGTGACGAAATGAGCCGACAGTCGCGACTGATCTTTCTAAGCACTCACACATTTCTCTCCACAACAACAAAACAGAAGGCACTCAATCTGCACCAGTCGTATAGGCCCATGCTGTAGGTATACAAATATAAAAAAAAGAAAGAAATAAGTAGGAAACAAGAAGAACACGTCAACAACACTTGCGAGAGTTTCTCGTAAAAGCAGTTAGCACTTTAGGCATCAGCACCATCTTCTTTTGTTTTGTTTTTTTAATACAATGTCTTCCTGGCGCACTATTAGTCACGTTCTCCAAAGGAGTACGACGTCCAGTTTCTGAAAACAAATTATGGACCGACCAAAAACAGTGCTATCGAAACCAGTCACGTGATGCAAATACCCTATTTCCTTACGTACGACACAAGACACGAGTGAACAAAAAAAAAAAAAAGCTATTACAAACATAGTCACACCATTCCAAATAACCGCAGTAAACAAAGAAGCGTCCTCAGGTGTATATAACCACAAAGTTTCCGCGGGGAGCAAGGTTCCATTGCACCACGCATATATAGATACACCACATAGTTTACGCCTGCTCCAAGCGCGTGCACACCCCAGCTTCGTCATCAATTTGAACATCACATGGGCAAGCAGGCAACAACAACAACAAAAACAACTTCACTACAACAACCAACAAGACCGCTATATACACAAGCCACGCGACTGCGCACACCACGAATAACACTCTACATGACCCACTGCACGACAGAGGCTCCGATAGAACACGAACAAGATCATCAACACTCCGGCAAAAAAGACAACACACGGGATCACAGAAAAACTGTCACAATACCGGTTCGAGCCGCAGGAGAACGCCAGGAGTGGGGGGGGAGGGTACGTATCCACACTATACAGTAATCCTCCGGTAGGTACACACACACACACTCACCTGCGAGAAAAAAAAGAAGCAGACATTGAAAGAAACGTACGCTGACACTGGCCATAATCATACAGTACGGAAACCGACATCGCGTAACTGTAACCATCCCCCCCCCCCCCCCCCCCTTCTCTTCATACTCTCAAGTCAAATAAGCATCCTTTCATTCGGGCGTGTGTGTCGTAATGTCAGCGGTGTCGTCATGGTCGTCATCGTTTAAATGAATTTGCAATAAAGGCGTTGTAACGATAACGCCGCGCCAGTGTGAGTGAAGAACCATTCGGAGGGCGTGTACTCCGTGACAAGAAATAGACTCTAATATGCATGAGATTGCGCAAAACGTCAACGCAAGAGAGATAGAGAGGGAGAAAGGGAAAATGAAAGACAGGGAGAGAGAACGAAAGTTGTTGCAGGAGAAGCCAGCCTGACTTGACGAACTTAGTTTGGCTGCATCCCACGCTCGAGCACGGAACGTTCAGAGGCGTGAGACGGCAGTGCCTCTCGGCGCCGAGACAAAACCTGCCTTGCCCAACAGTTACTTCCTCTTTTCGCTTCCGTGGGGGTTAGTAAACATAACCTAACGTCCTACAACGCGACATCGCAACACACCGCAGAGGTCCGCTTACATGCGGCTAACAAGATGGAACGCTGCCAAGCGCGCTGTGCGCGTTATATGCCGTTGACACGTCACTGAGGGACCGAACTGCATCGCAGTTGTACGACAACGCACTGTTCCAGTACAAAATGCACCTAGGGGATAGAGAGCGGGGGCGACCCCTTAGCACTCATAATGCGTCAAACACTCGCGGAGAAAGAGAAAATCGGTGGCCAACTAAGTCGTGCTGTACGTGGAGTTAGTGAAGACACAACGTAGCCACTAAAAAAACACACACGCAAGAAGAGCCAGGCCTGCGCGGAACCGCAGGACAGCGGCAGCGTAAAATGGAGGAGCGACCCTCTTAGAGGTCATTTTAAACTCTTGAGGAAACTAGTGCAAGCAGAGGTGGTAGGTATCCCCTGCGCCATAACTCTTGTCATTTCGCCAAGTAAGGAAGTACCCACTACGCCATAATTACTGCGGTATTGTAACGTGCAAATCTGTGCAACTGCCCATCTTAGAGAGCCTCTTGGAGAGCGCTATAATCACTAAGCAACGTGACCGACATTTGCGACCAGTGAGATTGATGATTGATTTCTCGGGTTTTGCGCCCCGAAACCATGATAGATTATGAGAGACGCCGTAGTGGAGAGGGCTCTGGAAATTTCGACCATCTGGGGTTCTTTAACGTGCACTGACATCGCACAGCACATGGGCCTCAACATATCGCCTCCATCGAGAGGCAGCCACCTCGGCTGCTGATCCCGCGACCTTAGGATCAGCAGCCGAGTGCCATAACCACTAGACCACCGTGACGGGGCGAATGGTTAGCAAACGCGACACCCAAAGCATAACCGACCATAGAGTCATCGTTGGCCAACACCAGTCGTCAGCAGCCATTGCATAGCCAATACTGGCCGGTGCTAAAACTAGCACTGGCAGCGTGCGAGTAAATGCAGTGACTGAATCCTGTCAGAATCGTATTCGTGCCACCACCACGACTAGCGATGACCACTGGATAGCAGTTTTCCATATACACTGCTTCGATTCGTACCCAACACATGCCTTGAGGCACATATGCAACGTACACATGGGAAAGTCTGTACCCCTAGAAAATAGAAAATAACCAGGAAGACACCGCCTTCACAACAGCGCGGCCTGTAATAAGTTCATCATTCAACTACTAAACTGTAGGAGTGAAAATGGATCATCTGCCACTTCGAAACGAATACCGGTTCAGCAACAGAGCAGGGCGCCGTTGGCAATGCAATGCGTACAGATCACTACCAGGTTTCATGCCTCCTGCTACCTGTTTATTCAGCGGCAGGAATGCGCTGTAAGAGCGGGTGTTATCATGACAGAGAGAGAGAGAGAGAGAGAGAGGAAGGCCTGCTCAGGAACGGCTTAAAAGACTCCCTGCAGAGATTGGCGCAAGAGGATTCACCCATCTCGCAAAACAGATTGCCGACGCGGGCTAGCCTAGGTGGCCTGCAGCAGTGCGCAATGAGAATAACGCCTATATGCTCCGTTCCACCAGTTCTGTGCAGCAGTGCCGAGGCTCCGCGGCCGCCAAGCATACACCCTTGCGGAGCGATACGTACTGCCAGTGTTCGGGGATGGTCGAAGAGAATTGCAGCTTCCACAGTGCTGCACGGAACTGCTTCGTGAAGGTATAGGTAAAATGTTGCAAAGCGAGTGGCGAGCTAGAAGGAAAGCCGAGAGGCCACCCTGTGCGCAGTGCAACATGCAATGCATATTAACGAGAGAACGAGAAGGAGAAGCGAGCCGGTGTGCTCGACCATTTTTTACAGGGACTCAGCACCAAACATCAGCGCAGTAAGAGCGACGCCAGGAGGCGCTATAGTTATACCAACAGCGGTAATATCGACGGACGTCATTAAAGTAATCGCTTTGGCGGGCATATCTCGCTGCTGCTCTTCGCTGCTGTACACAGCGATGAGATTAATCACCCATGTTGAATGGAAGGGCTTGGCGTGGAAAAATGAATGAAAAAAGAAGCCATAGTGGCGCGATGGCTTGGCCCACGCGAGGACGATCCCCCCGGGAGCGAGCCGCTGCAAAGCGGTGCCGCGAGGTAGGTTCTGCAACAGACGCGTGGGTGCCTGCACAGACTGCAGGCGTAATTTTTATAAGTACACCGTTCTAAATTTGAACGGCGCCATGACACTTCAGTGTTGCGGAAACCACGGCTGGATACGCAATGTTGTTTGTGTTTGCTGTCGACACGTAGGAAGTCCCTTTTCCCGATTGAATGCATACACACAAGTACGAATTTAGTACTGTGCCAATAAACCTGGAACCACACGGTCGCATCCGACTAAAGAAGGACAAGACGTATAATTTGCGTAAGTATCGGGCAATCGCCTGTAATATAAACGACCGGACTACTCATTATGGCGAGGATGACTCAATGACTTAATAAGGTGTTCGTGTAGTAGTAGTAGTAGTAGTAGTAGTAGTAGTAGTAGTAGTAGTAGTAGTAGTAGTAGTAGTAGTTGTTGTTGTTGTTGTTGTTGTTGTTCCCCAGACCACGGACTTATACTGCCTCCCTGAAGGATCCCGCCGTAATACCCCCCTTCCAATACAGAACCCTGCTCAATTGTCCGCCCCTAACCGCGGCTGCAACAAGCAAGACATGCGTGATCAGTGGCACGCCGTGTCACTGACTTTGCCCGAGGTAAAAGTCTGCGCTGTAAAGAAAGCCATCGAGTCAGCAGCAGTACGCGCCAGCAGTTTGTAACCGACTCGACCGACCGCTCAAGCCTAATCGCGACATAGACGAAGAAAGTAGCAAAAGGCCAAGCTGCATCGCTCGGTCGGCGACCGGACCGCAACAAAGTATTCAAGTGCGCCAAGATTACGCCAAGATAGTAGCCCTTGCCTCGAACCAGCAGCCCGCAGTTCTCAGGAGGGGAGCGCAGCTTACATGCCGGCGCATACGGGACGCCACGAAGCGTCTTCTCGAACGCGGTCCCCCTCAACTGAAAGCTGCCAGAGCTTCTTCACATGCAGCCAGCCAGTCGGGCGGGAGTCATTTTCTTCTTTTCGGGCGGACACGGCCTCGCGGCAGCAACTATTCCCCTCCCCTCCTCCTTCCAGCAGCAGCCCCCCTTCGTGTGCTGGCGTACTCGGCGCGTGACCTGACTTCCACGAAGTCGTCTGGCCAGACCGCGGGGGCCAACAACCAGCCCGCCTGGCAGCAGCAAGGGAGGAAGAAGAAGAAGCAGCGACTGCGGTGGAGGAGCTCTATCAATGCACGGAGGAGACGGCCTCCGCTGCAGATCCCCCCAGTTTTGCACAGGGCTAGATCGAACTGTTGCGCATGCCACGAAGGCCAGCACATAATACTTCACCACCGTGACTACAATAGTACTCCAGAGGAAAACAGCAGCAGCAGAACAGATGAGAAGCCAGAGTAACCGATATTATAGTCAATAATGCGGGAAGAAATGAGCCTGGGCTGGACACCTAATGCGCAGCAAAGATAACCGATAAAAGAGCTGAAACACGCGTCGATATTGAAGCGTTTCAGCATTCGTTTCAGCATCCGGGAGGAGGTATGCACTGACGTCATTAGCGCTGCCATATTGCAGTACAGCAATCACAGGTCAAACTCAAACGTCTTATCTCGATCTGCTTATCTCCAGAAACACGGTGGGTAGAACTGCATCTTTGAAGGCAAAAGACGACGGGTACCATCATCATTCTGCGTTCCCCACCAACTCCGCTGCCCTGCCTGTCAGTCCATGTCTTACCCTCGGCGACTGTACCCAACGGATGACAGAAACTAATCTCGAAAGCAATGTTTCTAGGTGCTGACGACAACAACAAGAGGAGACCGACGCACGTCCGTAATGGACAAACAGGGCAGAGAAGATGGCAGGCGTGTATACCACAACAGTCGGCTGTGCATTTTTCGCACTTGCGCACAGCCGCCTTGCAGGATAAAAATCCCGCTGACCCTCGTGCGTGGGAAGTTACTACAAGCCGGGCGCACGAAGTACTGCCCTGACAAACCCCAGCCCGCGGCTTGAGGGTCCCGGTGACACTTGACGGGAACGGGAATCGCGGTCCCTTTCGCTCCACAGAGATGGTCCGCCTGGGGAGGAAGCGCCTTGGCACAGAACTACTTTCCCGCAAGGTTGTAGAGTCATTCGCACAGGGCAGACGACTATAAATCGGAAGAGCTAAGCTTCCACCGCCACCTTCGTAGGAGAGTGAGCATTGACGCCCTCGATGTCGTCGTCTTGTTGCAAGAGCCACCACGGCGAAAAAGCTGCGCGTTCTCTGCAGATCCGCGTTATCTCCAGCATCCGGAGGACAGTAAAAACATTGAATGAGCACTACGAAATGGTGTACTACGTAGCATCATAAGAACACAAACACGTAACCAGAGCAAACGCACACCGCAAAATGCAGAATCGCGACAGCCCCATGATGAAACACAGACCCCCTTTCAGTGTTGCTGCAAGATCGAGCTCAAGAGTGGGGGAACGAGTGACTTCCACTCCGCGTGGAGCGCTGTACAAACACCGCCGCAAGAACGGGGTCCGACCAGCGCGCGTCGGTCCAAACTAGGCGAGCGAGCGAACAGCCGCTGACTGCCCGCCTAGCTGGCAGGCGAGCAAGACAGCGAGACGGAGGCGACGAGATATGCAGCGCGGCGGCGGTTTTGAGTAGAAGACTTCGAGGCAGGCGGACCCGCCAAGTCCTGCCAGCCACCCAGCCAACACAACACAGCGCGTTCGTAAGAAGCAAGGCAGCGGACGCGCAACGAGCGTGCAGCAGCCACGTCAGTCGGGGAGGGCTAGCACCGCCGCTGCGAACGAGCAAGCGCTCAGCAACGGCCGGCTGGCTGCACAGCAAGGGGCCAGCGCACAAAAGCCAGCGGACAGCGAGAAACGAACAAACTACATAAACAAGAGCGCCGCTGGCCGAGTAGGGGGACGACATGAACGCGTTACGTCGACCGGAACGGGTCCAGTACAAGCCCAGCGCCAGGAAAACGAAGAATAATAATAATAAAAAGTGCCGGACCATCGGTGCGTGCATAGAAAGCTCGGATGCGGAGAAGGGGGGGGGGGGGGGGGCTCTCAGCAGCGGCGGGCTAAGTTCCTGCACGGGTTGTTTTTCGCAAGAAGTCCGGGCCAACAACAGAGGCAACAGAGCGCGCAGAGCCTGATCGCAGCAACTAAAGGGGGGCCCGACGCCTCCCCCTACGGAAGGGGAGTGGGGGGTGTCTACTATATTTCTATTCTCATCTTTATGTGCCCGATGGCAGTGAAAACGATGGAAAACGTCAGCTCGCGCAGTGCGAGCGATGAATTCCCCTCAGGAAAATACCCCCCCCCCTCCCGCCCCCCTTCCTCGTTTCACTGCCACCTTCCAGTTCAATAGTGTGGATTGCCACGTCCGAGCACCAACTACTGAAAAACAAACAATGCTGCTGCCGCCAGGCGAAAAGGAAAACTGGCCATTCCACGAGCGACACGACTCCTCGCATCAGTGTGCAAGAGGAGCGTCTCAAATCCACTGGTTGTATGTGTTTTCTGTATTCATGAACCAACTGGCGCAACAGTTCACTTCTTTAAATCTTGCTTTTCCTACGCAACGACGAAAAACCGGAATGCGCCAACCGAATAAACGGGGAGAGAAAAAAAAAAAAGAACCAGCGACACGGCGTAGACGTGGAACCTCCTCACAGGAAAGTTAGAATAACCTCCCTAAACGTTCCTGGTGCTTCGCTGAATAGACAAATCAGAGGGCTATACTATCTCCACGATGGGTTATAGAGATCGGTATACTACATTAAACACGTTCCGTGCGCGTGCTGTGGCCTACACCGTGCCGGAGGAGCGCATCCCAATGATGTGCACGACCGGTTTTTTTCGCAGACGGTCCGGCGAGCGTATGACGTCTGGCCCCGATAACTATTCTCGGGTTTCATTCCACTCACACGCATGCACGCACATACCGGGTTAGCAACGTTATTTCTTAGGAACGAGACTCGTTCAAGGGGACCGGCGCAACTGTAGGAAACAGGCGGCACCCCCCTCCCCATTAAAGAACAAAAAAATCGCGCTGCAGGCGCTCTCAGCAGGACTCCCTGTCTCGCTTCCGAGTAACGCTTATCGTCGTTCGGGTCTTATACGCGGATGTTACGTGTGCTGTCTTGTGTTCTGCATTTGGAATCGGCAACGTGCTCCAGCAATAGTTAACTGCTGGAGAGAGAGAAATGAGGCATGCAGTTTCCGGACTACCATTATTGACAGAACTAAAAGTAGAGCTGTCCTCAAGAAGAGAGCCGCTTGGGCAGCACACTGACGCATAATTAAGCTGTCTCCTTTTCCTGGACGGCTTGAACGCGTTAGCACCTGCTATAGGAAAATGTAAAGACGTGCTCTAAACGCACGTGGCTAAATTGGAGATCTAATTCGGCACCGTTAG
Source organism: Hyalomma asiaticum (assembly GCA_013339685.2). NCBI lineage: Eukaryota > Metazoa > Arthropoda > Arachnida > Ixodida > Ixodidae > Hyalomma > Hyalomma asiaticum. The sequence goes on from CM023484.1 coordinate 47,906,881, forward strand.
CGCTGCAGCGAGGTAGAAACTCCCACATATCCGATCGAGGGAGCGGAGCAGGCGACAAAGCATGCTGGACAGGACAGTTATTCAGGCAACTTCAGCGAGCAAACATGCAATCTGTAAAACTAAATCCCCCCGGCATGCAAGCGCCAAACGGCGCCCGCTTCGTTTTGGGATCGGGCTAGAGACGGCTGAATACCGATACAGCTCTGAAACAGCCGTAGGCGCACCGAGCCAAGACACAGGGAGTTGAACCAGCAGTGGTGCTGGTTGAACTAACCGCCGAATCAACGCGCGGCTCCAAAGGAAGCGTATCGGACACGTGGTACAACCAATGCGGCGCACAGCAAATGCACAGCTCGAAGGGAAGAAAGCCAAGCCTCCTTAATTCATCGAACAGTAGGCGGACACCCAGACTTCACACAAAGCGATATTCGCTCAGGGCCCTCCTAAACCTCCTTCCACCCCCTCGATTCTTTGCACGCGTTTAACAATGAGCCGTACTGCACTTCTACAACACTTCAATGCGGCTCCTTTAGCCTGCTTCGGCTGCCCTGGTTACGTCGATAGCCCCCACTGGTTGCGTCGTTGCCGCGTGGAACCGGAACTCGATCTCGTAACCGCAAGACGTCCACAAGGACCAGCGTGGTTTCCACCGATATAACGCTCGCTGCTTGCGTCGCAATCGCCGGGAAAAGCGGGGACGCCTGGCACGGAACGTTACGTGGCACACCAAGCGGTTGCCGGCGGTGCTGCTAACCACTATATAGGCCAGAACAGTCCGCCAATAGCGCAGCACAGACGCTGATGACGGATCCCGTACCGTCGTTACGCCAGCCGTTGGGCAAGCACAAGCCTGACCTTACGCAAGTTGAAGGGGCCGCGACTAGGTGACGTTATAGCGACAACCAGAGCAGGAGAGAGGAACAGGTATCGCCTTAGCGAGAACTTCTGCTAAGCGCAGATAAAAAGACTAAAACCACGGCACGGTTATGATGCACGTTGTAGCAGGGGAAGGGAAGTAGGGGGTTCTGCATTAATCTTGGTAGCCTGGGGTTCATCTTGACGGTGCACGTTGAGTACCAGGCGGTAAAAATTCCCGGAGCCTTCCAGTACGGTGTGCCTCGCAATCATATCGAAGGCTTGGTACGTGGAACACCGCAAGTGATTAGTAAGTGAGTACTGAGTACAGTACAGCACAGCGGACAGTACTCAGTACGTAGTACGTCAGTACTCACGTACTGAGTACCGCACGTGAGTACCGTACAGCACAGCCACATCACCGGCATCATCTATGGAACACTTGTGTGACGCGCATCTCGAATAAAACGACGCGCTCTCATGACCTGGCCTGCGGGGACTGTACAGGCTGCCCGGATAGGGTTACCGGCCTGCAAACGTCACGCACGCGGGCCGCGTCTGCGCAGCGGCGGGGGTGCAAGCAGCGACACAGGCTGCTTGCGGCAGCGCTAACGCAACGGTGTCAAGGCGACCGTTTCGAAGCGACGCGTAGTACATATCGAAGAACTTGCCGCAGCCAGCCAGCCAGCCGGTCGGGCAACATCTGCCTGCCTCGCTCGGTTCACCCCGAGGCCTCGCGCCGCGTGCGCAGAAAACGCAGCTGGCCTCGAAGAGAGCGACGCAACGAGCCAGGCGGGGCCGACGAGTTTGGCAGGAAAGCTGTTTCTCTTTTTTTTTTCTCTCTCTCTTTATTTTACGAGGCGATTGAAGAACGGATCGATGACTCATCTCCCCCTTCCAACAACCGCGATAACAACGGGAAATGTTAAACCGCGCAAAAACCCCGTACAACGGCGCGACATTAGAGCCGTTATGTCGCGGGCCCTGCTGTGCTGTTTGGAAAAACTGTGCGACATATCCGAAATGGCGCTAGCATTGCGAAAACTTCATGAAGAGATCAGAACACGAAAATATTGTACCTCTACTTGCGAAGTTGGATAGTGCCAACTTGTTTTACGAAGTGTTAAGTCACAATATATACACCATCACTGCAAGCGCCCGAGTTCGCAGTGTTAAGGGTACCAGTAGACGACGTGAAACACGTTGGTTCGATGCCGCCTCAGTAAAGAACGTCGAGCCAACAAAACTACCGCAGCAGCAACAATAAATGCGAGCACGTCCGGTGCCTGCAGACCTCTTATACGTGTTCGTGTATGGAGGAAACATGGATGACAATCAGCAATTAAGGACTACCTGTAGGACGCTGGGATTGCACTGACTGCTAGTGCCGAAGGCCGACCGAACACTTCGACCCTGCCGATGTATTACAGTGTGCGAAAAAAGAGAAGCCCAGACACCAACGCTGACACGGGGAGAAATTGGGGGGAAGGAAACGACCGGTGTTGCCAGCGTTGCGACTTCTTCAGGATTTGCTGCACAGTTACGACACACACACACACACAGACCGCAGAAGCCAGGCTATACCGCTACAGACTTGAAACGTGAACGACGTCTGTACAATGTTACCAGTGAAGAGAACGCCGAGAGGTATGTTCACTACGCCGACGTGGATTCAGAGCCACGTACCCGTTCAAAGCACCCGTTTACGCAAAATAATGGACAAACACAGAGCAAGCAGCACTGAACACCCCCCACACAGCCCAAAAGCGAACACGCACTAATCCCACTTTAAGGACTTAATTTCTTTCAGCCATTCCACGTACAGACATTCCTTTGCCCCGCGTATGCGCTGGCTGACGTCAATTCGTTAAAGAGCACCAAGTGATTGTTACGCAACGGCTTTTCAATTATTCATACCGTTCGCAATTAAGCAAAAGGGCACGTTGCTTGAGCAGAAGATCACACTGAGACACCTGCGGCGCAGTGGGAGACATGTGACGCGGCAGTACAACAAAATGAAGCAACTACCTTCAATTACACATTTGCAAACAAGACGAGAGAGAGAGAGAGAGAAACAGCCAGTGATGCACACCACTGCGCCGCAGGCACTCACAGACAGCAACCGGCGCCTGCAGTGACGCAATGTGCAGGTGGCAAAAGCAGACTTAATTGCGGAATTTCAAGGGCGGCACAAGCCTGGTGCAGGATCCACTCGCAATCACGAAACATCTAACAAGGCAACAAAACAAGCAAATGTTGTTCGCGTCGGCAGATGTCGTTTGTATTCCTTCATTTCTGACGTGAGGAAGAAGCCAACGTGCGCGGGCAGCCAATGAAAAGCTTGTTCTGAGCAAGCCGATTGCAGGCGCCTTCTCGAAACCGCCGTGTCCACGCCAGCCAATAAGCACCGAAGTTTAACCGTGAAACGTATGCGCTTGGGTGAACTATTAATATTAACAAGGGCTTTGGCAACGAAGAATCACCCGACCACGTTACTGCTTCTCTTTATCGTCAGTGAAACAGGTTTTGTACGTTTCACATCACTGGCAAGAGGAATAGTTACACCAGCTAGTGCCAAGCAAAAGAAACGCAACAACCACGAACGTAGGAATATCCGAGCCTGTCCGCAGATCGAAATTTCACGCGGAAAGTACACATGGAACGAAAGCACGCAAATATCAAAGCTTGAAAGAATGTTCAGTGAGCTCCGCGGCGCACTACACACGCAGGCGGGGCCGCCGCATCAAGAGCGGCTGCAGCCGCCGGCCTACCCTCGACGCAAGTCTCGGATAACAAAGTGGACTCGTCCAAGAGCGCGCTGACGCACGTCAGCAGCGCCGGCGCTGGGAGCGTCCACTGCGCCGCACCGAGGGGTGAGCCGGCTAGGCGCAGCGCAGCGCGCGCGATCAGGCAGAGACGTCAAGCGCGCTCCACTGGGCTTCGTGCCGTACATGGCTCGCCGCCTCCGCCCTAGGCTTCCCGCCTCGTCTTCCTCCGCCTGCCCTATAAAAAAAAAAAAAAAAAAAATCTCGTACCCGCTAATACGGTGCAGCACTTATTTTAAACGCGGCACTGGGCGTCGAGATAAATATGCCGGCTGTGTGTTTACGAAACCCTGCGGAAGAACAGGCTCGACCGGCGCTCGGGCCAAGCCGCCGACGATTGCGACAGGACGCTCAGAGAGAGAGCGGCAGTCGTATCTCAGCAACACCGGACACCACAAATACGGAGCGTGGGGGCCGACGACACCCTCAACACTGGTGGAACAGTGATGTTCATAATACCGGCCCTTAAACGCTGTGTACAGGATAAAAAGCAACAACACGCAAACCAAAGACCCTGCAATGTTACGTGCTGCCAGAAACACACGCGGTTTAGCTTAACTAAACAGCTGACGAGAAGCTCACAAACAGTGCTACTTACAAGCGCCTACGGAATTAAGCACAATGGGCAAATAGGTGTCTAAACAAGTGCCGATATGTTCGCATAACCAACCCTGCTGTTGGTGCTCAACTGCAGTTGTGGGCCTCCGCAATACTGCACGCTTCTAAGCTCCCTGGCGCACGGCGCGGCGCTGCAGAAGGAGCAGCAGAAAACGGCGGCGGCGGCAGGCCGTGGAATCGCGCTTCGCGGCGGGTTCGCTATTTATTGCGCACGACTTCGAAGAATTGGGTGCCCCGGCTCGGCTCGTTTCCTGTTCCTCTCCTCGCGCGATGCCATTTAGTGGGCACCCCCTGCGGCTGCTGCATCTCCCAGCGTGGAGGTGGCGGTATCTTCTTTCCGAGCCCAACGTCTCGCTTTTGGCTGCTTGTTCCGAGGTGCCTCCGAGAGGAAATTATAACTCGTGCCTTATGCGCCCCGCGAATAAAGGAATAATAAGCGACGCAATTCATCGAGCAAGCCCGTGGTGGAGAGCGGTCTGGCTAGCGACGCAGGAAGAAATTGACCCGCTGTTCAAGAGGTTAATGCGCGGCGCTGCGAACACTGCCACGAAAAAACAGCACGAAGCGCCGCGCGCTTGCGGGAGCGTCGAACATCACATTGACCCGTTCTCGTGCCTATCTATAGCAACGGCCACACGCCTCCCTCCCAGCCCCCCCCCCCCCCCCCTCTCTCTCTCTCTCTCACACACACACACACACAAACACACCACACACAGCGAAAAGAAGTGAAAGAAGTGAAAGATGAAGTCACACGAAGTTACAAGGCACATGACTTCGAGAACTGCAGCTTTCCACATTGACTCCGCTGTGTTCTTGAGGTGTTCAACTGTCTAACATCACTAGGTGATGTGAGGTCGCACAACCGAGGTGGGAAACACACGTAGAAAGCGCACCTTGGAATACAAGTGTAGCGAAGCTCCTTTGGAACTCATTGCGGCAAACCGTTCAGGCAACGGTCTATCTCCTTACCTTAAGTATTATCATCAAGCGGCCATTATCACTTGCACTTTGGCTCAACGGCAGCGAGCTCTGGTTTAATCGAAACGCTCAGCACACGGGCGCGTGCCTTCGAGCGCGTTTATGCAAAGCTGCGACTCGGGTGACAGCACCGGGGCAAGCTGACACGACAGTGCAACACACACAGTGCCGAGAGACAGAAGACGCAGCACACACACGGCGCGGGCCCAGCGGCTGAGACCGCCAGCTGAGAGGCGGCCATCTGCTTCGTTCGACGTCACTCTCGAAAAGCCCCTTTCGCGACCCCTCGCGCTAACAGCCGTCTCCGTGGCACGCTTCATTGTTACGCGCGGCGCACAAAGACCCGGCCGCTGCGACCTGCCATCAAATCAAAGCCAGCTGTACTTCCCTCTTTTTTCCATCCTACGACAGCGGCAGGAGCACGCGGACGCGCAAGCTTCCGAAGGAAACAATCGCGCCTCGGCGCCGTCTCGGAGGCGATCTCGCACGCTCCGAAGCTCTCTTCCAGAGCGAGCCGTGCCGACCGTATGCATGTTCATCGATGGCACTGGCAGGCAAGGGAGGCAACGAAATAACGCGACCAAGCTGCTCGTCCGATGCGGAAGTCGTAGAGGCGGAACATCGCTCCGTTAGATCACGTCTCTCTTTTCCTCAATCGCCAGGCGTAACAAACTGTGCGGCAGCAAGCACCTTTTCAACGCATCGCAAAGCGTTTCCGTAGAGGATGAGGAGGAGGATGGCCCTCGAATAGAATAATGCCCTCTGGACTTCATCCGGTGGTGAATAAGGAATCCCTGGCGAACCCCCGCCCCCCTCCCCCACCTTGTAATGTGCATTTAAAAGCAAAAAAAAAAAAAGCGAGGAAGTGATTCAAGCTGCCGCATTGTGCGGTGGAACGACCACGCAACAGTGACAGAATTGGCACGGAGTCCGAGAGACAAGAGAGCAACGAAAGGTCGAGTGCAGGGACTACAGCCGAGTTGGTATACCGCGGGATTTCCGGAACGTTGCACTGCATAGCTCACGTTCCTCCTATTGGTGTATGAATGTCAACTTTCTATAAGTTTGTGTAGCGTGCAGCATGCAGCGCAATCTCACGATCCTATAAATACCACTGCGACGTCTCGGTATCCAATGCTTCGAAGATGAGCTCCTTCCACCGCCGAACAGCTAAGCTAAATCGTCCCAAGTCCGTGTCTCGGAGAGCCACACAAGCGCGTGCGGCTTCGCTCATTCCCAAACTGCCTGCCGCCGTCCAAAACATGCCGGACGACGGTCACGACGCTCGGTGACGTCACAGAAAGAGGGAGGGCGAGAGAGATCGCGATAGCCGCACAAGCGACACGGGCGCGCATCGCGGAAATCTTCCACGCGATTCCGACCCAGATCAACGACCACGCACGGCACGAGCACAGTCCGCGCAATGCCGCACCGCTGTCGACGCCGCCGCCACACTTCCGACTCTCGAATATCATCATCAACAACGACGCGACGGCACATTTCTGGCACGTCGGCGGGCGCTGCAGGGCCGGGGACACACACACACCGCAAGGCAGGCAGGCGCAGGGAGGCACAATCGCCAACGAACGGCTGCTGCACGGCCCGGCGCAAAGCAGACAAGAAAGAAAACCCAGCCGCACGTGCGCTCGCACCACGAGCGCTCTTTTCTAAACGAGCGTATCCAAAGGGGGGCGCCGTACGAAGGTGGGGGAGGAGGAGACACAGGCGTGCAGCTGGTAAGAATAGAGAGAGACCTGGAGGGTGTGGGGGGGGAGGCAGGCGACGGGTTCAACGAACTGCGCCTAGCGAGACGACGACGAGCGTCATGTGGCGCAAGGACCATTGAAACGACGCGATTGTTTTGCGCCGTTTGGCGACCTCTCTCTGCAGAGGTACTAGACCAACGAGGCAGGAACGCTGGACCGGCCTTAACAACGACCAGGAGAAACAAAAGGAGCGCTACTTCGACGCTGGTGCGCACGGAGACGTCGTCAGCAGCGACGCTCTACGGCCACCAAAGCCTGCCACTCGTTTCCTCGCTGCGTCCAACACAACAAGGATCGCCAGAGAGAGAGAGGTGCACTAAGTGGGAAGGAAGTGGGACCACCGGGAAAACAACAACGAGGCCGCATCTCCCTCTCTCTGCTCAAGGCGCACGACGAGAACTTAGGTCGTCCATGGGCGACGTCGTCGTCGCCGCACGTCTTCTGTCGCGCATGCACAACAAGGATGCGAGAACGCCAACAACACGCAAGACAGGCCAAGGGTGGACACCCGGCGCGACCTCTCAGATTGCACTCCTCGCTAGCAGCAGCGGCCTGCTAGCGTGTTCTCGCCAGTTCCGCCAGATGGCTGGCCTACCGACCACCACCGCACGACGAGCCGTTTATCCCAATCAAGCTGCTCCGCTGACCCTGTTTTGTGTGTGTGTGTGTGTGTGTGTGTGTGTGTGTGTGTGTGTGTGTGTGTGTGTGTGTGTGCGCGCGCGCGCTTTCGAAGGTACCCCTTCACTCCCTGGCAGGCTACTACTTACACTTGCTTGATGAGCGCTCAGTAGCAAGCAAGGGTTCAGGGAAGCGCGCACACGCGCCGCACTGAATGCACAAGGAAGTCGTCGAAGATGAACAGGTCATCAGCGCGCAAATCATGGACCCGGAGGAAAGAACTATTAATCCACGCGGTACGGTACGCATCACCATCACGGCGCGGTCATCATCACCTAGCAGCGCTACTGCGCCATCAGGGGAGTGTTGAGTTTCGCTAAGCGTTCGTCCCCACCACAGTAGGAAGGAAGGAAATGGAAGAAGGGGTAGGTGACGCTGCACCACCCGGAAGCACATTTCCCCGCCAAGGCGCGCGCCCTGGTGACGACCACTGACTGCTGATAGCTAGCTGCTAGCCCCGACCCGATCGAAAAGCGCATTTATTTCTTCTTTCTTTCCGCAGGAGTCGGAAGTGATGACAACGGGCGATGATGCGAGCAATCCGGACGTGAATTAGGTTGTTCTTCCGGGAAACGAACCAAATATAAAGGAAACGCGCATGTATGACGGGTAGCAGCACGCGGGGATTTGCTCTCTCTCTCTCTCTCTCTCTCTCTCTCTCTCTCTCTCTCTCTCATCGAGGAAATGAGACGCATCGAATACCACTGCACGCTGCAGCGACTGCATGCGCATGACTTGCACACACACAGTCTGCGGATACGCCCAGGGTTCAGCTGCCAGGAAGATATTTGAAAATGAGCCTTCGCTCGGAACGCTTATTGAGTCGGAGCCACAGAAAATACCATATCATCGCTTTATAAAGCAAGAAAGGTACAAGGTGGGCGTGGTATCTTTTCACGCATTGCTCTCTCTCTCTTTCTTTCTTCTGTCCGCATCGCAGGCATTTCGACGTTATCACTGGCGCTCATATGCCAAGGAGTCGAGAACAACGGCCACGCCGACCTATGCTTCAAGGGAAAGAGAGCTCTATTGCGAGAGCGCGTTTGGTGGATTAAATATCAACACACGACGAAACCCGCAATATTAAAGGGGTCGTGAAACGTTTTCTGAACTTTTTGTACTAAGTGCGTATTCGGGATCCTGACCCTCCAATCAACAATATGCATTGTTCCGTTGCACCGTGTGCGTTGGTTTAGAGCGATAAAAAAACGCGGTTTTGGTTTCACTGCGCGCGTTCCCCTCAACTCTGCAGATGACGTCATCTTAGTAGCCGTCATACCTCCGAGATTGGCGCGCCCTCGGAGGCCATGGGAAAGCAAACCGTGCTGCCACTTTTCTTCTGAATGGTGGCACCGCACGGTTTTCAAGTATGTTCTTCCTTTCTAGCTTTTAAGTAAATCGATTCCTTTACAACAAACGCGAGTTCATTGAGCCTTTGAACTTAAAAATATCTTAACGTCACCAAACAGTACCACGCCGGCCGGTAGTGTCGTATAGTCGTTTCGGGAGCGCAAGAAAGCTGAGATTTAAAACGCGCGTTGTTAAATGTGCACTGAATATTTCGCCGAAATATTTCGGAATCGGCTTGTCGAATGCGTATCGAAGCAGTGAAAATTACAAACCGGCATCTCCAAATTCATTTCACGACCCCTTTAAGAAGAAGAAGAAGAAGAAGAAGAAGGCAAACTGACAACCGATGTGAGAAGGCGACCTACGCGGGTGTATGGACACCCGCGCACGTCTTTTTTTTTTTATTATTATTATTCTTTTTTATTGCCAGAAGCAGCCGGGAAAACGCCGCGTATTATGAAATGACAACACCCTGTCAACTGTCGCAGCTGCGGGGCGACACCCGATCCCGGCCGGAATCGACCAGCGGAAACGACGACAGGACAAACACGGCCGGGCCAAGAAGCTTCGCCGCCGCCATGGCCAACCCTCGTCGCTTCTATGCGGGCGACACCGTCAACCATCGCATTTCGCGCCGACAGAGCAGGAGAGGTCGCAGTGTTCGCGGCGCCGCAGTAATAAGGCGCTTCGTCGTCCACCCTCCCTCCATCTCTCACGATCTTCAATTCCCCTTACGCAAACGGCCGCGATCTCGCGTCTATATTTCGAGAAACGAGACAGCTCGGGTCACCTCCCGCACGAGCGAATGCGTCGTATACCCGAGCACATACGAGTCAAAGCGCGCATACGCCGCCGGCACACATCGCTGTGCTGCTGCGCTCCAATGACGTCCGAGGGATCGCCGGCGTCGGCGTTGCCCCGGCGATCCAATTAGGCCGGCATCGAGACTGGCGAGCCGAATCCCCCCTCCATTCGGTAGGCACACACACAGATCTCTTCAGCCTTCAACCCATCGCCCCCTCGCTTCTACACTCAAAGAGCAGTGGTGTCAATAAGGAAGAAAGAATCAACGAAATATAAAAGGGCAGCAGCGCGAGCGCCTGATCTCGACTCTGTGTGACTGACAGCGGCGGGATACGCAGAAGCCGGGAGGAGGAAACGGGCGCCCGTATCAAACGGGATAGGGATCTTGCTTCATTTATTTTCCTTTTTTCGTTCTCTTTTGCGCCTTCAAATAAGGCCCGCAGGGCGCTCTCTCTCTCTCTCTCTGGAGCTAAGACGATGCCAGGCGCCTGTTTCGAAGAGCAGTCCGGCAAGCCTGCCCTTCGGGATGTATTACGAGAGGAGGAGGAGACGTGAACGCTTTACCGTGCCAGTCAAGACAGAGATCTGACGGCGTAACCTATAACTGGGAGCACGCCGACGTGACGGCGTCGCCCTGGTTATACCGCGCAGCGAACGAGCCAAATTGTTAATGACCACGCCTTTTGTCCGCATTTTTGGTTTGCGTACCGAAGTAGCAATCAAGGAAGAAAAAAATATGATAGAGGGGTGATAGTTTTACTAAAGTGCGGGCGATCGTTTAATACTTCCCTGGGACTTTAAAAGTGGACGATGTGGTGGCCGCAACGAGGCTGACAACCAATTTGCGTCATGCCTACACCACCACCACCCTCCTCGCATTCACCCCCAGCAACGAGTGCAGATGCTATTTTGAGCGAGATCAAGGTTAGGGCAACTTGTCGACAGTCCTCTCTCTAGCATAAAGGGGGATGCTTTAAGTCCAGCGAGATGTGTTTTTGATAGCTGTTCCGTCAGGAAAACGTAAACAAACGGGCTAAATGCCGCGTCTTTGTGATCAGCTGCCGGATACTGACAGTTGAGTAGTCACAACTGATTTATCACCACCAATGCAATTCAGGCAAGATAAGGGGAAATTTTTTTTTTTTTAAAAGGTCAGGCGGGCATTGTTCAAGCATGGCAAGCTTACAAATGTACCATAAGACTCCATTCCACACGCGAATCGGTGCTTTCTTGCAAGACGGTTGACGATAGTCCGTCCACGACCAGAAGAAACACGCGTCCTTGAGACCGACTGCCTAGACGGAAATCGTCGTCCGCGATCGGTGTTGTAAGTGTAATTACGTTCGGAGTACCACAGTGTCGCCGTACATGCTTAACGACGCCGCTATAATGACAAGCACAACGGCGGTACTACAGAACAAGCCGCTTAGTCAACGCATGCTGTTGCCTCACAGTTTCGATTGTGGTTCACTATTCCACCGAGCTCACAAACACAAGCTCAACCCATTGTGTGACAACAGCAACAAACAGACCACGCCAACAAATAAACCAAACCTTTTCTGGCGTCTAATGGACCGACTCAAAATCGGAAAAAAAGTGATATACATGTATGCGTGCTCGACTGCTACTACGAAAGCAATCGTAATGCGACCATGCGCGGCGCCGTTCCTTTAAACAGCAGTGGGGAATATATCTGAAAAAACGAGGCGCATTAATAGTCATTCTGCGCTTCGAAGATGTACGGCGAACCTATAATGACGCTGACGCAAGAGAGCACTCGTACGTCACCAACAGGAGCACTATATACTGCCAAGACCAAGCGGCAACGACATCATCTTAAAGATACAGAGAGAATAAAGTAAGAATCCCCGAAGACGTTCGGTCACCTATTTCTGGGACGAAATTCAACGCATCAACGACAGACACCGATTTCGCGGGGAAAGAATATATATACTCTAACAAACCACCAAAAGCGTGTGCACCGCGCAGGCCATCACCGCTGCAGCTCACTCCGAACACGCCACGTGTTCGCAAGAGTAAGCTTGCGTGCTGATATCCTAGGCCATCAGTGCCGCTTATATGCGGCCTTAACGACGCTTCGTCGTCGGCTGATCTCTCGCGACTAAATCAATGCGCTCCAAAGGGAGCCGAGTCGTTTGCGGCACCGCGTTTCGCATGCCGTCTCTCTGGTCCTCGCACCGACTGCCCCCAGATTACTTGAAAACAGGGGAGGTAGTAGCGCACATGTGTGGAATACACGCCTGTAAGTGCACTTTTCAGAGCACACCATCGGACGCTCTTGATGCACCGATCGACGCTAAAAACACCCTGTCGTCTGCTTCCGATGACGGTGCAGACGACACTGCGAATGTCGGATACAGGTATCAAAACAGCTGGGAAAAGCTGGCTGGTTTATCCCTACACGGCTCCGCACATGTTTACGCGTGGCAAGGGAGTGCGAAATCCCTTACGTTCTGATAGAAACGGCTTGCCTAAGGCAAAAATATGTCACACACAGGCGCGAGATTTCTCTCTGGAACGCTTCTGGTATGTAAGCGTTTCACAGAAAGCACATTTCGGTCATTCCGCAATGCCGCACGGAGCTTTTTTAGTGACATCAAAAGCACACCAGCGTCAGAAGCAGCAAAAAGATGCAACTTGGGGTCCGGCTGCGCTCAATGATCGAGCGGCGGCGGTGGAGCGTCGGCCGGCACGTGCCGAGCGCGTCGCCGTTCGCGACGCCACCCGGCCTCCCCTCGTAACCGCGACCGAGAGCGACGTGGACCGCGCCAATCGATTCTATTGGCCGCGCATCACAACGAAGCAAAAACAAGAACAGGCCGCGAGCGCACACACACGCGGGCGAAGCGAATGGACGGCTAGAGCAGGGGGGGAACGGCAGCAGCAGCAGCTCCAGGATTTACGACACGGGCAGCTGCGCCGACGGCGGCGATAGCGCCGTCGAGCAACTTCGATCTTGTTTGGCGAGCGCGCGCGCGCGCGCGCCTTGCTGGCGTTGGTCCAGCGTCGTCGATCGCGGTACAAGCGAGCCTTCAGCGCGTCGCTGTTGCTGCTTGCTGCAGCTTAGCGTTGCCGGCACGGCTGCCACCGGTTTTTAGCGTGAAGGAAGGGACGCCTAGGGCCGTCCCTTTTATGGAACTGCCGCTGGCTGTTTCCGCTTCTACACAAGTGCCAAGCTTCGTTTACGAGTTACGGCATCCGCGGCTTTGTTCCAAGAGACTCGTTAACCGCGAAGAAAAAAATAAAGCCACATACATGCACGCCTTGTTATCGTCCTGGCGCTGAGAATAACAAGCTGCGACGAGCGCCCATTCGCACTTCGTGATGGGAAGCATTTTAGTGCGCATCCAATAATACGGGAGTGCCGCCTTAGTTTCCAGACGCGCGATAGCGGCGTATAGTAGAGAAAAGAACATGCAGCTATGGTTAGCTTTCATGGTTAAATGGGAGCCGTGATGAAGGAACGCTGAACATTTTCTGCGCGATAAATAACGCTTATATTCCTTTAGCATATCAAACGTAGTAGGGATCAGCTCTACGCTATTGGTGGCATTCTTAGACCAAAGCAGAACCGGACTCCGTCACAGACTGCTCCACGAAATAGCATCAATCATTGCGCACCTGCTCGTCGATATCGCGTTAATTACGGACACTACACCACCTCGAAAGGACGCTGCCTTACATGAAACTCAAAAGCTTTTTTAAAGTCCAGCGGCTTATGTGCCAAAACTGCAATATGAACATGAGAGTCCCCGCAGCGTACGACCTCGGATTATTACTCGTCACCTGCAGTTCGTTATGGTGCATCTAATTCTTTTTTTTTTAATATAGATAGATAGACGTGCTGACCCCGTCGAAATGCGGTCTTGGTTGCCGCGAATTCAACCCGCATACTCGAGCTTACGTGGTACACCTCAGAGTGCTATACGCTACCACGGCATTTATTATGTTTTTACATCCCATCGATCAGGTGTCGGCACGGTTATGTTGGTGACGTACGAAAGCTCTTCGCTCCTCACGCTACGCGTCTCGTGTATTTATAACTCGTTAGCAGCGGGAGCACAAGGACAGCTTGGGGGCGGGGAGGCTGAAGTCAAGGCCACCACAACCACCCACTCCAGACAACAAAGGATCAATTAAAACGGCCCGCAGAGACGGTCGAAATCTCGGAACACATCTACTGCACACAATGCCAGTCTTCTACGACCACCGAAAAGCGATAACGCCGGAACATTCCAAAAACAGTTCGATCGACGCGCTGTGGTCAAGAGCAGCCGCGGGCTGCATACAATGGGTCCTGTCCACCATGGAGCGTCTATCTCAACCCAGCAAACGATTCGAGGGATCGCGTTTTAAAGGCAGAACAATGCAAGAGAGAGACGAGAACAGGGGAAGGACCCCAAGAGGGAAGAAGAAGAAGAAGCATGCGTTGGTCTTCACGAGCTCGCAAGCAGATTGGCCAGCGGCTGGCAGCAACGTCTCGCAGCAGCCTACGGTGGCGAGGGAAAGGCGTAATACAGACGTGCCAAGCGAGAACAGTGGATTTGCTTTCCTTATTTTTCATTTATTTGTCGCGAGGAAGGGAAGAGACGCGACCTTGGAACACAGAGGGACTGGATGACGCAAGAAGAACCGAGAAAATAAATAAAAATGAAGAAATCCGACAAAGGGAGCCCAATTCTGGGCGCTCGCACGTCTACGCAGTTTGGCCTCGACTACCCCGCATCCCCTTCGTCCACATCGACATTTCCTCGCAAGGAGGGAAGGCGACCCGCTTGGTCATAAATAAGAAAAAGAAATAAAAAATGCCGAGCAACAGTGGCCGAATACATTAGAGGGGCGAACGACTATCCACGGCTCGCTCATTCGTCTCTATGTGCGTGCGTGTGGTGTGTGTGTGTGTGTGTGTGTATGTAAGGGGGGGGGGATCTTTACACTAGAAGAAAAGAAGAGGCGAACAGGGAGAAAAGGAGCAAGAAAAAAGAAATCTTCATATGGCACTCTTATATGGCGAGCACGGCGAGCATGTACACGCGCGTTCCTGGACTCGAGATAGAAAGCTCTCAGAAATGCAGCGCCGCGGAGCCGTCCGTGTGTTTCCTGCATTCCCGCTGTCTTCGACACTGCATGCTGCGCGTCATACAGGGGGAGGAGGAGACCTCAAACGTGCCTCGCCGACACGGATAGATGTATACAGGAGAGGTGTAGCACAATATGACCTTCACCGAAGCTAGAAATGGGCAACGAAAAAAAAAAAAATTCAGAACTACAGGAGAAGATGGACAAGGACACAGCGATACAGTCTCCCATGACGAGAATACACGGCACTCATAGGCCTTCAAAGTGAATGAAATCGCGGCAAGACAACTCAATCGAAGCTTCCATGAGAGCTCGAATGAAGAAAACGCGTGGTGACGTAACGGCGGATGGCCAACACACTGGCGTACATTACAGCCGTCGCTGGCCGCTAAAGTCAAAAAGAAAGGGTGGGGGAATCGGTATGCTAATTCATCGGGAAGCCAAAGTGGTGTAGGGTTACTTCGACATGTGAAGAGCACCTCTGGGTATCTGGAACAGTAAGCGGGAAGAACATGCCAGTGCCGACGAGCGCTGGCAAGTGCGAAAATTGTAGTCAGTGCAAATAGATACGGTACTTGGTCACATGACTTTTAATGATACCTTCTGCTAAACATCGCTACCTGGAGCCGTCCGGCGAACAGCGTTACCATCCGATGGAAAGAAAACTCTTCGTGACCAACTGGTGACGTCATGACTTAATCGTCCATACCAGACTCGTGTTTTCCGCATTCAGTGCGAGTACTCTAGTGTAAGTAAATGATTGGTCGGTTACTCGGCACGTGCTATGAGACAAAACCGTCTTATAACAGGTAAACGTGTTGATATCAATGGCGAGAGCACTACAAAAGACAGTTACGTAAGGAAACGGTAAAGAATTTGTCCATTTATCTAAGGAAGCCATTTGGCCACTTATATAAGGAAAAATAAGGTAAGTGGAGGGGCTGAAGACGGATCTAACGCAAGGGTTCATTTTGTCATATAGTCCACCATCCCCAAGATTGGCGATAACAACGTCAGAACCATTCAAGAGAAATGGAAACTTGGCGTGACGACAGAATCGTTAACCTTATTCTGTTATGTATACATAAACTGGTCGGCACACCTAACAATGTTGGTCGCCTGCGTATCCTTCTCCACATTCCACGCTCGAATAAACAGACAAAAATAAACCAACGAATAAACGCAACCGCTATATGAATAACACACGCGCGCAACGGCCATGTTCAAGGGATTAGCATCTTTTTTACAATGTACCAGCGAGAACAACCTCACGATAACCAGCTTGGCCAGTTATTATTATATGCGACTGGGCACCAAAACGAGAGAGTGAGAGACAACGCGCGCAGCTACGGTGCGTGAAAGGGAAATTATTATGCGTCCGCACTGCGGCAAGCAGGAGGATACGGGCTTTCGGATCCGACGAGACGAAGCGTGTTATTTTATTTTATTTTTTTTTTCCCGTGGAACGGGCGCGGCGAAGAATGGAATGCCGCCGCCGCACTCGCTGTCTTCGCAAGCCGCGCTTCTCTCCTCGTTCAGTCGTTCGTTTACCGGAACCCACAGTCCCACGACGACGACAAGGGTAAAAACAATATGGGGGGAGGGGGGGTGGAAAGGGGGCGGGGAACGCAATAATCAGTGCACACCGTCGACACGTGCGCTTACGCAACGCCGCCACACAAGCCGCCGCCTCCCTTGGCGCTCGAGTTCCTTTGTAATGTCACTGGGGGCGCGACGTCGAGATATAACACTCGACGAAGACTCGAGAAAACAAGGAGGGGGAAAAAAAAAGAAAAAAGAGAACCAAACGTTGGCCGACGCGCTTTCGATGCGCGACACATAATAGAATTCAACGAGACCTACACGGCGCAACGACGGGTCTACATAAAACAACAACAAAAAAAAAGAATACATTTTTTTTCTCGGAGTCCTCCTTACAACCCATGCTGCTACAAAAGAATACAGAGTTACTTTTCCGAGGCGCCATGCTGCCAAGACCAAAACGAAACGTTCAACCAGCGCCGCGGCTAACGGACGCTCGCACTGGCAGACGACGATGATTTGCATAACGCGGCCCCCTTGAATGTTTACACAACCTCGCCGCCGCCTACGCCGGTACTTAAGTTTCTTCTTTCTAGAGCGAAAGGCGCAAGGGCCGGCACGCGCGGTTCACCGCATGCGAAGTGAACCGCGAGTTTCGTTTGTCGCGGATGCGCGCGACAAACGAAAGTGGTAAACAAACCGCCTGACGCTGTAGCTCTTGAAATGATGTGCCGGGAGATGCTAAGCGACGGTAGGTAAACAAAGCTAGACAGTTGCGAGCCCTTAATAAACAGACAGTTAGCTATCTTTGGCCGGCAACGAGTTGATTTTGATTCCGCCCAGTACCGAGCCAAAACTACCACAGTACGTGCCTACGGGGAAAAAAAAAAAAAATCGACACAGCTTGGCGAAAACCTTCTTCATACTTCAACACATTACGAACGCAGTAGGCCTGACGCGAACAACAACAAAATATGCATCACAGAAGCGCCAACACAAAACGAAGAAGCGAGAGAAATAAATGGCGGGCCAAACTTTCATATTTTCTTTTCCATTTGCCCACATATTGACGCTGCTCTGCTGAACGTCAATTCGTTAACCTCCCAAGGCCTCAGCTTCACGGCAGTTAATGCCCTTGAGACAAGACCGAGTTCTATTTACGGGCTCACAACAAACAAACAAACTGTTCCACTTTAGTTGGGTCGACAAATGCAGCGCCGTACGACCGCTGCTGCATACGCCTCTGCCGCCGGCAGCGCGCAGCGCATAGCGACCAGGAGCGAGCAGGCGATCATCAGCACCAAGACCCGCCGCGCCAGATAGCGCCAGCAGCGCCAGCGCCGGAGTCCAGGCGCAGGCAACCGATCAGCAACGGGGCCAAAAGAAGCGACGCCTCGCAGTGTCGGGCCTCCATCGATCGATCGTTGATGGCTCGTCCCGGTAGGCAGGAATAGGGCGCGAAAAAAAGAAAAGAAGAAAGATACTAAAAACGTTCTGGCTGGATTACGAAACTGCCAAGGCACGCGCCCGCCCGCTATTATACTGAATGCAGCAGGGCGCCGTCAATAGGAAAAGAGCATATTGCGTTACAGGGAAGCTCGCGACCCGTGGGGCAACAACTTGCCACCACAACTGCGCCAAGGCAAAACGCGGGCAGCAACGACGTCATTGCGGTGCATCAACATAACGGTGCTTGGTTGGCCGAATTGGCTATTGTACGTTAAAATAAATTAAAGGAAGAACGAAAGAAAACATCGATTCGTAAACGGTCAAAGTAACACAAGATTTCAGCCCCGCAAGGAGCAACGAGGCCTCAAAGGAAACATATTCGCGTCAAGACATGACACTCGGTGATGGCCATGTACCAGATCTTGAAACCACATCTTGCTTATATTCTGTATTCAGTTTCATCCGCTCAGTTTCATCCTCAATTATTTTGTTATCTTTTTCGGGCCTGCGATCTACCGCCGCATCGAAACACTACTCAATGCCACGGAAAAATAACTCGGTCCGATTTTAGGCCAAACGTAACGAAACGGACAACGGGGAGGGCAGACGACGCAACTAACTGCCACTCTCTTCTCACTGGTCAGCGTCCTTAGTGCTGAAATTGAGAGGCTCGAAAACTATAGATCGAGCTTTAATTACGCACGCTGTCGCACCACAAAGAAAGGAAACGCTTCACGCAAGCGGCACAGTGCCACAACACTCGAAGAAGAGCGTGGAAAGCGGTTTCGACCCTCCACCAAGCCGGCCCCGGAGGAAGGCGGCGAGGAAGACAAGAGAGCAGGGAGATCCGGCTAACGACGACGGCCGGCATAGCCGAGATGCGCCCGCGCGTGACACCGAATTTCCATTAGAACGGCATTAGGGGCACAACCCCGGGACCAGCTGTTGCAGGGAGGGTGGACCTTACACTACGCTACCGTAGCCGCTGTCGAGGTCGAACGGTTTCGGGACTGTCCTTGAAGTCATCCACCCTCCCTCGCCTCCACTCCCCCTACCACCTCTTTTCTCTCTCTCCCCTCGAAGACAGCAGCCCTAAAAGAAACTTAAGAACACTTTTTCTCGGAAGATGCGCTTGTGTCTTCATTGGTCGCCTAAAGTTGGCCCTCCTAATTGGCTTCGACAAAAGTAGCGACGGCCATTAGGCTCAAAGAATGCGGCACGACTCGCATTTTCTGGAAGATCGGCGAGCGACTGTGGCGTACCGATGTTCGGAGAAAGCGCGGACAGAGACGAAGAACGCAATAAATAACGCTGTCGAACGGACCGAAAAGTACTTTACGCCGAAAAGCACATACCAGCCGAGAAAGGAAAGAAACAAAAAAAAAGGGGGGCGGGGGAGGGGTGGCGTACACTGAAGATGCCCAGAGAATAGAGGGATAAGCTGTCCTACCACCCCCAAAAGATAGCATTTCTGACAAAGCCCGCGCTTAGTCAGAACCGCAAGACCAGGCGATCCACGACGACTTCGACACATAAATACACGGAGAAGTAAACAAACACTCTTCGGAAAGTGCGGACTCGGTCAGCGACACCGCCCGCTGTGGGTCGGGTGGTCGGAGGGTGGCTGGACAACAACAAACCGGGGAGCAGTGCAAAGCTCCTTTATCTTCCTCAAGGAGGTACCGTGGTGCTTTCTGAAAAAACTCCAGGTACGGTTCACGCATCCCAGGCATCCACACAAAGGCACCGTAGCCACAGGATTCCTTCCTTCCTTTTGCGTGGGCGTCACGGGCCAGAGAGATAACGAAGGCAGCGAGAGAAGAGGGTGGGTCTCCAAAACGACGGTCGACAGATAAGGCGACGAATAGGCGACGACGGCCGGTCAAAAGCAGGAAAGAGCACCAGCAATGAAAGACGGAGGCCACTTAGGGCCAACACGGCCATCGGCTCCGCAGAAGAGAAGCCAAACTACAAGAAAAGCAAAAAAGCAGCGAGGATTGCGTGAAGGAAAGAGAAGCTCAGATCCTTGGAAGAAACAGCCTCACCGCCGTCCAGGATAAGGACGGCGGAGGATGAGCGGAGAGAGAGAGAGCATTTTCATTGCATCTCGGAGGCGAGCAAAGCCAGAGCCGTCCCATTGTCCTCGTCACCCGCTGGCCCCTACTGCTGCAGTGCGTGCGTGGCGCCACCATCGCTGCAGCGAGGAAGAGGAGGAGGAGGGAGCGAAGGCGCTAGCAGGACGCTAGCATCCCCGACTTCGTCCTCACCCTCCACCCCAGCCCATTTATTTCTCTCCCCCTCCCAGGTCCCTTTCCTCCTGCGTTGCCAGCGTCAGCGATGGCGCTAGCCGGCCTTCGAGGGCTGTTGTGACTGTTTATTTCTGCTACAGCCTGTCCTTTCTTTATTTCTTCGCCCCCATGGAGTACTACTACTACTACGCTGCTCGGCCGGCCTTTAGGAAGAGGCACGTCAATAACGATTACGCCAGGCGACGACAAGAGGGAGAGAGAGAGAGGGCGCCTTCGGGAGATAGCACGCGAGGTCAGCGCAGTGCAGGCAGGGAAGGGAGGACAATCTCAGCAGGCAAGCAGGCAGGGCTTCCTATACTACTTACTACTGCCGGCACTGCACCCTTTACAAAAATGACACTCTTCTCCACGCAACTACCAAGTTTCATCAAGGCCTTCCTTCCTACGGGATCGGAAAGGGGTGACGACGTCGGACAAAAGGAGCGGGGACGATTCGTTCAATATCCTCGGCACTATTGCTTCTTTCCGAGAGCAGAGCCGCCGCCGCCGATATTCGGTGGACGTGTAACGGGCGGGGGGAAGGAAACCTGCTCCTCGGAAACCTGCAGCGTCACTGCGCATCGATGGCCTGCTTTGTGGGCCGCAGCTTCAATTCGTTTCAATACCCCCCTTCCTTTGTTCGATTCGCATTGAGAAAGAAGCGCAGCCTGCGGATAGGATTCCTTGCAGCAGCGTCGCGGGACTTTCTTCGACGTCCTTTTACTCCAAGTTTCGCTCGAGCCTTCATTTTATCCAGTGACAGGGCTTCTCCTCCGCTCCCCTACACTTGTGCTTTGACGAAACGACCAGAGAGATATCGATTTCCTCGCTGGTAGGAGAAGGGACCCTGCTTCAATGAGCAAGGACATTCCTTTCCCTTGCGTGCAGGATGATGCGCGGCAAAATGCACGCTGGAACACATTATCGACAAGCGTGAGCAAATGAAAAGTACTACGTGTGCGCACGACACTACACCTGGATCATCGTCATAAACGCGCAGCGGGTGATGGAGTCAACGTACCGCACTAGCATATACACACAATGACAACCTTGAGGCCGACCCACATAAGCCTGTGGGCGCAAGAGCGAATCAAGAAGTTGAACGACCGCAATACGAGCGAGCTGCTGGTAGCCTTCTTCCTTTTCTTTTTTTTCTTCTTTTCAACGCTCGATCAATCGCGACACGAGAAACAATAACAACGCTCCCTGCCGAACAGCTGTGAGAACTACAGCTGCCCGCTTCATTTAGGCAGATGCCGCTGCGCAGTCTTGGTCTCAGAATATTACTAACAATAATAAATAACTGCACCTTTTCTCGAGTACAAAGAATCAAAGTGCGGCCATTCTGTAAGCTACTTCGACGGGAAACTCCACGGCATGTCACCCACCCCCGCGGCGACATTCAACACGTAATGCTCGACGCACGAAAGGTGGAAAGCGGTAGAGCACAAATAAAAGGGACGGGGAAGCTAACCAACGTTGAGAAATTTCCGGTTTGCTACCCTTAGCTAAGAGTAAGGGAAAGAAGGAAATAAACACTTTAAAGAAGAGCGAACAACGACACACATACATACGCACCGAGGTATAATTATAGGCGAGCAACATTTCGACAATGAGCTTCTCGCAAGAAACAAGAAAACCTATACGTGGCAGACGAGAGTGCGCTGCGAGAGGCTGCGCCAAACTACGTTCTTAACTGCAGGAGACTGCTCGAAGATGACGCACAGCTTCAGGTTGATCTCAGACGCGCATGCGCGAGGAGACGCGAGGAACGAAGCGTAACACCCGGAAAACACAGAGCGGCCGCCAACGGAAAACACGGACAGAAAAGAGCAGAGGCACGACAAAGGCAGTGGGAGCAGGGACATGTGGATGACAACGGCTCCAGCTGCAGCCGTTGTTTTGCAAGCAAACCGACATACTACTATACTAGTGAAGGAGAGTATAATAAGAGAACACCGCAGATGTCGTCGACATAAATATGTCACGCCAGTTTTCGCGACGCAAAACGGAGAACAAGAAAAATAAGAAGAACGAAGAAGAACCACGCAAAAGGTGACGGCCGCATCATCCGTCTTGCGCAGCAACGCGCTCGCTTCACGGATGACAGGCGGCAGCGCACCGCCCTTTTGCGAAAGCTTTCGTTCGCACTGAAATGACTGAACATGTTCTTAACTCCCTCTCTCTTCGTATAGGTCTCTCGAAGCGACAGATGAACACACGTGCGTGCGTACAAAAAGACCCGACAGTGCGCGACACCTGAGACGCACTTTCGCGTACTTCAAACGCACGACGCAGGAACTACTTGCGCGCACTTATACACCGCACACGAGAATGCGGCACGGCGTGTCATATATTCCGGAGGAATGATCATAATGCGGCGTGTCACTGCTTGTTTACACGTACGCTTCGAGAAACGCGCGGGCAGGACAACGGAGGTCTGTATTGTTATATTTTTTTCCCCAGCCCAGCGAGTGTATACACACGTCAGATGTCACACGATCAGTGTACCTGTAAATCCGACGCGAACACATGCCGGATCTCAGCTGTACACCCGTAAATGCGACGCGATAGCTTGTGCGCGCGTGTACACAGTGGCCGCGACGGCGCCTTTTCGCCCTTCTCTGTTTGGCACACTTAATGCGACGTCGCACGTTCCAAGAGCTGTGCTCGTCCGCTTTACATACGGGGTGCCGTGCATTTCCAAGGCCGCATTAGTGGAAAATATGGTCTGTTTTCCGCACACTCCCCGACACGTCGGAGAAATCTGCTCGCTCGGCGAGACTTGACATTTCGATGCTAGCAGAAGTCACCACCAGCGTGTTATAGGACGGTACAGCTTTCGCAAGGAAAGACACTCAACAAGGAAACTTGTTTACTAAGGACTTGCTGAGGTATTTTATTGGACCACGTAAGGGATGCTGCCACGCGCAATGCTTCTTGGTCGTAGCGGGAGATTTTCAACGATTCGCTTGCTCTCGAGCGATTGGCCAGCCCCGCCACAGGTGGTCTAGTGGCTGTGGTACTCGGCTGCTGCTGATCCGAAGGTCGCGGGATCGAATCCCGGCCGCGGCGGCTGCATTTCGATGGAAGCGAAATGTTGAGGCCCGTGTACTGGCACGTTAAAGAACCCCAGGTGGTCGAAATTTCCGGAGCCCACCACTACGGCGTTTCTCATAATCAGATCGTGGTTTTGGGACGTTAAACCCCAGAAATCAAGAGCGATTGGCTAGAACCAAGCTTGCGTTAAGCAGAAGAGCGACTTCGGGCCAATCACGCAAGGCTACGCCATAAACACAGCAGCCCAGTTATTCGCTCCGTTTGCTCTCCCTCCACGCGCCATCATCGGCAACTCGCACGGTTATCGGGAACGCTGGATCGCAACGTTAACTGCCCAGTAAACGTCGGTCACATTGTAGAAAAAGCAACAGCAGCAGCGAATATCACGGGCACCAAGGGCGGCACACCTACGTTGTTCCGCACGACCACCCACGAGACTGGCACGAACTCGGGAATCGAACCTGCGATCTCTCACACGCGCGCAGCTGCAAAACGGCCAGGCCCAGCGAAGCACGTCGAAGCGCGGGAGCAGCGAGGAGGATCTCAGTCGCGGTCTGCCGTGGACACGGGCCAACGGAAAGGCCTGAGATAACGACGACCGACCAGAAACCGCAGCACACTCTCCCACGCAGGTCGCCACCGCAAAGGCAGCCTGAAAGACCGAATGCTTCGTATCAGTGCAGCGTAGCCACCGCCGCCTTGACGTGGGTAGCCCGCGAATCGGCTATACAAACAGTCTATAAGGAGGTGTTTCGGAATTCGAACACTATCTGAAGCCACTCTCTTTTGAAGGATACAGATTATATATGCTAAGCCATAACCTGTGGAGCTGAAAACGTCCACCTATATTATCAAGAGCGGCCTCCAAACGAACCACCCCTAAGACTTAGCCACGCTTCATTGATAAGCCACTACACTGCTTAACCTTGATGTAGGGTACGCCCCTACTTCAAGCTCACTAGTGGCCACTACACCAGCCCGTTAGCCCCTCAGCTACCAACAGCTTTTCTGAGCGATCGAGAGCGCAACAGTTACCAAACCACACTTAAGGCTGGTCGCAGGATGATGATGATTATTGTGGGTTCGGTTAAGGAAAGGACGCTAATTTCTGCACCCCATTGCGGGAGAACGGCTAATTGTCCATGGGGGTGGGGGAAAAGGGAGTGAAAGTGAACTAGATAGAAAGGAGAGAAAAGCCGTAATGGAGGGCTCGGGAAATTTTGGCCACCTGGGGTTCCTTAACGTGCACTGAAAACGCACAGTACACGGGCCTCTGGCATTACATACCACAGACTATAGCGACGGCCTTATAGCGCATTTCTCGTCACACACACACACACACACACACACGCTTCACGTTCCCTTCGAGCTGCTCTCAGGTAACGCGATGGCACCCACGTTCGCTATTGTTTACACCGCCACGTGCTGTACATTAAATGGACGCGAGCCAACCACGTACGTCCATATAGTGTCTGCACTATAGCGTCTCCACGGACACGCCATAACCCTATCTGTTTTTCATTTCTCTCAGCCGCGAAGTACGCGCGCGCTATCACACGCCACGTCCAGGTCGAGAAACCTGCGAACTGTTAATAGAAAAGCTGCCAGCCATCAAAGTCGGGGCCCCACCCCGGCAGCGCGTGTCGGTCGTGCTGCGAGTGGCACGACTATGACTCACACTCGGGACATTTGAGGAGGAGAAGGAGGAGGAGACGGGTGTGCGAGAGAGAGAGAGAGAGCGTACGTAAAGACAGCGATGCATTAAGGATAGAAATAACCAAGCGCATAAAAAAAAAAATAAAAGAAGTACAGGCCCGACTCAGGCTGCACACCTGCCACCAGACAGCCGCCGCCGCCACAGCAGGAAATATCGACGAAAAAAAAAAAAAAAAGACGCCGCTCGTCGCCGCTCTCTCTCTCTCTCTATCTTTTTTTTTTCTTCCTATGGACGAAGAAGGACGTTGTCCGGCCCAGCCCAAAGGCACAATCTTGCGCCATATTTCTTTCTTTCTTTTTGCGTCGTAGTAGCACTAGTATTATTATTATAGTACGCAAAAACCACTAAAGCGTTACGTCGTGAATAGCAGCAGCTCACCATTACCCGGATTCAGGTAAGGTGTTTGTCGGCTCGCTCGGTTGGCTCAGTCGGTTAGGGAGGTTGGTTAAGGCTTGTTCCATGCAGTACTGTCTGAAATGACAGCGCGAAGGACACGCATGAACGAGTACGTCTCGGTCGACCGTCCGAGTGTCTATCGAGCTGCTTTTGCATTTTTTTTTTTTGTCGCGATGCTATAGGCGGCGCGAAAAGGCTTTATACGAGGTCGCGAAGTGACACAGAAGAGGAGGTCTCGGACAGGGATAACGTTATCGGAGACTAGCGGATTCCTCCACCCATACTCCACAAGCGTTCTGGGAGTTTCAGGGTGGTATTCCGTAACAATACGCTCAGTGGAATGACTTCTTCATCTCAGTGCGCGCTGAATGGATAAAGCTCGGAGCCAGTGGTCATCGAATGGTGCCGCTCCGCTGGCTCTCGAAGTACAGCCAATCAGAGCGTGCTGAAATTCCGAGCACGCTGAAACTAACAAGCCCGCTCAGTGAAACTTTGCAGAATACCGCACCAAATGCCACGTCCATTACGTGTAGCACAGCGAGAGGCTTCGGCGCTTCCATTTTTCCCGACGCTCCTGACGTTGGCTTGCTGTTCGCAGGGAGCACGAGAACGTATTTGCTTCTTATGGCAGAAATAAGCGTGACTGACGCAATACGCAATGGTTATCCGCTCCTACCCCGCCCCCCCCCCCCCCCCCCTTCCTTGATTATTTCCGCATTCCTCCGAGTGCTGGGTGCTTATCCATCATTTCATAGTTTCACTGGATGATAAGATGAGATGATAGTTAGGCACGTACTCCGCCAAAACTGTCTTTCTTGCGTTAAATCACCGTCTCTCGGCGCGTGTTTACAGTATACAGGGGAGTTAGCGCCAAATAGCTGCACGTAATAGACAGCAAAGTGAGGGAATGCTTAAATTCGCGTCAATACGGCACTCCCGCGCATAACGGCGACACAATGGGGGCCGGACCTTCGCGAGGGCCGCCACCCTGCTTCCTCGACGCCCCGCGGGGTGACCCGACGTCTCGCACGGCGCGACAGTCGAGAGCTCGCGGTGGCAGAAGGAAGTGCGCAGGTGGACTGGAAGACAACGAAACACGGGGGGGGGGAGGAAAAAAAAAATAAGCCGTAAACCGGGAAACCCTTCAACATCACGCGAGAAAGGCCCGAGACGAGAGTCAAGGCAACGCCTACGACCTCCACGACACCAATTCCGTGCAGCGGACCGATTGCCTACGTCTCGTGTTCATTAGGCGCCAGCAAGTACAGGCACTGACGCTACATAACGTCTTGATTAATCATGGCGATTAGGTTAAAGCGAAAGGACGCTGTTTTCTCAACCTTGCAGGGAGCACTGTTCAGCGTACGCGCAAAGACGCCGAGCCGTGCTCTGTTTTCCCTAAACTCGCGGACGCTGAGTAGTGCTCCCGACTAAAGTCCCTAGATCTTTTTACAGAAAACATATCAAGGGACTTTACTCCCGACAAGGGCTGCAGAAGACAGCGTCATTTACTTTCAACCGAATATCGATTACTAAAATTTAGAACACATGCGGTTCTTTAACGCACACTGGTAAGGCACAGTGCATGCGGCTCTAGCATTTCGCCTCTGTCGAAAGTGAAACCGCCGCTGCCGGAGAACGAGTAATGTATTTATTTCTTGTGCCTTGCGTCTTTCGGTCACGTAGTCGAGGACGATAACCAAAAGACCACAGCGGACGACATCTAGATCGTTGATCGACTACAAGAGGAGAGCTCGCCCACACTCCACTACTAATCCTTCCGCAATGTGCCAAGCTGCAGCGCGATCAGAGAGATGGACAATGGAGGCATACAGCGCTCGCTGCCCTGCACACGGCCGGTTCGTGCGATGGCGCCGCCGGCTTTCCTAATGGGCGAGACAATAGGAAGGAAGGAAGGAAGGAAGGAAGCAACGGCACGGCACCAAGCCAGGTGGTCAGTCATCCGGGCTCGTGGAAGGAACAACGTGCCTCCCACCAAAATTGGAAAGGAAGGCGGCGGAAAGCACGGGCGTAGACGAATCAAGAAAAGCGGAATGCATTTTTTTTTTTTTTTCAGTGGCATGCAGAGCCGCAGCATTCGACGCGGCTTTCCAGTGCACCGCCTCCGTTTGTGTCTGTCTCTCTCTCACGGCTCGGCAGCGTGACAAAATAGCAAAACATTAAGAGAGAGACGGACGACGCTTAATTAGCGTTACTACGGGAATGACTTTTACAATCTTCTAGAACAACGCACTCGCAATGACACCGCAGCGGACTGGGACGCGTTGGTGCACATTAAACAAGAATTCCAGTGTGCGAGAACGACCACTGATGTATCTCTCTCTCTGAGACACACACACACACGCGCACGCATGCACACTGCTGCTGCTGTTGTCCAAACACACGCCGCTGCGACAGGAAAGCGCACATACAGAGGGGGCGCTTTTATCGCCGATGCAAGGACGCGTTCCGCAAAATGTTAATGAACACCGGCTGGCCGAAATTCCGAAATAACTGTGCGATGCCAGTGCATGTTAAAGAAACCCAGGAGGTCGAAATTTCCGGAGACCTCTACTACGGCGTCTCTCATAATCCGAGCTGGTTTTGGGACGTTAAACCCCACAAATCAATCAATCAAATCCCGAAATAACACGCCAGCCCCTCGTCCCCCACGCGCGTACTGTACGTTTTATTCATTATTGTTACGCTCTGCACTCGGACATATAAGCAAACATAACAGACGAGCTTTCGAGCAGACGAAGGACAACGCAGACGATTGTTTTTTTCTTTTTAACAGCAGACGAAGTTGTCGTGGAGTCCGCAGAGTTCACATCCAGCCAATCGGAAAACAGCGCGCCGGTCTTTATACTTTGTTTCTCCAGCAAAACAAACAAAGGATTGGACCATGTAAAGAGCTGTCACTGAACACAAGGGGCGAATGATACACATAACCGCCATCGAGAAACCAACCCCGTATAATAACAATATGTCATCTCTGGCAAGTTGGTCGCCCGAGTAAAGAAAAGCAGACGCGTTCCCGGCGGAATGCGAACTTTATCAGCGTCAAACCTGCACAGTTGGCCCCTCTGCAATGTCCACTAAACGACATCCACATCCGTCCTCCAGTTCATATCAATCAATCAATCAATCAATCACAATCAGCTTTTATTTCTCACTGCGGAATATGGAGGCGACTGAAAGAAAGCTACAAAAACTACAGCTTGACATAGCTCCGGCCCCCTACAAAGTCCAGCAGCAAAAAAAAAAAAAAAAAAAAAATCATAGTACAAGTGTGCAAGATATGAAACCAAGCGGTGAAAAACGTGCGAAAGATTTCGGAGAATACTCCAAACGTAACAGGCCGCACCGCTCACATTCTGCTCATTGCGAAAAGCCGGTCTCTGCCCCGTATTCCCCTGACATTTGAATTTAATGAAACCGTTCCACTGGCCTCGCAAATAAAAGGCGTATACGAATTGTGGAACACGCCTGAACAGCTTTATGCGAGACACAAATGCGGTCGACAACCTGCCATTTTCAACGTGCTGTAACGACCGCTCATTATGTGCGGTGTTCGTTGACCAAACGAGTTGACGTGGAAATGTTCGCCTAACACCACACGCGAGAGGCGGAGCTGCGTCACTGAAAGAACAAAGCAAAGCAAAACAGAAAAACACAAGCTAAAAAAACCAAATCGCATCGGGCTCTCAACGTTTCAAAGGGGGCACACAGTTTTACTTATAGATCACCACTGACAACCCTTTCAGAAGTCTCGGCTATACATACAGTCGATCGCAATCTATTGGAACTACAAATATATCCTCGGCGGCAACCAACGAACTATACTGGAGTGACGTACACAGCAAATTACGTTCGTTCATTTACGCAACGTCAGGCACATCTATCAAGCATTCTTTAGGGCAGTTGATTTTACCGCAACTGTTTGATTAATGTGACCGATTTCAGCATCAAACTCGAGAAATTCGAGGCATATTTTACGTACGATGTCTCGATATCAGTGTTCGACTACAAATGACGATTTTAACTAGAAAGTAACGAACTTTTCCTTTCAGATAGGCCTATCGTTTACTATAGCACAACAACAACAACAACAACTACAACTACCAAGACGACGACGAAATAATCCCTTTAGCCGAAGACAGCGAACTCCAACTGGCACGGTGCCCATTACAGCGGTGAAGGGCAAATTCCCCGCGGTTTTTTCGGGTGTACAAAGCTGCAGCTACAGCAAGTCACATGCTCTCAAAGAGTACACACACACGCAGGCTCGAAAGCGCACAAAATAGGGTACAAAACAACCGCGGCAAAGAGAGCAAAACTTCGCCACTCAGCGCGCGTTTTCCCCCAGACTGATGCTTATCTGTCCGCATTCTTCCTTTCTCGATATCGCCGCCGATCGCACCGCCGCCTCGCGGCGCCAAGCATCTCCAGCCAAGACACGACCCCCCTCCCAACAACAGAACAACGAGAAACAACTCGTTTCTCGGCTCGAAAAATAGTGTCAAGCATGCTGACGTCACGGAAGGCCCATAATTGGCGTCAATCTGGGTCGCCCGACGCGGCACACCGACTTCTTTCTTTCTTTTTTTTCGATAACGTCGCACGTACGAGTTCGTTCCACACACAGAGAGTGATGCCTGCCCGTTGGCAGCACGTAATGCAATCGAGGCGGTGACCTCAAACAAATCCGTGTGTAGTCAGGTGGCCAGAGATAAGAGCCTCGTTCCATTAATTCCAAATTTTATCACTCAATCGCCGGTGCTACAAGGAGGAAACGACGAAGACTTCCATTCAAGGTAACGATTAGTGCGTGCCTGTTGGCCGCATACGTGGATCAACCGAGGCAGTCACCCCCAACAAACCCTGCCAGCCAGGTATATGCCGTAAGGTTGAGTCTACCTCTTCATTGTAAAGGAATGTGGTGAACACAAACGCACGGACACTTGCAGGAGAAAGCAACAACACTTACAAGTGTACGTGTGTTTCTGTGTCACAACAGATACCAACTAACGTAACCACCCGTGCAACTGGAGTCGCTTCCCGTGATGGAGGCGGAATGTTGAGGCCCACGTACTGTTCAATGTCAGCGCACGTTAAAGAGCACCAGGTGATCGAAATTTCTGGAGCCCTCCGTGATACGGCGTCTCTCATAGCGTGGTTTTGAGACGTAGAACCCCAAAAATCAATCGAGAGACTGTCTTCCATAATCCAAACACACCACTCAATCGCCAGTGTGACGACAACAAGGGAACCCCCCCCCCCCCAAAAAAAAAAAAGAACAAGGAAAATATGTGAACATTTCCATGCAAGGTATAGCACCTGACGGTCGTCATATTTTTTTGTAGGATGTGCAGTTCTGCAGTTTCTGCAGGTACTACAGTTTCTGCAGAAACTGCAGTTCTGCAGTTCCTGCAGTTTCTACAGTTACTGCAGAAACTGCAGTTCTGCAGTTTCTGAAGGATGTGCACATGCATACGCTGCAGTGACACTGGAAAGCCATCATAGGTATAGTATATAATGCCTTGCGTGTAATAAAGTTCCAAGTATAGTTAGAAGCTAACTACCACAGCACGTGCCTCTAATCGTTATCACCTCGTCGACCGAGTAACCTATCACCGCGCAACGAACGACAGTGGGGAAAAAATAACGGGCTCTTTAACACACCAGAGACAGGAAGACGGCAGTAAAACATAACGGATAACAAACGCGCCAGTAGCGGTGATTTGTTAGTCGAGATAACGAGGATCAGCTGCGGGATGCACGTTTGGAGTAGGTCATGCATAATAAGGACGCAAAACAGATAACGCGTGCTCTATCAACACAGTCGGATGTCAGGCTACAGGAAAAACACGCCGTGTTTCAGGCGCAAGTGATGGCCGATTAGTAACCAAAGTTACGAAATCTTCGACGCGCGCAGCAGATTAAAACCGAGCGCCGCGCGAACTTACGTAACCCGCATAGATGAAGTGTGCATACGATCACGGTGACGCAGGTGAATGTCACGGCCGGCGATATTTCAGTTTGCTTAGACGACGCCTCCTGGGGAGACGTTGGTTTAGGTTAATGTGTTTCTGAAACGTCTAACGCTTACTGACAATGATTTTTTTTTTTTCATTTTCAACTGAAATAACGATTCTGTGTAACCGGTCTCTAAAGGCTAGGGCCTTTAGAAACCGGTCGCTGTTAGTCAGTTAGAGAGCGTCAAAATAAAAAAAAAATACAAAAAAAAGAAGGATAAACGAGAGGTGCTTTAGCACTCCTTTGATAACTTTCTGACCGGCAGCTTTCTTCCTTTCTCCCATGGTACCGTTACTTGCGAGATATGGTCGGTTGGTTGTCAGTTCCTTATTAAGATGGTTTCTCCATCTCTATTTATGCATTAATTGTGCCCCCATCCCCCTATTCATTCTCATCTTAAAGGTCAAATCCTCGTCTGGGTGAAATAAACGCGCGATAAATAACACATTTCGACGAACAATGAGCAGACACAGAAAGAACGCAATCCCATCTATCTATTCAGCCAGCTTCCCATCCTTGTTAACACGTTATTTCCGAACTGTCGTACACGTGCTACGGCGACTACTACTACTACTACTACTACTAATAATAATAATAATAATAATAATAATTGTTTCCTGTCCCGCATCGTCATCCATCACAACCTCGCTGCCCTGTCTCGAATTCCGCGCGAAACACAAGATCCTCAACAATTTCGCAACAAAATGTTTACGGACGCCACTCTCTCGTGCGCTCCCACACGCACAGGAGCTATAGGCAGTGCTCTGATCACTTCCCTCAACAGCGAATGAGAAGACAGGGGGGAACCAAGCGAGGCCCGTGACGTAATCAAGAAGCAAGCACACGACGAACAAAGGATGGAACACTACTCTCTCTCTCTCTCTCTATTTCACACACACAACGCTCGTTCGAATATGAACAACGCCCACCACAAAGCGACAAGAGTGAAGTAATAAAGAACATGCAGAGGGGGGGGGGGGGGGGGGCAAACTATTCCTCCTATTCCACACTTCTTGCCTCTTCCATCGCGGCTTGCGTATTTAAGCGAGAGAAGGAAATCATGGCCTGGTAAAATGAAAGAAACCAAACGGCGACACTCAGGCCCCGGCACGTTCAGCTCTTCGTCGATCGATAATCTTCGCGAAATAACGTCGCGTATTTCGCAAGAACCGCTCCTCCTTCCCTCCCTCTCTCTCCCAGTCAACCCACCCACTCACGTCGTCCGCATTTCGAAAGCCCGCCGGGCATTATATAGCATACGCGAACAACGGCGCTGACGCAAGACGGACAGTAAAGGTGGCGGTGTTCGAGTCCAAACACAGCGGCGTGTATATATTTATACACCCCCCTTTTTCCTTTCGTCACCAACTCGTTAGTACTCCACTCCATTCACTCCTCCAACTACCTTTACTATACTTTTTTTTTTTTTGCCAGGTCTCTCTTCTGAATGACCTCTCGTTATAGCTCGAAGATTTAAGGAGGCGCTTTTCCGGAGCACACACGGATCGATGAAGCCAGTCGCCCTTTCGAAGCGTGCCGTGAATGTATTCCTCGAAAGAAGCCGGGGAAAAACAGGAAAGTACTCGCTAAGCGTAATAGACCACTCGTTGTTAAGTGTATATAAGCGTCTTGGTATAGGGTTGGGTCGCAATAATGGCACTGCAGGGAGTAGAGTTTTACTAAGCGGTTGCAAGAAAGAACGAGAAGGTCGAGGCGCTAAATTCCCATGTTGAACTTGAAATGGGATCAGTTCCGCTTTCTGGCGAGAAATCCCGCCCCCTAGAGTTCTATTCCTGGGTGCATGTGTCCATCCATCGCGTTTGACAGTCTCCTGTTGTGACGGTGCTAATATATATATATATATATATATATATATATATATATATATATATATATATATATATATATATATATATATATATATATATATATATATTCCTTGGTCCACAGACGGTACACGCAACGTTACTAGATTGTAGTAACG
The DNA here is from genome assembly GCA_013339685.2 of Hyalomma asiaticum. Taxonomy (NCBI): domain Eukaryota; kingdom Metazoa; phylum Arthropoda; class Arachnida; order Ixodida; family Ixodidae; genus Hyalomma; species Hyalomma asiaticum. The sequence goes on from CM023484.1 coordinate 47,940,330, forward strand.
TTGGGTACACGCTCGTCTCGCCAACCACTTGTCTCGTCATCCGCGCACGTAGGCATGCGTTGCTCGTATAACCTGATGCGTTCCGACTCCGCAGCTGCAGGCTGGCCCCGCCGTCGCGACGAATGTCCTCGAGACAGACTGACAAAACAAGAACACGGACGCACTAGGCCAAAAAGAAAAAAAAAAGTGAAATTAAAGACGCAGCAGGAGAGAGAGAGAGATTCGTTCAGAGGCAGCGCCTTCGTTAATTGCGTGCAACGCTCTCTAACCTGCGGGACCCGAACGCGCATGTTATTCTGAGAGTGAATGATGCGCTGCCAGAGGTGAACGGAGACAAACAGTTGCAGCAAACACGAATGCCGCACAAGGTTTAAGCGCTTATGAACGCCTATTGTCCTCTGTTACTAGGGCGAACCAAAAGTAGCGCGTTGCTTGCGGTGAAGAAAAAAAAAAGGAAAAGCAAATAAATGCCCTCGCTGCCAGCCTTACAACCTAATACATTTCTCATCAGCTTGACAGAACACGCTCCTATTTCTGGGGAAGCAATCGAAATGCGCGAGTTTGTATTCTAACGTTTGCCGTTCGTTTTCCGGACTACTTGCGTACTTTCCGGACTACTTGCGTAGCGTTCACAGCGTTGCACCTGATGTATGAAGCGGAGTATCAGTGGCGTGGGCAGGCAAAGACTGGCGGGGCTGAAGCAGCCCCCGAAATTTTTACAGGATGAGCCCCGCTGCCATGCTGGCCCATCACCTATGAACAAAGGCGCACATGCTTGGAATGTGTGGCTATACATATAGATATATATGTATGCATTAACCCCTCCCGAAAAACATTTCTGGCTAAGCCACTGCGGAGAATAGATGAATCTTAACGGGATAAGGCCCGAGGCTAATATCACACACGCCCTTCCACTAAGACACGTGACGCGTAGCTGCGTGTCGGAATGGTATAGGGACGCTGCCGAGGAACAGAGCGCGCAGGTTTCCCAACCCGTACTCACGCCGCTGCACCGAAACCCTCGGCACGGTGCGCCACCCCGTCCTCGGGCGCACGCAAGAGAAGCGACGCGCGACGGCGCACTGTCGCGCGCGGCTGCAGCGACCCGCGGCCGGAGAGGGGGAGACAGACGCCGCACGATCACTTTTGGGCGGCCCGAAAAGCGCGGCGTGGCACTGACTGACCAGCGCTGGACACCCAGGAGTGGCCGAAAATAGACCCGCTCACCCATAGCTCGCCTCGGTCCAGAAGCGGAGCGGCAAAAAAATACGCGTAAAAAAAAAAAAAAAAGGTACTAACAGGACAGAACAGAGACAAGGCTGCCCCGTTCGTGCAAGGCCTAGATCTGCTCCAAAAGGCACCGGCGCCGTGCAAACGGCCAGGCTCTCGCAACACTTTCGTACAGCGTCGAACAAGGACGCGCGCAAACCAGCGCAGCTAAATATAAACCGGTACCACTAGCGCGGCCCGTAACGCAGTAATCATCACGGCGATAGGGCAAACAGAATGATAATGATAGCGATGATAAGGGTCCCGGCTGAATGAACCGGTTTCTGGGTATCGGACACACACCGATGGAGTTCAGCGTTACAGAGTGACTGACACAGCTGCAGGGGGGCTATGTACTTAAGTCACCAAGGTCGCCGCGATGTGGCACAGTTCGTAAGTAGAGAAAGATGCGCGTCACACCTCCGGCATAACGATCTTAATTGCTCCGAACAGGACTACAGAATATGGCTCAAATGACGTCATAAGCGCACTTCCTCCACACGGAAGAGGAGAGTGTACTCCCTCGCAGGATTACAACGCGCAGGGTTACACCATGTCGAGTAACTCGCACAACGCGCATCAACCATCGATCTCAGATACACTGACCGCGGAACGGCGCCGCCGTATATGCTTACAAAGCGGACTCCGACAAGCACCTAGGAGCACGCTACCACCACCAGTGACTGTACGAACGAGCGAACCACGGATCATCGAAACAACTAAGAGATACGTAAACGTCCACGAAAAAAAAAAAAAAAAGAGAGAGAGAGAGAGAGAGAGAGAGAGAGAGAGAGAGAGAGAGAGAAACTGACCACGCGTGGGCACACGGAACGAAGGGCGGGCTCCTCCGCACGAGTTACGAAAGGAAGTCCGCCGCCGTTGAAGCCACTACTATGCCAGCTACAGCTCGGCGGCGTCTCCACCCAGCAGCGCCATTTCTTCGACGTCGGCGCCGCTCTAACGATGAAGAGAAATGACCCACCGAACAGATCCCAGAAAAAGAGCCAGCGGCAACGGCGGCTGCACAAGTCAAGGTGACCCCCGCCAACCAACCTCCCATCTCGAAAGATCCATCGCCCCCCTTGCAACCCATCTCGCTGCCATTATTGTGCAAGGGGAGGGGAGGGAGGGTGGTGGCCTGAGCTGAGCATGCCAGACGTGGGCAGAGCCTAAACCCTTCTCCGAGAGAGCTTGCGCAAAAGAGAAGCGCCACGGACCACGCCGTGAATTCATCGATACAGACCCGGCGACAGCCGCAGTATCGCAGCGAACGGCGGCGCCGAGTCGACGTACAACAACGTCGTCGTTTTGCACGTGACGAGCTAAAACCACTTCGATATAACGCCGACGTGAAGAAAGAAATAAGGAGGGGACCGATTAAGAGAGACACAGTTTGAGAACTCTGACATTATATGCCACGCGAAAAACGCGCCGACAAATAAACAATGCCGACATGAAGAATGGAAGCAAATGAGATATATAAATAATACAAAACAAAGATGGAACACGTTGACGTTCGCCGCCTAAAGGGCGCCCGAACAAGCAGTCCGAAGAACCAACACAATGCGGCGTACTCCGAAACCATTTGCTGTTGTGTCGTCACCAGTGGCCTGTTACAAGGAGGAAGGCAATGCCGCTTGAAGTGTATACAGAACTGTCATTATCTGGCCAGGCTTGCGGTTTAAACAAAAGAACGATTCCGTACAAACACCACCGCATCTCGTATACGCGGCCATTACGTAATATAACGACTCCTACTCTCCTAGTACTTCGAAGAAATCCGTCTCACTAGCAGCTTTTCCCAGCGAATTCATCGTCTCCAAGACGTATACGCGTGCACGAAAGACTCAGGTAGGTCGTATAAATTTGAGATGCCGTTTCGAAGTGTCCACAGCGAAAAAAAAAAAAAAGAATCCGAAAGAAAAGATCATTACCGTCTCGTCAAAACCTTCCGGCAAACGTAGGTATGCTAGATGCGCGAGCAAACGGAAGCGTACCGGGTAGGAAGGCGATAACGACCAACCATGTGAACTTCACTTAATACTTCACTTAATACTTTGGACACAATTCGGCAGTACTTCGTTTTCGAGAGCGGCATTTTATGAGGCTATAGCATGGGCCCATACTGAAGACAGCAAACGATCACGTCAAGTTAGCGAGGGACTTAAGTCGCCTTGCGTACTATGTATGCGCCAGCATGATGTCTGGGAGCGCCATAATTAATATATCGCCGCCCCCCCCCCCCCCACTTTTCCGACGCCTAGGTCACGTGACAGTTAGAACTGACGTCGCGTTGTGACGTCACCACTCGGTCACGTAACTTTTGGCATCGTCCGCCGTGGCGTCATCCAAAACCGATTAGGAACCGTGCGCGAGGTGGAGAGAGAGAGAGGGAAAACTTGCGTGGCTCTCGACGTCGCAGTACTCGACAAACATTTCAATTAGCAGTGCACGAAACAATGAGAAGGGAAAGTAGCGACCGCGAGCCAAAGTGACAGCCTCCTGTGACATGCCTCGCAGAAAGTTGCGTGCACAAAACGAACGAACGTTCGCTTTCGAAACAGCAACAATATATATCATATATGGGCCAGATATGTTTTATATATGGTCAAATATGGACATATAAGCGCTCATATCAGGCTATATACTGTCATATAAGGTTCAATATAAGGTCATATACAGCCAGATATAAACGTATATGGCGTTTTATATGTCCATATAAGGCAGCTATATACTGCCATATATGGCTTTATATTGCGCCTTATATGACATATACGGTAGCAGGATACTTCCATATACGGCGTCCGTGGCCCGTATATGGCTTTATATACTCGATATAAAGAGTATGCATCAAAAGTCACATAATGCAAGTTAACAGTCATATACATAGGTGTATTATATTATTTATGTCGACATCCAATTAAGAGCAGTTCCTCACAATATATATATATATATATATATATATATATATATATATATATCAAATTTTCTCGCGTCATGGTGACTGATAATATATCACGCGAAGCGAAACAATAAATACCCTGTAATGTTATTTATATACACACAGATAATCGACGGAACCACATATCTCGTCCCATTCAGCAATTAGCAATTACAAAGGAAATGAATGCAAAAAGTAAACACTAAGGGTAAATGGTAAAAGAGAGTAAGGGAGGGTTGGTGGTGAGTTCTGCTTTCTCATGGCATTGTAATTTCAATTAATACGCGATTTACCTACAGCGCGAGCGAATTATTATCTGCATAAAAAGGATGTATCAAGCTGAACTATTCTTGTTTCGTCGATGTTGCAGTGGCAAAAGCCAATAGCAATTGTATATACGTGCGCATTATAGTGGTGCATTAATGCAAAACTTGTGCCAGCTGTACCACAATAAGCGCCTAGATTGCATGTTCACTGTAAGTTATAGCTAAACGAATGATTGCTGGAATGTGTCAGCAACGTTCTTTACATTTATTTTTATTTTCTTTACCTCGTCTTGTCCGAGTGCGGCGCGAAAGAGGGCTATCGCTTCTACTCTTTCTACAGCTGACCCACCATTGCTCAAAAGAATGCCAAAGACGAGCCAAAAAATAAATGACAAAAAAGAGCCCCCCTCTGTCCACCCCCCGCCCTCCGGTTCTTCCGCAAAGAGCCACGCTTTTTTTTCTCGGAACAGTGCGCAGGACCTTTGGAGACGGCCCCTCGCTTTTCCCACGTGCACGTGGAACAGATTTCATGCATCAGGTGAAGCGCTGCCAAAGCTAGCTCTCGTGTTTACGCTGTGTACTTTCGCGTCCAAAAAGTAGTCCATTGCTTGTGGTAAGCAAGAAAATACACGTGTCTCACTGGCAGCCTTAAATCAAAACACATTTCTCATCATTTTGACAAAACGCGCTCGTATTTTCGGGGAAACAATCGAAATATGCGAGTTTCTGCTTTACGTTTGCCGTTTCCTCTCGGAACGATACATCTCTCTCTTTCTTTTTCTTACGGACTACATTTGCGTAGCCGTCACAACTGGAGCCATTTTCTCCACGAAGGTTTTGTTGTGTGTGGGCTGCATGGCTGTAGCTTTCCGAAAAAGGTGGTGCTGTGGTACTGAGTGCAGTGAGTGGCATGTTTCGATCGTGTCGCAAATAAGTGGACAACCTTCGATGTTCTAAAATGACCTGCGTCGGGAGTGACGGAAGAGCACATTCCTAACGAAGTGGGGCCACAAGTGCAAGTTTGGTGGCAGTACAAAGGCTTCTTTCATGCCAGGCTGATTGCTACAAGGTAAGCTTTGATGCTTGTTACTAAAATTCTAATACGGTGTGTCAGTTCAGAAGCACGTGAATTGAACAATTTTATAGCTGCTAAGCGCTTTGTTTTCGCCATCGGATATCGGATAAACGGCTAATGTCGAAAAGCTAGCGTGTTTCTTTTCTATATTTTAAGTTGCGCCTTAGCCTTCTGCTTCCGACCCTTTAGCGGCGTTGTAAAAAGACGCCAAATGCAGTATTTTCTTCTTGTGGCGAGATCGAAGGTCACTCAACAGATGTACCGTGCTTAGACACGCTATCATTTTCTGATTTTTCCTTACGAATGCCTTAGACAAGTTGCTGTTGAAATTCTGTTCGTTTTACCGGTGCCCTTCCCCCGCCCTTTCACTAGTGAAATTCTCGTTATTGTAGCTTATTCGCGGAATCTGGCGCCAGTGAAGCCGTCAGGCTGGAAATGCATGCTGCTTCAGAAGCAGCTGAAAGTGCCATATTGAGCATAAAAATGGCGTGGCCGCATTTTAGATATCATCTGCATTTATTTTATTTATTTACCAAACAGAGCACTCCACACGCTATTTCGGAGAGGTTACAATACACTCAGTCGTCCCTATACATCAAAGGTCAGTTGCTTTATTGCAATTATGTATAAACATGTTTGCTGGTTCAGCTATCAATGACAGTGCTTTATGTGCATACATTTGATACCATTTCGGAGAACCGGCCTCACGTGATTAACAAGCTAATCACGTCGTTGAGAAAAACAGTGTTTTTTTTTCCTGCGTGACAGTAAATGCCATGAATTGTTTTTGACAAAACAGGGACAAGCATCTCCCTTCCCTTCGCCTCAAAGTGCAAGGAAGTAAACTGAAATAACAATTGAGCAACTGCTTGTAAGGTGCTTTGCATACCGACCAGCACATTGCGTAGTCATGCACGGATCATGCAGGATGGTTTAACGATACGGGCGTGTTCCGATGTTTTATGATTGTTGTTCTTGGCGCCTAAGTGAAGGCATGCATGTATACATATAAAATATTGTGTCATTGCGTCATCAGCTGCACATATTTTGGAGCTATTTATCGGCCCTGATAATGTAAGCATTACTTTCATGCTCCAATTGTGTTTTGCCATTTACAGCTCGCACAAAAGACTTCCCTACGGGGTGCCAGTTCGAGTGCAGTGGAAAACTTAATTTTAATATTATCCCTGTGCGCAAAGCTTAGCGACTTGAGAAGCAAAAAGACAAAAGACAACTCCGAAGAATGAAAAAAAAAATAGTTGGAAAATAAAATACACACGTGAAAGGTCCATCTTGCATTTGTGTTCTGTTTTTGTTTATATATGTATTCAGCTCTCACACATGGACTACAGTGTCAAGCAGATATGGCCATATAAGGCGCCATATATGGATATATTAGAAATTGCGCAGATATGGCCATATAAGGGCCCATATACGGATATATTAAAAATTGGGCAGATATTGCCATATAAGGCGTCATATATGGATATATCAAAAATTGGACAGATATGGCCGTATAAGGCGCCATATATGGATATATTAAAAATTGGGCAGATATGGCCATATACGGGCCCGTATACGGATATATTCAAAATTGGGCAGATATGGCCATATAAGGGCCGTATGTGCCATATATGGCCATATCTGCCCAATTTTTAATATAACCGTATATGGATTTTTTCATATCAGTCCATATATGGCATTTTCAACAAGGCCGTTAATAATGTGTCAAGTTCTGAGCGCTCTATGTTACTACGAGGGCGCAACGAGAGAAGCGCATGCCGTACGTACTCGCGGTTCTCTATTCTAATTAAGCAAGCGGGATTAAGCAGCGTTAATATTCTAGTTGGAGAAGGGTGGCGCTTATGAAAAGGGCGGATGCATGAATGGTCCTTGCACAGTGCGAAAAGACACTTCCAACATCGCCTGACATGCTTCTCTAAAGCGGCGGGTAAGGCAATACCGGCATAAGCATGTCAGCCGATGCTTCGTCACTCAGCATTATAATGCCTGCAGGGTCCTTGAGCTTTTATCAAGCCCGCCACAAAAACTCACGCGGTCCCATTCAGGTCGCGGAAATGCGCGAAGAGCTCGAGGGTACTGTTCGCGAGACGAACGTGTCAAGTAGCACGGTTCACATTCTAGTCTCACTTAACACAAGCCGCGCCACAAGGAACACCTAGGCCCCAAACGTATACCCATACGCCGGCGGAGCAGTATGAAAGAAGAGCATGCACTAAAATCAATAAAAAAAAATCGAAGGCATCAGCGTGACAACACACCCCAGTTATTAAGAAATCTCGATATTACGTTGTGCCAAACCAACAACCTTCCGCAACTTCAGTAAGAACGAGTCGCCATCCCCTTGGCCAGAATACAGGGAAGCGCGCTTCGCTTCCTTCCGCCACTTCCTCGATGCCCATTGTTCAGACGCGATTACGAAAGTTCTTCAGCCGGTCCTTGACTCGCAAGGGAGGCAACATCGACTGAGTACGCTGGAAAAAATATATATACACATATATTTTTTAAGTATACGAGCCTTCGCGTGCAACAGCGAGAGAGAGGGAGACGATAAATCCAGTCCTCTCAATAGCTTCATCGCGAGCTCAACGTTCAAAAGAAGAGGGCCCAATCGTTTAGCGACGGCGCTGAAGATGGACCCACACGCATTTCGGCCGCCATCAACAACAGCACCGGCCAAAATAGCGCGCGCATCGCGTGAGCGCGGCGGCCACTGACGGGACTCGCGGAGTCGTGCGAATGGGAGACAAAACGTGCACGATGCGTTCGTTCCCCAGCCGCGGCGGCTTGCACGCACCGCGACGAGGCCCCACGAATAGGAGGAGAGCCACGCCGCCGAACGGCTTTCGTGCGCGCCAGGCCTCCGAGAGAGCCGCCGTTGTGGGGCGTTAAGCCTGTGAAGGAAACGCAAATGCGTGTGGCGTGCCCAACGAACCCCGGCAGCACCGGCGGCGGCTGCACCTTGCCAAAAGGCGGATGAAGGCAGGGAAGTCCCATCCGAAAACGTCGTTGGCACGGTCTTCTTCGTTGCCACCTGGCTCCTCAACGCGCCCGCTGCGCTAAAGGAGTGCAGCGAAGCGATAACTGCCAGCCGGTGCGCGCCCGGCGTTCGCTGTCCGCGCAGACCAGCGCGCGGTAGAAAATAGCGCAGCGCTTGGGCAACACTTGGGCCCCCTGCTAAAGCGCACGAGCGCTTCAAAGTGTGTGGCACTTTCCAGTGTTACTCCGCCGGCCCACGGAAGCGTCGTCTGTTCGTCGTCAGTTAACTGGGCAACCCGGTACCAACCGTGCCATCGGTACATCACTTACGCCCGCCTCTTTTGTAAGGCTTCAATACGGTTACAAGAGTAGGAAACGACTGTCTTGAACGAGTACTTATGCTTATTAATCTTTATTAATCTGAATGCCCCGTGTTTGCTTTCTCTTTACCTTTGATCGCGACTTGAGGAAGGAATTGGTGCATTGTTACGCTGGTTTGCGCACGGCCCTTCCGTTTCCTTCGTGTATATGGTTCATAAAGAACAGCAACGAACAGTCATGATTCTGCAATCGCGTTGTCTTCCGTTCCTGACAAATTTCTCTTCGCGCCGTTAGCCAAACATGCGATCGTCTGCTCGCCGTCTTGTTGAGCAGACGACAAGGCGGGGTCCACAGGACCCACCAGCACCACTACCACAGCCGCGCAGTGCACACGCTCGCCCAGGACACACTCAAGGCCTGCTTTTTCTCACGGGCAGGGCTCACTGCTTGACCAACGTTGCACAAGTTTTCAGCGAGACGCCGGGGGGTGCAACTTTTGCACGCACTAACTCTAGGTCCAGGGCCTTCCCCTCTGGTCGGCACCCCCAAAACGCCGCCACCCCTCGAAAAGCAGGTTTGGCACATTGGACGCGCCCCAAACGCACCACCACCACCAAAAACAACGTCGCCGCTGAAGTGCCGAGGAGAGAAGGCGGTAGTGTGAGCGAGAGGCCCAGTCACGAAAAAGGAAATACTCATCGCAAACATCAACAACAACGCAGAGACGACGAGCCAGGAGACGGTGCAACGCACGCACAGACGCCACGCAAGCCAGCCACGCACGACTCAACAGAGCCCGAGCACGGTGAGCTATAAAGGGAGACAACCTCCCCTCGTTCCTTTTGCCTTACGGCAAGACCAGAAGAGAAGAAGAAGAAGAAGCGGGAGAAGAGAATAATCAAGAAAAAAATCTGCGATACGAGGAGTCTCGGCCGGCTCGCTCGCAAGCCGCGCGCACCTGTCCGGCCTTCTTCGAAGATTTCGGTCGACGCGACGGACAGGCAAGCCTGCACGCGAGGAAGAAAGAAGCGACCAGAAGAGATATCCGCCCCTGTGCGCGCCGCTCGCTGCCTCTGCTGCTGCTGGCTGCTGCTGCTGCTGGTGCGAGAACCAAAAAAGACGTTGCGCCACGTCCGGACTACGAAATGCGCGGCGCGAACGACGGTTGCGTCGCCAACCCAAGGGACAGGTCGCTCGCTCGGCGCTGTTGGACGTGGACTCACGCACGACAGTGCATGTACAATGGCGAGGAACAGGGGGTCAAAAAAATGAAAAAGAAAATATAAGAAAGCGAATCGTGAAGCACCTGCCCGTGTGCAAGCAGACGCACACGTTCTGGACCGGCAAGACAAGTCTGTCGCCGGTCCAGGACCTTGCTTACTGCTAGACAGACAGACCTTGTTGGCAGGGGAAGGCTCTCAGGGCGAGGACGGCAAGAAAGAATGGCACGTCGGTGATCTAAATCCGTAATCCTTTGTAGAAAAACAAGCTAACGATGTCTTTTACTAGCGCACGATCTCGACTGCAGCGTATACTCGTAGCACGAAAGCCACGCGAAACGACGACTTAACTGCGGTCCCTAGGATATTCGCGCATAGCCATGCGCAACCTACGGGCAATAAATGTCCTTGAGCGCGACTTAGTCTGTCGAGCGTCTAGTACATAAACTGCAATCTCGTTTCGCATATCGGCTCCACTTAGTAAAGTCGAAGACATTCGCGAAGAGAATGGCTCGCTTACTATACTGGAACCAGACTGTATACTCTGACCGCATGGCAGTCAGAGTATATAGTGAAAAAGGGAAAAAAAAATTAATGCGGCGTCTAACTCGCCAAGCTTATCGTCGTCCTCAAGCGTTGTTTCTCACTAGCCGAGCACTTTCACAAACGATACGCCAAACTTCACAAATGGTCGTCTCGCTGAAAGGACAGTAACCAAAGCCAAAGACCCAATGGTTTCTGAGATTTACATAAAGGCACGTTCAGTATGCGCCGCAGTCAACGAGGAAACGAAAAAGAAACAAAGGAGCAAAACCAACATCACCCGTCGTTATGCAGGCTTCACCTCTATGTAGCCGTAAAGGTAGAGAGAGCTGTCAGTTCACTCTGTGCCGTTATCTTCTCACCTCCCCCACGCCTTTATTTTTTCCAATAACCGTTCCAGTCTGCTTTAGTGAGTAAGGTTGCGGTAGACACGGAAGGACGCTTAAACAAAGGCCACGTCATGCCACGCAAAACCGAAAGCGGCTCCACGTCGCAACAACGCGCTGGAACGAACCACAAAGAGAGCGGCGGCGTTCTTTTTCGGAGCGCCGAAACGGCTGAGACACAGCGGGCGGTCAACACCCCCCCACTGCGCGGTTGCACACAGACACACACACACACAACGGCAACACAGCCGCGGCACCAGTCAGCCCCGATCGAGGCGCCTGGCCGCGACAGCAGCACTCTGTCGGCGCGCATACAACGTTTGCAGATACACACCCACACACTACCGGGCGAAATCTTTTGTGTCCAGACAAAGCGTCGAAGTGGGTCCCCACAAACGTCGCTCCGCAAAAAAAACGCGTGCACTCAAAGCACGCGCAGCCGCTCGCATACGGGCTACGTTTGTTTACATCGAACTCGACGCCGTTGGATCGAGTAGGCGGCGCAGTGAGCCGACCAAAAAACCGGTCTTAACGAAGACACACACAAACTTGATTTAGCTATAGCCGGTTCGTGATCTAATAGAGATGGAGATCTGTGATCGAAAACGGTGATAGAAGGCTACTGTGCTGCTGTCTATAACGGCAGAGGCGGCCTCAATTAATCACTATTCGCAACACACGAGTAAATGCGGTAGCCAGCTAAGTATACGGTCTCTACCCGGAATTGGTCGACGTTCGTGCCGTGGACGGTTCCCAGAATCCCGAGAGAGAAAGCGGAAATAAAATAAAATGCTTAGGAAGACATCGTCGTCACAAAAAAAAAAAACAGACGAGAACTTTGGAGGACGTTAAAGCTTCGCCTTGTAAGAGTGAACGATATATGCCGAGCTAAACAAGCGGCGTCACTTAGGCCCCCCCTTCGCCTCCTCGTAAAATAATTGTTTTCTTCCAAGGCAAAAAATGGAGAGGATTGGGAGAGGCCTTCGCCCTGCAGTGGACATAAGATGGGCTGATGATGATGATGACATTCAAATTACAGTTCCAGCTATCACGTGTGCAGGTGATATGTTGTAATTTACGATTTTTCTGGCAGGTTTCACTTTATAAAAATCAATTTTGTTCACTAACGGACATGTGCCGTGCCAGAGGGCTTGCGTGGTCGGGCTGCTTAGGGAAACGCCGTGGAAAAAAAAAAGAAAAGAAAAAGCGGTCGTAGGGATCATGCAAAAAGTCCGCTCGTCGAGTCTAGAAAACATGGCGTTCAGTGAGCCAACCCGACCAGCTTAGCAACGACCATCGAGACAGGGTTAAAGCACAGATGAGTCAGCTCGCGCCGAGCTCGTGCAAACGAAGAAACCAGCACGACCACGCGCACGATGTTTGAGAAAGCCGGCAGCAGCCATGGCAGCGAAGAGGCAAAACAAAAAAAACGCAAGCAGCAGGTCTCATCTAGTCGCAAGGGCGCGGTGCGGCGGCCACTGAACCGCGTTGGAGAAAACACAAACCGACGAAATAAGCGAGGCGCCGCAAACGAAGCCAGGCCAACGCCACAGGGGGGCAACCGAGAGCTAAAAGGAGAAGAAACGAGGCCGTCTTGCTCGGGGGGCGATGAGGCCACCGCCAACCACCGCATTAGCAGCGCAAGCTGGGTGCCCCGTTCCCGAAAGGTTTGGAAAAGGTACAGAAAATGAGCGGCACAGAAGAGCGAGGGCGGTGCGACGCATGCGCAGACGAAGCGTCGTCAGTCGCTGGGTGTCCCTACGAAATGGGAAGACAACGTGACGCGGCAAACAACACGAAAGGACGTCAAGTATAGTACGTGTTGTCTCGTATTCGTGATGCTGCTTCGTCGAGAGCCGAATAGTATTCGCATTCGCCATGACAGAAGATAAGGTCCCTAGATACTTTTCCGTTTCTTAAAACAAAAAAATCTAGGGACTTTAGCAGAAGATATAAACGTACAGTCCGGTCTACTACTAAAGGGAACAATAATACTAAAGGGTCCGACAACAGAAACATGATTGAACTTGTTGCCTTTATCGGTAAAATGTCCCCAGAACAGTCGATTAGATACATCTTTCCCAAACAGAATCTGTCTCCAAGTCATTGAACCATTAACCCCGGCAAAGATAGACGGTACAAATCAAACTGTGCGTGCCAGGAGTGCCAGGAGAGATTCTGGTCAAACAATAGCGAAAGGGTCGCACGTTCCTATAATTTGTGATGCACACGACCCAAGCTAGACCCACTAAATGCCCATTAGGTACCCTAAAACCTCAGCAGTCTCAGAGGTGTACTGCGTAACCTTGCTACATAATGCGCTTTCACATCTCAAGAAAAAAAAAAAGGAAGATTTAACCATAACTTCTCATGCATATCGACGCCATATTGCGCTACGAAGGACCTTCGACCACTACAGCTCAGCTGTACTGTTTCAAATCGCAATTCTTCCTTATCCGAAACTACAGACTTACAGGAACTACAGAATTAGAATGAGTGGAGAACACTGCTCCACTGTTGTACCACCACAGAGCCGCAATGCATCGACGAAAAAATTGTAATTCAGCCATGACAGACGGGTACAGTATAAAAATAAGGAAGACAGGACAGCGGCAAACTGTCGCCTAGATTCAAGGAATCGACGAAACTACACTGCTACTGCTGCGGATGTGTCCCTCCTTTCGAAACTTTTTGTACAGCAACATAATGAAACAGGGAGGCTGCGAAAAGCCAGTGTATATTATATACTACACACAACGCGTCTCCGACAACAAACCTAACGGAAAGATCATCGTTACCGCGCAGCCGCGGAAGCCTCTATTTATTTTTCATTTCTGGCAGGCCTGCAAGACAAGGGAAGCGCCGCTTTCGGTACGACCAATAAGAAAACAGAAAACAAAGGAAACCTCGTCCCCAGGAAGACAGCCAGGCCCGGGCCGGAAGCCCAAGCGGTAAAACGTGGCAAAAGAAGGGAGGGGGGGGGGGGGCACTACATCCGGGTTCCTCATCTGCCCGGGCCCTTTCCGAAACAGCTCGTCGGACGGCAGAGAAAGGGGAAAAGGGCGGACCCCCCTGACGGAAAAATCGATGCGCCCTGACAGGGCCGGGATGCGGGGGCGGGGAGAACCCCCATCTGCCGAGCTGCCAGCGTCTCGGTAATTCCGTGCAGCGACGAAGCTTGCCAGAAAACCCAGAAACACGTCTACCTTCTCGTAGCCTAACGAGACAAAACTCTTCCTTTTTCACAAAACGCAGCGGTCGTAACAACTCGCAGGTAGCAGGATGCAAGTAACGGCAAACAACGACTTGCATGCAGCAATGACAGTCGTTCGTGATTATAGCTCCGTTTGTGAGACCTGCGTTTGTCGGCTGGCGCAAGAGAAGACAATGGTCACATACGATGAAACAAACACTGACATTCAACTGTAAGTCGGCGTTATTGCCAAAAGGTTGAAATTTACGGCGTGTTCTCGAGGTTGAACGTCAGCGCTTTTCGCTATAAACGTCCGTAAACTAACCAAAAGTTTGCGTTCGTGTCGCGAAGCGTCTGCAACCAGACCTAACATGGATCTCGATAGTGGGAAGGCGCAGAATGCTTTTGTGGCGGCGTTTCTCATACGGTCTACAGCACGGGCCGCGGTCTTAACCGTTTCACTGAGCACAGCTGGTGAGACGAACTGAAAGTCTACCAGTATACGAGTGTACCAGTCTAAGATGGACGACGTATAGAGAGCCACTACACATACAGCCCGTGGAGTAAAAGAACAAGGACACAGAACCAGGGCACCGTTAAGAGAACATGCGCATGCCCTCTAAGCGCGGTCAAGATTTCTCTACACGGACGGCTGACAAAGACAGGTCGCTGGATACGGGTACAGGACACAACGTAAAGACTGCGAACGTTCGCTCGAAAATGCCTGTCCGACGCCAATTTCGTGCTGCCAGAAGATTCAAGCATGGAAGGCGAATCGGACATAGGCGCTGTCCTCGTCTGTCTCGGTCAGCTTGTTTATTAAGCGTTGAGTGCCGCCAAGATGCCACCCAAACGTTAGGGAGGGGCCTTTGGCTTGGTCACATACCGGGCTGAACTCCGACTGGTTAGGCAACACCGCGGAACGCCGCTAGCAGCATTCCTTAGTGGACACACTTGTATTTTCTGCCTGACTGCCTCCTACAAAGAGCAAGGACACCAGTAATCGTCAACATCACCATGGCTTCCTAAATCTGCGGCACACTATCACTATTCCTCTCGTACTTTCGAGTTAATGATGCTCCTTCCTGCCAACACACTTTCCTCGTACAGAGGACTGTCACTCCACGTATAGAGGACTTTCACAAGTGTCTCGGACAGCCAGACGATTGTCAAGCAGGGGCATTTCTAGTCTATCCCTAATCGAGTCCCCGCTTCTACATCGGTGGTATTATTCCCTGCACGCATTTGCGCCGGCCGAACAGCGCCAAGAACGGCACGAGAGGAGAGGCGTGGGTGGTCGGAAGAGAGGGAGGGAAAAAGAGAGGTGCGACGCGTGTATCGCGAGCTGTCGCTCCCTCGACGTGACAGGAGCTGAGGAGGGAGGAAGAAGCCCGGGAGGCACGTCACACGTCAGGTTTCGGCTCAGAAAGCGCGCGATGTGCCACGGAAGCAGCAGCAGCAGGAGCAGAAACAGGAGCACGGACACCCCGCGCGCGCTACCACACACACACACACACACACACACACACACACACACACACACACACACACACACACACACACACACCAAAGCCACGAACACGAGCAGCGATAATGCACAGAAAACGAAGAGCAAGATGAGCAGGACTGGGAACGGAAGATGGCGGCGGGAGAACATGAGCGCCCTCTCGCTTCGTAGCGCGTGGTGTGGTACGGTAGCTTTGCGGCGCGGGTCACTTGTGTATATCAACAAGGAAGATTGCCATGCTCAGAGGCTTCGCAGCAGCGCAGAACATACAAACAAATAAATAAAGAGAGAGAAAATGATATGTCCTGGCGCTTTCGAAAAAGTTTTTTATGCTACCAAACTCTGCTCACAAAAACAAGCACGTGGGCAAATCTGCCACGGAGTAATTGTTTACCACGATCCTGTAACTGAGTGTAGAAGGGACCTCATCGTTATAACGACGGGGCTTCCGAAGAATTCGCTGTATAATAATTGCCAGCACACCATTGGTCGCAATCTCGCGATGACGCCGAAGCGCCGCGCATGAGGCGACCAACCGCGTACCGGCAACACGAGTATAGTATATACCACGACAAACAGAACCGTTACAGAATACGGCCCCAGGTATTCCTTTTCTATATTTCATGATGGCGTTTCAATTATTTCGGCTCATCGAGTACATAAACATGAGCCCGCAGATACAAACAAGCGTAGGGAGAGTAGGGCGCAGATACGAACGTACTGTACGCAGCGGGGTGTACTAACACCCGATATCGACGGAAAAATACGCGGCCGCCTGCGTCCTTCTAAGAATACATGCAAATGCCCTCGAAGGAACCTGAAAGGCAATTATGGTAGTTTCTCGAGACGATAAAAGGAACAAAAACGAAAAAAAAAAAAGGAAAGCAAACAGGGTCGTGCAATTTTCCAAACCAGAGCCCGCAAACGCAAACGAAGGAGATCGTTTTTGGTTTAAATAAGATCCTTAAACAAACCCAAACGCTACGGTGCACACCGTCCCTAACATCGCGCAGGATAAAAAAAAAAGATAAAGCGGGAACGAAGCAGATAAGAGAAAGCGGGATATGTTAGCAATGCCCACAGACAGACGAACTTCACGAGCCAAATCGAACCGCACTTCCCAAGATAACACCATACCAGCCAGTCGAGCGAGAACCGACCGGCCGGCCGGGAATATTTTCGGCACCGTCCTTCCGCTTGACGACCGCGTTCATTAGCGGGGTACGACGTTAGAGCTCGTCACACGGCGCTTCTATATCTCGCCGCGTTTCGATCGTTTCGATCAGGACTCGTCGCCGCCGAGACTCGGAACTATACACACACGCGCGGCGAGATCGAGTGGTTCGAACGGTCACGCACTCCGACCAAGCGACCACAACCAGCGCAGATAAAGTATAGCCGCCTCTAACCTTTCAATGGAGCACTGCGTAAGAGAAGAAAGGGAACAACGTGTAAACCGAAACTATGCGTCGTAAAGATAAAGGCAAAACGCCAGCGGCGTCGTCTCTATGAAAGAATACGTGGTAGGGCGGCCGGCCGACCATACAACCGCACAAACGATTTTGGAAACAAGTATAGGAGACCGCTCAATGTCGTCGAGTGATATTTTAATTCTTCTTTATAACCTTTTTCTCAAACGTCGAGAGCTTCAGACACAAGCAAGCTTCAGACGACCGCCGAAACACTCTCCATGTAGGAAAAGCTTAAGAAGTGCCAGTCGAACAGGGAAAGAGAAACACAAAACAAAATGACCAGGACACACACATACGAACCGCGGTCTTCGACAAAAGCTTGACCGACACAGAAGGACGAGCAGGCGGTGCCGTTATACGACGCTCCCGAGTTGCACGTCACACGCTGCAACGTGCTGTTGTCCTACAATTGATTTGTATTTTTTTTCTTTTTATCAGCTTTGTTTGCCTTATTCTCGTCGACTAGACAGGACACACGCACGGCGCTGGTTCTTCTTTTTTTTTTTTTTTTTTTGTTCAGAGCAAACTGCACGCGCGCCGCATTTATATTTTTGGCCCCTTGCGCACCCGACGGCATTATATCGATAATCGACCCCACATGCAGCTATTACGCACTAGGGCCAGCACCGAATCGGCGATGGAGAAAAGACACAAAACAGATCAGTAACGTGCGTTTGTGTGCGTAAATTATATAGGGAACTCGACGACGCCAGATCGAGAGTCGAGTCGAGTTTCGATCTGTCGGACGCTACAGTGTTTTTTTTTTCTTCCTTTTTTTTTTGCCGACTTTTATTAACTATTCTGCCGAGAGGGTCAGTCAATCGAACTGACGCGCTGCGCGCAGGCGGTCCCGACCTGACCCGCTGCAGGGTTGGTGTGAGTCGGTACGCCGTGTTTAGTCGACCCGACATCTGCCGTCAGAAGGGGGGCCGGCGCTGCGGCACGCCTCCACGTAATGCAACGAACTATATTGCGGTCACGTCAACTTTGGCACCGCTTATGCGCTCCACACACACACACACACACACACACACACACACGCGCGCGCGAAAGAGAGACAGAAAAGAGACAAATAGACAAAGATAGAGTCATAGCAGACAAATTCCAGCCGTGCCTTAGAGATCGCAGCCAGCCTGCACCACAGCGCGCGTTATAACGGAGAAGGATTCCCACCATGGGGTTGCGTAACGCGTTCCAAACCGCAGCCGTGACAAGATGAAAGGTTGTCAACTTCTTTCTCTTGTGAGGCCCGCTTTAATAACGCTATACCGCGGAGGCAGTGACCGCCCGCACATGCCACCGAGTTTGCGCGGCATGTGCATATCCCAGCCGGCACTTGCGGGACAGGGCGAAAAAGTTCGCCGACCGTTGATCCCAAGCACGAATGAATGAAGCACCAATGAAATAGACAGAACCCGCGGAAGGAAAAAAGCGAAGAAGAAAATTTTAAAATTACGGATTCACTATAAGTGCACGAACGAGTGCACTTGTTGCAGCGAATACGTTTGCGTACTTTCGTCGTTTACTTAGCGAAATCGTGCTTATAGAAGAGAGCCGACCTCCGAGGTACTATAAGAAACACGACAGATAATCTATTGTGCTACCTGTCCCTCAAGACGAACCAGCCGACAAGGATTGGACCGTCGCAAGGACTGACGCTTGAATACAGCTCCGGAACTTCCGCAGCCCTCCAGCCAAAGAACCTCAGGCGGATACAAGGGTGCCTTGCTGGGCCAATGCCACCATCGTGCTGAAACAACTCGACCAACTTGGTTTTACAGACCAACGTTATTTGTCTGGCAAGTCGAAACATTATTGCTTCGTGGGATACCAACGTACAAGGAAAACAAGCCCGGAAAAAAATAAATAAGAAGGAACGCGGTAATACAGAACAGACAAGCCGCCACCACAAGCCACTCACTTCCTGTAAGACTTCGCCAGTTCATTCACTCGTTGGTTTACTGGCCAGTTCGTTTACACGCGGTTTACAAATAAACTGACCAAGTGACAGGAAGCAGCGCCAGGGGACGCTGCGGTGAAGTGACTCATAGAGTTACAGCACATGCTCTCTGCGGGAGCATATATATTCCCCACGGGGAACATATACAGTAACTCTAGTTACTCAACGCTTGTCTCCGACGTTCTCGCGTTTCCTCGCCCGTCCGCTGCTGGCACACATGCTCTAAGGCAAATCTCGGCCGCGTCCATGCAGCGATAACTGACCCGACGACGAAATGCGGTGTCAAAAAAAAAAAAAAAAAACTGTTCCCGAGGCCGGCTCACCGAGCTCGTAAGGAACGCCAAGGTTAGGCGATCAACAATCCTGCGACAGGGAGAGAACGCTGGCACAACGAACTCGCGCAAGGCCCGAAAACAGCGTGTTGTAAGAGAGGAGGGGGAACCCAGGGACACACACAGCGCATGGGACAGAGCCAAGGCTAGGAGGCGTGAGGAAACAAGCGAGAGACACGGCACGTCTCAGCAGCGACGCTAAGGCGGAAGACTCGAGATGCACGAGGTTGGTTCGCGAGGTGCCGTGACGCAGCAACAATAGGGAGTTTTAGCAGCGGCGGCTTACCGTACGGTAAGTACGGTAATGCCGTACCGTCGCGGTTGACACTTTGAAAATTGAGCTTCTGAGGGCTTTACCAGCAAGTCTTATCATCTGACGACGTTTCCGTACTCACCGAGCAACTAGTGCAGCTCTTTCTGACTAAAATAGCCTCGTGCCGACCATGACGGTACGCCATTACCGCCATTACCGTACGGTAAGCCGGCGCTGCTAAAACTCCCTACTAAGGACTCGGACAGGGACACACAAATATTAACGGTACGACGGAGCAGCGACATGCTATCTTGCTAGTCCAGCTGCCGAAGAGGGATCACCACTTTCACGTGACTTCCGAATTCGATACGTAGTTAAAAAAAGGAAGAGAGAGAGCGAAAAGTGCGGAAGGCACGCAGGGAGGTTGACTGGAAAAATATTTTCCAGTTTTGCTATCCTGCACTGAGGAAAGGGTAAGGGGAGACAGAAATGACAGAGAGAGAAGGGTAGCTAACTCACACTCACTCACACACACACACACACACACTCACACACACACACACACAAAGGGCTTTTTAATGAAGTTCCCTTTTTCGCACACCGGAAACTCCCCACTCGTGCAAGCCATTCCTTAAGCTCCCCATCCTTAGGTGCGGTACGCTGTCAAACGCACAACACACACGAGCCTGTGCTTGGAAAGTTCGATGGCAATTTCGCACGACACCCACACGACTTACTTAGCCGTAACGCAGCAAGACGGAGCACTCTAAAGCCGCAGGCGAGCTAGTCGCCCAGTTTCTTTTCCCGACACCCTTTGAGGCTATACGAAGCTCGCTGGCTCCGCCACCCACGCGCATCGAGCGAGCAACCGCGGCTTCTCAAAACACACGACTATACATGAGATATCGCTCCCTGAGTTAGCTCTTTTTTTTTTTTTTTCGCTAAGATAAAGGAGGAATGCCATAACCCTCAACGACGGAAAGCGCGATATGAGAAGCAGCGGGGGTAGGGGGGTGTAAGCGGGTCATTAGGATCTCGCATCAGTGCAGCGGACCCCTTCTTCTTCGACAGCGTTGCCGGCGCACGGCGCAGGTTTTCCCATATGCGGGGTAATGGCCTGTGCAACCCCGCTATTTCGGGAGCCGCTGATGCGGCACACACACACCGAGGCCACCAAAGAGACATAAAAGAGATGAGAGAGAGAGGAATCGGTGCCTGAGGAGGGAAAGGCCGGGAAGTGTGCGAGCAACCCAGCAGCAGCAGCAGCAGCAGTACCACACTTCCCTCGCGCGGCTGAGGCTCAGCGCGGGCACCAGAAGACGACCGCAGAATGGCGGCGGCTGCGGACGAAGAAGCTCTCCCCCGATCGTCGTCGCTCTCGCTCTAAAACCCGCTCTCATCTCTCTCTCCTTCAATGCGGAGCTCCCGCGCCATCACCGTCCATCGAGGCCGCCGCTGCATGGGAATGAACGAGCCGGCGGGCGCACGCGCCCGCCACGCGCCGAGCATCAACGGGAGCGTCGTTGGCGTCGCACGTTTCCATCGCCGACGACGTTAGGTCCTAGGCCGGCCGGGCTCAGAGAGAGAGAGAGGGTCTGGTACACGTACGGGGACCGACGATGCTCGGGTGACCCAGCTCGTCAGAACGTCCACGAGTGCAAAAAGTGCAGGGAGGCTACAACAATGACGGAAAGAGGGTAGGGGGGGGGGGAGAAAGGGGGCAGCGCCAATTACGGCACGTGCGTCAACGCGGCGACCCCGCCCGCCGTGCGGTATGGGTCTCTTCCAAAGGGGGGCGCGCACACACACACGCAGTGGAGAGTAATAAAGCGGCAGGAGCGGGCGAAGAAGAAGGAGGGAGGGGGTGAAACGGCCCATCATCATCGCACTTCGCCGAGATGAAGCACATCGGAGAGAGCCGCACGGCCGGCCGCCCACACAATCCCCATCAAAACTCCCATCGTCCTCCTCCGGATAGTCGCGCACCTGAGTATTATTAGATGAGATGGAGCGACGAGGCTTGCAGACCCCCACGGCGACGCTATCGTGCTCTATGGGGCAGGAAACGCGCGCGCATCAAAACGGGGAAAAAAAAAAAGAAAAAAAAGACGCATTCTGACTTTTTTCTTTCTTTCTTTACGTTTAGCTGGGACTCGTTGCAATCGGCGACAGGATGAAATGAGATGATAACGTCCATTCCTCAAGAAAAAAAAAGAAGAAGAAAAAAGCGACGAAGAGAGAACGTAGAAACACCGAAAGCCACTGGGAAAGAAAAGAGAGTTCAATTACGTGCACGGAGTCAGGTTGGAGGACATTGCACACACGCGCGCACATTAAGACAAACAAACCGCGGACACATCAGTAGCGTTCCGCTGTGGCGCTGTGTTCCACCATGGAAGTTACACGACACAGAGACTTTCATCTTACGCGGTGCAGAAAAACGCAGGCGAAGCAACATACATTCATAACGAAAGCCAGAAAGCAATAAAGGAAAATATGACGGGCGAGACCAAACGGGTTGCCACCGGCTTTGGACCCTGCATTGAGGAAGATGACGACGGTCTGCAGGCCAGGAGAGCGGTGTTGCACTTCTTTTTTTTTTTTTTTTTGAAGACGTCTCGGCTGTCAGACAGTCCTTGATTACACGGCGCACGCTGTCATATTACATCGTTCACCAACCGTTGTTTCCTTCGGGGCAGCGTCAAAATTTTCCATTGATGAATAACCACTCGCTCAGACGTAGTACACCGAAACATGTATGCGCAAATAGAACAGGCTTAGCGCCTTAAGGGGGAAAAGACGGATGAGCAAGCAAGTTCGGCGTTAGAATCGGGGACGGAGGCAGCACGTATATCCCAAACATGGCCGCTGATTTCCTTCGCAAAACTTCCGTCTCCAAAACGCTCAAATTCGTTGCCGGTCTTGCACCACACCGTCCTCTGTATAAAAAAAAAAATAATAAACGAAGAAAGCAGTCTGTCTTTCAGGACAAGGCGCGCCGGATCTGTTCCCTGTCCGGGGCGACCACCGCGGTCCGCCGAGCCGAAGAGGACGCCTCTTCCTCGAAACACTGCCTATTCTGCAGCCGCCCCTAGGCAGAAGAGAAAAGAAAGATTCCCTCCCATCTAAGACAAAAGCAGACGTCCGAAAAAAAAAAAAAAAAACACCCACGGAGGAAATGTGTCCACCACGTGATCGAGCGAGAGAATAGAGGAGTGACATGAGTAGCAGCAACAACGAAACGAACAGGGCGGCACCAGAACAAAAGAAAGAAAGACTGAAGAAGAGCAAACAGGGGAGAACAAAAGAAAGAACGGAAAGATTGAAGAAGAGCAGGAAGGACGGCGGCCAGCAAAGCACTCGCGGGGGAGGCGGTATTCGTACACGCCGACCGCTTGTCGTCCGGGGCCAGCGGCGCTCGGAATCGAGAAGGGGCGGAGAAGAGAAGGAGGGGGGGACCCGAACACCGCGGAGCTGGAAAAACCGCGCTCGAACCACAGGCCCGGCCGGGAATTTTGCTCTCGTTGTTTTATAGGACCCGGATGACGATGGCAGAAGGAAGGAGAAGCGGAGCGGTTGTCCGTAAAGGGGGAGCGGCGGATGACGCAGACGGGAATAAAGCAAAAAACAGGGAAACGAACGAACGAGCCCTTGCGTTACGTTCACTCTCCGTTCTTGTCCCAAACGCACAGCCCGAGGCAGCAGCAGCAGCTGAAGCGAGCTCCGAAAATGCACGGACGAACGAGGTGGCAGAGAAGGAGACCAGGGGAAGGAAGGCACACACACACGCACGGACGGCCATCGATTTCGGTGCTGCGGGGCTGCTGCGATCCATCAGGGGGAGGAACGCGGGAAGGGCCCGGGGAAGGACGGGATGACCATTCCACCCTCGTCCCCACTCTCCCTCCATTTCGCACCCACTGGACTCTCTCTCCTTCCTGTAACCTCCTCCTCCTCCCCCACGAAAACCTCCCCGCGTTCGGACCGAGGGCCTGCTCGGCGTGCCAGCAACGAGCTCGCTGCGTCAGCGCGCCTCGGACGGGCTCTGGTCCGGTATGCGTAGCGGATAGCAGACGACACCGCACGGCCTCAGCGAAGCAGACGAAAAGAAAAAAAGAAAGGACACACGATGGAAGGGGCCCGGTAATGTCCGACTGCTGGTGCGGCAGGCCGCGCGGGGAAAAGGAATCGACCCTGTCTCGATCTGAAACGACGCTATTTATATATTTACGCCTCGACCAGGGCTCCCCGTCCGTGGCGACCGGTCCATACGTCGTCGACGTCGATGAGACACGCGATCGATGAGTGTCCGCGCATGGGTGGTGCCCGAATCGGCCATGCCCGCCTTACGGCGGCATGTGTCAGACAGATGCAGCCTGTATGCAGCCGCGACGTTCTGCCGACAAAGCGCTACACGTCACAAGGGCTTCGATATTCCCGCAGTAGACGCGTTTTTGTTTCCGCAGGTTCGTTGAACCAGGACTGTGGCGGAGCTCGCAGGACTATTTCGCACTATGGTCCAAAAACGTGGACGAGTCTGCGCTGAAACTGTAAGCAGCAATCCTAGCGATCGCAGCGTGTTGGTAGCAAACGAATCTGAACAAAAATGCTCGCTCGTGTGGCCTCCATCGTTCTCTATAAACTCGTTCTGTAGGTTTGCCGAGAAGAGAAGATAAAGGATGCACGCAGCAGAGTCTAAAATGCAAAAGGTCACATTTCCACGGGGGATGGTAATAGGCTCAAAGTATCGCCGCATTGCTCGCCAAACTGTCGCGTAATTGCGACAGCGGAAACGGACGCAGCAAAAACAAAACAGCAAATAAACTGTCTCTCGGGGACATTCTTCCGCTGAGAAAAGCAAGCAAAAAGCGCCGCGGCGGCATCACACTTAGCTCGGCCCGGGTCGTTCAACCCGAGAGGGCGCTGCGTTAATCTATACTAGTATACCAGTTCCACGTATGATCAATGATAACTGAACCTTAAGGACGAGGTGAAGGAGGGGGTTCTAACTGCCCCCGAGGGATGGTAGAACGGGTCCTTCGGGAGCAAACAACATCGACGAAGGCAGGCATCCGGAAACGAAGAAGTTTACGTGCTTCTTCCAGGACCTAGGTGGTCATGCTACTGTACAGTAACGAAAACTGTAAGAAGCCGGGCAGCGACGAATCGTGGCGGAAAACATTAAAAGCGTGCAGCGAAGTGGACACCAGGGATAGGTACCAAGTTACCGGCAACTCAGGCAGTTTCGAATCGTTCTAGCAGACTGGTGCCGACATCCCAGGTGCGAAAAAAAAAAAATGATAAAGGAACACTGTCGCATAGGACAGGCACAAGATACACGCATTAGTTCAGAGGTAACTGCCCCCCTAGTGGCCTGTCCATTTCGACTGCCGCTGACTGGCTAGAGCTCGAGCACACAAGCTGGCTCAAGGGGATCCAACGGCTTCCGATCTCGGAGACCGTGCGGTCAGTCTGATTCTCTGGTGACTTCAGGCAGAAGTAGGCATGTCCTGTGGTTGAACAGTTACAGAATGGCTCCCCGGACGTCTGTACCACTGAGCCTGGCCAACTACATCAAAGAAAAGCTTTGATCTACCAAGGCTCCAGCAGATCCCCGATGGGCAAGGTAGTTGCATCGTCGGTTCTAAAATACTGACTACTGCAAAACAAGCACGTGTTCTAAACGTTTGAGGCCACTGGTGTTACGAATGACTCTTCTTTCTTCTCATTGGATGGAGCTCCCGAATAACACAAATGTGGTACGCTGGAGTGACGAAACGGATACCGCAAATTCAAACGAAAAGTAGGACGACGTGCATCCTCCATACCTAACAGGAAAGATACACAGAAAACAAAAATAATAAAGGCGACCAACGCCAGAAGGAGATAGTCCACAAGCCCTACTGTACATTGAAGTGCAATCAAGGAAGGCGATCCAGTGCAATCAAAGATGGCGATCCCGCTGTTCTACGGCGCCCAAGGGCGGGTGGCCACTAGAAGGCGTCAGCAAAAGCAGAAGTAGCTCAATGTCGTCGTCTGCTCGCGCCACAATCGCGTGCTCTTGATCACGGAACTCGGTGAAGCACACTGAGCACAAAGCGAACAGCGAACCTTTCCACCGGCCCAAACCGAAACTCACGAAGCCCCACACACTGCACGGAACCTTTCGACAAGAACGGATCGCACAACATTCGGGGGCGATCGAGGAGCACGAAGCAACAGCAGCAACAACGGCTGGGGCGACGAAACGTCGGAATGCAGTCGGCCGGGGTGCTCTGGCGAAGCGAGCCGCCGAGCAAGCCACTTGCGCGAAGATGGCGACCGGCGGCGGCGGCACAACCGTGGATCAACAACCGGTCGGTGTCCGGAGGCTCGATCGCCTTGACACCCCGCGGTGAAGAACAAGTAACCTAACCCCCCTTCCTTCCTTCCTGCTGTCTTCCTGGCTTCTAATGATGACCAAAGGCGACCCGCCGCCACTCAGAGCTGCTCCCCGAGCGACCGCGGAGGGAAGGCGAACCCGTCCAGTGTAACGTCGCTTGTGCAAGAGGTACACCCTTGCACGCACACGCTCGAAGCCGAGACCTCGAGCATCAGCGGCCGCAGCAGAAGCAACAACGGCCCTTGGAACCGTCATGCCACTGCCAACCCGACTCCGGCGAGCTAGGCCTAACAAGATGCGCAGAACCGTGACCCCGCGGAGAGCGCATCTCAAAGCGGCGGCGGCGGCGGCGGCTCAATGCGCAACGTCTTATCAAACGACGGGCACGAGCTTTCCCCACTTAGCTCGTTAAGGCCTTTGCTTTGTCTCCCTCCCTCCCTCTCTCTCTCACACGCACACACGTATACTAAATCGCGAAGGCAATCACTGCCCATTAGACGCTGCACCGCGGGTTCCGCTCGCCTAACGATCAGCGATACATTGTTTGCGTCATCAGTACAACGACGTTTAGTCTATTTAATGATAAGCCTTTCCAGGCTCAGCAGAACTGTATATGCAAAAACAACAACAACAATTAATATTATTATTATTACAGAAACACGCGCGCTGCGCCTATGCAGCGCCTTCACGGCGACAGTTACGACGCAATGGACAACCTGGTACACAATGCACTCACATACAACTGCACACTTCTCGGACTCAGCAGTGCGACCATAGTACAGGCACGACAATCACCGTGCACTATAAAGCTAACGGGACTGCGGGCATCAAACTTGCCTGCTTCCATCCCAGCAAAACATAGGCACTCGAATCCATAACGCTACAGTTGCTACAGTTGCGCAACGCAACCTCCACGCACTGTGTAGCGACACGGTGGGCAGGTTCCGTAGTTCGGTCACCTCATCACGTGACGACAACGTATATACGTTCTCATATACGCCCCCGACGCGCGCTAGGCGTCACGCGCGTCACGAATCCCGCGGAGGCGTGGTCCTACGACGACAGCGTCGAGCGCCGTCTTTAGGTCGCGAAAAAAAAAAAAAAAGAAAACATTTATTATGACGTACTTATCGCGACGCACGAAAATAACAAAACGCGGCTGTATTCGGGGCGCGCGACAGTTTGTTCCAAAACGCGCGCAGTATAACAATACGCCGTGCGCGCTATACCACCACCAAATGTTGCAACTCGGCACGACGACTCGGCGATTGAACAAAGACCGCGCGAACCCGAGGATTGCTCGATTACGAAATCATCCACGGACAAAGAGAGAGAGAGAGGGAAGGAATACCACGCTGGAACAATTACGCTCTGTAGTAACCATAAGTCAGCACGTAGAGGATGCAAATAAGCTTCTTATAAAACTGATTCACTGCCACACAAGCCAGCAGGAAGCGGCAGAAGAAATGTAAATCAAGACGCATGCAAACTACATCACAGAGGTTTCCTTACACAACTGATACAGCCGCTAAAAGTTTAATTTGCTTTGTATGTCGGCGACGTACAGACGAGGCAGGCTCTCATTGTGTGTATGTATATATATATATATATATATATATATATATATATATATATATATATATATATATATCGTTAGAGGAGACGGCTCGCGTCCTTCGCCTTTCCCACATGACAGCTTACGCGGCAAAACACGGCAGAGAAATGCCGATTGCCTCCAGCTTCCGAAACGCTCCTTCGGCACAGTCGTCGTCGCCAAAAAGGACAGCGACGCAAAGTCAACGTGGAACTGCCGGGTAAAACACACAGCTCGCATAAATATGAAACAAAAATAATAAGGCGAATGCGAAAGCGAAGAAGGAGGGTACGGAGAACGAAGTGCGCAAGGACAACCTCGCCTTCTCGCGAAGAAGAAAGAGGAAGAAATGAAATGGCAACGCCACACGCGGTCCGTGCGCGTGCCAAACACAACACGCACCGCATTCAGGCACGTGGAGATTTATACAACCATGTTTCCGGCGCCTTCTCCTCTCTCATTCTTTATTGCCCTAGTGCCAAAAGATAATCCGACCGAGAGGTGGGAAAGCGGAGCGGCCATTTCACGATGAAATGAAACGAACGAACCTTTCCGTGACGACAGCCAACGGTCGCACGTTACCAAGGCAAAGCAAGCAACGAGATCGACAGAAGATTAAACTAGAAGGAAGAGCACTGGGACACCACGCCCTGCGTACCTAGAGGCCTTTAAAGCACACAAACACGCACACACACACAAGCACGTCATAACGCGAGCCATATAACACGACACAACGACGTATACTAGAGTGCATTGCTCTCAATTCGCGGCTGAGCCTCGCGCGAGGCGGGAGAAAGAAAAAGTGGAGCGGCTATAAACAACGGTCGCGGCGCCGCAGGGGGGGAAGAGAAAACGCGGGCGACGAACGAACGAAGACTACGACGACGACAACAACGCCCATTTCTCGTATCGCGCCTTATATTTTGCGCACTCGTACGTGCACACGTCGCTATCTGCAAATGAACGAGGAAGAAAAAAGAGAGAAAAGAAGCAATGCCGGTGGTCGCATCGTCATCGCTAGCTTCGTCGTCGACGACGGCGACACAGGGGGAGGCGGCGGCCAGAGTCGTCGGTGGCGACTGGGAGGGTCGTAAATTACGGCGCGGATGGAGAACGGCCAGCAACCACCGCCGCAAAACATCGAAAATGCGAGCGCGGGGACTACGAGACGCTGGGAAACTCCGCAGGCCCTTTGCGCCTTCTGCCCCCACAATGGCGGCGTTGGCGAATGAACACTTGTTCCTTCCGGTTCCAGCCCCTCCCTTCTCCTCTGAGGCGATGAAGAACTGGGGCAAAGAAGAAATGAAATACGGGACGGGGGGCATCGTCGCAAGAATAGAAGCCGCGCCGCAGAAAAAAAGCGACGCGATAACACGCACCGGCCCGACCTTCTTCTTATCCCTACCTCCTCTCCCCGCCCGAGTCTTGGGGACAAGTGCCGCGATCTGTCAGAAGGAGGGCGAGGCCGGACAAAGATGGCAGCCGAACTACTCCCTTCCCCCCCCTTATTGCACAGATGTTCGAGCGCGCACTGAGACCTTACAATATACACGGTCGCGCAACTAGTCGCAGAGGCCTTGAGGGGCTCCCCAAGTAACCAACCTCCACAAGGTTTAGCGCCGCGTTTTATCGCGAAAAATGGCCGAGTCTTCGCGGCCACCTCGCAATGAAAGAGAGCACCTACGTGCAGCTGTGCCGCTATACAGACACAGCTACACATCGGTCGAGGATAACCACGTATGTCGTACAAAAGCGTCCGCAAGCAAAAAATGACAAGACAGCTCGAGGGGGTGTTCGTTCGCGCCCCATTAATTCTGGCGTCGCTGCGGCGCAAAAGCGTAGTCACGTCGAACCAGTCTTCCGACGCGCCGTTATTCTAACTGCCAAGAGCGTACGGAGCGGGTGGCTTTAACGTTGTGTTCAAGACAAACACAGCGCGCCTGCTTCTTCCTGGTTAACTAATTAGGTCGTTCGGGTCGTTTGAGCGAACAGCAGCGTCAGACGTGGGAACGAGAGTTCCGTGTTCTTTCTTTCTTTCTTTTTTTTTTTTTGCCAGGCCTCGCTAAGCACCACCTCCGTGTCACCATGCCACTCATGTCTCACACGAGACTGCAAAACTGAACACCACCAAAATAAGGTACGAGAACGACACCCAGGGAAATGTACTGGAAAGGAACGTTTTGTGCTCGCTGTGTCACCACGGAGAAGGCTACGAGAATGAGTCACGTGACAATATTGAAGACTAGTCATAAAAAGAATTCGAGGAAGAGAACCTTGGGAAATGGGCCATGTGTCGCGTGATCCTTGAGCAGTACAGATTCATGTATGGTCAAGCGCCACTACAGGTTACAGCGGCCAAACCTTCTCGAGACGTCCGACAGAATCGACCAACACATCGATTAAAAACAACAAAAGGACAGAGCACATGAAGTGTCTGCCATGTCTCCGTCCAGTGGTCTGTTCCGTTTTTTTTACTGATGATACATCAAATCAGGGAGTCAGTATTATTCGACCTACAGGCGCTGTCCAACTCATCGCTGACCCTTCAAGAGGCTCCCTTACTTCACCCATGGAGACAGTGCTTGTTTTTCTCTAGGATAAGTTCAGCTCGTGAGGCGTGCGACGTAAAACGAAACGGATGTCGACATGGCACGGCAAACAAGTTTGAGCAACCTAACAGTCTCGACGACTGCGTTGCCTTCGAGCGAACAGGTGTTGCTGTGATGACAGCAGGCCACTTCCCAGTCGCTGTGAACGGTCCAAATGCTTTTATTTAGAAGCAGCCGAAAGTATACTGCTAAGACTACCACCTTTTCTTTAGTAAAGGAAGCTCTATCACACCTGGGCAACAAGACGGCAAAGAAAACAACCTTTCTTTTAAAAAGAAAATGTACATTTCTATCGATGCGGCACCTTTCCACCACCGTGGATCTTCATGGCCGGTTATTCGTGGTACCTGTCTACGTCTATGTCCGCAGAATCATAACATAACAAGCGCGAACTTGAGTGTGGATAGCTTGCACGAGCTTTCAAACGCAACCAATCTAACTGGTTGCTACATATCTAGCTTACCTGTCTAGCAATAACCTAGCAACTATCTTGTAGGTAGTTCATATCGGCCCGTGCCGTGTTTTCTTGTACATCTTGTGCCCGATTTGCGACTGGAAGTTTACGAGTATAAAGCAACAGTCACAGCAAAGACCTCTTCCACAGTCTAGATATTTACCAAGTTTCCAGATAAGTAGCACATAATTATATCGTGATCATCGAGTCGTTAGACGGGACCCAAACACTGCCGAGAAACAAGAGGGGGGGGACTGATAAAAAAAAAAAAGTTAAGAACTCCACATGGCACGGTGTCACTTCTCAGTGTGGTGGGAAACGGCCCAGATGTGACCCAGACAAGGAGGAGGAACACAGACGAGTCTGCTCGTCAACACGCTTTCACCGCCACCAGCCGACGACGAGGGCGTACAGAACGCACCGCTGCCCGCCGCAAGCGCCTGCCACGCAACAAACCTCCTCCTACCAACACCAACAAGGGCGTACAGGCGAACCACCTCACACACACCAACCAACGGACGACCCCAGGAACGCAAGCCTCCCTCTGTTCATTACGCATCTTTTGCTTTCCCGCCGAGGTCTGGTCGAGGTCTCCCATACGCCCTCGCAACACCGGCAGCAGCAAGGAACGACGACGCGTTGTGCTCCGTCTCACAGGAGACACGCCAGCGCAAAGCTCGCCTCGGCTAGGCTATGGCGGACGAAACAACAACACAAAACTAACGTCAAAAAGAAAAGTTCGCGAGAAATTCGGGAGGGTACGAAAAGGAGACCATATGGGCGCAGTGCTGCAAGCACAAACGCGTTCCTTTCGTTCAACCCCGCCAGAAGGTTTCTCGACGCCTTCCTTCTACCAAGACGCACGCCCCGACCACCGCACCCACCGTAGACGCAAAAGCCGAGACTGCCGAGTGAATAAAGAAGAAGACGAAGAAAATGAGATGGCCAAGACCAGGAGCCCTACGATCTGCCCAACAACGACCCTTCTTCTTTCTGAATAGCACCACATTGTGGACCGCATCATTGTGCACGGTTCCTGGTGACGTGTACGGAGCAGGGCGGAACCGCCGTCGACAGTGACGCATGCGCTGATCCAGCCTCTCCCCCATCAACAGGAGAAAGCGGCGCGCATAGATATGGACCCTCCCCGTTCTCCTTTGAGTTTATAGTTAAGTTCACCCCATACGCCCGCCTATTCGCACCAAGTGTACAACACTGCTTCGAAGCGAAAAACAAAAACAAGCAGAAGACGGCATAGGCGACAGGCAGGGACATGTCTGGAGGATCCCAGAAACCAGATGTCACACTGCCGCCGCGACAGCGCGCCAGATCGCGAAAGGGCATTCGCTCCTTCCGAGACGGCGCCGCTGCTACATGGAGCAGCAAGAAACGGACACGGGTATCAGGGAGACCATATTGGATAGACGTGTGCAAGTGAAACAAACAAGACGTCCGCTCTGCCGCTGAGGGCGACGTCCGGGAACGGCAAGTAGATTGGTGGAGTGGGTAGAGGGGCGCCCGGCGCCGTCGTACTGGACGAGGCCCAGGCTGGAGCCGGGACTCACTCATGCAACCCTTCGGGTACAGGCGGCTTCCTTGTCAGCCGTTAAAACGCGTTGACGCCCTGACGCACACCACCCTTAAGCGGGCAGTCATGGTGGAGACCGAATAAAGAATCATTACACGACTTCCTTTCGAACTGGTCTTGCCCATTATCAGACCCGCGTCTGCTCCGAAGACACCAGCCGGATGCCGAGCACGAGTACTTCTGTTGTTGCAGGACATCCCACAAGCACAGAACATTGGCAGATGTTTTTAGTTCTGAAAGTTCCTCATCTTGCCAGGAGCTATCAATACATGTTACACTCACCTGGACACATCTGCGCATTTCTACCACCCGTGGATGTGTGGAAGCGACGCTTTTGCTTCCACCGACCACGGACATCACGAACCTGTCCCTTATGGCGTTGACGTATCTGATCAGACGTTAACTCGGCGGGCGTACGTAGTGATCGCGTTTCTCCAGCACAGTGAAAGGTTATCCCAAGTACCTCGCAAAACAATCTATTACGCGGAACCCGATTGGCAGCGATATGCCGCCGCCATCTCGTTTTCTTCGCTGGTTTACGAACGCCTTCTTGACATTAATCTTAGAGCGAAGGCTTCGTTCGCATACACAAGGGACCTCCGAGGCAGCCTTGTCGACGAGTAAAGAAACAAAAGAGAAACAGACTACGCGCGAGTGGGCAGTAATAAATAGGCTACACGCATTCACGTAACGCGGAAACTGGAGGCGCCCGAGCAAGCAACATATGTACACCGCGTACAGGGAGAAATGAAAAACCAACCACGGGACAAGCAGGGAGGGGAAATGGAACGAAAGAAAGAGCAATCGCGAGATCACACGCGGCCGTCGCACATATATGCATACGCCCCCGGAAACAGCTTTGGAACCGCAAGAAGGGTTGCCCGCTAGCCAAGCCAAGCATGCCAGCCAGCCCGGTGTAGCAGAGCACACACCCACACACATACACGGAGCGCTGCTGCGCAAGCGCAGCAGACAAGTGACTCAACGCGGAAGCAGCGATAGCGACGACGGGGTGGCGACAAAAGAACTTTTTCCGATCTCAGAGGAGGGCGGCGTTTTTTCTTCTGCCGCCCGCAACACGGCTTCCTTTCGCTGCTGCTCTTGGCACGGAACCAACTAGTGAGTGAGCTACGGCGAAGGAGAGAGCCCTGCTGGATCCTTACGTTCCATACACGACGACGTCATCAACGCGAGAACTTCGCGCAGCGAAGCAAGGAAAGCTACGGTGGCCTCTTCTGTACTTTGTTATAAACGCAGGCAGAGACGAATGCGCGCAGAAAAAGGTCACATATGACAGCACACCCTGCGCGCCCGCGTGTTATTTCACGGCCGCTACACAGAACACACACCGTGCGTGTGTTCTATGTTGCGCCCGTGGTTATTTAAACCAACGTTACTGGATGGGGACAGTTGGAAAACTCGCGCGAGGAGGTGGCCGCAGATCGTCGCCCATTCCAGGTGTCGCTGGCATCGCTTTGCGACCACGTCACGTGACCCTCTCCGCGGCGCAGCCGGCGTCGCGCGGAGCAGACGAAGCAGCGACGCGTCTATCACGGCGTGAGCTTGCAGACGATATTTTTTTTCTGCTGCTAATAAAGATGAATGCTCATCGTTAAGTAACCTAAATATTAATAAAAGGTGCGGCTCGTTGTTTCGTGACAGACCTTGTCCATTAAATTTCAACCATGCCAGAGCAGACGACATCGTTTACGTGGTTCTGCTTTCTGGAGAGAAAGCAGACGGTGACTCCGAACAAGCAATTGTGCGCGGCAGATTTTCGCTCCCTTCGGCAGAACGGTCGGCATGCCTAGGTGTGCTGTGCCAGGCTGTCGGAGCGGATACACATCAGCAACGTCGGCAACGTCAAATGATGTGCCCTACGTACAGCGACACTTTTTCAAACCACCGAAGGACCCGAATGTGCTGAGGGAGTGGAGCAATGCGGCAGGACGCGCAAACTTCGAAGTTACGCCGAAAACATATATCTGTGACCTTCACTTTGATGGAGCGGACATTTGCACCTCCTTCCAGCATGTTGCGAATGGCCAAACAGTCTCGATTCCGCGAGGACGGTGGGGCCCGGGATAAACAAAGGTGCGGTACCGCGACACTTTGTGAATTGTGCTGAGCATGCTTTGAAGCTTTGCGTAGAAAATGTCGGCACGAATGCGGCAAGCATGCTAGTGACCGAAGATGACAGTACCTCCGTGTTTCGGAGCGAAAGTGAGACGTGCGCGGAAATGTTTGAACGTGGAAACAGGGCTGCCTCAAATGCTGAAATCATGGAAGTCACCATGAAAGAAAGCTGCACAGTTGAACATTGGTTTGGTGGCACAAAAGACTTACCCATGTATGGAGCGTGGTGTTCAAGAGGAGCCAACTTTAATTCTAGCCACAGTGCAAGAGACGATGAAGCAAGGAAAGAAGCAGCAATTGGCAACGTATGAAAACCTGCGGGAGACTATCAGCGCGAAGCTTTCGGAGGTTTGCTCGCCTGGAGTAAGTTCAGCATCCCACTCGGGACCAACACCGCTTCCGGACCACGGATATGCTTTGCCAGCAGCATAGGAGTGCGTCGTGTATTATCTCTGCGGATACATTGTGCATTCATTTCTGAAGCACGTCGACTATGTTGCTTGCATAAGCAGCATCCAATCAACAAGCACTCAGTGCCCCGCTTCACTGCTGACGTTGGCAAGAGAATTCAGGAGCGGAAGCCTCAAGTACCCCTCTACAGAACTTTACACAATGTTCAAACGCGTCGAAGAAAAACTGTCTCTCGTGCTAGAAGAAAACCACTTGTGCGCCGACATGTTTTGGGATGCGCTGGGTGTCATCAAGGACGGCGATGTCCCAAGCGTTAGTTGTTCAATTCATAAGGACACCCTGACATTGGATATTGTACACGCATACGTTGTTTTGAGAATGCACTTTTTTACGAGAGATATTTGCAAGAAGCTGAGTGCTTCTGGCAGGGTGTCTTCTGCAAAAAAGAAAGCCAGACTTCTCTAGACTATGCAGCAAGAAAATGCAGTGATTTAACAGTCAAATGATATCAAGTAAAAAAAAACTAAGAATCTTGAACAAACGTCTTTGGCGCCATTATTTTACAGCTATTGCACAGCAACAAGCACAGACCTCAGTGAATTAGGTGCTGTAATGTGCACAAGTGAACATCGGCACAGCAGCAGATACCCTATCAGTCGAGTTCCACGTAGAACAGAGCCAGCTTACCGGCGACACGTGTCCATATGGTTCTAAATTTAGGTATTCGAACGTCGAGCTAAAATGACGCCGTTCTTTATAATTCGATTGTATTCCTCCCTTCATTAGGAGGGGATGAAGAGATGAAGGAGCTTGGATATCTGCTCAATTGCTATTCTGCGTTCCTAGTCGTGCACATTCATTACGTTTTCCAATCTGAAAGACAATATTTGCACTTAATACATCATAAATAGTTGAATCTGCAGAATTTACAAACTATACTGTCACGTGATCGTGACACTCGATGCACTCGAGACGAAGCACGCAGGACTCAAGGTGACGTCAGGCGAACTGTTTATTGGGCGAACTTGTGCCCAGCAAAACAAGGCTATTCACAATTCACAGCAACATCGGCGTGAACAGTCGTCGGTAGACGGAAAGGCTGACAAACGGCGCAGTGCGTCGGCTTTTATACACATGGCTTAACGCGTTCTCGCATTATCTCTGGAATTCCAGAAGTTACTCAAGTGTGCGCGTCAGCATGCGAAGTTTCAGGAATTGTCGACACGATTCCCGAAGTGACATGCAAGATAAACGCGGCTTGCGTTGTCGTAACAGAAAGTGATAACTGCGCTAGCCGCGAACAATCAAAGCAAGCGCGCGATTCACAGGACGGTGATAACGGCGTTCACGAAAACAACCGCCCGTGGCATTCACAAAAGTACATGCTGACTGTTACAAGACATCCTGTTAAAATTTGTTTGTACCTCTACCTTGTTTTCTTCTGCAACAGATCGCTGTGCTGGGAACAAGGAACAAAAAGAAAAGAAAACAGTGAGTTCTCTCATGAGATATACATCATCACGTTATTCTCCCTGAAAGCCACACACCTAACGCACCGCAGCATAAATGCTGCGGCATGGTATAAAATGAAAACATGCGCAAATTTTTAGCATTCGCGACTGTTTCAATTGTAACGCTTTCTGTCGCTCTCAAATGAGAGCATGCTTTTATAGAAAACGCTCAATGTACGAACTGCACATGCAATGCGATCTCAAAAAGTCTTCCAGGAATTTTCAATCTATGCTCTGGCAGGCAACAATTCTTCAGGCAAGCACAAACTCATCACATCGACACACCCGTGGAATGCAGTCAGCACCATCAGCACGTGGCAAAGCGAACCATTCAGACTTCGTGCCGAGCTCCAAGCTGTGTCCACCTTCATCTACGCAATGGTTGATACAGGGAAGCTCTCAATGGGCATCCGCTAACCAGATTCCTCGAGATATGAAGTGCTGCAAGTAGGCCGCGCCGTCCTTCGGAGGCAGTGCGCGGAACAGACGACGAGCAGACGACGCACGACGCGAAACACGTCACGTGAACAGGGCGCAAAACGATCGCAGCGCCCCCACCTTTTGGGAGACAGCGAGCGGCCACGCCGCTACCGTAGCGATCCCGTGCAGTTTTCCAACTGCCTCCATCCAGTAACGTTGTTTAAACCATAAGTTTCCGACCGGAGCACATCCGAAGAAGGATCAAGGTGGCGGTGGTCCAAGTTCTTCAGACCAGCTGAACCAATGAAAGGCCAATATCTGTATTCCCTTTGCTTCAAGGTATTGCTCGGCATGCCTCTAGGTACGTTGTATCCCAACACGATGGCCGACCGGCAAGGTGAACCATGAACCATGGCCACCACTCACGTTGTCCGTCGCAAGTAATACACCCCACCCGTACGTGACTGCGTGACAGAAGCACAGGTATCGCACACTTTCAGATTCTGTCCATGCTTCCGCTTACAAGCCAATCGGAGAACGCGTAGTACTTAGCCGTCTCGCAGGAAGAGATGAACACAACAACGACTTGAACGATTCAGCGCGGTTTTTCTGAGTGTGCGCGGGTCCCGAATAGCGCCATGACTGCATTTATGTCCACGAAAGATGAATTCGTGAGTGGCGCGCTGGATGGACAAGGAAAGGCGCGAAACCACGTCCGCACGATGGCTTGTACTAGTCTTCTAGAGGAGAGGCACCGGTATACCGACGGTAACACGTCAGCAGCGGGCCTAGCTAGCAGCGCAACTCCTTCCCAAGGCGTTGCTGGCTCGCGCACTGACTCCAGAAGAACCCCGGAAATAGAACACGAGATACAAAAACGAAAAGGGCAAAAAAAGAAAGAAGGAAGGAGCCGGTAGCAACGAAGGTCTACGGAAGCTCGGCCCACCTGCCGGGCAAGCCGACACAGGGCGCCGAAGACGCCAACGCACGCGCGCTAACAGGCCACCCGCAGCGCGCGGGCGGCCTGCACGACGCTCGTGTCATTCTTTACCATCATTGTTAAACTATCTTCGATCCAGTAGTTCTCACTGACTGATTGATTGATTAGTTCTTCTGCTTGACAGACGTATGTTTTCGGAAAAAAATTTCATTTCACTTTTAAGCGTCGTGTTTTCCTTTGATTACCACTATTTTTCATTGTTGCCGCCACACGCCAATCACGTGAGGCTACGGGCCAGCCAAGCCGCTTATTGGCAGCATTCTATTTCTTTATTTTTGTCGTCCCCCATATGTGTAACTGCACGTGACGGAAATATTTATTTTAATTCGAAGGCTGCTCCAAAGTGGCAGTAGATGTAATGGAGGGTGCTTTACGTACAGCAACATATACTCAGGCGACACGTGATGCGACGCAGTACAGAGCCCCGGTAAGAAATGTACACAACGCGTCCCACATAAGACATAGCCTCCGAGATCTGTGACGGCCTCGGAGACGATCGACAGGGACGTCCGAAGTAGGAAGTGGACGG
The DNA here is from genome assembly GCA_013339685.2 of Hyalomma asiaticum. Classification (NCBI taxonomy): domain Eukaryota; kingdom Metazoa; phylum Arthropoda; class Arachnida; order Ixodida; family Ixodidae; genus Hyalomma; species Hyalomma asiaticum. The sequence continues at coordinate 47,978,702 of CM023484.1, forward strand.
CCGACATGCGCCAACAAGCAGTTCACTTCGAAGCTATGTGGTCACGAGCTTCGAAACGGTGCAAAATCAATTCGATAAACTTCGACAATAAACAAACGTACAAGAAGCCCACGGCCGTGGAGCTCGCTCCGCCCGAATGTCCGCAGCCGACATTGTGACGTCAAATCCTCTCTCCGGCGCGGGAAATTCAAATTGAGCAGCGACACCAGGGACATTGGGCCTCGGTTATCGACGAAAAAAAAAAAAAATCTTTTACGGGACGCACAGAAGCAGCGATAGTTTCCAACACAGCTAAAGAAATCAACCTAGCCCAAAGATAAATTAACATTTTCTTTTAGTGTCCGTGTAAGACCGCATCAGCAGCGCCAATGTTTTCGGAAGCGTTCCCGTAATGCAGAGAAGACCTTGGCGAAGTTTATAGTACGCAGCAAGTCCGCAGCTCAGTCCTCTCTTTTCCGCAACACGCATACACACACGGCGGCAGCCACATCGAAACAGGAGCTATTGGATCCGCCCGAGTGACCCGCTTGATAGGTGCCCGCTGTCGGTGTACACAACGCAAGCGCAATTTGATATGCCAGCCTCAAACCGTGAACAAACGCTTCGTGGAATAGACGGCAGCAATCATTCACCGCCACCGATGAAAGGTGCGCCACAGCGTGACCGACGTTGTGTAATACGCTACGCAGTCGGTTGCGAACTATAGCCCTCGGTACGTCACAGTGTTGCAGAGAAGCAACATGGTTTCAAATGTCTTAACGACAGTAGTTCCTACAGAGAAACGCCAAGGAGTCCAACTCCCAACTGTCCAGCTCGGACTCGGAAAAGAACCTAGCTGGCTCTTCTAGATTAGCCCGGAAGGTAGGCGAACCTAGAGGAAACATGGACTGAATGGCCTCATTGTAATGCTTCCTGGCTTTTCCTCTTTCTCAGTAACGTTTCTATTCCAACCGTAGTGACAACGAAAAACAAAGATAGTGCAAAGCAAGCCACAAGAAAGTCCTGTCCCAATTCGATGCCGAGAAAATATGTAGAAATTGCAAATTTTTGCGAGGTTTTACGTGCCACAGCTACGATACGGTTAACAGGAAAGCCGTAGTGGGGTATATAGTCTGGACGTTTAGCGATCAGCTGGACTTTCTTCAGCGTACACTCCAAACAGTCCGCGAATACGGCTCGTTTCTTAGTACAAACGCTAGTCCGACGAGCGGAGCGTACGACGCATGCGCGGTAAAGGCAACCTAAGGTCGTCATCGCGTGCGCAAAGTTCTGGATACCGTGCTTTCAAAAGCGCATAATGTCGCCCATAGGCCGCAGCTAGCGCTGACAGATACACGCGGTAACCTTGAGCCGCCAATGCAGGAAAGGGACTCGGCAATAGCGTCTCGCGAAGCCGTTGATGACGCAACACAAGGTCTCCCCCCCCCCCCCCCCCCCCTCCGTTTCTTTTACAACGCTGGTACTGGAACGGATTTGCCCCTGAGGCACGGATTATCGGACCTGTTCGGCCGTCCTCCATCCACGCTAAGAGAATACGCGCGGAGGCCACCGTTATAGAACCAGGGGACAGACGCCTAACAAAACGGTTCACCTGTACTATATACTCCGTATCATACATCAAACGCTGTCAAAGTTAGTGCCGTTAAGCGCTGCGTACTTAGGGGACCAAAAAGTATAGTGCGTTGCTTGCGGTGTGCGAGAAGTCGACAGCCTTAAAATCAACATTTTTTTTTCTTACCAGCTTGACAAAAAGCGCTCGTAATGTTAGGGAAACAATCAAAATATGAGAGTTTGTATTTTATGTTAGTCGTTTGTCTGTCGAAGCCACACATCCTCTCCTTTTTTTTTTTTTTCTCCCCTTGCGGATACCTGCGTAGCCTTCACAGCTTTGCAAGCGTCGAAAAAGTTGAAAGAGAAAGGCGAGTTCTCTCTTCTTAGCAAGTTACCGTTCCACAATGCGTTCGTCGCGGTGGTGTAGTGGTTACGGTGCCCGGCTGCCACCCAGAAGAACGCCTGTTCGATCCCGGCCGCGGCGGCCGCACTTTCGATGGAGGCGAAAATGCCTGAGGACCGTGCGCTGTGCGTCGTCAGTGCACGTTAAAAAAACCCCAGGCGGTCAAAATTTCCGGGGCCCTTTTTCTCTCCTTTCTATCTCTCTCCGCCGTATTCTAGAACCAAACTTAACTTATCGCGATAAGGTTACTTTTGTAAGGAGAACTTGAACTTCAGTTTAAGAAAAGGTAAAGGGGCTTTCCGAAACCCACCTTACAAGATTTTAAGGCGACCTTATGAAAGGCGCTCTTGTCCGAGTGAGTGAGTGGCATGGGAGCGAGGCTAAGCGCATTTTTTGTGTGTTTTCTTTTGTAAGCAGGCGCACAGCTGCACGGGACAATGAAAAAGGAGGGGAGCAAGGGGTGTAGAGGGGGGTCATTCGGAGGGGTTGGACTGGTCGGACGGGGTGTGCGCTGGCATGTCTCGACAGCACAGTTTCCCGGAGTCTGGGCAGTGTACGTGCTTTTGCGAGTGACCATGTGCTTGTATCTTTACTCCGCGTGTGCGGAGAACACCGAGGTGTGGACGCTGTATTCTTGTGTACGTGTTTGTGTCGGCACTGCAGTGTGGTCCTACGCAGGCAACTGCAAAATAGCGATGTGTTTGCGACGACGAAGTGGCCCAACGGGCAGTGTGTTCTAACGAACGAACTGTGCGCAGTGCGTGAACGAAATCTGTTGCGGATATCTCTTTCTAGGTACTGTAATTCATTGTTTTCTAATTAAACGTGTATGTATGGTCTTCCATTTACCGCATGGATTATTCCGGCTCACTTTGGTACCCCTTCGTGCTTGGTGCGTGTACTTTTCTTCTGTCGCGCTGGGCTTTTCAATAAAACTTCACTTTAGTAAAACCACATTTTGTTTACACTGATCCCTGATGTATGCTAGCTCCGCCGACGTGCCATGTCCAGCTGTTTCGGTGAAATAGGGCACATTCGATCGGCGTACACTTTCCTTCGATGCTCTGCTGCAACAGCCGTTATCCATAAGTGACTTGTTGCGCCTTGTTTACAAAACGAAGAGTCTCGCTGAAGCGGTTGTAGCCTTGTTGGGTAAGGAGCCACCAACGTACCTCCGCGACCGTCGGTGTCCTTTCGCAGGGATGGCATGAAGCTTCAGCACGGTACTTGTGGAGCGGAAGCGGCACAAGTACCCATGCTTGTCGCAAATCTCCATGGGATTTAGGCGATCACTGATTGCATGCCACGACATTCGCACTTACGCATATGCTGCCCGCAGCTCGATAATTCATGCCGATCCATATTTTAAACCAATTCCGCAACGTTGTCATCCATGCATGCCATTTTGTTTGCTTACAAGTGAGCGTCAAGGTAGGTCGGGGGCTACCTTAAGGAAGCCTTACTTATGGCGGCGATAAGTACAAGAAAAGTTCAGATGTAAGTATAAGGTTGGTTCCTGAAACGCGTTAAGGGTCACTTTAAGGTTACGGGCTACTTAAGTCACAAGCATAAGGATAAGTTTGGTTTCAGAATACGGCGGTCAGTCTATTTCCCATACCCCCACGGACGCTATTACGACTGGTGTTTGCACTTCCAAAACAGTTGCGCGGGCCCCTCTTCGAGAGCCCACCATGCTTCGGCTGCGCGGCGGAAGGCCCCCCTGCTGCTAGATTTATGACCCGGCGACCGGCGACCTTCGGACAGGACGCCGCCGGCACTACACAGGCGCGAGCGCGACTCTCTGGCGCCTCGGTGTTGTCTGTGGTTCTAGCAGTGAACTGTCGTTGTGAGCAACCGCGTAAACAAGGTCATTAAGCGCTTCCGTGAGAACTCTTTCAGGTGGCCGGTGTAGAGCGGTCCATATGTGTGCGCGGAGCATCACGACTTGACAGCTTCCAGATGGCCACCCTCCCTACGCCATAACGGACGCTGGGAGAGTGCGGAGTTGACGCCCACTTGCGGGCGGTGACCAAGAAGGACGCTTTCTTCAACGTGTGTTGCGATTGGACAATGATAATTAAGTCTAATTCCCCAGCTAGGGATCTGGGGACGTAAAGCGATGTAGAAAAACGAGCTGCCGAGCTCTCTCTCGGCGCATTTCTCTTTCTCAACCATGAAATAAACGTTCGTTGAGTTTATTTCCTCTTCCCCGGTCTCCTGATCTGTCTCGGCTCGTATCTCCGGGAGTCTCGGAGCCAGCGGTATGGTCCCGTCTCCGCAAGGTCCACGCTACTAACTGGGTCGGCTCCGTGGAGAGGCAGGCCGGTCCCAACAACGCTTAGCCCAACACAGGCTGCAGAAATTAGCGTAGTTTCCTTGACCAAACCACAATCGTCAAGGCGCGTTGTCAATAGAAAACCCCGGGTGGTCAAAATTTCCGGAGCACTCCGCCGCTACTGCGTTCCCCTCTCTGCTCTTTCGTTCCCTCACCCCAAACCCAATGGACTCTCGAGCCGTGCTCCCGACAATGGGCTGGAGAAAATAGCGTCCTTCCTTCCACCAAACCGCAATTATTCAACATCAGCAGAACCGCCATCGCTGCCAGCGAAAGACACTTCACGGTAAGCCAGAAAAATGCACAAACTTAAAAACACAGGTGGCTATGCATGCCACGCCATGAATCCTGTGGTTCGCCCAGCAAACCCGCCACGAGGACACGACTTTTGATGACGTCTTCGAAAAGTTACGTAAAAGTTGATCCTAGGCTAAAATCTCATTAGTGCCGAATATCGCTGGGAGGAGACGCGGCCTACTTGGAGATAACAAAGGACAGACACAACTTGACTTTTTCTAAGTACTACGACGCACCGGGTTTCGATTCCAGAGTGCGTTCGTTCCTGTGGGCCGACATGTCGGTTCTGTACCGCTCCTACGCTGCGCGTCTAAGAAAATTCGCGGTCCAGCATTTAATCGTTTGCTCCGACTTAGGCAGCGTCCTTGCCGTGGACGGAAGTGAAGTCTGACAACGACGCGGCTACGTCGCATAAGTTAACACATACATACGCAATACTGCGTCGTCTCATTGCAGCCAACGTAACGCTGGCATTCTGTGGCCATAACGCCCCATCCAGGTCCAGATGCAAATCCAGCTGTAGGCACATGGCGTTCTTTCTATTGTTCTTATTAGATTTATATATGAACAGATCGTTAAAAACGATGTAGAACACGGAATGTCGCAGGAGCCAACGTTTCGACAAGTGGACTTGTCTTCGTTAGGACGGCGACTGCCTTTTTCCAGCGTTCGTTTATGTACGCCATTGTTGCACGCTCTCCCCCGTCCACAAAAGAAGAGGAGGAGAAGAGCGGCACGCGCGAACAACAACGAACAAACAAACAAAAAAAGGAGGGGGGGGAAGCAGTTAGCGTGACTAACATAGCTGCAAAGAACGAAAGCTTCCGAAGAATCCGCTCGTGCTACATATCTTGGAAATACACTGTGTGCGCAGGGCTAAAAAGTAGGACGAAGAAACGAACAGATACGCTATATATATATATATATATATATATATATATATATATATATATATATATATATATATATATATATATATATAAGCGCTTACAACATTTGCTGTTACAGGTGGCGGCCAAGGAAATCATATGATACGCATAAAAAAGAATAAATAACAGGAATTGCGCAGCTTCTTCGCTCAGTGAAATGATTCGGTCAGGAATTAAATTAGCTGCGAGGTGAAACACCTCCCCGTCGTACTTGCGAAAGCGCGTTTCGGCGTCGCAAGACAACAATCGGCGAAGCTCGTCGACACTCGAAAAGTGCAAGGCACGACGCTACGGACGCAAACGGACGGCAGCTGCGAAGCTGTTAATAAAACAGCATGTGAGGAGGACGGTCACGAGAGCCTGGTGACATTTAGCGCGAAAGGTCGAATCATTTCCAAACTTTATGCGTGTGCAGACATCTACGAAGATCCGTCGGGGACAAAAATACGGTCAAAGAATGACTTACCATAACAAAGACGTCGAAAAAAATTTTAATTTAGAATTTTATATATAAAAGAAAAAACGTGACAGAAGTGTCAGCGTCTTTCTAGTTGCCGTCAATCGTCAATGAGCACTCATTCGCATAACCGACAAAGACAGGGCCAGTGCTCTGCACGGTCAGATGGGAACATTTACCGTACTTTTCTCAGAAATAGAAAAGTCCCTTTTTTATTTTTTTTTTAGGACGACTACATCGCAGAAAAGTGAATTCATTTCGCACATACGAACTCATTGCACCATCGACGGAAAAACCACGTCCTTTCCTCAACTACCTTTCCCAATGCGATCAAGTCACGACAAATAAGAAACTGCGGTAGCGCGCTGTTTTAATAACAAGAATCATTGGGTGCGGAGATACAGCCAACATGCGGTCGGTGAAATGAAATTTTATCCTAGAAAGGAATTTAAAAAAAAAATGCAAAGGGCGAACGCTGTCGCGTCATTGTGCCCCGTTCGCATCTCCTCGCCGTAACATAATTTTGTTTTCTGGTACATAAAAATTAAGTCCGAGCTAACACGTGTGTAGCAGTCAGTTATAGTCGCACTTTCCGATTTTTCTGGCGGATTTTACCTCGAAAAAATTGAAATTTGTTCACTAACGCAGCTGTGCCGTGGCGGACGGCTCGTCTGGTCGGGTGCTTTCGGAAACGCGAAGTAAGATTTCCGTAGAAGAGGCCGACACCGGGATTTTCTGCGACGGACTTTCACGTTAAAAAACGCGTTGGCTACAGGCTTTTTCCCAGGACTTTATAGCTCGCAAATCACTGGACGTCGCGACATCAAAAGTTTCACGGAGCCATCCTTTACAGCGACGGGTGGGGTAAGCGTCAATCAAGTCCAACAAAGGCGGGTGTCACAGGATCGGACAGAAAGAACCGAGCTCACAACTCTAACCAACTGAGACGGACATCTCTAGGGGCAGGGCATCTCAATATGAAAGCAGCGACAGCTCTGTTACCTAAAAAAGGGCAACAATATCCGCAGCATAGGTCCCCGCTTTTCTTCTCTTTTTTCTTTTTTTCTCCCCTTCATTTTCCTAACTTCGAAAACACACTCCACGCCGCACCACCTTGTGCCTCTCCAAAACAGCAGCGCAATGCTGAGGCACCAATTTGTTTTCACACAGCGAAGCACTCGGTCCTCGCTAGCTATTGTAGAATGGCACGCACTTTTTGTTTTCTTTTTCTTTTAATCGACGCCGAAACAATAGCAGGAATGACGCCAGCTCGAATATGCACGTCCGACGACTCGGGTCTATTTCCGCGATCTCAAATTTAGACGAGCGCGCGTCAGCGGCGGAGGAGAAAGGCGAGCGCTATGCTAAGCAGCATCTGCGGGATGCCCTACAATCGCCAGAGGAAAAAAAAAAAAGTAAAATAAAATTAGCCCTTCCGTGGCCGGCTTTCGCAATTGACGCGTCGTCGGGGTAAAGGGTATTTTAAATATGTATATATATATATATATATAAGATGACGAGAAGATTGGTGGCATATAAGTGAAGTGAGAACTGGCAAAAGGAACAACGCGACTTACGAACCGCTTCGAACTCTATCCATTTGTTTCTAGGGGCGACGTCGCGACGTGTGCGAAGCAAGTGTTTTTGAAAAAAAAACACCTAAATACGAAGCGTAAGGCGAGCGAGGGACAGCGAAAGACTGCGACGTCGGATGCGGCAGACGCAAAAGTCGCGCCACGCCGCCCGATCCGTCGTCTTTCATCGTCTGCGACTCGCAAGTCGAGGCTTCGGCTCGTGAGCCGACATTGCTGCCGCTGCTGCGAAAGGACACACACACACAGAGACAGTGCCGGTGTGCCCGGGTCCCCCTACCGCACGAACCCAGTTAACGGACGGGCCACGCAGCGCTAGCACGATAGAGATCGACCTTCTTTTCCGCCGCCACTGGCGGGCAGGACGACTTAACACAACCGCCCGCCTGCTGCACGCACGGCTCACTTCGCCACGGCTGCATTACCAACGCGCACGCCCCGATTGTTGCAGCTACGCCGAGGGGATCCGGTCCGGAAGACAAAATACCAAAACACAACAAGCTGCCGGCCTCAAAAAAAAACAAGCACTCGCAACAACAGCTGCCGCCAGCGAAGAGATCGACTACGCGTCGGCCTCCGGCTAAGCCAGCCCCACTCCTGCCTTCGCAAGCAGACGACTCGGCGGCGCAAACGCGGCTCAAGATATCGTCTGCTACGCTCGCCACCTCCACTCGACATGCCGGGACTTCTAAATCTCACTCGAAACGCAGCACAGGAGTCAAGCCGACTGAGGAGCTATTACGAAGCAAGACGGATAACCAACGGTGCTAAAAGACGGCGCCGAAAAAAAAACCTCGGGCGTTCGAAACCTTGCTAGAGAGTGCGGCAGAGCTTTCAAGCCCACGGAGCCACTTCGGGGAAATTTAATGATCAACACAGGCGCCAGCTCTCACACGATCATACGGTGCGATTTCGGTCGGGGTGGTTCACGGATCGCGACTGGCTTTTAGTGCGGAATATGCGTATGGGAGAGCCAGTCGCGAAATTCGATTCCGATCGGGGCTCGATCGTAATCGAAGGTGCACCGAGTGACGCCCGTATAAAACAATGCCGGAGAGACCTAGCACTACATTGTCGTGCATGTGCGCAGCAAATTCTCACAGCGCCGGTAAAGCCCGTATGGTAATCGAGAAACAACGGACCGCGGAGAGCAGCAATGCGAAATACAGCCTACCTTATTAATAAGCACATCCAGTTGCGGCGTAGTAAAAGGCGGTTCAAGCAACATTCGTACAGCTGCGAATCTGAACCCCCCTCCCCGACTAGGCTCACGCCACACGGCTCGAGGAAAAGAAAAGATTTACGCGTTGTTTATGGAGAAGTAACATCTGCGCCGACACCACCGTGAGCCACATAAAACGCCGCGATTACGTATGACGCGCGAATGTAGTCGGTCATTCATCTCGGTCACTCGCCTTCTCTCTTGGATTTTTTTTTTTTTTTCTGTCATGAACGATGTATAATGCAAATGCTACTCTGCAATCAATTACTATTTCTCTGCTACGAGATATCGTCGCATTCACATCTACGCGAGAATTCGGGCGTTTTTTTCTTTTTTTTTTTTTTGTAGCTTCGTTAAACGGCACAGAAGGAGATACTGGCACTGGCTCATCGCATCGCGATTTTTATGTCATCTCCGAAAGCAATGTGACCATTCCGAAACTCGTTGCAAGAATAGCCACCATATGTAGCGCGGTACATTTCTGGAACGAAAACAACAAGCTCAGAAAAAAGCTCGGCCACCTTCCACCAGCGGCCGACCGCATTCGGTCCCCCCTTATGCACGCCTGACCGCGTTATCCGTGTCGTGGCCTGAACTACCTCAACCGACTGTCTGTTGGCCCAAATACGCACGCACGGCTAACGCTCTTCGAGCCCGTGAGACGCAGCACGGATATGGGAACCACCAAAGCGGCGGCCTGCTGACGCTCGCACAAAAAACGCGCGCACGACACAACGCTTGCGCGTAGCCAAGCGCCGGTCGCAGACGGTGGGAACCCTCTACAAACCCGCCCACATTCGCAGTCACAACAAAACGGGACGCACAGCACAACGCTCCTCGACGTCCACCTACGTAGTGCTCGGTGCAGATTTAGCAGCAACAACGCGGCGAACACCACACAATCGTGGCCCAATCCGCATTTACGGCGATCGCTCGGTTTTAAAAGCAAAGCGCCTCGCTCGCCGAAGACGCGACTCGCCTTTCGAAAGTGTTACTTCATAACGTTCCAGCGAAGGAACGTTATGAACGGGCCCTAAAACAGCCCGGCACGTTTCCTTCGACTACGACGCGCATTCCGCGCCCGCACCGCAACTGCGCCGCAGCCAGCTGCAGCGCGTTTCCGCCCCGTACGAACGGCTCGTCCTCGCCAAGCCGATGCGCAGTTTGCGCCGAGCTCTGCAACTTCTTCGGGCGTTACAGCAGGAGGGACACAATGCGGCGAGAACGCACATAACGCTGCTCTTACAGCGATTATTCGCCAAATTCGGGGCCCGAGGTTTTCTGCGTTCTCACCCCAGGTCCAGCGATTTTTTTCCTCTCTCTGCCGCTTATCTGCACCCCGAGAACAAAGAGATTGAAACAAAGGGGCGGCTGAAGAAAGAAAGAAAAAGAGCTCGAATCCTGCCCGGATTCCAGGAACGCGGGCGGGTCGCCCAAAAGCGCGGGAAGGACCAAGCACCACCAACAGCGAAGCAGCACCACGCCAGTTTCTCTCCGAAGCAAGCGAGCAGGCAGAGCCAGCGGCAAGCCTTGCGTGTACCAGCGGGCATGGGGGGGTACATAAGAGAGCGAGGCGGCAAAGGAAAAAAAAAAAAAAAATCGAGGGGAGCGCGCCGCGCATAAAAGCACAAAAACAGAGAAGGGCAGGACCGTCGGGGGACCGTATACTAAACTGCGCCGCACAGCCCGCGCGTTTCCGACGCGCTTGCTGCCCCCCACCCTCCCCCCTTCTACCCTTCGCCGCGCACCGTGCTGGGCCCCGCCGAGGGACGGACGTGAGCAGCGTCTTCGCGGCTTTTTTGGCCTCGCGCGTTTTTTACACGAACGCTACTGCGATCGTGATCGACCTAAAGAGAACGCGTGAAGCGTCGAAACTTGTCCCTGAGCACTAAGATCCTAGCAGCGGGAGACACGCAATCGAAAGGCACCTTTCTGAGCAAAGTTTGTGCGCGATCCGGCCGAACAATAAAGTCGAGCGGCGATAGGCACGGTTGGCTAGTTGGTACGCGTCGTAAAGTAGGACGCATATCTCGGGAGTAATAAACGAACGGAAAACGCTGAAAACAGCATATCGCCAATGTATATGTGTGTAGAGCGTGCAAAGGGCCACTAAAGAGAGAGATAAAAGTCCACAGTTGGTTGAGGAAAAACGCGAAAATGGACCACGTAGCGCAGTGGTCAAAGCTACAGTGATCAACACGCGCACGAGCGAAGGAGCCACGCGCTTTTTGGCAGGTAACGATGGTAACAACACAAACAAAACCACACCACAACAAAAACAATTGGGGGGCCCCCGCACATCACAACCCACTGCCGCAACCCGGCAACAGAAACTTGCTGGGGAGCTGCGAAGAAAGGCAGAACAAATCGCTCCACGAAAGCGATCGCGCTAACGGCAAGATATACTGCAACACACACAGTCGCGGCGGTGCCGCACACCACACACGGTGTACTACAGCCAGGCGCAGCAACCTCGTGGCTCGAGCGGCAACGCACACTGGGGGGATCGGCTCGCTCAAGTCACGGCGATCGGCTCGAGACCGATCAACGCGCACGAGTCGACAGCACGTTCGCTGCACGAGCCACGATTGGCGACACAAAAACGCGCACACAAGACACGACGAGCCGAGCGGCAGTTCCACCGGCGGCTCCCATGCGAGCGGTTCCACGGGCGAAGCGCCGGGGCGAGCCGCCCGCGCGGCCGCCAAAATTCGAACTCGCCGAGTACGTACCGTTTGAAGTGCTCCCGTATCCTTTCTTCTCGAATATTATCCGGTAAATTTCCGACCCAAAGGTGTCTAGTCTCTCTAACCATCTTGCATTGCTGGCCACATCAGGACATCATTGCGCTGGACTCGTACACACGGCCCCATCAAACATATATCATACACCGTGTGTTTTCTTCGCGGCCCACACTACACGCAGGCATTCTCCGCCGCGAAGAGTGACGTCACCGCTCTCGCGCACTCACGCGAGATGCGGCGAGAGCGCGTCGAGGTCCGCCCCTCGCGGTGACCGAGGAGGGAGAAGCAGGGAGGGAGGTCAAAATGGCCGCCTGCCTCCCCCTCCGCCCAGACCGCGGTTGCTTTTGCGTTTTCTTTGTTTTTACCGCTTCGCCCGTTTAGAAACACGCACAGCGCGCTGGACGCCGCTCGCTTTTGGGAGGAATTTTTTCGCGAAAGCCGATAACTCACGAGAAATTCTGTTTCGTAACACACTGGCCGCGAGAACGATGCCATAAACGGTCACGTATTAATGGTACTTGGCCCGATGACTCGGTCAAACAGTCGTGCCACGTCACAAGGGCTTAGCCTCGACCAGCTGCTATCGTTCCGAGTGAAACTGAACAAAAGTGGTCATATATTTCGCACAAACGCAAACCCAGGTCAACAAAGAGGTCCAATAAGGTGTCAAAAACAGAACAGAAACGTTACAGAAAAGAAAGAAAAAAAAAAAAGCACGCCACACCCTCATGCAAGTGAGTCGCTTAAATAGGCAGAAGAATGCAACACAACAGAAAAGTGGAAAATACTCCCTGGTGATGGTCGAGACCACAGCTAACCGTGGCAAAAACTCGATAAATCCCAGGGAGGTGAGGTATCGCCGGCGAGTAATCCAAACTAAACGCAAAGCCACCCCCACGATGCGTCGATAATTCCGATCGTGGTGGGTTCGCCGCTCTCTCGCTACGATAATCCACTTTTGGGCGCCGATGCGAAGCCGCTGAACCGAGCGAAAAATAAGGGAACGCAAAATATCTCCCGAAATGAGTAAATCCAATTTCGGCATCCGTTTGCATTTCGAGATGCAAAGATGGCCGCCGAGGAATCGCCAGCAATCCCACCGGCCAACCATAATCCAACAGGGCAGGCACACCGAGGAGGCTGGAACAAATAATCCATTGTGATCTCTTTTTTAATGGTTACAAGCACATATAATCCGTCCATCGGCGTCGGATGGTCTTCGCAAGGCACCGCGACTGTACGCACCAACGGCCCGTGGTAATAAGAACCCAGCGAAGTTCCTTTAACCTTCTTGGAACACAAAGACTGTTGCTCGAACATCACCGTGGCAGAATTGGGTTATGCGCCTGCGCACTGAGCACCGCCACGTTGGGCAACAGAGGGCGGGACTGGAGCGACCGCGCCGCCTCGTGGGAGAATGAGAAAGCGCGCGAGAGAGCCGTGGTGGCCAGGTGCTTCCCATTGCGCGTCAAAGTTGACCGCAACTTGGTTAAACGCTAAAGATTGGCCTGAATCCACCAAGAACTATGCGTGCATTTTTACTTTCTCAGAATAAATATTGTTGGATGCCCTGCTCATAGTTCTATTACGTTAGACGTGGCCTCTTATGGTGGCAAAGCTGCGGCACCTTGGTTTAATATTAGTTTCGTTTTTCGCTGCGTGCCAACCAACGTGGTCACGGCGTCGTACCAATGCTTTTTGCAAGAGCTAATGTGGTTCTATGACAGGCCCAGAGCGCAACTTTACAAATCAAAGAAAAACTGGCCTCATAACTACGCATTGACAAGTTCAATACCAACCTCTTAGAAGCGACCACCCTTGACGGCACAAAATGTCCCAGGGTTCAAGAAATATCCCATTGTCCCACATCGCCATGAAGACGTCGGATGGAGCTCCAAGGAATTTCCATTAATCAGGATATGTGAACTGAAGTTTACATGTAAAATAAAAATTTGCATGTAGCGTAATAATTATGGTGTAGTGTGTCCTGTGATCCGTGGCAAGGAGTCTCTTCAACGCGGCGGGTTAGAATAGATAAGAATGCATTTATATGTGCTCCTGATTGATCAAATACGCGAATGAAAAAATGAGGAGGCACTTTGATTAATACGATCGTGTAATTTAAAGAAGGGAAAATTTTCACGCCAATTTTTTTGCAATTTGTGTAAATGCACGTCACCCTGGCTATATCATCTCATTGACTATCCAAGAGTGTTGAACTTGTATGCTATAATCATTCACGAGCTTTCTCTAATTAGGTGCAGGGGCATCGAGCATTCTTTTGTTGTACTAGCGCCGTTTGTTTATTTCTTCGTTAAACGCCCTAAACACATGTGTTCCCGCGGGCATACGTGACGGGCGTTATCCGAATGTCGCGTACTCTTTTCGTTCATTTTAATTCATTTCCATTTTTGTTGCAATTACCACGCTACAGTCAATTAAAACTACATTTCATGTACCCTGCGCGCCTTCCTTGGTTTCATTGTCTGTTTGACTCATTATATACACGTTATGTCTAACAATTAAACGAACGAGCCCTTGATCCATTGCCCTTTCTTTCGTTACTGCATATCATTTGTCATAGATATCTCTTTATTTTATCAGTGTATCAACATTGCATTATGTTAATTAATGTTATTTCTGCAACATTTATTACACTTAATTCGTTTTACATATAATAGTTACGTACTACGTATACACAATACCCCATGGTGTTAACAAAACGGGGAAGGAGGTTGAGGGTGTTAAATCTTTGCGCCCTACTCATGCTTAGTGGGCTGTATATACAGCTCGAGACGCTATGGCTTACACCCATGGTCGCGCATCGGTGAGAGCTAATACAGCTACGTGGGCTCGCAAGTGCTCCATGTCTTTCTGCATAGATTGAGCAATGTCTTGTGCAGTTTCTAAGCTTTCTCTCACTCTCTCTCTTTCATCTTTTTTTTTTCTGAGTCTGAAGGCGAGAAGGGGGGGAGGGGGGGAGAGATCTAGCAAATGTGCATGACCGTCGCTGCTTCCAAATTTCGTACGTGCGTTGTGAGCAATGCACTTTGCTGCTTCGGCCGACCCATATGCCTTCTTTTGGAACCTTTTCTTCTTGTTCTTTTTTTTTTTGTCCGAATACTAGTGCCATGCTTCTGTGCGACTGTATATCCAGTCTTTTTCTATTTTTTTTTTTACGCAAGTGGATGCATGTTTGTTTATTATACAAAGAAGCCGCTGGCCTGTAGTCGGCCAGGATTTTTTTGTGGCACCCTCACGCACACATAAACGTGCGCCGATTCCGAAGACAGCGAAGAGAAGCGGGAAGCGCAGCGTGCTTCTTCTTCCACACGACGTCATCAGTTAAGTGACATCATCAACTAACTGCATTCTCAGCTCGCTTTTGTGGAGGTAAGGCATCATCGCGCGACATCACGTTTGATGCGACGGTGTCACCATGGTAACATCGTCACCTGGCAATGACGTCATTGCGTGTAACTTTCGTCGTCAATATCATGTGATCACGCGCGACATTTACATGCGATGACGTATGTAAAACGTACGTATGTACGTATTTATGTGCCGAACGAGGCGTCGCAACTCTTCATGGACCATACAATGCACTCGAATTCCGAAAGAATGCACCACTCAGCCGCAGTTGCAGCTGCGGCTTTCCATTCGTAGTAGGAGCCGGTAGGAGCGTACACGTTCCGGATGAGAAATCATCGACGTTGTGATGCGCGTCCACAAGAAGCGCCGGAAGACAAAGGAGAGTAAAGTCCCCGTAGACTCTGCTGAGCGTTTATACAAGGGTTTTAGGCATGAGCAACGCAGTCCTGGAGGTGACGATGTTTACTCGTGGACGGCGTCATCTTGGGCTGTTACACGAATGATTTCTCAGTTTAGTGTGCCGTGAGCTCAGACGAGCAAGGTCGTATACAACACGTCGAAAGAATACGTAGAGTTCTTTTCATATGTATTATTACTCAAACGCCTTTATAGTAAGTGCTCGGAACCTCCGAGATACCTACTGCCACGCGTCACTTTGGATCACTAAGCAGTTGGGCAAGGTAAATATCACAACGTAGCCGGGACATAGCGATTAGTTAGTTTGTTATACAGATCATTTTGATGAAGCGTTCGATCTGGAGGCGTTCGACTGTATACCGTTATCCATCTAGATGATACAGACATGAACGTTAACAGTCCAAGCTTATAACGGTACCGAAACAGGTGCTGACGGTACTGAAACAGGTGTGCAAAATATAGTCTACAGCTGGCATTGAGCGAAGCGGGGACGGAGAAAGAAGCGACGTTGCACCATGGAGGAGACGGGTGTGGTCCGCCGCTGTGGTCTATAGTGGTTATCGCGCTTGACTGAGGATCCCAAAGGATCCTTCGGCGGTGGTATATTCCTCCATTCAGGAGACTGAAAGAATATAGTGAGAGATCCAGAAGCTACCTTAAAATTCGTTACGCGGGCCTGCGAGCTTTCTGGGGGAGGGGGGGTCAGCGTATCTATAGTACAGTGCAGAGAGAGATATGGCGGCGCCCAGGAAGCCTTCTGCGAAAAAGTGTATATATGTGTGCTCTAGTTTGTACATTAGTGATCTCTGCAGAACGATGCCATTGCAAGTACACGGCAGCTGGACTTCAGACGCACGAGGTGTGCGTTTCAATCCAGAGTCTGGAGCGGGTCACCAAACTTTCCTGAAAGTGAACTTTAAAGATTGGTAGTATGTTCCCGAATCACGCCTTCGTATTAGCGCCATCTCTGTGTTTGTGACGCATTTTCCCGAGTTATGGGTCAGCATAACTCGGGAGCAAGTTCGATACTAAAGCCGAATATGCGGTGCCAGCAAACAAAGAAGCCGGCGCGCGTGATTTCATAAGCAAAAGCGTGCATATTTTCGTAGCATTTTACGCTATATACTAAAAAGTCACATATATATATTTCTCAAATGCGTTCTCTTCTTGGAGGTTTATATTCAGAAATTAATTAAAACGGGGGGTCAAAGCATCGGGTTCATTCATCTGGATCCGCCACTGAGCCTGCACATTCCCGAGTGGGATGTAAAGAACAAAGGTCGATCCTTCAGCACACAAATAGTCGCTGCGATTGCCGTTGTCAATTTCCAATAAATTGGCAAAGCTCGGTGAGTCGTCGGACGCCGCCAGTTTCTTCCGTTCTCGCCAGCACTATATATAGGCACTGTGTTTAAATTACCCCCGGCGTCATTGTGGACGATTGCACAATGCAGCCATCCGTCAGTACGGCACATCGATTTTTATAGTATAAAATTGTTGACGAGTTTCCAAGCAAATGAAACCACCCTACCTGCTACAGGACTGTCCGTGACACTTGAATACGGCGATATCACATATGGTTCAAAAATCACCGGGGAGTTCAGATTTTCGTTGCTTCCTCGCCAAGCCGGGCATTCTGTTAGGCCTTGCGGTTGCGGGCTTCGGGCGAGGCACTGCGCTAAGCCTTCAAACAGGCGCATGCACACACACTGTCACGAAAGCCCCCCTTAGCATGTTCCTCGGGATTATATCCTGGTATTGAAGAAACCAGCACTGTTACACAAAAAGCACAACACGGTGATAGTGCCCACACGTTTGCGTGGATGCGCACTAACGTGTGGACACCATTAGGAAAAAAAAAAAAGAAGCACACGGGTGCTTGCCTTTGCCAATGCATATGCGCGTGGTCGTGGAGAAGAGAACACAACAGCTTGCCCGATGTGAACATCAACTTTTTCGTGGAAGCCTCGCGCACCACTGCCTCGTCGTGCGCGTCCTGGCGTTAGGCTTCCCTCTTGTTGACGTACGCCGTCCACGCGTCCACGCTTCCCAGGCCATGGAGAACGCTAATGAATCTGCCATCGTTGCGAGTACCCGCCACAACATCAGCGTGACATATGTCATGGATCCCATGCGAAGGTACGAATTTCCATAGTGGTATATTGGGGCCATGTTCTGAAATGCGTCGCCAAATGCGATAGTCTCGCTGGTGACGTAATTGTGTCGCCTTTGCTGCCTCCTGCGGTGTGATTGGCTGGTTGGGCGGTTCCGGTTTGTCCAGCCAATCGCAGCGCAGGAGGCAGCAAAGGCGACGCAATTACGTCACCAGCGAGACTATCGCCTTTGGCGATACATTTCAGAATACGGCCCCAGGGCTTAGATGGAAGAAAGACGCTATTTTCTGCAGCCCTTGTGGGAGCACGGCTCTGGACAACGCAGGTCCCGCCTTCTCGCTTCGGGCTGCACCCCTGTTGCCAGACGGACACATTAGACATGACATGTAGTGGAAAGCTGTTGTATGGGCTCATCATCGTTTGTGTAAACTTCTCGTCTTTCATCTTTCCTCTGGCAAATCCTCAGAAAGGGGTGCTGGCGCTCGCACATACTCGAGTGCAGCCACATGTGGCCTGGTCTAACGGCTATGGTACTCGGTTGCTGATCCGAAGGTCGCGGGATCGAATCCCGGCTGCATTTTGATGGAGGCGAAATGTTGAGGCCAGTGTGCTAGCTGTGCAATGCCAATGCACGTTAAAGAACCCAAGGTGGTTTCAAAATTTCGGGAGCTCTCCACTACGGCGTCTCTCGATCATGTCATATTGTGGTTTTGGGACGTAAAACCCCAGAAATCAATCGAGTGCGGCAATTTGCAATGCACAGATATTTCTATGGTGTGGATAAATTATCGAGCCTGATAAAATAAATTTGCACAGCTGGTGACAAATGATGTAGGTCGAAAAGTGCAATGCATATAATGTGCTACAGGTGGGGTGAACTGCCATTGATACTCACCAACCTGCACAACTTTCTGCTGTTTTAAACTTCCACTCAACATGTGTGCATGCTAGCTGCTGGCCAGTTTATGGCATCACAGCAATGTACTCTGAATGATTAAGTTCATTTGACCAAAGCTTATAACAAGGTAACCTAAATTAGAAATATCGATGCTACAGCTTGCGAGTCGCTTCCCAAGACATCGTCAACACAGCAATGATGGGTGTGTAACTGACAATTTTATATCTATTTCCAGTTTGCGTGCATGCATTAAATGAACTGAACTATAGCTATCTTGCTGGCTTGAATGAAGATGGGCCTTTAATATTCAAGAAAAGGCCTAGCTGAGCCCTTCATTGGAAATCTTGAGGTGTTTACTCAGATGCCTTTATGGGTCATTCTGGTACATCCCCAAAATGTCTCCAATATACCAGAAGCGCATCAGGTATCACGTAGATGCCTATGTGATGTCCGGGATGAGGCACGCCGCGACACATAAGATTTCAGACAATCCCAGACGAATGCAGAAGTGTCATGTTCAATGGAAATTAAGATATACTTGGACGATGCACTCAAAATTTTCCACTACTCAGCTTGTAATTGTAACTCAGAAACTTTTGAATATATGAAAACATTGATGAATAAACTGTACATGAGCTTTATTGAACAGCAGGAAAACGGTTCCACATAAAGATCAAAATATAGTTTCCTTTTCTTCTCTCTCCTGAAATGAGTTGAACCACCATTAGCAGGACTTCACTCAAGGAATGCAGTTCATTCTGAAACAGACAAAAACAAAAACATATTCTTTTCAGTGATCTGTAATAAAAGGTGATCTCGCTTGATTTGGAATCTTTTTAATTTGGAATAATTTAGAATAATTAACAATATGTTATTGCATCTACAAGACAGTTGATGCAAATTCACATATGCAGTTATAACAAAGTTTCTAAGTAACATCCTGTGGATGTAATCTACCAATCAATTAACCAATCAATAACATTCATGTCATAATATCATAGATGGAAAACAGACAGATAAAGAAGCTTGAGAAAAACCAGTTGGTGACTTAATGACCGTAGCCCCATCTCCACTGCCGAAGGAAAAGTGGTAGAAAGTATCGTAACCTTGGCATAGCCATGAACAAGGGTGTCGGGTGAGGTTGGACCCCCCTTTCCACCAGAAATGGATATCTGCCCTTCACCCCTGATCACAACACGCGAAGTTCTCATTGGAAAAGCTATCCCGGTCCAAGGTAATGCAACATGACAAAATAAACATTTTGACCCAGTTATTTTTGCAGGCAACGTATACATTCTATAACCGGTTAACTGTAACAACAAGGTAACACATGTAATCCGCCTTTTGCATGTCTGTGTGGCGGCCTCTCGCGGATACGCCATGAAACAATCTGTACGGCGTCGCGCCGAACCTGCCGTGCGCTACCCCAGCGTTTCTCTATGGCACAACATGGTTGGGCAGCGACACACACAGTGAGCATTGCGGTTTCTTTCGATTTGAAACGCTGTACGAATTTCTGGGAGGCCTCTCCGGCATGGTGAACAAAAGAACAGACCATGAGAAAGCCTTGGGTGTCTAAAAACGTCGCAAAATGCCGCCCGAACGGGAAAAGCACGGAGGCTAGCAGACGCCGCTCGCTCCCGCGTGGTCACTTGAGGGGTGGAATCCGGTTTGTTTGAGACCGCGTGCGTAAACGAAAGAGAGGTGGGGGTGACTTCTCGTGAAAGCGTACGGCACCTGCCCCTGTCCCGCTGTCTACATGCTCGAGAGATGCCAGGATCGCTTTTGCTGAATTTTTGTGTTTTATTTGTTGTTTTGTTGCTTTTCTCTACGTCCCATTTCCGGTTTCTCCCTTCGAAAATGAACCAGTCGTCTTGGCGCGCTCGGTTGAGGTGTCCTCACTGAGAGACAGTTACCGTGCACTCTTCTGGTGCGCTGAAAGTGAATGGACGTGTCGTGCTTTTTTCAACTCTCCGGCTAGCGCTCGATCCGCGTAAGGTTTGCTGCCAGTAGTGTTTGTTCAGGTCACGGAGCACCAGCATACCTGGCCAGAGGCATGAAGGGATGTACAACGAGGCCAGGATCAATGAAAACGCTAAGCGAAGCGCAAGTGAAGGAATTCATGGCAGCAACGAACGAGGAATGTTCGGGGATGAGGTGTGTGTGCGCGATCCAATGTTTGAGTTGAACCCTCCATCAACTCACGGACTTATGTGAAGTATTCGGCCTCCACCACCGGATACAACAGGCAACGTGCTGGAATAACACCTCTATCTTGCAGGGTACAATTTCGTTATTGTGTTGGTCCAAGTGACCATGTGCATTGCCGGATGTCTTTTTTTTTTTTTTGCCTATCCGTGTCGTTCTTACAAAAAAAAAAAAAACTGTTTGATTACGGGAGTACGGAGCAATGGTTTCACTGAGCTACAAGTTCTAATGTGTTCTTCGCGCGTTCTTCGTGGCTAAGGCCGTGTCAAATACGCGGCATTTGCCTGTCTGCACCGTACGATGATGTGAGAGAGCTTCATGTTACCAAAAATGTGTGTCTGGATGGCGTACCGGCCCAGCTGGCGCCGAGTATCATTACTTTCGGTAACGGGTACACCGTTCCGCACTGCGCGCCGCTTGCGTCGTCTGCTACGATGCCGTACGGGTCGTTTGCGCCGGATGCGGCGCATCCGCACTCGGATAATGCAAAAGGCGGATTGCATCTAATAATGATGCATCTATAACACATCAACTGATAATGATTTCTTATAAGGTGGAAGAAAAAGCTTAAGAAAGAAACTGCAATGGATGATACTGATATGAATATTTATCATAATTATAACCCCTCCCCCACGAATATAAGAATATAAATCCACATTTATATATATATATATATATATATATATATATATATATATATATAGTGTACATCCGTGATGTTTTCAATTATTGCTGTTCATACAGACAGCCATATAAAGATAATGACGTTACTTGGCTTGCATTATGTTTACATTGTTGATAATGGTAAAAGCATCACTCCTCTGCTCCAGGTAACTGGGTAACACTGTTATGGTCTTTTTCTGGTAATGCGCCGATGGCCTTGACTGATCTGACCTTGTTCTGCGCTGTATGTTGGACGGACTGATGATGTGTTGCCTCTGGATGCAGTGCTGGCAGGGCTCCTTTGTAGTGACTTCGAGCTAGTCGGTGTGGAGTCCACTCTACTTGACGTACCATTACCGCTGGGCTCTGGGGTGCGTGGAATCTTGGGTCTAGAGCTGAATGCTATGCTGTACTCCTGCATGCTGAAAGCACCAAAGTTGTGGCAATATTACTAAAGTTCAGTGGAGATCTGCAAGGCAAAAGGCATTCCGTGATAGTTTGGATCGATCTATTACTGTTTACAAGTGTTACTGCAAATGTGCTACATCAAAATAAGCTATTTTGAGGGTAAAAAAAAAATATTGTAGTACAATTTGTTTTGTTGCCTGACATGGTGGGCAATACTTAGTGCTATACAATGAACACAACTACTTAGATATTTAGTTAAGTCAGTAGCACACAATTCATGAGCAACACAGTTATCAGAATTTAATATTTGTCCAGAGTACACAGTTATAAGCATCAAATTTTTGTGCACATATCTGTGTGTTTCAGGAAAATGTGAAACCTAAACAAAGATTCCCAGTTCCCTTTCACTATTGCTTGGGGGAGCGCAGGTGAAGTCCTATGCTCTCACAAGACACCAAATAAATTAATTCTAATTCTATTGCGGCATTTCATTCATTCATTTTAATTCATCTGTAATTGGCATTTACTTATTGCATATCTGATTCTCATTAAATCATTTCAATTCAATTGATATATGAACCATGCTAACTTATCTTTCATTCACAATGATATATATTATTTCACATTAATTAACCTTCATTATCATTTCCACTCACTTGTCATACCTCTCACTGTCATGGCACTTGGTACCATTTGCATTCCTGTTCATGATGCCACATTCTTCTACTGATGAGCTACATGGGGCTCTTACCCTAATTGTTGTTCTTTCTACAACTGGCAAAACTTGACCAGCTATCACAAGTACTACTAAATTTATTTGCCTTCATTTTGAGGTTGCCTAGTGGAAATATTTCTCACATTTCAAACAGCAGGGGTTTATACAGAATTTCAGTTTTTCGGGGCGTTACCCAAAGTGTACCCCTCCGTACTATTCTGCAACGCTGTGTTCCGATTTTCGGCTTTATTGTGGACCTGCACTGTCAACACGTCATGTTATACACCGAAAATGGTCTTGTTTTCGGCTGCGTGCTACAAGCTACCAGAGCACCAAGAAAAGGCCGCCTCATCCGCAGCAGCCAGTGCTGGAAAAAAAAGACTACAGTCAAAGAGCTGTGGCTGTCCTCAACACTGTTGACAGTTTTCGAAAGAAATGTCCGTACTAGCCCAGTTCATCCATGGCTTGGGAGGCGTTAATGAACGCATGAGTTACGTGTGTCTGAAGCATGCTCACTTGAGTCCATTCACTTTGTCACTAGTAGGTGGGGCAGTCGTGCCAACAGGGGCCACGAGCGTCTTTTCTTCACCCGTCAGTTGTTTCACCAGCTCGGAGGCTTGTTCGTCAACCGGAGGAGCAGTGAACTCTACAAAGAGCAAATCAAATTCCTTCAGGGTCACGAAAAGGAGGACACTTGAAGCTAGTCTGTGAGCTACACACATGCACAGACGAGGAGAAACACACACATATAGTTTGACGCAGACCAGTTTATTTCCTCGAGGGTCCTTTCTAATCAAACTTATCTGTGGGTTTTAACTTTCCAAAGCCATGCAAATGCTATGAAAAATGAATTAAGGTGTGTGCCCATGTATACCACACTCAGTACTCTTACTGTATTTACATGATTGTACGTCGACCCATTTTATTGAAACTTGAAATCTAAAGTTCAAGAACTGACTTACAATCGAAACGGAAATGTGTATCGCCAGTCAGTATTTTTTTCGACTTGCGATTTTGTAGGGGGATGGTTGACTTACATTTGAGTCGACTTACGATAAGCAGTCCGACAGTCCGACTTGTTCAGGGCACAAACAAGCAAGGGCAGTGTTGGCTTCACCCACATCTATTGGACCACTACATGCACTCCAAGCCGTTTGCACCTTTGCGAAGAACGTAAGGAGAAATCTTTTCGCAGAATGCTTGCTCATTTAGCATAAAGTGTGTCAATATAAAAACAGGTCAACGTGCACGCAAACATTCATCAATAGTGCACCAAATATTGCCAGTAGAACTGGCAGCGACATCTTGAGGCTTTTTCTCTAATTACAATACATCTGAATTTCTTTTCAGTTGCGTCGATGTTCTTCAATAAAGAATATAACAAAAGTACTACTGGTTACCGATTATCTTGGAGCCAGTGCTTTACACCAGTGGTTAACACAAATGTGAAAGCCCCTGCAATGTTCGCTTCATGTGCCTCTGGTTCAACGTTGCATGACCTGATCAGCATCGCTGATCATGTGTGCTTCTCCTGTAGTATGCCTAAAGTAGCCTGTAAATGGTAAACATAAGCAAGTCTACAGACAAACTACAGTGCTCTGATCTTTTTTTCCCTTGAATGAAAGTAGAATGTACAATCAGTTTCCGTCTAAGCCTCTAGAAGTGAGCGATGACCAACGTGCCAGCTAGAAATCAGTTTTGCAGAGATGACGGCTGCGGCTGCAGTACTGACTGCCAGGTCGATAACGCATGCAGGATTTAAGACCTACTCTCTGCGCCTCATAACATCACAGCTTTGACATCACATTGTTCCATTATTTCGTTTCAAAAACACATTGCAGCTAATTTTTGTGCTCGTGTCACCAACAAAAAAAGTGAGTGCCTCAGCTGAAGTGGCAAGGAACAGGATCACCTGTAGGTGCAGAGAGTCCGTTGGTGCGGCTGTTGGCATGAACTGCCATGCGGCAAACTGCAGTGCTTGACATTTGTGCTATACAAGCCATGCACAAACGTTGCCACAGCGTGCTGACCGCGAGTGGTGTGCGGTGGCTGATTTGGAGCCGACGACAGCTCTGCTCCACACTGCTCATGACATTACATATGCCGCGGCAGAATGGCGGTCAGTGGTAGTGGATGAGGTCTATAGCTGGCAACTTCTCAGGCTACTTTTGGATTGAAATATTCTTTTTACAGGACATTTTTTACATGCGTATAGGTATAACAGACCCTCTACATCTACTCTACTTCTATTTTTCACTGAGAACAGCAAATTGGTGGGGGACCAAGTCATGGGCTTTTAAGGTCTTACCAACAACCTCAGGTTGAGTTGCCTGGGAGCAGTCTATTTCATCAGACTGGGACGTCTCTGGAGCGTTCACTGTAGTCTCTTCCAAGGATTGGTAAGGGGAAGACTCTTCCAGCCTACTAGAAATAGACGAACAAGATGACTGTTCAAGTTGTCAAACACTAAGCGCCCCATAAGGCAGCTCTCACATGTAAGCAGAATTTTCCACACATCTACCAGAAGCTAGAGGCACTGAATAAAAGGAGAGAGAAAGAAAAAAGGCATGTGTGCCTGTGAGTGATGTAGCGGTCACAAACACGTGCACGGCCTTTCCATGAAGAACATTTGCATGCAACAAGAAAGCCACGAAAAACACTTGCAAATTACAATTTTTATGAGAAGGATATGGCGTTCCATGTCACATTTCTTCTCAAGTCACCATGAATCATCAGCATAATTAAGTATACAGGTGGTATACAGTATACAGTACAGGTGGTATGTGCCATCCCACGCTAGCCTCGTATCAATATGCTCAACATGCAGAATGATGGCACCTTGCATCAACAAATGACTGCCTCTGTGCTGAGCCAGCCAACACCGCCTTGAACCTGTTAATTTTCTCATCTAACTAAGCTGCAGCGTTCTTTTTCACACACGACTGCACTTCCCTCCCATATCACTGTCTGCTCAATGCATTATATGGCCTGCCCAACCACATTTCTTCACGTCATTCCCAAGCAGAATATCGGCTATTCCCATCAAGTCTCTAACCTACTTTGTCTCATTAGCAGTTTCTCATTCAATTACTTGTTTACTAGACCTTAGCTTCTTCTAAAGCTTGCTCATTGTCACCGAGTTACCACATGAAAGGTTAGTATCAGCAGAACGCAGTGACTGTATGCTTCTATTTTGAAATATAATAAATATAAATCACTTAATGAGCAAACAGACAATGAAGCCTAGGAAAGCATAGTGGAAGTTACTTGTGGTATTGTAATTGTGAAGAAAGTAGAAAGGAATTAAAGTGGACGAAAAGACAAACCTGCGTTCGGTGGGAACCGAACCCACGACCTTCGGATGTCGCGTCCGATGCTCTACCAACTGAGCTACGAAGGCGGTCGTCCCCCCGTCCACTTTATTGTGTATTTTATGTACGTATTATCCTGGGAGTGTTAGGCAGCGCCACTCAGTGGCCAAGGCGGCGTGTGTGGAACACACTTTGTTGCCAGGAGGCGTCACGTAGAACGTGAACTTAGATGAGGTGGCTGCTGCCCAATAAGCCCTCGCATGCTACCTAAGGCACCAAGTCTGCCGCAACGAGGCCCAAGCTATGAAATAACGAAAGGGAAGGGGTCAAGGGCTCGTTCTTTATTTGTTAGAAACAACTTAATGAGTAAACAGACAATGAAGCCTAGGAAAGCATAGGGGAAGTTACTTGTGGTATTATAATTGTGAAGAAAGTAGAAAGGAATTGAAGTGGACGAAAAGACAAACCTGCCTTTCGTCCACTTTAATTCCTTTCTACTTTCTTCACAATTACAATACCACAAGTAACTTCCCCCATGCTTTCCTAGGCTTCATTGTCTGTTTGCTCATTAAGTAGTTTCTAACAAATAAAGAACGAGCCCTTGACCCCTTCCCTTTCGTTAATAAATATAAATCGTAACTTGAAAGTGTATTTTCTTTATTTAGAAGGTTGCCCACAGGCATGACGTTATAAGCTACAACCAGGAGTTTCTAACACACACCCCTCCACAACCC
The DNA here is from genome assembly GCA_013339685.2 of Hyalomma asiaticum. Taxonomy (NCBI): domain Eukaryota; kingdom Metazoa; phylum Arthropoda; class Arachnida; order Ixodida; family Ixodidae; genus Hyalomma; species Hyalomma asiaticum. The sequence goes on from CM023484.1 coordinate 48,005,072, forward strand.
CTAACACTCCTGCTAGGACGGTCCCTACATCCCCCCAAAGATTATTCCATCTAGCCCTATCTTCAACCAATAGTAACTTTGTATCGACATCCCCGACGCTCTGATGAAACCTTCCAAGATCAAGATTCTGGATAAACCCCTTGCTACTACACAGCACAAAGGGCTTGTCACATGTAAACAAACAAGTATGTTTCATGCACAAAGTCAGGTGATCAATGGAATGGTCCATTGATCCGACCTTGCAAGTTGTAAGAGCGACCCGGATGATCACCTGTTGCTGAGATATGCACTACAAATACATGTGACTTAACCCTGATATGCAATCATGCAGTTCCTCATACTGCTACAACTTGTGAATACATTACCACTTCTGGCCAGCAGTGAGTGATCGCAAAAACAAAACTCAGTATGCTCACACACTTACCTCGATACTGTCAGCGCTCGTTGAGAGACAGAATCCTGGTTCTCCTGAAATTGGTTCATTGCATGAGAAAGGTTCAGAACCACAACTAAGATCACACAAGCTTCTTGTATCCTGACAAAACATCACCTCCAGCACGTCCATTCATGGTAAGGCTACCTACGCACTTGAAGTGGAGTACCAGTGATGCCAGTCAAAGATCCTAACAAACAATCACATGTTTTGCACGTAATGCCTCCGACCACTAAGTATACTACGGAAGCCAGCATGGATATCAGAATTTAAACGTGGCTAAACAATGCGGCTGTCCTATCATCTAATGTTATGGACAGAATTTTTTTCATGCTCTTGCTCACTGCATGATCGTTAATCGTTAGCTCCTTTTCAAGTTCCTTTCATGTGTTTAATACTTTAATGGTATTATAATTTAAAATATTACAAATAAGGTTATTGAAAAGTCGCATACTTCTTCATAGAAGACTTTCAAGAGCTGGTCTCCATACATCTGGTGGGGCAACGCTTGGACAATGTCGTCCATGTCGAGTTCTGGCTCAGGCTCTGATTCCTCCTGTGAATCCTGCATGCAGTGTGAAAACCCATAAATATGGTACACGTGTCAGACTGTATATGTGTATACAGCTTGCTCAGTTTCACATCAAGCACCAACTACATTATGTTCTTCCAGAACTGTTGCACAAATGCACTCTGCAGACTTCTCAGTTCATTTATTTACACTTTAAAGGCCTGAACTTATGGTATAAGGAGGAGGCATGCATCTAGCTTCAGAACCATAGAATATAATGCAACTCTTAACAATATGCCAACAAAAGCAAGCAAAAATAGAGTATCGTACTATGAAAACAAGTTACAAACATACTACGGTTTGTGTGTATCATTAGAGAGCGTTTCTCTCGATCATATCATGAAGCTATGCCACCAGGGAGCCTGTCCCACAAAGTTATTAAGTATAAAAAATGAGTAATTTATTGCTGATATTGGACACTTATGCATCTCTGGGCAGACATCAGGTGATCAGAATCAAGAGTTTCGTTAAATTTGTGCACCCTTAATTTCTAGAAATTACTGCTATGAAAAAAATTTTCTTTCTTGCATGTGCTGTGGTTCTTGTGCTGCACGAGCCAGCCCATTGGGCGTGTACAAGCGCCAACGAGCAGACTTTGAACCATGCTTTGGTCGGTCGTCCCGCGCTTGTATGCGCAGTTCGTGCTCGTGCATGTGCTTTTGTCAACTTTTTGCTTCTCTTCCGCCTTGAAAAAGCTCATGCACAGTACGCTGCAGTACAATACGAGTTGGGAATTTCTTGCATTGGAGGCGTGTGAAGGTGTAACAGCCATGGCTAAATTGGCTCTGTCGAGCCAGCGTGACATCTCTAATGAGGATCTTGTTAGAGCGTCACACAGCTAGCATACACACTACACTTGATTGTCTCTCCTTGTATTAGTGTGATCAGATATGCTGCCCTTTACACACTTCAAGCGTGTAAAAGTACTTGCAATAAAGACATAAATACACCATTCATTATGTAGAGAATAGCATCACGGTGAAGCATAAACAATTACCTCGTCATCGTCGTCATCCTCACTTAGGGAGTCAACAATGCCTTCATCAACATTTGCATCTGGAAAATGACAAATATGTACAAATAAAGCATGTGTGCTCTAAGGCAAAAAAGCAAAAATGCCAGGGCTCTGTTTTATGGGCATTGTTTCGGAAGAACTTGAGATGAAAAATTTTACCAAATATCCACAAGGTGACTATATATCTAAACACATATAAATGGAAAAAGAGACTCACTTGTTAAGGCAACTATGCAACCAATTCAGAAGAATTATTGCAATCAAAAATGGAAATTAAGGCCTTACAATTGCAAGGAGTAAACATTTAGTTCTTGTCAATGAATATCTTGTAAGGCCCTTGAAATTTACAAAATGAAAATACATTTTACCAAGCTTATGACTCCGTAAGTTAACAATGAAGAAAAATGCCTCAATTTTATAAGATATATCTGATAATGCATCTAGAATGGACAAGCTTGATACACTTCTCGTAGCTATAAAATGAGCAGGATTTCAGCAAAGCGCAAGAATATTTTCACAACAATTTAATGCACAATGTCAACACATATGTCACACTTGTCTGCTCTTAACAGGTTCAGTTCACAGTACTGCAAATAAAGTGGTTTCCAGCATTCTTTTTTTTTTCAAGGAGGAAGGGGATCCCAAACTACTGGAGGTATTGGGGTGTAGTATATATACATAGAGGTATGTATTTGTAAGCAATACAGGGGAGTACGTGATGGGCTCCTCCAGAGGAAGGTGTATGAGGAATGTTTTGAAGGACAGGTGGGGGGTGGCACATTATTTCTGCTGCTGTAGGTTTGATGCACTTACCAATCAGTAAAGTTCAATGTCTTAAGTTTCTGAAATTTACTGATTTCTGGGAATACCTGTAGAGAGCATGAGATCCTAAACTAAGGTCACTCCTCTGAACACTTACAATTTGTTTTCTCTCCCAAGTAAAAACAAACACTTCATGCAAATCGGTCCAGTGGTTGTTAAAGCGCTTCAATATTTTACACGTGCTTATACAGGAAAGTGAGAACTGGACCTTGTAAAGCTTTCTTCTATGGCACATTCAAGTGGAATTCACACATCTCAAAAGCAGCCCTTTGCATCACATTGGTCGGCGCCATATTGGGCACAAACCTGAGGAAAGGAGCCTCTCACAAACTTGGTCCACCTGGTGTTGTACATCGGGAGGTGAGTGGGCTTTTGCTTGTTGTAAGCTTGCTTCCAGCCCCTGGTATATAAAACACAAGCAAATGAAAGTTACAAAGGGATGTAATACCAGAGTCGGTACAACGTGCCAACAGCGACTGACACTTGACTTCGGCTAAATTGATTTTGAGTGGGTAGCACACACTGCTACCACAATCCTGCATAGGTTGCACCACAAGTTGCAGGGGCTTGTAATGGCATAATGTCTTGTCTGTAGTCTACAAAAAATATCTCAGGATATGAAAGCGATCTTATCAGAATATGGCCCCTGGTGTCTGATGCTGTGAGGGACATCCAAACACACTGCCTCCAAGATGTCTGGGTACCTTCTTATCTCTGAGGGCACGGCAAGGAGCAGCATGTTTATGGCATGCTCTTTTCATGCGTTACATCTGGAGGGTAGTAATGGCAGTGCTGTCGTCCTTTTAGATGCGAAGCAGCTTATGGTCAGGGCTATGTCAGTCTCTCCCTCCCTCCCTCTCTATCCATCCGCCGTGCGGCTTCCACACCCGCACTACGCATGCGCATCCTCCTCCCGTCCTCTCCTTGTCTCATCTCCTCTCCTCTCGGCATTCCTCCTCTCCTCTCCGAACGGCGCACGTTGACTATGGAAACGCTCTTTCTTCGATGAACACTTTACCAGCTCACAAGGAACGAGAACACGCCCTTGCCCCGCGAAATACAACGCTGACGCAGGCAGCGTCTGCTAGCGTCAAACCGATGCAAACGCGGTGTGCACCCCCCCCCCGTGCTGCTTTGCGTCGCCTCATGGTCCCCTTTGGCGGGAGATGGTGTAATTTTTTTTTCCAGTTTTAGTATTAAGGGGGCATACTTGTTACATCCCTATGATGCTTCTGCTTGCATATTTCAAATGTAATATTTTGCATGGAGGTTCCTCTATATTAACACTATCTGAAAATCCAGCTCTTCTTCCTTTTTCTTTTTTTTTTTTCGATCTAGAATTCTCTTGCAGTTGGACATTAAAGAGAGACAGCTGACAATGGGATAATTGCATTCAAGATTAAACCAGAAATTCGGCCAAGGTCGCATGCAACTATGGCTGAAATACGGCAAAGCCAGTGCAAATGAGACAAAAGGGGTGCAGTTTGTTTTGACCCTTCCCCTCACTTGTGTATACAACTGTTAATTAGATACATTAACACGAAAACATGTGTATGCAATATAGATATCACTCAGGAAGTAAAGCACCACAAGTACCTGTCATTCCTGACATCGATGTAAGTGTTTCTTGGGATTGAACAAAAAGCAGCAAAGCTCATCTGATAAGCAAGCACATGACATGCTAAAAAAGCCGCGTCTGAGACTCCTTTTGCATGCAAAGTACTCAAATTGCAAACTTTGTACTTGTTTTGTTACTACGGACGATTAGTAATTTACATCTACAGATTTGGACCGGGGAATGCTAGGAAGGGCGTGGTGCTAGGAAATGCAAATGCTGAACCTGCAAGGCTGAAATCAAAATTACTGATACGAGTATTTCGCGCAGCAGTCATTGGCTAATTTGAATGACTCAAGCAAGATTTTAAACATAAACTGCTCTCCAAGGCATGCCATGCATGGCTGACTTGCTAAACTAGAGGCCTGCAAGAAACACGCACCATTTGAACGGCGATGCCTCGAAATTCCGGATCACACAACAGACTGTAAAGTGCACCATTCAAGTACGGCACAATCTGAAAGACACATGAGAATGACTTCAGAATCATATGACTCTTCAGCTTTGTCACAATATGTAGCAGATTACTGGCACAGAAACTAAAAGATGCTGCCCTGATGAAGCCTTAATTTACTTCTCCACCCGGTGATGAGCACTAGAACTAATTTATAGGCAACAAAAAGGAAAACAGATGCCTTTAGGATTTGACGTGTTCACGTTGGCAGTACAGCATGTTACCTATCCTGAATAAATGGTGCAAAGATGTTACACAAGGGCATAAAGCAGATACATAAAAGTGACGCGGAATAACGCTGTTTGGTGCTTTCACACGACTGCTTAATGCCCGGTGTCCTGTTCTTTACACTTCTTTTTCTCTTTTCGGGAAAATCCTTTGAAGATGCCCTGCAACATTTCTTGAACATAGAAAATATGCAGTTCATCAGCAGTGGAGGCTCCGGTGAACTTGTCATTTGGTTTCAAAGCACATCTGGAAGATGCTCACTCTTCTTTCAACAAATCACACCAATAGGCTGGCATGGATTATGCAGGAAGAGGGAGAACAACCATTGGTTGATTCATGGACGCAGTTACCGTGGGCGCTGTGGGGCAGAGTCCTGTCCTAGCAGTGACTCTGGTGGCATGAGGGTCGTCACTAAGGAAGCGCGAGTATGTTCAAAGAAAAAGATAACAGAAAATGTTCAGTCACGACGCATGCTTGCATAGCTTCTTGCCCCTTTTTCAATCCCCTCCATGTCACTTCCAGCACACTCGTCAAGATGAAAGGAGAGTGAACGCACGGTGGAATCCCCCTCAAACTTAACGCTAAAACTCCTCTAATACCCAACTGATTTGAAAAGCTTTTGTGGCAGGAAATTCACGAGGCAATAACCTCCTTAAGTTATGTCACTCAAAGATCACTCGAAAAAGTGTCGCAGGGCCCCTATAAGGCCACCTGCCTCCACAAATGCACCATGACCACATGCAATGAAGAAGGAAAACGCAAAAGAAGGGAAAGTTTTTACGACATTATAGGTGCGTGCTTCAAATGGCAGGAACTGCAGTCCCAACAAAATACGAACACTGCCTGCCAAGGCAGGCCAGCTGCTCGAATGTTTTGAACAATACCTCTGCGTTCCGGTATTCAAGCAGCTTCTTCACAACATCGATCACAGAGGTGCTCATCTTCCTGCAATGTTGCTTTGCTGCAAAGCCAGGACAGACACATTTTGGCAATAGTGACAAAGCAAAACAAGAAAGATGTGCGTATCTGTCTGTGATCAAAAGTGTCAGTCTTACACAAGAAATGTGCATACCATTTAAGAATATAAACAACACTAAAGCTTTCGTCCAACTGATGACTTACTTCTAGGGTTCAATGTGTCAAAACCACGATATGATTAAGAAGCGCACCACAGCGGGGAGACTTCATAATAATTTTGACCAGATGGTGTCCTCTAGCATGCGCATGGGAGTTTTCGCATTTTGCCCCCATCAAAGTAAGGTGAACAGTGCAAACAATGCAATTTAACAAAACAACTGGGTATGGAACTTGCCTGATTTCTGCAGACACAAGTTCATAAACAGTGCGGTGATGTACTCGAGGCCGTACTCAGAGATCCCGGCCTGCTCACTTTCTTGCAAGGTGCGGACCACCCACTCCAAAATGCCATGACTGATCATGATGTCCTTCTGCTGTCGTCTGCAACGTATAGATTCACTACTGATTCCATGTGGACACATTTTCAGAAATTGTCTGCTTAATCTAGATGTTGTGAAGAGATGCTACAGTGTGTGCGGCCACAGGCAAAAGTAACACATCCTTCCTTCACATCTCTTTAAGCGCAACTGGATACCACCTGTGGGGACAGTCATCATTAATTCTTGTTTAAAGAGCAGTCAAACTGTACTCGAAGAGAAGAGGACCATCACTTACAACTGGTGATCCCGCCTTTGCTAGATGGTAACACATTGAGGTCAACACCAAGTTGGGACTTGTTATTGAAGGGCACAAGGCTGCAATTCTTTGGTTTTGGCCTAACAATACACTTAGGACAAGAAGCAGGGGAACCATGAAAGGGCTTGATTTTTGCTAGCCGATGCCATATGAAGCAGACAAGCATTGAAGCCAATGAAAACAGTGGAAGTCATTTGCGATCTTAGTCGCAGTGATGAAACAACAAGGAGAAAAAAAAACTTCATGTGGAGAAAATGGAGAGGTCTTGAAAGCGTTGCGACAAAAACCCGAGTCCTCTGCATCAAATACATACTGCATTATCAATTGAGCAAGAGTGGTTCGCATGTCAACATTCTTGGGCATTTGCGTACTATTCATTGCACAGCAAATACCTGAATTTAGCCAATCTGGTGCCTCCAGGCATCATAAGAGGGCTTATTGGTTAGCTGCATGCTCTTCAAATACATATAGCATGCGACGCCATCAGTCAGATAGGTCATTCCACATTTCTCGCCATGAGTGTTTGTTTTTTATTTCTGTCAGATGGTCACTAGCCAAAAATCCCAGGATTAAATTTTTTTACAGAAATACACAGGAATGTGGTTGGGGTAACAGCCATTGTCACAGCAAAACTGGTGGAGCAATGCACGTTTAATGTGGTTATTCAGTTCAGTTTGGCAGAAACTATTTTATTGTAAATTACAGTGTTTGACATTATATTAGACAGTTCATTCATTTAGGGATGAAGTAAGGCAACACAGGCTTGAATACTAAATGTGTTGTTTTAAGAATGAACAATGTTGCATATACGACTCACAATGGCCGTTACACAGATTAGAACATCTGACGCACAAGTTAACCAAAGCAAAAACACACAAGTTATTTAACACATCTAAGTTTTGACAGGTTCAGTATCAGTTTACCTTAAGCTGAGCTTCTGCAGTACCCCCAAAATCATGTCCAGTGTTCTGGGGTTCGTGACTCGGTCAAACACAAGCGTGTCCGTAAGCACCTGCAACAAGTTGGAGATTCTTGGCCAAGTAATTGCGCCCTGTATAAGAGTAAGTGTTAGACTCTTACATGACGCAGTGTCTGCTATCGGAACTGCACAAAGAAACATGCACCTATAAAGATTAATTCAAAATTCTATATCGAAGTTGAGATTTTGTCAGAAGATTGTCTAGATTTGCAAGTAAAATTACTGTGAAACCTGCCACTAAACATAAATCACTTTACACAGCTGCATACCTTAAATGTTTGTACTACAAATGCTTGCATGTTTAGCGCACATTCCTAAAAAGCACCTTTCTTGTGTGTTTTCATCTATTTTATGCTGTAATTATAATTAAAGCACTAATGTTTAACTCTACAAAAATCTTTAAAAAGCAAAACTGAGTCATTTTCACATCCGACATAATTTTTCAACATCTAATACTCAAAGATAAGCATATAAGAGCTTGAAATTAAGTGGAACCTCCGTAAGAAGATTTTTCAAGAGGATGGAAGTAGGGTGCCATCGCTGTGTTTGCATAATGATACACAGGCCTACTGCAGGATACGATACATTTCCAGTAATATCCAGTTACAACAGTGTCCCATGTCAGCTAACATCATCTTATGCCTTGTCTCATGTCAGATATCATCATCAGATCAAACAAATAAGTTTTCCAACTTAATAGCTTCATCTGGCCCTGCTATTTCAGACTTCATTTCTCTTCACTTTGCATCTAATCTGTCATTCTAATGACTAATGCATTAAGGTTCATATTGGTGACCTACCCAACTTTAATTTCCCTCGCTACATTCCAAAACAATCCTTCACTCAGCTGAGTTGAGGGCAGTTTGGTGGGAAAGGCACTACGAGAGTCACAGAGGATCACTGGAAAGTAGCGACTACAGTCAAACCTTGCTATACCGATTCGATATGACATAAAATTAGCTGACAATTCATTATAAATATATATTCATAATACTGTTTCAATGGTAATACTACTTTTATTTAATTTGCTATAACCAAGAATTCATTATATCCAAATTTGTTATATTGAGGTTGGACTGTGAAACTGTCCAGAAGTGGCACAACCATCTACTTTCTCAAGTTGAAGTACAAGGGAGGCTGAGTGGAGTAATATTCTGCAACTTCTTGCTAGAGATTTAAAAAATAAAAACAATAACATTAGGAGTCGCAGTATGCCAGACAACATGCAAGATAGCCGATACATTAGTAGAAATTAAAAGCAGTATCTCACCTAATCGAAAGGCGGCCATTGTATTCAAGAACCTCACAAAGCTCTGCTGCAACCCTGTGTTTGGAGATTTAATTATGTGCAAGATACGATTCTGTGAATAGAGAGAAAGTAAAGGTGCACAATCAAAGCAAGGCATTTTACTTTTCTTATTCGACAACACATCCCTTACACAATCAACAAGTCAAATATAAAACATTGTGCACATTTGAATAGCTCATGAAAAAAAAAAGTGACATTATAATTAAGAAATAATAAATTATCAATTACCATAAATAATACAACACATCTGCCTTAAGGTTGACCAGTTGGTCAAGACAGCATTGGAAGGAACACTCAAAACACCATGCCCTTCTCAAAGTCCTGTTATGATCAGCAAACCAGCAGTTAGAAGGATCACACAGTCAGTGACACAGAACCCCAACAGCACACAGCTATGAAATTTTTCCAAGAGCAGAGAGCTTGCTTACGCAGTAGTCAGGTGACCTCTCAATGAATCCCAGCAGGTCATTGTCAACATATGCCAGCAGAACACAGTCCCTCTCCTCAACAGAAGAGGCCTTGGTCAGTTTCTAAAGGAAGAAAACAGGCTAAATCTATGCCCAGGTATCACTACACATCCACTTAAATGATCGAGTACACACATGTGCACATGGCTTCCTTTTGTTAGTTCTGTCTCTTGACAGAAATAAAAAACAAACACATGAATTTGGGAGAGAAAAAAAATGCCTAATTAGATTTCCATGACACAATCACCTTTTAAAATACCACACTGGCTAATTTCACAGGGTAGAACATTATGGAGAGGGTAGAACATTATGGAGAGAGACATTGCCTTGGCGCTCTATGGCCATTGTAGCCTTTGCGCCATTAAACCCTATTAATAATAATAAATAACATTATGGAGAGGACAAGTACTGCAGAAACTACGGGAGAGATTTTGTGTATGCGAAAGACTGCACGTACCCATCGAAGTGCCTGCAACAGAAGAGCCCGCGTGCTGGCGCTCGCCTCGGACAGGTCCTGCTTTATCTTGGTGAAGTCTAGCCTGCGCAGATTTTTCACGCCGTTCTGTAACACTGTGTGAAAATAAGCCCGAGCATCATAACGTTTGTTGCACAGATTTGTCAGCACCTGTTGACAGTCTGTCGTCCCATCCATTTTCATGCTTGTTCATTATATGTCACACATGGTACACGCTACAATACTAACTAGGCTCTTGTACGCTCTCTCACCTTTGGCGATGGTGGCAGCCTTATATTTATGGTTTCGACGATGCTAATGAAAGTTAAATGAGCACTGACATAAGTTTTCACCTATATCTGTCAGTGATAAAAGACAGTCCTTGACCTCGAAACCATGGAAAAAGGACTGCCATGGCCTTGAGTACTCAAAGCATTTTAGTGTAACAGCGTTTTTGTAGCCTTTCTTGATTTCATTTCCAAGTTGTATAATTCACCACAGCACTGTGATTCAGAAGGCAGTCATGTGGGAGCAGTGCGAAGCAAAGGTCTGGTGCTTACCCAGGCTCTGCTACATCGCTCTTCACAGTAGGAGCATAGCAGAAAACCGAGTGAGCTAGAGGGAGTGAAAAAGTGCTGTAATGCCCTACTACCACATGAACACCACCTTTCTTGTTGAGAAATTGTCGGACAAGAAATATCACCAAGGCTGTTTAACAAATGGAGCTGTCTTTATCAGGACTTCCTAATGCATCATGAAGTCAACACGGTACTATAACCATGGGAAAATGAGAATGACTCTGGCTTAAGAAAAGCTGTTACATTACACACATCAGAGTGCTTTGATACTTGGCAGAATATTTCGAATGGTTGTGAGGTCCCAAATCTTCAGTTAGTAAAGAAAGAAAAGAACATCAATGTTACAGAATCAGCACCCCCTTAAAATGAATAGAGAGAGCAGAATGAATGTCCTAGTGAACGAACTTTTTTTGCTGGAATAGTTAATTCACATGCAGTACAGATAATATATAACAAGGCATATAAGGCAATCACACACAAAGAAACTAAAGGAAACAAGTGACGCTCCTTGCATGGTTATCACCCCTGTGTCTTGTTGCGTAAGTGACTGTCCTTGGTTTGTCTCAGTGCCTTTTTGAAACAAGAGAATATCTGGCTCAATGAATAATAAATTAAAATAATCAAATTAGAAAGCTTACAAAACATGAACAGCAAAGCAAATCATTATGTTATGAGAACAACCACATGTGTAAGCAGTATGTGCGGTACGAGAAAAAGAAAGCCCTCATGATAAATCAAACTAAAGGCAAAGATACTGCAGTGCTCTATCATTCGTGCTTACTATTGTTTTCTTAACATTTACTTCATCACTGCTCATAAAGACACGACCTTTAACATGTCATCTAGACAAACAGACAGATATGTAACAGTGTTGAACAACTTAATGGTACTCTGTTCTTACTGCATAGTTATACTAGCACGAACCTGGTGCGTCTAGGTGTGGAGTCCACTTCTGAGGACAAACACCTGGCTGCCATCGCAGGTCGACCCACGTGATGTACGAGGCGTCTGCAGCTTCACTAATTCAGGAAATCGCCGCCCGCATGAGAACAGCACATTCTCCAAGTTCACCTAGTGCAAAAGAATCAATGCTGCCGTCACAGAACGAACTTCAAGAGCGCACTTTGATAAAAGCTTTTGTGTAACTCATAATGTTGCTGTGTGTCCCAAAAAAAGCTGACTCGATTACTCTTCGGTTTTGAACCTTATGCATATGCTTCAACAATATTTTTATCATTAGCACACCTTGTCCGTTTCATTTACATCTGCTTTTCATAGATTCAGACATACAAGGCTTGCCCTACAGGCTACAAAAGCTGACGAATGATTATAATATAATACTAGTTGCTTAGTAAACAATGACAGCACTTTTAGTTGTCCTGCCTCCACAAGAAAGTTTGCGCATGTAGCCAGCCAGATTTTTCCTCAATCCTTCATAGTTCAGTTTGCTAGGATGTCGCGAACTGTCATTTAGTTGAGGCTGCACGTGGAGAACTAGAGTGACCAAGAAGACAGACAGACTGATGCCACACTTTTACATCCTGCTGTGTCTGTAGTCCAAAGGAGGTGATGACCGTAAGAATGCATAAGGGAATTTAACGAAGGCATACAAAAAAAAAGTCTCTGGCACGCAGATTTAAAAAATCAGCCCAGACGCTGTCCATCTTGATGAGTGCTCTTTGTACCTGTTTTTGAGAGATTGTGGCAATATGCTATAAAGGGACACTGAAGTGAAAAATTATTTTTCTTGTATTTGCAAATTACCTTTTCATTATGCCAAAATCACCACCCTGGCGAGAAGAAGGCACTTGGTAAGCTAGAAAATGTGCCAAAAGGAGATGTAGGGAGGCAGTGTCACTCTCAGGTTTCTGCACTAATGTCATAAATTTCACAGCATCTCCCAAGACCTACATGACTATTTATCGGTGAAAATGATAAACACTCTGTCAGTCTAAACCAATGTAGCGCTTCACATTTCAATGTACCAAGGAGGGAAGTGAGATAAGATTACCAGATCTCCCCTGACAGTGGCTTCAAGGGCAGTGATGAGTTCCGTTGTCACAGACACAAGTGTCTTGTAGTCCTCCTGCAAAATAACAAATGTGGGAGAGATAAATGAGGCAAATGGATTGGCAGTGCAGAGGTTTATCACAATAACAATAAGTTTATTTTGGGTAAAAGAAAGAGGACATCTGCTGCAGATATCCACAGGCATATGCACAAAGGCGGGGGAGGGCTGCCACTTTTAACCATTCAAATTCACGTTCGATTTAACCAGCATTTTCTTTCCACAATTTTGCCAAAAGAAAAATGCAAATACAAATATCATCTAAGTAGGATGCAAGCCTTCCCTATACATCTACACTGCGCTGCATTATGACTGTAAGGGACTCAGTGGGAGAGGGTCGGGAGGGGGGAGATGAAACAGTAAAATTTTAGCCCCCTAATTGAGAACCCTATGCACACCTATATAGATACCTGCCTCTTGCTCAGAGTTTTAAGGTGGTCTTCCTGCGAAGCACAGATCAAGTGTGATGCTGCTCGCTGGTTTTGGTAATCTGATGAGAACTGGCATATTAATAAGCCATAATACTACTATGTCATGGCAAAATATCGTGAAGTTAGACTGATTTTTGTTTTATTAGTTTTGAATATGCATGTTACTAGTAAAGCTATCACCTATTTTGGCAGAATGAATGGCAATAGTCCAGTATGTCACTGCCAACGGCTGCTGTTCAATATAAGCAAGAAAGCCACCCATCTGTTATTGGTCTATGTATTGGCAGCTATAAACAGGGCTAAGAAAGCAAGCATGAAATGTGCGTTACAAGAGTGAAAAGCTTCAGCGGCCATTCTGGACTCAACACCGCGGACTATTGTGTCTCAGAAGAGTTACAAAATTGTTTCTTCCCATAGCAACTTAGGCACCAGTGGGACGGATGCACGTGAAGAACCAGAGTGACATCATTTCTCAGTGAGAATCTAAACGAGGCAACTCACTTTGCCTTTGTTTCCATTAAAACACCCTTCCCACACCACCATACTCTGAGCAGAAGTTACACATAAAAGCCATTCCCAGGTGATGTTAGTGACATTCTCTCCCAGCTTGCCCTCGCTCACGTAGAGTGGCCAGATCGTGGCCGTTGCACACCTACCAAGAGAAATCCAGGGCGCGTGTCCAATTAACACATTTTTACAATACATTTAAATAAATTTTGTAACCAATGTTGTCGCACTGACCAAATTCCAGCTGTTCCTTGATCCCTTGTTGACTGTGCAGCACTGATCTACCTCAGCTAAGCAACCTGGGCAGTCAAGGGTTAAGCTCACGACCTCAAGCTAGTGCTTTTGTTTGCCTATTCTTGTTTCTGAGCTTACAGTGCTTTCGTTTGAGTCTTGAGCACTGTTCCTGTCCATATCCTATCCTCTCAGCTACTTGGCCACAGCAGCAAGCAATGGCAAACATGTCATTGCGTGGTCCCGGAGGCAACGGGTGTGTCGAAAAAAAAAAAAGTGTGACATGTCAATGTGACTTCACTATCCATGTCGTTAGTTCAGTTCGGGCCTAAAATTTAAAAATGTTTGGGCCCGTACAATTGGGCAATGCACATATACTATTTCCATACCTGACTGGCATTTCATATAAAAATGCATAAGATGAAAAACAGCTACTGTTACTCAACAATTAAACATGCCCAGTGAATGCAGAACACTTTTGCGTGCACTGACAGCGACAGAACAGATTAGGCAATCAGAAATTGATGGCAGCATTCACTGTCTAACTGAAGCACATAGCGCACATCTGCAACAGTAACAATAACGAGTGAGTTTTTGAATGTGCTAGTTTCATTCTGAATACCTCTATAGTTTATTGCAATGATTTGGAAGCTGCATAGCATTTGAATGTTGCATACAAAATGTTGCAGTCAATTAAGAAACAAATTACGAAAAATTCCTGACCTGTAGCTTGGACATCTGTGTGTCCAGAACTGACCGCTCCTCTTCACACTGCTGTAATCTCTGCTCACAGCGTCGAAAGTCTTCTCGCATGTCTGGAAAAAAACATTTCATCTCAATTAAAGTAGCGAGTAATGGATACATATTGAACTGCATTCACTCCTACCTACATTTGTAGACTGAGCAATTGTTGTTGAAATAACATCACAATGGTATCAACTCCATAGTTCTTACAGGGGAACTATTACAAAATGAAATTTGCTACAAGCAGGAATCGTAACTTGAAACGTCACTTCGTGACTCCGACAGTACACACCTAGTATAGGATTTGGTAAACATGCACATGCATAATCATTACAAACACTTCTTTATTTTAGGTAAGCTCAAATTTTTATGGGATATTTTATGAGATATATAAACCCTGCTCAGCACCATCTGAACACCCCCAAAACTGCTGCTTCCCACAATAAAAGACAAAAGTTTACTGCATGCAAGTGGGCAACCTAATTAAGGGATGCTAAAAAAATTAATTTACCAACATATGTACAACTCATTAGGCTGACATTTCATTTGTTTCCAAAAAAAGGCATTCCTGATGGCAGGTCTTACCATTCAGTTCAACATCGCTGCAATACTAATAAAATCACAGTTAAGGACACTAACACATTGGGAGCACTGTAGTGCACATTTAGGCACAAGTACACTGCACTACAGCCAGGCTCGAGCAGAAAACACTACCAAATTAAATCAATATGTTACATGTACAGAAGCATATGTATCAGCAAATTTCCATATAGTATTTAGTTTCCTTTCAATTAAGATTTCCTAATTTACTGTGGATTTTAACTTGATAGTCTTCAGAAGTGTACAAGGTCAGTTGCACACCCCTAAACGATTCCTTAAGCTCGACCGCTAATACAAACTGGACCACTGTTACATATGAGCATACTGTTAGCACACTGTGGAGCTAATAAATATGAAACATGTGTGAGAGGTTTGACATGCCTTTTCTAACATTTTGTTTCTACTCCAAGGTGGCCAATCTAAGTGACACCTGAAAGGAATAGCTACAAAGTATAGAAAAATATACTGTGTCAGAGCATCGTTTTCACTAACAAAAGCAAATTTAGAAAGGCAGCTGACTGTGTTGGTGTGTATGGAATCAGTTCACCATGTTGTTCAGTGAAAGAAAGGATACATAGAGGTCCATAAGGCGAGGCTTTGCTCGTTGCTGGTACTGAGTTGACAGAGACTCTTGCACAAACTTCTCCAGCCTGTTCTTGAGCTCGTCCACCCAGCTTTCCTGCCAGAGGAAGATGTTCATAGATGTTCATAAAGACTGAATTAAACAACTCTCAAGTGACAACAATACGAAGTGACTACCAGCTGGACTATATATATATACATATTATATACTGCAGTAGACTTGAGCAGCCTTGAATGTTCGCAGGCCAATTCCTGCAGAGCTGTTAGTGAAACAAAACACCATCTTCAAACCCCTTTGAACAAAAAGGCACATTACAGGCAACTCCTCAGCTTTTTCACCTCCTTTCTCTCAGCTCCTCCTTTCTCAGCTACTCCTACCCATAGCTGAGAAAGCAGGGTACCGTTGCTTTACACCCTGGGCTTCTTCCAGGCCCCGACCTACATCCAGTGTAGTGTATCAAACAATATATTACTTGTTCTCTTTAATCTAACTGTCTTTCATTTCTTTCTCTCACTAAAAACACAGGAGTGAAAGACATGTTAACAGCACTTGCCTCAAAAATTGGCTTGAATACAGGAAATTGTCTCGGTTTCTGGACGTAGGGCAATGCAAAGTACACCAGGGGATCCTCAGTGCGGGCCTTGATGGACTCTATGTAATGACGGAAGTTGGCCATTGCAGCCTCAGCAGTCATGCTGCCCTGAAGGTTCTGGTAAATGAGAGGACAGAGTTCATCATGCACTGTAATGCAAATATCAGTGCTTCCCCTGTGGTTCTTTCTGCACAGCTACCTTGCTCCACTATGTGAGCACTGCAGAGTGCCTATTTCAACGGACTTCGCCATGTGTTCCAGCCACGAAACAAAAGTAGCGCTCCTATATAAACCTTGCCTTCCAGCACCGACCCATCATCCGTGAAGAAGGGGCCAAGCTGGCCTCGAAACGTTGAAATTTTTACGTTTGTGGTTGGTGTCACCTTATCTCCACTACCATTATCCTGCCCAGCCAGACATATTTCTGTCAAATGTTCACATTTAAACAAACACTGAATCAACTGTACACATACATGGTTTAATACCCCAAAGCTGCATACTAGGCTAAGAATGCTGTTTTGTATTGAGGGTCCTGGATTAACTTTGCCAAGAAGGAGCTGTTTAACATGACGTACTTTCACATTCTACTCCCATTACAATGCAGCCACAAGAGTAGTAAAGTAAAACACTGAACTTGCTCTCTGGGGTAAAAAAGCCACCACTACACAACACAGCCACCATGCAGTCTTTTGCATACGTATAACCACTGGGCTCACTTGTGAAACCCCAAACCATCAACACTGCGTATAAAACAGCTGCTGCTTTAAATAAGTATTGAGAGTGCCCTCGTAAGGTTTGCAATAACTAGGTTTCTCTAGAAACATTACTACAGGACACTTTGGTACTAGTGTTTATGGTGCTAGTGTGCAGAATGTGTAGTGTGTATTCTTTAAGTACCATATTTACACGACTGTAACTTGACTCAACTGTAGGTTGATGTCCCAAAAATCACAAGTAAAAAAGAAAAAAAAAAGAAAGGAAAGGAATAACTGGCGGTACAGTTTCGGTTTCGACTGTAAGTAAACCCCCCAAACCTTGGGTTTCAAATTTCAGCAAAGTGAGTGACCTACAATCATGTAAATACAGTAGGTTCAGGCAGTATGAGAACACGTGAATATGTTGAGATTTTATTTTATGGTCTCAAAAGGCATTGCTACTTTGCATTGTTTAACAGCAGATTTGTACTACAAATGTAACAATACACAATGTTTACAGAAACTTATTCCTTTGCTGCATTTCTAAAATGAATGATTGCTTTAAAATTTAAAATGAAAAGGCATAATGCCACCAAAACATAATGCCATAAGCTTGAACAGTACACACAGATCCATGTACCATTCATCACTGCCATAGAAGATGAATGACTTCAATGCTACAATGCTCCATTGTAAGTTTTGAGGGAGACACCCTCAAAGCAGGGACCATGATGTATAACTCACAGCTTTCTCAGGGTAACGCTGTGGGTAGATGGCAAAGTGCAACCGCAGATGGAACTCAAGGTCACGGCACACGGCCTCGTCGACGGTTGTGCTTCTAGAGACAACAGAGTCCCAAACGGCAAAAAACTGTGCCTGTTTGCCTTCGTCAAAGTAGCTCAGCAGCTCCTTCTGTTTAAAAAAAAAAAAAAAAAAAAAGGACAGCAGTGAATTAAGCCTGTTGGTACATCAAGGAAAAGGACGATGAATAGTGTTTAGGGAGCATTGCAGGAAATGCTCTTTAGCGCTGGTTATGTCTTTGTTTCTTCCTATGACCTTGCACTATTCATTGTCTTTTTCATTAGAAGGAACAGAAAAGCAAACAAATCACGAACCATACATGTAAAAGGCACTGCGTGTTAGGAACTCTAAAAAAAACCCTTTGGGCAGAGGTTCTACAAGAACTCACACATAGTATTTCTGAATACTGTTTCTCAAGGTGCAATGAAGAAATTACAGGTAACATGGTACTACAACTGCAAGTACACTGCAGCACACATGAAACTTTGAATAAACTTTTCAGTCTCCAAAATATTTTTCTTGAACATGGCGTGCCTGCTGCCAGGAGCACCCGCAGCTTAGACTGTGTGCATTGTTGTCAAAATGGTAACATATACACCCCATTTTCACTATTGTTATGGAATGAGGTATGATATGAGACACTTCATTTCTCACGCAACTCTTTCATGAAAAGGAATGAAGACTGGTGAAACTGCTTTCTTGTGTGTGTCTTTAAATGAAATGCCGTTCTTCACTGTAATGTCATTATATTATCAGAGGTTGACAACTATCTACCATTTAAAAATCACATAAAATGCCAGTGGAAGCTGCATTATTAGTTCACAGTTGCAGCACAGACTATATCCATCATCACATCATCCCGTACAGAAGCTTAGTTTTCTCCAGAAGTTACATTTTATACATTTTAGGAATTGAGCAAACATTTCACTACTACAAATGTTGGTCTTTTAGTCTAGCTGACTCCAGCTTAATCTTATATTTTAGAAGGATAGAACGCTGGGCGAGTTGGTAATGCATGACAGAAACGAACTGCGCGAAGAACACGGACGAGGAAGACACACGCACAAGCGCAGACTAGCAACTGAAGATTTATTGGAAAACCACATACATATAAAGAACATGATAAAATCACGTGAACCGATTAGAGATTGGCGGTTAAATAATCAATCTCCAGATGGTGCAACAGAACCGAAGGCCTAGCGACACACATATTGCCATACTTATGAATGTGAAACGCCTCAGCAATCTCTCGCGCTTTCCTATCTTTATGCCGGGACAACACTTTCGTTTTGCGCAACAGCGGATGACATTCACAATCTCTGCAATGTAAGCATAAAATTAGATGAAGGGTGGGCCTTCAATGAAGCCCTGTGATCCATCAAACGGTTGTTCAGACATCTGCCGGTTTGTCCGATATAACACTTTCCGCAGGACAAGGGAATCAGATACACAACACCCTTCCCACATTCAGCCAAACCGTCCCGATCTCGGTGATTGACATCACATACACTCCACTTTTTTGCTTTACCTTCAGCCTTCCTATCAACCATTCCGAAAATTCTACCCAACTTGTTCCTTGATGAAAAAACCACCTTAACACCAAAACGATTTCCAACCTTTTTCAAACGGTGGGAAAACCCATGTAAATACGGAATGCTTATGATTGGCACATCTTTATCTCTGGCCGCCTTGTTAGCAGCGTCCTTGCTCACCTGCTTGAACTTAATCAATAACCTTTCGCTGAGGGAAGCCAGATTCCCTTCCGGAAAGTTTGATAACCTGAGCCTATTAAGCAGGTTATTGAAAGCCTCCGACATTTGATGTGGACACGATTTGCGCAGAGCAGATTCTAGGCACGATATGGCAATACCATTTTTTACCAGCTTGGAATGACAAGATCTAAAATCCAGAATGGGCTTGACTGACCTAGGCGAATACCACCAACAAGTGTGCTCCTGTACCATCTTGATTTTCAAATCCAAAAACTGAATACAATTCTCTTTTGGGACTTCAAAGGTATAATTCAAACCCCGCCCCTTTTCCTTGAACAACTTGAGCACATTCACCCTAGAAGTTACACAACTGTTCTTCTCCACAAAAACAAGATAATCGTCTACATAACGCAAAGTCTTAAGAGCCACGGAACCCAAGTCCACTTCCAGGTCACAATCAATCCTGCTCAGGTATACCTCGCTCAGTATAGGTGCGACCCTGGAACCAATACACACACCCGATTTCTGCCTGTACACTCCACCTTTCCAATCAATCGAAGTCGACCTCAAGTACACGGACAATAGTTCTAGGAACGCCGCTACAGGTATACCACTATCGTTCCGGAACCTTAGTTCGTCATTGTCCTCTTGTATGCAGTCCTTTACACTTTTCATCAGGGTGTCATGGTCCAGCGAGTAGAAAAGATCTTCCACATCTATACTAAACACCGACATGGGTCCTGGTGTCCTCGTCCTCAAGAACTCGATGACATCGTCCGAGTTCCTCACACGGAAGGGATCTCGGATGCGCAGAGTCGACAGGTGCTTCTGCAAGAAGCCTGATACCAGGTACTGCCAAGTCCCTCGCTCAGACACTATTACCCTGAAAGGATTGCCTTCCTTATGCGTTTTCACAGTAAAGAAAAGGCTCAGTGAGCTTCCTTTCTCACCTCGTACTCCTGTGCACAACTTATCGAGGTTCAGCTTTTCCAATAGGGCAATAGCTTTCTTCTTCACGTCCCTTGGGTTTTCTGTCACCTTTTTCAGGTTCTTCGCCACAGCAGTCATCCCCTTTTCAGTGTAGGTGCTCTCATGAAGGACCACGAAGCCCCCTTCTTTGTCGGCGACCAAGCACCTAATGCTACTGGACGTCAAGAAGTCAACCAGGGAACGGACCTTGCTTCTTCCTCCACGCCTTTCCTTGAGCTCATTCACAACGCCTGCTCCTTCAGCGACGCACCTTCCCCTTTCTTCTTCAGGAACCCTTTCTGTGACTGAACGTGCCACTGCCAGAATATCCGGAGGCCCAAGAGTTGGCTCGAAGCAGAATTTCGGACCCAATCCCAAAGTCCTCAGGTGGGCTTCCGGCAAGACGGTATCATCGAGGGATAGGACTTTAGCAGAGGGCCCTTGAGTTGTTTTCTTCTTTTTAGGAAGCGTGGGCCGCACAGTGTTCCAAAGGAACTTATACTTATAATCTTATACAGTCTAGAAACCGAACATACCCCTTCAGCTTGACCCAATGGCAGCCTTTGGTGATCCTTGTCTAGCTTGACTTAGCAACGTGACCTACCACTTCAGCTTAAATTGAGCCAATACTAGCTTTAGCAAGACTTGTTTTAAATGGCAAAAAGCAGTCGGCAATGGCTTCCAATGCATCCTTGATGGCACGAAGAAAGTACATAGCTACAAGCATCTGCCATGCAAAGCTTACCTGAACTTTCTGTGTCCGCTCATTTCTGTATGACGCAAAGCTTTCTTGAATTGGCTTGCTGTGTGCCAGACATTCCTCTTCAAAGAGCTTTGACACGTTGTGGAGACCCAGATAGTCAAGATACTGCAAGAAATATTTTTTTTTAATAGAGGAACTCACAATGCATCATAAACACCTCAAAACTCAGACATACAACTAACAGTGCTGCCGCTGTGAAGGGCTGTACTGCCGAATAAGATGAAGCCATAGCACTGAAACGACAAGGACAAGGAAGACGACGGGACATACATAGGACAAATGACAGGACAGCACACGTCCTGTTGTCTTCCTTGTCCTTGTAAATTCAGCACTATGGCTTCTTCTTGAGGAACAAACTAGCCCAAAAATCTGCACTCGAGTACTACAGCAATATTACAAACACTTGCCTCTTTCACAATGAAGTTCAACTCCCCTTCAATCGACAAAACAAAGCCAGACATCCTACTAGCTGCCGTAGGCTCCAATGCTGCTGCAGCTGAATGTTACGATGCAGATACCACGAAACTGTCTGCAAAAATGTGAAGACTGCACGTACAGCGCCCAGGGAAAAGCTTGTCATCTGATTTTCCAAGGTCACTCCTTTTGACATAAGCTGGACATGCTCTTAACCTGTAGAGACAGAAACGGGGAGGTGAGGTGAAAGGCAAGACGGCTGCGTAACTTTGTCAAGGCCACAGACGTACAGATAGCCTTCGACACGTTGGTGCAAAACTCCTAACTTCTCTCGCTTCTACTCGTGTATTCCTCTACGTGCTTCTCTGTCATTCTGAGCTGTGCTCCACTGTGGGCTAGTAAAAATAGTATCAAATTTCTTTTCCCAGCAATAACTGGTTCCTCCACTTCTCTCTCTCACACATACACACACACGCACACACACACACAGATATGCAATGTTAAAAAAAGAAAAGAAAAAACTGGCACGATAATCTGCACAGGAGACCGATGGGCAGATAAGGGGGAGGCAGAACGATAACATAAAGAGAGAAAGAGGAAGCACAGGCAACCAACGAGAATTGGTCACAACTGCAGGTGCCCGTAAATGTGTAATAACAGTTGTCTATAACACAAAACAACAATGCTGGCTACAGTCACTTGTGCATGCCTGTTGCCTTTTAAATACTCTGCACTGCTGGCAATGATATAGTGGTCTCAATGGACCCCATACTAGGAGCCCCTCCCATTCCCCTATGCAAAGATAAAGGAAGATGCTTCTCTCTCTCTCTTGCAGTGCTCTTAACATCCATTCACATATTTTTGTTCAGTTTCTGATACAAGTTCTCCATTTAGTGTCTGCTGTTCATGCTCCTCTGTTTATAAATAATGTGGGACAGTTGGACTTAAGCTGAAACAAAGACCAGAGATGAGCCTTTATAAAATTACTGTATATGTATGTGTTAAGGGCAATGACTCCCTAAAACTTCAATAGGCTGACAAGTAATGTAAAACAAAGTGGTCGCATAATTTGGCAAGACACGTTGCATGCGCTGGCTCGTTTCGCACTCCTTCCACCTTCTTCTTTACTGCAGATGGCCTTCTTGTACTGTTGCCTTTTTAAAAAGATTTACAATGAGGCTTTCACTTTTGAAGTACAACTGCATGTATGTATGTACGTATGTGTGTGCGTGTGTGTGTATGTATGTACCCTCTGAAACATTATACAGATAGTGGCGAGCAACGATTAATTAATAAATGTGGCCCACCTTCCATACCATGTGGCACCTCGAGCCCTGTGCACGGCCTTTCCTTAGGCACTTATGATTGATGTTCTAAAATGTCCCAGCATCGCAGTATGTAGCGCACTTTGGTGCAATGACATATATTTGAATCTGCTGATATTTTAAAGAATAGAAAGCCGCATGTGTAATTTTCTAGGTGAAGTGCTATGTTTACGACTTCCTTTAGTTGACGTGCGCATGCATTCCCCTTGGTTGCAGAGATTCCACGTCGACAAATGTTTTTGACCTTCGTTTGACGACCAAAAGAACTAGTGTTCCCAGTGAGCATACATGCATCGTGTTCCGGCATTTCGAGTTTGCAGTTACCTCGAGCAAGATAAACTAATGCGCGGTAGCAATGCACCGCGACGCAAAAGCGTTGAAACAATGGAAGAGCAGCAGCCGCAGCGTAGCCCTGGAGGAGGCTTTTGGTGCACATTTGAGCTCGTATCTTGAGGTAGAGGGACGTGAGCCACGGAGTTTCCTGCTTAGGATAAGCTAGCGTATAACAACACACGAAACAAACTACGCGCGGCCCACAATCCGCCATGAGACGACGATCTCCCGCATCTTCCGGAAATCACGTGACGTGGGATGCAGGACCGCAGGGCGCGGGCGTTTTGAAAACAAATAATGCACGCCTTTTCGAAATAGCGACGTTGCTCAAGAGCGGGAACTCGCATGGTGCGTGTGTCACTGCCTATGAAGTTACAGGAATCACAAAGCCATACGTGGTTGCTCTAATTAAAAAAAAATAGCGGAGCTGGCACTAGTGGTACAAGGCTAGCAAAGCAGATGGGCACTTGGCTAGTCCGGGTTTGTCTCCGGCACACTCGCGTGTCGCCGTAGTCCGAGGCTTCGGGCAGCTGCTTAGAGGCACTGCTTCGGGAAACGCCTCGCGTAGCACTTCGAGGCACAGCGAACGTTCCTCAAAGTTGCGCGCCGAGCTCAGCGTAAATAAGTTCGCGTCGAGCCAGACACGGTGCAGACGCGCCAGGCGTGGCCTTGGCTTGCCGCCATCCCACCCCTTTGCTATGTACAGTCCTTCTTTTCCACTTTGTATGAGGAGGCACTGGTACAGTCAACAGCAAAAGCGCGGGATCCGAAACTTCGTAAAAACCCATATTACCGCTTAGCCTCGCAACGTAGCCTCGAATTCAATGTTACAGCCTGTACGTCGCAGAAATATCTACCCAATGAAACTTTTAATCCAGGGCTATGTTGCGAGGCTCAACGGTAATATAAGTTTTTACGAAGTTTCGGATCCCGCAAACTTTTGCTGTTGACTGTACACTGTGCAAGCTTCTGCTATTCTAGGAGCTGCGTGGACGCCACGAAAGGACCCATGCTCATTGTGGCGCGAAGCTATGCGCAAACCCATAGAGAGGCTGTGCACAGGACAAATCGATACTTTGCACAAACGCCGAGGGCATTAGCGCAAGAGAAGAAATAAGCGCGCGTGCGAACGCCGCACATTGGGCATTGCCACAGAAAAAGTGCGCGCGTACCCTTGAGGACCAGAGCGTATGATGATGATAGTTTTGCGGCAGGCCGCACCTTTTACGGTTAGCTAGAACAGATTCGCTGTTAAAAGCTAACTGATAACATAATATGTCTGATGCGCTTTTATGCATGTTTTTTAACATTACATTCTTGACATAAAGACTGCATGCCACTTGATAAAAACACTCCATACTTGCCCGACGGCAGGGAAGAAAAAAAAAAAAAAAAAGAGGCCCTTGCGCCACGTTCATGAACTGCCAAGTACAGTAAACTGTGCCGAAAGTTCAGCCATCTTCGTTGGCCACCTATTAGATAGATAGATAGATAGATAGATAGATAGATAGATAGATAGATAGATAGATAGATAGATAGATAGATAGATAGATCACAATAAAAAAAAAGTTAAGCACTGGAACAGCGTAGAGGAAAAGCTGTTAGGAAGAGCGGAAACGACTTCGGCAAGAAAGCGCATACGTGCTACAGCGGCTGGCCCCAAGGGAAGTCACGTGAAAAATTGTCGCACGACATAAGAAGAGAGAGAAAAAAAGCAACAAACACCGTGATGAGTGACTCGAAACAACGCAGATCGTGCGCCTCGATCGTTGCGTACGTGTGTGTTCGTCGTGGCGAGGCAGTTCTGAGAAACGACCGCTTATGCTTTGTTGTTATCTTTCTTTTTTTTCGAGCGGGACGCTCTGGATGGAGCACGTACGACCTGTGAACCGGAGGTCAGGCGCCTTTGTCTCCTAAATGGGTCAGGGCCGAGTCGCGGTCGCGTTTATATTTGCTATTACCGGAACGGTGCATGGCTTCTTTCTTTGTTACATTACTGTTCTGTTTCGTCCACTCAGGGACGTTTCGCATTGATCGATACTGTATCCTGAGAAAGTGACCCGTCACATGACATCGATGCACATCATTTGCTGTAGCTTCCATGGCGCTTCCGGATATAATTAGGCAGATCGAGATAAAGTGCGGCTCTTCCTTCCTTTTTTTTTTTTTTTTTTTTTTGTGTGCAGGCTGTGCAACACAATGGCACGGTCTCGGCTACGGCGGCGGGTACTCAATGTTCTAGCGCTCTCGCATAACAGAGGCAATTTCGAGTGATTGCCTGCAAGACCCGGAACTCTTGTTTGGGCTAGTTGGTGACCATTCATAATGACTTGAAGACGCGAAGGAAAGTACACAGACGACACACACAAAAAAAACAAAAAAAAAAACGACAAGGACGAGCGCCTAAAGGCGCTCGTCCTTGTCGTTTTTTTTTGTGTCGTCTGTGTACTTTCCTTCGCGTCTTCAAGTCACTGCAAGACCCATCGAATGATTACCGGTTGGCTGTACGGCATGCGGCATACACTGGACCAGACCCGTATAGGCAGGAATCTTTTTCGGGAGGGGCCTGCTTGCTGAAGGCTTTGACTATTCGAATAAAAAGAAAAATCTATTCTCATTATTTATTTTCGGTAAAAATCGCAGTATGTACAATGAGTGACTTATTAAATGCAACGTTATTATAGGCTTAAATATTGCGTTATTAGAACTACACTATGTTATCAACACTACCTTCCAACCAAAATTTCGGGAGGGGCCCGGCCCCTAGGGCACCTTTATTCCTTATTCTTTTCTGTTTCGTCCCCTGCTAATGACTTTGGCTGGTAACGAAGCAAAAACTGCGGCGAACATGTCGACGAAAGGTCGGCGAGGAACCGATGCGTGACTTTCTGAATACGCGGAAAACTCGTCGGCGCTGCTCGGTGAATGGCATCTGCGACAAACACGAACGACGTGCAGCGCACGACAATGCAGCCATGTGGGATCGATCCACTGGAAACAGCTATATGTCGATCCGTGCTGGAGAGATGACACCAGAGATCGCGGTCACAATCTACAAACAATGCAGCCCGGCGTGCACACGGGCGTATATAGACATACAGAAAGCCCGTATAGGTAGGGTTCTCATGCAAATCTACAGTGCCCGCCCCCATATCATCGTTGACCTCAGCGTGCCATGGTCTAGGTGGCTGCTGTATTCGAAACACGTACACGCCGCGAACCGGAGCCTTCCGTGTGACCCTTGACGTCACTGTTTGCTGTCGCCAAGAGTGCAAATATGCCGGCACATATCGGGTCTGGTCCAAATTAGAAAGATGATCTCCTTTCGATGTCGGCGCTGGGCTTCAGCCACAGGGACATCTGTGATGCAGTGTGCGGTTTTGTAGAAGCGTCAAAACGGATACGCTTGTGATTACACACATGCCAAGTTCTTATAAAGCTTATTCTTGAGAAAAAAAAAACAGAAAAAAACCCCACTTTACCTGTTTTTATTGCACAAGTGCACAAACAGTCTACATAGTTCTTTTTCTCTTTTTCTCCGTTTTACCTTTATCATTTATTATTAATTTATTATTCTTTCTTATTCGTCATGTTGCGGTATTCGCGCAATACGAACTAAAGGCTAAGCATATCAGGTCGTGGCCAATATCTCCAGATGTTGGTATGCGGCATATATGAAGGGTCATCATCATCATCGTCGTCGTCGTCGTCGTCCATGCTGACGACCGCGAGGGGTCCCTGTTCGACAATACACGCATTTTCTTATGCACGCTGTGAATTAATGCTCACAGCCAGTGTTTGCTCACCGTAATAAAAATATTCACCCTATCATCGCGTTTTAGAACCATTTATGATCAATAGCTTCGACCAATGGCGTCATTTACATGTGGGCGTGCGGAAACTAGCCTCCCTCTCCCCCCCCTCACCCCCCCTTCCCTTAGTACACATGTTGTATAATGCTGGAATGAATGTTATACCGACAAATTTACAAATTTCGACTTCAACAATGCCACATAAACTTTGTGTACCTCACTTTCGGTATACACATGCAGTTTGCATGGTTGCGGAAGCTTTGAAATATTTGACGTCAACTGACAGTGCCAGCGCGGCATAAAGCAGTTAAAATTTAACCTTTATTTTCACTTCTAGTTATGGAGATGCGACGGCAAAACTAACGACAATAGAGTTCTCAAAGAATATTTTACCGGCGTGAGCCATGGATTAGTGTTTTACATCACTGTATAACACTCCCTGAAAACTTTTAGCGCTCGAGTTCTACGGCCTGGCTGACCGTTGACGTCCATTTTGTGAACTACTTATGGCGTAGCCAACAACAGACTTGGCAGTAATGACATTACCTTTTGCTGTAATGGGTAATTTAATGATTTACTTTTGCGGGCCGGCAATCTAGTAATGTGATGAATTAGTTCAAGCGAGTAATTTCAAGAAAAATTACTCACTGCTTTGCAAATAACTTCTCATTCAAATGTTGTATGTCCGCTTCCCTTATGGTATATAATAAATGGCCAAGAAATGAAAGGAAGACGACACAGACAAGTTAATCCGGGTGATCCGGACGGCAGGCCCACAGAAATTCAGAAAATCCGCGTAGCGTCTGAACTCGAAGTCTTGAATGACGTTGTTAGAAGGCCACGAACCTCGAAACCCCAGACAAGAACAGCCGGCGAAGACTCCACACTTTGCTGACCGTCGGATAGCTCAGCAACACGCTGCAAAGGTTTCAAACGCGCAGTCGTGTCCTACCAAGAGAGAGGGTTTTCTTTTTACAAAGCTACTATAGGATTTCATCTCCCCCCAATCTTTCTTTCCCCGTCACCCCCCCCCTTTTTTTGGGGGGGGCGGGGGGCGGGAAGGGTAATCGAGCAAGGTCAAGCGAGATTTGGAGAGATGCTTCACTAACACAGGGACAAGTTATTGCTGTGGCGTTTTAGGTGTGAATTCCAATGTATATGTGCTGTAAATAAACAGCACATTACTTTTAAAAAGGAGTGGTTCATTGCTTTCGGCCAACTGTAATTTGTAATGTAATTCAATTACATTTCAGAAAAAGCTAGAGAATTAATTAGTAATTTAAGTTAATTACTTTCTAGAAGTAATAATTGCCATCTCTAGCCAAGAATGAGCTGGAGATGTATACATCCAAAGACTTAATAACGATGCGTTCGGGACCTTCAAAATACTTCATTATAAAGGCCATTTCATTGCAAAGGTCACGCGCCGCAACTACCTCAACATATAGCTGGGACGTAAGAAATTCTTCGTTATACGAGTCATTTCGTTATACGAAGACATTCATTATAAAGGCTTTCTGTTGTAGTTATTCCCGTATTTATGCGGCCACCTTTACGTGCCACAGAAGCAAGGCACCTTCGTCTAATGCACTTACCTGTTTCACACCATAAACTTTCAAGACTCGATCCGTACTACAGACGCCGCGAATGAATAACAGGTCAAATTACCATACTGAACGGGCATACATTCAGGGCCAGAAGGCCAAATGCCATCTTTTTTTTTTTTTCTTTAACAACAAAAATCTCACAAAGCCCTCCTAACTTCGAAGCCCCGATTGACGGCGCCTGCTCTTAGATATACACTTAGAACTGATCGGGAAGACGAACAACTGATAATCACTATAACGGTCATCACTATAAATAGACATGCAGCGCAATGACAGCTCTTATCAACTGCTTATCGCAACAACTATATATACTTAACGTGTCATCGACGTCGTGTATACGTCACTCACCATTCATCTATGTCTATTTCACTCTGTACAAATTCAGTCTTCAAGAACAGTGCGTACCGTTCGTGCGGTCACAAGGTAAGATTTGCGAACGTGCAACAACGGCTTGGAGAATTTAGACGAATGCGAGGCGAGAGGCACAGTACTCACACGTACAGCCACGGAGTGCCACCACAGAGGCGAACGGCGTGGTGCGGACGGTGCGGCGTGGACCAGCCGAACTGACTGACCGTGCGCGTGCGTCACCATGGGCAACTGGCGCGGCCGCTCAATCACAAAGCCAGGGTTACCGACACGGCCGCCGTTAGATTGGAGAGGGAGGGGAAACCGACGAGCCACGATGCCCTTTTTTTAATTGTTTTTCTTTTTCTTTTTGAAACAGCGGAGCTGTACGGAGTCGAGGCTGTGCCACGTGCCTCGGATGGTCTCTTCTTCACGCAGGAGGGGAAAAGCGTACCCGCTTTTGCCCTCGCGCCACTGTCGCGCTCGACCCACTCTTGCCCAATGCTACATGATGACGATTATGCGAAGGCCGATGTGCAATTATGTGCAGAAAAGGTGTGGCTCGATGTTGCGGAATCGTTACTTCGCAGCCAAGGCTGTATTTCCACAGCGAGAAATGCAAATAAATAAATAAATAAATAAATAAATAAATAAATAAATAAATAAATAAATAAAGGAAGAGAAAGAAGGAAAGAGAGGGAGAAGGAAGTGCACTGTATAGAGCGTCCTGTGCGGTCGGTAGATAATGATGAAAGGTGGTATAGCTGACAGGTCATGGCGTCAACACCTTTGCACCGTTGCCAAGTCACTATGAAAGATAAAACTACTACTTCGCTGTTCTGACGGCTTCCACCCCTCCACAGATAGATTAACATCGTTTCTCTTCCAGTTGACTGCGAGGCACGACGAACGCCAGGCCTGTCAAATAATGAAATTCAGGCCGCGGCGGCTGCATTTCGATGGAGGCGAAATGTTGAGGCCCGTGCGCTGTGCGATGTCAGTGCACGTTAAAGAACCCCAGGTGGTCGAAATTTCCGGAGCCCTCCACTACGACGTCTCTCATAATCAGAGCTGGTTTTGGGACGTTAAACCCCACAAAACGAAACAACAGTAGACGGTAAATAAATAAATAAATAAATAAATAAATAAATAAATAAATAAATAAATTTAAATAAGTTTGAAATAAATAAATAATAAATAAATAAATAAATAAATAAATTCAGGGCGGCAACATGAGACTATGTTTTCTAGCGAACATCTTTATGCCGCTAGCACCTTTATGCCGATAGCACGATAGCATTCGATTCAATAACTATGTGTGTCCAAAATTCATATAGTGTTAAACTGAACTCCGCATAAGGTCCACCAAGACGCTATTTCCGAAAATTGAGAGCTATATCGTTACGATTGAAAGCCGCAGTTGCGAAACTGTAGTTGTGGTTTAGACGTTTTACCATGGGCTTATCCAGGATCTCGGTTTTGGTGGTTGGGGGTGTCACCCATGGTGTTAAACTGTTAACGGAACGTGGGGGTGTGTGAAAACGGAGTTAAAGGTTAGGTTGAAAACTTTTTTTTCTGGCGGTGGGGTTGAGGGGTTCCACCTGGAAGGCTTTAGCGAGGGAGGGGGGTGTTGTCTTGTAAATCCCTGTTAAAACACGTCACGCCAGAGATGTTTTGCTCTACCGCAACACTTAAACCAGATCTACGGAAGCGGACTTTGCCCTGTAGTGGGTGTAGACAGCCTGATGGTGAACATTTAAACAATCGCAGCTGGTGCGTACGACGGATATGTTACGTCGTCCAATGTTAAAAAATGTATAATAACGAATACTTTGCTTTTCTGTTAAGTGCGTAGTAAGTGGTCATTTCGGTTGACCATTTGTGTACCAATCGATTAAAGCATTTCGTCTTCATTTAGCGAGACGTTCCAGTCTCGTTCCAGTCTTGATGAGACGTTATCAAGCGTGAAAAAAGTGAGCAAAGCTTCATTTATTTGCAAGGACTAGCTCCTATATGTCCTTTGCGGGCGACGAAGACACTTTACATCTCATGTGCTCCTCCCGAAGCTTCATCCGCGACGCAATTCTGGAAAGCAGAAAGAGAGAGAGAGAGAGAGAGAGAAAAAAGAAAGAGGTAACGAAACCCTGAAGGCGTACAGCTAATCGCTACATGATGGACATTAACGAGACTTTAGACATAGAAGAAAAACGCATGGATATTGTATGTATATACTGGTGCCTGTTGGGAAACTCGGGAAAAAAAAACTGCTATCTCGCTCCACACATGCTGAAGGCTAACAGCGGATAAAATTAGAGCAAGAACAGGAATATATCAAACACCTGGCAAGAAAACCCTGTCTTCTCGTGTGTTGATAGTGAGTGATAGATGGAAGGGATCAGAAAAGAAGTGCCACCTTCTCTAGATTCGCTTGCAGGGAGTAACCGTTTAGGTTGGGCGAAGGCTTATGCTACCCATCCGTGACTGCTAATATCTATTGTGCTTATGCATAACCACTCACACCGCCACCACCAAAGCCAGTCGGTTACCTGTCTCTCCCTAGAACGCAGTGGCGCCCTGCGGAAATGAGAATCGAAACTCTCCCCCCATCGAAGGCGGAACGGTTAGACTGCAGCAGGTCCATAACACTTAGTGTCAAACACCCTTCGACCGAATTGTGGTGTGCTCAGGAGCAAATCCATTACTCGTAGCAAAGTTCATCGCAGCGCCCCCCCCCACCTCTCAGTCTCTCCTCTCTGAGAGAGACTGAGAGTTATGGTGAAAACGCAGTGCAACGTAAAAACACGAGGTAAAATTGGTGCCACCTTAGATGATTAGGGGCATCCAGTTATTCTCAGAGTTAAATGCGCGGATTATGGTAAAGTATGTCTAATAAATTAATTACTTCCTCTGTTTAACTGAGTGCGCGTGTTGCACACAATAAAAGAACGGTGACATTAAAAATATTGCAATTATATTGCGTACATAACTCACTATCAGTCATAAAAACAAGTGTATCGAGACGCGGGCAATGTGTGATTTTCGCCTCGATGTGCGTGCAGCACAAATTCACGAAGAAAGAGGCACACGAGGACAACCACGGCCTTGAGGCGCGGTTTCACGGCAGCTTACGTTATGCCTGAAAAGATTGCTTCACGGCAGTAAGAATCGTGTTGCCAAGAAACTACCTCTTCAGGCGGGTTACACCGGTGTCGCACGGAGCACTGCTGATCGCGATTAAGCGCAATCGAGACCTGATCTCTCAACATTGATTGGCTTCCTTCTGCAGTTTGCCACAAGAAAGCCAATCACGACCCCGAAATTCAATTCTGATCACGCCCGATCCCAATCGAAAGTGACCGTGTGATACCGGCATTATATTTTGTTTACGCTCGAGAATATCTCGAATATTCCAAAATTTGAAGAAAAAAAAAAACCATTCTCAAGCCGAAGAGAATATGATAGCATTCAACTGAATATTAGTACCGGCATAATGAAAAAAAGAAAACGCCGACTTAGGACAACAGGCATGAGCGGTGCACGCTATATGCAAAGAGACGAACAATACTTACCGCAAACGCTTCCCACTTGGAGCGGATACTTAACGCAATTTCCCGTTTGGGCGCGTGCATTTCCTGGGAGAATACACATAGAAACCGAGTGTGAAATGTTGCTCGTTGTCTTATTCTCTAAGCGTTTCTCGTAGGCTCCTAAAGCTGGAACGTAATTGCCTTCGAAGCAATTGCCTCAATTATACCAGCTGCAGTTTTGTTGCGAACACGTAGCGTATATTCGTGCAATGAAGCCTGCAACAACAAGCCACGCCTAATGATTTTAAAATCTCATTATCGTACATGTAACACGTTACGTGCGATGTATATAAATGTAGAGGGAGGTATCAAATTCGCTCCACCAGTGTCCGTCAGCTTGGCAAAATCACGCGCCTAGGGGCGAGGGGAGACCGACTCCCCCTCATTGCCTCCCCCCCGGGCAGGTACGGGGGCAAAGCCCCTTGATCCAAAATCAAGGGGCTTTACTCGGGGGAGGAGCCGAGAGCTCCCCTTCGGCACCCCCCTCCGCTTCCTCGTAATTGACACATGGGCCTGAGATGACCAATAGATACACCACTAACCACGGGAGGCTAACGGAACGAACGAAAAAGACAACGTTCGTTGTGAGAACATAGAGTACACAATTTATAAACTTATAATATATATATATATAGATATATATATATTATATATATATATATATATATATATATATATATATATATATATATATATAATATATATATATATATCTATATATATACTATCAGAAATACACCGTGGACAACACAGATTTATTCTGACGTTTCGGCTGGAGGCCAGCCTTCTCAGGATCTTTGAAAAGGCTGGCCTCCAGCCGAAACGTCAGAATAAATCCTTGTTGTCACTGTGTCTTTCTGATAGTATATTATCCCGATAGCCAGGAAGAACTTTTTTTGAGATATATTATATATATATATATCTATATATATAATATATATATATATAGATATATATATATATATATATAATATATATATATAACAGAATTGACGATGCGCCTCTTAGAGAACGACGATATATATTGTGTTTATGCATAAACCACCTCACACCCGCACCACCAAGAGCCAAGTCAGGTTACCTGTCTCTCCTCTAGAACAGGTGGGCGCCCTGCGGAAATGAGAATCGAAACTCTCCTCCCGCATCGAAGGCGGAACTGGTTAAGCACTGCAGCAGGTCCATTAACACATTAGTGTCAAACACCCTTCGACCGAAATTGTGGTGTGCTCAGAGTTCTCCATTACTCGGAGCAAAGTTCCATCGCACGCCCCCCCCACCTCTCAGTCTCTCTCTCTGAGAGAGACTGAGAGTTATGGTGAAAACGCAGTGCAACGTAAAAACACGAGGTAAAATTGGTGCCACCTTAGATGATTAGGGGCATCCAGTTATACTCAGAGTTAAATGCGCGGATTATGGTAAAGTATGTCTAATAAATTAATTACTTCCTCTGTTTAACTGAGTGCGCGTGTTGCACACAATAAAAGAACGGTAACATTAAAAAATGGCAATTATATTGCGTACATAACTCACTATCAGTCATAAAAACAAGTGTATCGAGACGCGGGCAACGTGTGATTTTCGCCTCGATGTGCGTGCAGCGCAAATTCACGAAGAAAGAGGCACACGAGGACAACCACCGCCTTGAGGCGCGGTTTCACGGCAGCTTACGTTATGCCTGAAAAGATTGCTTCACGGCAGTAAGAATCGTGTTGCCAAGAAACTACCTCTTCAGGCGGGTTACACCGGTGCCGCACGGAGCACTGCTGATCGCGATCAAGCGCAATCGAGACCTAAACTCTCAACATTGATTGGCTTCCTTCTGCAGTTTGCCACAAGAAAGCCAATCACGACCCCGAAATTCAATTCTGATCACGCCCGATCCCAATCGAAAGTGACCGTGTGATACCGGCATTATATTTTGTTTACGCTCGAGAATATCTCGAAGATTTCCAAAATTCGAAAAAAAAAAGAACATTCTCAAGCCGAAGAGAATACGACAGCATTCAAGTGAATATTAGCACCGGCATAATGAAAAAAAAAAAAAAACGCCGACTTAGGACAACAGGCATGAGCGGTGCACGCTATATGCAAAGAGACGAACAATACTTACCGCAAACGCTTCCCACTTGGAGCGGATACTTAACGCAATTTCCCGTTTGGGCGCGTGCATTTCCTGGGAGAATACACATAGAAACCGAGTGTGAAATGCTGCTCGTTGTCTTATTCTCTAAACGTTTCTCGTAGGCTCCTAAAGCTGGAACGTAATCGTCTTCGAAGGAATGGCCTCAATTATACCGGCTGTAGTTTTGTTGTGAACACGTAGCGTATATATTCGTGCAATGAAGCCTGCATCAACAAGCCACGCGTAAAGATTTTAAAATCTCATTATCGTACATGTAACACGTTACGTGCGATGTATATAAATGCAGAGGGAGGTATCAAATTCGCTCCACCAGTGTCCGTCAGCTTGGCAAAATCACGCGCCGGGGGGCGAGGGGAGACCGACTCCCCCTCATTGCCTCCCCCCCCCGGGCAGACGGGGGCAAAGCCCCTTGATCCGAAATCAAGGGGCTTTATTCGGGGGAGGAGCCGAGAGCTTCCCTTCGGCACCCCCCTCCGCTTCCTCGTAATTGACACATAGGCCTGAGATGACCAATAGATACACCACTAACCACGGGAGGCTAACGGAACGAACGAAAAAGACAACGTTCATATAGAGGTGCTATGTAAGTACACACCGTATTCGTTGTCGGAACAATATAGTCCACAATTTATAAACTATATATATATATATACATAGGTCGGAGCAGGCGGCCGTTGCGACGAGGCAATTATAGAATGAACACTGAACACTTACCACGTAGTCCAGGAAGTCGAGTGATTGATTCTGAAAAAAGAAAGAAACAAGAACGAAAAGAGTAGTTGAAAAAGACAAACGAACTAACAGATCAGCGGAACAAAAACACACGTATTCGCGTGTGCTTACAGAAGGACAGGTTCAAAATATGAACACCTAGAGGACCACTAAAGTTAAACCACTTCACGCTCGTAGCTGATTATTTGAGATTGAGGTTTCATTCTTTAATGTTTAAGTCAGATTCGCGACAGAACCGCAGAACCTGATTGTCATGTGACGTAAGCAAATGAATTTCTTTTTCGCAATCTGAACACGTTACAGCGCTACAAAGTTTCCCAAAACTTGCCAGCGTCATATTCCTGGCTCCTTCAGAGCACAGTGCACATCATGACCACGTGACAATATGCACACTGTCACGGGGATCATGATTGCGCATGCAAAAATCGCCGCTCAGAAATGCCTCTCGGTAAAAGCAGACATGCTACCATTTTTAATTTACTTTAAAAGATATCTGGATCTTCGAAAGACGCCCTTTTTTTTTTAATTCTTACTTTTCCACAGCTGAAGTCTTTTACAGTTTCGCGTACGTTGTCTTTCTTTTTCTTTTTGCTCTGTACGCTTGTATCAAAATCCAAGAGGCCGAATGAAGTGCTTCCAAGTGTAATTCCATGATTACTTCTAATTAAGAGAATTAAGGTGTCTGTCAATCATTAGTACAAAATAGTATGATGTTTCCCGCTTCTGCCATCTGCAATGCCCCGCCACGGTGGTCTAGTGGCTAAGGTACTCGGCTGCTGATCCGAGGGTCGCGGGATCGAATCCCGGCCGCGGCGGCTGCATTTCGATGGAGGCGAAATGCTGAGGCCCGTGTACTGTGCGATGTCAGTGCACGTTAAAGAACCCCAGGTGGTCTCGAAATTTCCGGAGCCCTCCACTACGGCGTCTCTCATAATCAGAACTGGTTTTGGGACGTAAAACCCCACAAAACAACAACTGCCTTCTGCATTAGGGGCGAGACGCACGTTAGCCATTTCTTGAACATTTTCAATGACGCACCTTCAATCAACGCGCTATGAGAGATATCATAACCTTACCTTCTTTGCTTTTCTGTCATCCTCCATTCGTTGCATGACGTTTTCAATCTGCAGTGGAAACGATTGCTCGACTTTGTCATCGATAACCGACGAGCATGCTCGCTCACTATCGACGCTGCGCGAGAATATTTACGAATCGAGCTCGAAAATATATCGGGATACAATACGTACAGCTGCAGCTCCTCACTACGTTAATCCTTTTGGGTCCCCTTTAAAAACTGAAGGTATAAATGAAAGTCTCCTCCAGTACCATGAGAAGCAGAATACAATTTTTTTTCTTTAGTTGAAGAACTAAAGGAAACCTATCACTTGAAGTATTTTTGCTTCTGTAATGATGATGAGTACACAGGACCACATACGGTATGACCCACAGAGCACTGGAGTTGTGTGAACAGTGATAGCGGAAACCGAATAAAAAATGATAGAATTCCGAATAGTTTTCGAAAATTGAACAGTTAATTTTAAAATAATTGTGAAGTGATGTTCACATCCTGTTGTTCACAATTTTAGCATTAAAAGCACAAACGGAGCATCGCGAACAAATAAACAGGCCCTTCGCAAGTCAAATTAAATAAACCGCATGTTTTAAGCCTCATACTATGCCAGTGGGTATGAAATTTATTATAATTTTCCACTAATTATGTGTTAATCTTGGTGCTCTTTATCACGACTTCAGAACGCTCGCATGGTTAATAAAAATGAATAACACATTTGTATAACATTTCAAGTGTTCTGTGTTCGCATATAATCATCTTATCTTTCTTTCTTTCATTCTTTTTTTTTGGTGGGGGGGGGACTTCGATGGCTTGGCTGTTTTTATCACACAGGGAGGAAAAAAGAAGGCAAGAAGTGTTGGGTCAGTACCAATAATTTAAGGGCTTATTACTTCAATAGATAAATATGACTATAATGTACCGCGGCTGCAGTAATTTCAGCACGCTACTATCTATGTTTAACCAGATGTGTTGCAGAGGAGTAAAGCCCGGTAAAATAGAAAATGGGCGAAAAGAGTGACGCTTACGATCTGAATTTCTTCTGGTGTCATGCCGACCTTCTTGAGACATTTTTGCTCTGAAACGGGTGGTTCGGTTGCACGTTAGACACGCATGCGCAAATCATGGTGCTTTAACACAAAACAACAACGATGAACTAGAAGTGTGGAAAACTTCATAGAAAACAGTGAACATAGTAAGGGTGCGTGCGTGCGTGTGTGTCTCTGTGCGTGTGCATGTGTGTTCGCCTTGGTCTTAGTTTTATTTGGTATTTCGTATGTCCTACTTTACACCGAACTTTCCTTGCAAATTTTATGGGATTCCTTTGTGTGTGCGTGTGCGTGCGTTCGTGTGTGTGTGTGTGTGTGTGTGTGTGTGTGTGTGTGTGTGTGTGTGTGTGTGTGTGTGTGTGTGTGTGTGTGTGTGTGTGTGTGTGTGTGTGTGTGTGTGTGTGTGTGTGTGTGTGTGTGTGTGTGTGTGTGTGTGTGTGTGTGTTAACTGAAATACTGACCAAAGAGGTGCCTCTAAATCACTGGCTTACTTCCATACAAAGCACACTTCGTATTCGAAATTCGCTCTATCACGCACTACACGAAGAGCACGTGAAGGTTTAACGACAGAGGACCACGTACTATATAAGTACAGATGGGTCCACTTTTAGAGGGAACACTTGCGCGCAGGGCGCGCCCGAATATTATTTCCTTGAAAAGCCTCTGTCGCGTATATCTGCGTTACATAAGTTGCGGTTGTCAGTTCTGACTCCCTTCAACACATCTGTATCGTCGGACATTATTTCCGCAGCCGCTTGCAGTTAGGGCGCCAGCAATAGGGGAGGCGCGAATTCGAGTGTTCCGTTTACCAGTGGACCGTATATACTAACATTCAGTGTGACTAAAAGGAACAGTTAAAGTCGTTCATACAAAAGCGACATATAATCCAACAATTCTTCTTTTTCTAAAAAAACAAAAAACAAAACATCAGCAAGCACTCGCGATGAAATCAGTGCCACGTACTCGTTCTTTCAAGCATCTTTTTTTTTGTTTTTTACTGCAATTTCACCGTATATTGCGCCCCCACGACGCATATATCGAGATGTGGACGTGATGATGCGCCGGTCATCGTCTTCAAGCTTGCAAACATTTCTTTTTTACAAGTAAAACAAAAGCTTGGAACACTCGATAGCCTCCCAATGGTGACTCCTCGATATCGGCGTCACACATGTCATATAGCACATTTTCGGAATCCGTTGCCAATATTTCTTGACCACTTGCAAGCGAAGACATGCTTTTACTCAGAAGCTACTTGCCTTCGCGTCCTTTCACCATATCCCGGCGATCGATATAACCAAGCGGCGTGTTCCTTTTAACATTCGTCCGGACTGTACATCAATCGTCGACTGGAAAATAAGAACGCACGCGCTCACTCACCGACCCGGGCGGCGACCGAGTCGATGTCTTGACCCAAAGGTGACCTCGAATGCCCGGAGCCATCGCCGGCGCACGCGACGACCAGCAGAGCGAAAGCGAGGCACAGCCTGAGCATGGCAGCCATGTTGTCGAGAACCGCCCCGGAAGCGTGACTACTGACGCACGAGCGTTGCTCGTTCCAAAGGTTTATGGCGACTTAGCCACTACGGTACGCTCGCTGTGTGGAGAATTCACGATCATGGTGCATGATGATGACCGTTTAATAATGGCACGCACCCACTATGGGAAAGAAGTCACGGACAGTACCGTGCAAGGGCCGTGAGATAAAATATCGTTATTGGTGATATCGCCAAAGTGTCACCGCCAGCGCGCGCTAGTTGGGTGGTTGAGGAAATGCGAGGGAGTGTGTATACAGTCGCTTCTTCATTCAACGCGTGAGATTACACGTCGTGCAAAGCGACACTGCCGCGGAAAGTAATTATCTCAGAATACGCCCCTGCAGGAAAGCAGCAATAATTTTACTACAAAGAACGGGTCGAGGCAGGAGGTGGATTCTAAAGACGTCATATAACAACATATGTTTTTTTGTTCCTCCTTATTCCACAATATAACCGGTTCATCTACATATAATACATGAAATATTTTGAAGACAATGCCCCGCCACGGTGGTCTAGTGGCTATATGGCACTCGGCTGCTGATCCGAAGGTCGCGGGATCGAATCCCGGCCGCAGCTGCTGCATTTCGCTGGAGGAGAAGAAATGTTGGGGCCCGTGTGGTGTGCGATGTCTAGTGCACGTTAAAGAACCCGCGTGGTCGAGATTTCCGGAGCCCTCCACTACAGCGTCTCTTATAATCATATCATGGTTTTGGGACGTAAAACCCCGGGAATTATGATTTTGAAGACATGTCATCCTAGGTAGTGATCTCCTAATCTGCATACTGCAGCAGGGGACGACGATATAAATTCCTGAGGAAAATATAGGGAGGTCCTATCCAGAAGGCACGTAGTCAGCTGCGTTGGTCTAGTTGTTATGGTGCTTGACTGCTGACCCGAAGACGCAAATTGAATTAACCCTGGCAGCGGCGGCCATGTTTTTGATGGGGACGAGAATTGCGTTCTCAGTGCACGTTACAGAACCCCAGGTGGTCAAAATTTGCGAAGTCCTCCACAACGGTACACGCCTCGTGATCATATAGTTGTATTGGCACATCAATTATTATCGTCCCCAAGGCAGCTTAGTACAACAGAGCGTCTAGGAATCATGTGACCTCGGTTACTGTACTTGTCTGCAGTAGTATCAGCACTTCTTAGCACGTGGAAATCAGCAATAGGCAATGCTTGAATCGGCTAGTCTGACTGAACTGTAGCTAATATTGGCTAATGGTGGCAATTAGTGTTGGACGGTGCTGGCTGATGATGCCGTCTTTCAACTGTTAAAACCCTATGTAACCATCGTCTTCATATTCATAAGCTAATCATAACTGTTATATAACAATTTTTCTTTTTATATTGCTGCGCGAATAAGTAACGCAGTTCAAGTTTACTAGATTTCATCACCGATGATATAAATAAATAAATAAATAAATAAATAAATAAATAAATAAATAAATAAATAAATAAATAAAAATCGCATATTGGTGCGTTTGTCGGAAGGGAGCGCACTTATCAGGCAATTACGATTTGCTTCTCTTAATTTTCTTTTCCTCTTTATTCTCCTACACACCTGTATCCCTCGATTCATGTCCAATTACGTACGTTGAGTTGCCCCACGTCACCCAGGGAGCAAGCAGTCAACCAACCAACGACAAGACGGTGTCAGCAAAGCAGAAAGCTTCAGTGTTTTTCTACATTACATGTTGTTATACCTCCAGTAAACAAGTACATGCGGGACATATTTCCTTTATGTTTCTTTCATTTTTTAATGGGCGTTAACATGCGGCAAGGCGTGTACTGTGTAGTATATGCCAACAAGGTCAAAGAATGATTCTTTTGAAAGAGCAAACAGTAACATTTATTGACGAAAACATTGCACACAAGAACCAGCTCGGAGTCTGGCTGACTCCTATACCACTGATGAGAACTTCATGGCCTGCTGGGCACCAATTTCGCAGCTTCGCGACCAACGCACACCTGCAAAAAGGAAGGACATATGTAACGCGTTCATCGAAAAGGCACTGCTTGTGTATAGGTTACGCTTTGGCATCTTCGAAAATACTCTACTTGTGCTTCAGAGCTAGAGAAGCCGTTCTTGAGGTCAGCTAAAAAAAAAAAAAAAAAAAAAAACGTCTGTGGTTTTACCCTTCCAAACCGTGTTATCACGAGCGAAAGGTATGTTTCGCGCCTATAGCCTGCGTGCCATGGCTGAGCGATCAAGCGTTGGCGAAGCAGCCGTCAACGCCTTTGCCTATAGTCTGTTTCAGTAGTTCCGTGCAGCAGAGCCAAGGCTACGAGGCCATCGAGCACCGAATCCTTCCGAAGCGACACGAAATGCCATTGTTTGGACACGCACACCCCGCTTCATCTTCCTCCTTTCAGGGCTTCAGGTGCCACTGCAGCGCTCGCCATTGGCCGATGACGAGCCACGGAAGGACACGTTTAACATGTGTTCGTCCTCCGGATTGGCAGAAGAGAGCTGTAGCTTCCACAGCGTTGCACGGAACTTTTGAAGCACTTTTATAGTTACGTGGTGCGCAGCGGCGAAGATCCGAGCAAGCGCTGCTGCGGCGCCCCTCCGCAGAGAATCATGTGCCGTGACGTCACACACCTGCGCTCCGGCGGCTCAAGGTCATTGCGACGCGATGAACGGCTTTGTGAGATATCAGAGGTTTGGTTTCACCTAGTTACACCCATTTGTTTTTTAAAGGTACCCCCTGAATTTGTAAAAATTTGCAGGAACTTCCCACTATCTGCTGCATTTGCCCCCCGAAACCGCTTGACATTTATGCACACCCCCAGGAATT
The DNA here is from genome assembly GCA_013339685.2 of Hyalomma asiaticum. Lineage (NCBI taxonomy): Eukaryota > Metazoa > Arthropoda > Arachnida > Ixodida > Ixodidae > Hyalomma > Hyalomma asiaticum. Next base: position 48,047,164 of record CM023484.1, read on the forward strand.
TCAGTTCCTGGAAAAAGTCCTGCGACACGTGGAGTAGTGAAGCTTTCATTCTAAAGAAAAGAAAATAATACGAGCAGAATCTCCCCTGAAAGTTGTCCACGTTATGCATAAGCTTCCGAGACTATCCCCCTGCAGGGGGTATAGTCTCAGAACGTCACATAACGGATAGTCACACGACGAAACAGCATGCTGTTTCGTCGTGTGATGCTCCATTGAGTCAGGTAGTGGTTTTCCTTGTTTTTTTTTTTTTTTCACAATGTCGTCTTGTGTCACGTGCTTGTATTTACTGCACTTACTGTGTGCGGCATCCTTCCTTGCAATGCTTTGCCGGGTAGCATCGGCACGGCTTCCTCCATTTTCGTTTTAGCGTTCGCTAGCGCGTGGAAAGGCTCAACAGAAGGTGATTCTCTCGTGTGCGGCGTGTTTGGCGTCAAATTTTCATGAAGCATGCCTTTTCTGAATACGTACAAATTCTCCCTGTCGGCGTTAAATGTTCTTACAGAGGAATTTTATTTCACCCATCACGAAATATTTCAAGGAAGCGCTCTTTTGTTCAATATATACATTTATTTGAAAATTTTGCTACGTCACTGGAAAATTATCTTGTTGGTGTCTAGCGTTCCCATATATTGTAATCTTGTTGTTCCACAGACGTGATGCCTCTTTTAGTGTACTGATGATTGTGTTCTTTTGTTTGCAACAAAGTCATGTATTTTTAGTGTTTGCTGTAACAATTCACTTGGTGTTTTCTTTTGCCATTCCTGCTCGGACCAGGATGTAGGTCTGCAGTATGTTTAAATAAATAAATAAATAAATAAATAAATAAATAAATAAATAAATAAATAAATATTTGCAGATGACTGATGCGCTGTTTTTATAGCGCCATTTGGACCCGTTCGCATCGCCTTCTCGTAGGACGATCACTAAAATTAGCGCCTTGCTCTTAAAATGCTGAAATTATTCAAATTTTCTCGTAACAGAATTATGTTTTCCCCGGCATTCAAATTACAGTCCGAGCTATCGTGTGTGCAAGCTTTATGTCAAGTCATAGTTCACAATTGTTCTGACGTATTTTACTCTGGGAAATTCCTCTTTTTTTCTTTTTTTTTTTTTTCACTCATGCATCTGCGCCAGGGCGGAGGTCTCGCGTGGTCCAATGGTCCGGCAAATGGTGTTATAATTTGAAATCATTATGTCCACCGTGGATGCCTACGCCGACGCCGGAATATCTTGCGAAACGAGCTTCTTAGCGGTATCACGTTACAGTACTCACAGTGAATGCGTTCCACTTGGACCGTACGCCACGGGCGATTTCAGGGGTGGGCGCGTACCGGTCCTGCGAAAGGGAATAGAGGAATGCTAGGTGAACAACGACTCTTAAGGAAAGGACGCTAATTTCTGCAGCCCATGTAGGGAGCACGGCTAAGCGTCCGTGGGGGTGGGGGAAAGGGAGTGAGAGAGATAGAGAGGAGAGAAAGGCCGTAGTGGAGGGCTCCGGAAATTTAGACCACCTGGGGTTCTTTAACGTGCACTGACAACGCACAGTACACGGGCCTCTGGAATTTCCGCCGAATTCCCGCCGCGGCCGGGATCGAACCCGGAGCTCTTCCACTACGGCCTTTTCTCTCCTTTCTTTCTCTTTCAGTGTCTTTCCGTTACACCAACGGACGCTCAGGCGTGCTACCGACATGGGCTGCACAAATTATCGTCCTTAACCGAACCGCAATCATCAATCATCAGGCAGCCGACTGTCAGATCATCAAAGTTACAGCATGAAACCTGGATGATGATTAACGTTCATCTGTTGCAAAAGCAACGGCTCTGCGATTATAAAGGACCTGTATACGCACAGCTTAATTGTGATAATGCACAGCAAGTTAACCTAAAATCACCCACAAGTTCTCACACCTGCAAGCAAATACACACTTGCCACAATATTGTCAATATATACTGTTGATGCTAGTTAATTTACACGAGGGAATTGTAGTGCAGGATGTACTCACAATGTAATCCAGGAAGTCAAGCTGCTGGTTCTGAAAGGTGGACGCGCCAGAAAAAAATAATTATTAAATTGCTGAACACTCAGGCTGTAACCGGAAACACAGCTCGAAAGGAATTCAATTCCCCGTGTGAACACGCCGCGTGAACGACGTACTTATCAGCACGTTGTTTATTGTGTTTTCTTTATGTGACCCAGATATACATGTATCGCATCATCCTTGTCTGTGGCAAATAACGTGATTTGAAGTGATTCTTCAATAAGTAGTTTTGGCCTTTACACATGCACCCCTTCCTCTTCCTCTCTCTCTCTTATCTTTCCATTCCCCTTTCCCCCAGCGTAGGGTAGCCAGCCGGACGCCTTCCCAGTTAACTTCCCTGCCTTTCTGTTTTCTTCCTTAGTTCTTTCTTCACTTCTACACGGCAAAAACTTCTGCTTGCCCTCCAGCGCGCCAGATAAGAATCAGAGTGGATTTATTTTCTTTACCGTTCTCTTGTCCTCGTTTTTCTTCCCCCTTTTTTTAATGGTCGACCCGCACAAAATTATAACTTAATGGTCGTGAAAATGAAGTCATTCCAACATTCCAGCGGTCTATTACAGAAATGTACTGCTGATGAAAATTTTCTTGCGTTCCTATAAGGGTTCTCACTACGCTTCGATAGACTTGAGGTCGAAATGAAATTGAATGCCATGTTTGATATTTTCTTAGGAGTAATCTCTAGCAAGGTCCTTTAGTCAACACCAGATGATGCGTTTCGTAGTGCGGCGGATCCTCTTTGTATGATGAGTGGCCTCGGGCTGATACGATAAGCGCGATATGGCTAAAACAATGTGATAAAGCGAGGCTGACCTCGTAACGTCATTCTTGCAAGCAAAGCACGTAATTTTGTGAATGTCTTTTTTTTTTCTCGTTTTTTTTTTGTGGATATGGTCATTAGTATACATGAATGTATGCATATACAGTACCTGCGTACATTTATGTATATAATCATGTACGCTCATAGTGCAAGGACCACAATGTCGTGTGCAGCATGTACTAAATCAACAAATAAAAGAAGAATAAAAAAGATCTCACCACGTTCTGGGATCCCACTTCTTGCGTCGCGCGTTTGCGGACGTCCACTACCTGAAATAAATAAGTAAATAAATAAGCAGGCGGCCACGAAATTCCCATGATCAAGAGAGAGAGACAAGACACTTTATTTTGTGCCCGGGATGGAGTCAAGGTCAAGATAGTTGACCATACTTGTCCTACCAAGGTCAAGGTCAAGCAAATTGTTGGTACAAACGCTAACAATTCGTTATATACATATATAGGGCGTCGTAATAACGTTCCTGAAGTCTTTAAAACATGTGCTAGAGCAACGCATACACGCACGGATCCTGTCACCTGCAAACAAACAAACAAACAAACAAACAAACAAACAAACAAACAAACAAACAAACAAACAAACAAACAAACAAACAAACAAACAAACAATATATTGCGGTTTCACGTACTGTGGTTGTCTCCTCTGCAGTGAACTGAGCTTCTTGAAAACATTGTTGCTCTGAAACATAAATTGAACGACGCATTGCAAACAAAAATAATAAATACAAGAAATCGAAATCTCGAAGGTCCGTGGCATACACGCGCAAACAAAACTCCACTCGTCAGATCCCCAGCTTGTGAGCGTGCAAGTTGACGCCGACAATAAGTGAGCTCCGGATACCACCGGATATTCGAAGATAATCTCTGAGCCAGCATTTATATATATCTGGACAACGATGAAACGAATTAACAAATGAAGTCATATTCCTCGCACGAAATAATTCTTCTCTAACAAGCTACAACATCTTACTTACATCTATAAGGTCTTTTCTAAAACGTCTCCCGCAGCTGTGGTGCGCTTCCTTCCAATTTAAACGCGATGTAGGGGAGGCCAGAATAAGAAAGAAACAGGACAAGAGAAAAGGAGAGCGTAAAGGTATGCCGGCCTGTAAAGTACCCGCGTACACAGGCCGTTACAGATTCGCCATACCATTAATTTTCGTGCTTTTCGTTATTTAGCGTTCGCACATCAGAAACAGATACTCAAGCTTGCGTATTCATTCAAAACTGCAAATGACAAAGATCATGCTGGACAGCCTACACCACAAAGAAACGAACTATTCGAAACTCCCGAAAGACGGGCGGCCCGTCATGAATTACTTGAAATAACGAAAGAATGAAATGAAATTACATTGGAAGTGCATATAGAAAGAAGAACGAAAACGGGATGGGGGGATGACTGAAGGTAATTGTAAAGTGAAGTAATCGCATGGGGTAAAAATAAATGTTAGGCATCGAAATTCGAATTCCGTCATAAACCGGTGTGCACCTTCTGAACGTCTCACTCGGTATGCTTCCATCACAACACATTGTGCACATTCTGAGCACTTCCCTTGCTACACATCCACCCCAAACATGGAGCGCACAATACCGCACATCCCGTCAGGACTTCACTAGGACTTCCATCATAACTAAAAGTCCACCACCAGAGAGTCATAATTAAAGAGCGACATAATTACCAATTTGCTCGAAGCGCCTAGCGATATCGCCGGGTCCTTGTGCGAGGGTGTTCGACTCGTCGGTAGGTGCGGCGGACGCACCGACGACCAGGAGGGCGACAGCCGAGCACAACGCAAACGCGCTAACCATCTTTGTCAAAGAGTTTTTGGGTCTACAGGTAGCTGTATAGTAGTCTGAGAGATGACAACTCTAGCGGAGTGATCGCTATCTACCGACCTCGCGTCGGTTTATATAAGCGTCTGGAGGCAGCGTCGACCACTCACGTGACACCTCACCAGTTCCGTGCAGCATGTCTGCGAGTCCCATCGTGCCAATTGCCGGAACTACATGGTATTGGCTGTGATTGGCTCGCTCCTTGCCAGCGGCTTGTACTGCAGTGCATGACACAACTAATTAGTGAAAGCAATCAGTAATATCAGAACTACGTACACACCGGGCTAAATTCTGTCTTGTCATCCGAAGATATGCAGTGCCAGAGTGCCCCTCCCATTCCTGCACGGCTGACGAGTACGCTGCGCAGGTTCCGCTGTACTGCACAGAACTGGTGAAGGGATCGTTGCACGCCCTCGCTGCTTATCGTAACGCCACGTGCGCAAAATCGCACGCGCTGCTGCTTTTTCCTCGCGGGATTGCCTCGGGCTGACTCGTCTGGTACGGGGCAAAACCCGCGCATATCTTCTCGAGTACGCTTTGGTGTCTGACACGTGCACATACATATCTTTGTAGGCACTTATTATTGTATACCCTGGAATTGCACTGTGGTTTCACCGTTTGAGTGCGGGAAAATTTTCCAATGACGACGATTCTCGCGTGCAGACTACACAAAAATCGAACAGTAAGAAGTGCCCTCACAGCGAAACGGCGAGCTTTACTGAAACAATTTTTCGTACAAGTTCATCATTGGAGGAGTATAGGAAGAGTTAGAACGCCACCAGATGCAGAGTTAGCAGAGACACACTCCCTCCCTTTACCTGCGTTAAGGCGGGGGTTGAAACCTTTCGCGAAATTTCTGCGGTTTTGTAAGAGAAACCAGAAATTTTGTTAACCCTTTCAACACCGCAATACGAAGCAGCGATCAAAAAGATCACGGTGATGTTTACATTTTACATATATTCTTCGAAATTGTTATGATGAAATATTCAACCACATTTACAATGAGCAAGTATGTCTTTTTATTGTACTTTCAAAATAGTATAAAATAAAATAAAATAAAATAAAGAAGGATATTGTTCGCATAGAACTCTCCAAACTGGAAGGAGAAGCTCTGCCTTGGTTTATTATTATTATTATTATTATTATTATTATTATTATTATTATTATTATTATTATTATTATTATTATTACAGTGTTTAGAAGTCATCGACCATCTGCCGATATTCTGGTTCTGCTTTGCTCATTGTAAAAAATAAACATTATTTCAAGCGCGAGGACACAAAACATACCTCGTAGTGCCCAAGATAACCTGTTGCAAACGTTTATTTACTGCATCTAAATGTATTGATAATAACAATCATGACTGCTACGTCTTACATTAAAATGTATTACTATACATGAGAAAAAAAGCTAACACGGCGTATTAATTCGGGTACATTGGGCAAGTAATAGATAAAGTGGCCCTGCAACACTTTTTTCACGTAGACAGAAAACGGTACCAATCAGTCGTGGGGGTTCCTATGAACATGTTAACTGAATATTATTGCTCTTCACGCACCAGGCAATTCTCAATTTAGTTGCAAACACAGCTGGAAAGCGCCCGTTCTCCATTCAACAAATGACGTCATTGGGGGCCCGACTACGTCACTTGACTTTAGGTATACGCACATTTGCTTTATTTGTTGAATTCAAAGATAATAAATAAAGCCTAGCGGATCATCTTTCCGCCATCATAAATTCAGCCAGTGCTATTTTTACTCGAAGCGACGTGGTGCCCCCTCCCTAGTGACGTCATATGTTGAAAGAGCGGGCACTTTCCAGCTGTGTTTGAAACTAAATTGAGAATTCCCTGGTGGGTGCAGAGCAATAACATCTGGCTCACATGTTTACATGCTTATACGACTGATCGGCATCGTTTCCTGGATTTGGTCAAAAAGTGTTGCAGAGCCCCTTAAAGAGGTTGAACCCCCCCCCCCCCCCCCCATACTCCACTCATTCGGTATTTTTATTTGCAGTGCTCAAAACCGGTGATGTAGTGCCATTTTAATAATGTTGATTAAGAATTTCGCTATAGCCATTCGCTATACCCGAGGTGGTACCCTATCTAAGGTAATAAGGATCCATCTTGAAGAGGCCTCTTTCCTGGCTTGCTCAACAGTCAAGCCATGCATGATGATGATGCATCTACAATTAAACTGGGCCAAGACATAAATGCAGACCGACACGTCATTAAATAAGCTAATGCGCCAACATTGTCTCAGCGATGTCTCGGGAAGCGGTTCGCTGGAACCTGTGTCAGAGATACCTTTCATTTAGCTTTATTTATTATAAGCTTCGCTTAACCTAAACTTCGTTCATTTAATCTGTGTCTTCAACAGTTTATACGCTCCAGAAAGTGAAGTGTGCAATTAAAATGGCTGCGACCGAGATATGCGATTGCTATCACCTTCTGCTGGAAGGTTTGATTCACGTGCAGGAAGAGACATACATGAAAATAAAGATTGTTTACTGAGATGGTGAACGCAGGAGAGCGATTTTACTACAAGTCTAAAATGCATGTCTGGCAGACAGCAAGCTCTAGTTTGACACCGGCTTTTGTGTACACTGGCTCCGTATGGTATAGGCTCTACGCAGTTAATGTGTACGTTTAAAGGATATAAATGGTAAGTCGTACAGTTGACGTCTACGCGACTGCTTGCGCTGCCTGTGACTACAACAAGCAGCTCCAAGCTTGAGCTAACAGCCAACTTTGGTAACCCGGGCAATGCAACAAATAAAATACCTCCACACCTTTTTTTTTCTTTTCTTAAAGTTGGGAAATATGTATAGATGCAGATGTGGCTTCGAAACCCCATACTCGCTCGTCGACTTTCAAAACATTTTGCGACGTTTATCGGCAACCATATAAACGAAAACTGGGGATAAGTTGTATTTTGAAGATATGCGAAAATTGGTAAAAATAACAAAAGTGACCCACGAGCGGCGCAATACTTCACCACAGTGAAGATGAAGGCTTGAATTGTGACGAAGACTGACGAACTTTTCGTGAACTTTCGCTCATCTTTAGGTCTTTAAAAATTTGTGTTTTTCTCCATGAAGCGAATTACGGATTAGTATTCTTAGTTATTTTCTTTGCCGTTGCTAAACCACTGCGTTTGCATGCGTTGTTTAACTTTATATTGAATTACAGTGCTAAACCCTCTGAACGCTTTACATTTTATTTTGTTTGTTTGTTTGCCTGATTTCCGTGCGGCGGTGATACCGCGAAGGTATTTGTTGCACAGGCGACCCCAGCTACGTCAAGCTATCGAACGATGGCTTTTACCGCGGGCCTCCTCGTTCATTGCATTGATGGCGCAACAAAATTGAAATTGTATATTGAATAAATCATCGCAAAACGATGAAAACCTGGGAATGTTGGCAGAGCCAACGTTTCTAAAAGTGGACATGTCTTCGTCAGGGTATACTATACCGCCTTCCTTATCGTTGTGTATTTATGTGCGCTTTTCTCAGTCTTCAGGGACTCCGGAATTAACCTGGCTGGCAGGGGGGGGGGAGCGGGGGAGGTTGAAAGGGTACTTTCAACTTGCGGGCGACATACGACTGAAGTATGCGAGCTCCACGAACTGTGCAGCTTATCAAACATAGCATATCCATATGTCGCGACACGTTTGTCGGTAAGTTCTTCGCTTTGTCCGTTTAATCTAACTATAACAGCGGGTGCTGGCCACTTTTGACAATGAATTGTTTGTGACGTGTTGCCCGGACAGTCCTGCTTTGTGAGGACCACCTCCCTCCACTGCGACGTGCCTCACAACCATAGTGTGGTTTTGGCATGTAAAAACCCATCAGTAAAACACACACACACACACACACACACACACACACACACACACACACACACACACACACACACACACACACACACACACACACACACACACACACGCAACATGTGTCCTAAACAATAGCGATTCCGCTAATCAGCCTTAGTTTCGTTTTCCCAAAGGCTTATCATGGTATCAATTATGTTGTCATGTGGGGTTTAACGTTCCAAAACCAGCTCTGATTATGAGAGATGCCGTGGTGGAGGGATCCGGAAATTTTGACCACCTGGGGTTCTTTAACGTGCACTGACATCGCACAGCACACGGGCCTCAACATTTCGCCTCCATCGAAATGCAGCCTCCGCAGCCGGGATTCGATCCCGCGACCCTCGGAGTACCATAGCCACTAGACCACCGTGGCGGGGCCGGTATCAGTTATGACGAGATTTGTTCACACAAAGCCACGTGGGAATTGAAGACCGTGACGTCTTGGGCGACCACGGCCTATTCATCATGATCAGAAGAGAAAATCAATGTCAACGTTTCATTGTTTGAATTTCGCGCCGAAACACGAAGTCTGGTACAGCAGTACGTCAGTGACGTCACTAATTTCAATACATGTTCCTCATATTTTGGCCACATCGTCTTAACACATGTTCCCGAAACTTATGTCCTTAGGTCCTTTAGAACACATGTAGCACCCCAAATACGCCTCTTATCCACAAAAGGCATATTTGGGCATAACACCTTTACTCCTTCTAGCCACAAAGAGGCGTATTCGGGGTGTATTTGTGGCCCATAACGATGCCATCTATCCTGTGCGCTTTCCTTGAGGCATCAGCACTCCCTTCGTACCAAGAGTGATATGTTGCACTGCTATCCGGACGACGCCTATAACGGAATGAGAGGAGGAAGGCCAGCGATATGCGTGAAGATTGCGTACCAGAAAGTCTCCAACGATTATACGATCTTCAGTGGCCTAGTATTAGCACGAGTACCGAATGACGCTGTTCTTGTTTCTTGGCAACACCTCCCGAACCCCTTCGACTTAAATGCGCGTTACGAATTGCGTTGCGGAATTAAAAAAAAACACATTCAAAAGGCATGTTAAGGCCATGTTAAGAGTCGTATACGATGCTATATCAAAGCACAGGTCTTTTATACCAGAAGAGCCGTTTAACTACCTCGACAACTAATGAAAATTAAGCTCACGTGTGGCTCATACTCACATACGCAATACACGTATGAACCACCGTACGAAAGGTTTCTCGAAATGTCTGAATCGATGAACAAATCGCAAGGTACGATTTAAAACGGAATGTCGCGGGAGCCAACGTTTCGACAAGTGGACTTGTCTTCGTCAGGGCGGCAACTGCCTTCTCCAGCGTGCGTTTATGTACGCCTTTGCACACTCTCCCCCGTCCTCAGAAAGAGAGGAGGAGAAGAGCAGCACCTGCGAACACACACACACAAAAGAAAAAAAAAAGGGGGGGGGGGGTGCAGGGGTATTTGGGTGACAGGTGTTAGCGTGACTAACATAAATGGCAAGAGCCAAAGCTTCCAGAGAATCCGCTCTTTGTACATATCTTGCAAATGCATTGTGTGCACAGGGCTAGAAAGCAGGGTGGAAAAAGGAACACATGCTCGGAACAGAAGTTACTCCTATGTCATGTGTCCCCCCCTCCACCCTGTACCACCTGCCCCGCACCATACAGGGCTAGAAAGCAGGGTGGAAAAAGGAACACATGCTCGGAACAGAAGTTACTCCTGTGTCATGTGTCCCCCCCTCCACCCTGTACCACCTGCCCCGCACCAACATTGTTGGTGCGGGGCAGGTACATATCTTGCAAATGCACACAATGCATTTGCAAGATATGTACAAAGAGCGGATTCTCTGGAAGCTTTGGCTCTTGCCATTTATGTTAGTCACGCTAACACCTGTCACCCAAATACCCCTGCACCCCCCCCCCTTTTTTTTTCTTTTGTGTGTGTGTGTTCGCACGTGCTGCTCTTCTCCTCCTCTCTTTCTGAGGACGGGGGAGAGTGTGCAAAGACGTACATAAACGCACGCTGGAGAAGGCAGTTGCCGCCCTGACGAAGACAAGTCCACTTGTCGAAACGTTGGCTCCCGCGACATTCCATTTTAAATCGTACCTTGCGATTTGTTCATAGAAATGTCTCATGTAGCTCATAACAGCATTGTGGATATGGGGTAGCGCACACAAAGGAAACCGAAGTTGGCAGTACCGAGGTGCAAGTTGTGCCACTTAGCAAACCCTAGAAGGGTTTTTTTTTTTTTTTTTGAGCATTGGAGATGTCGTTAAAATTTGCAACATCAAAACATGCTTACTCAAGAACTTCGAGTGGAGGGCAGTTACTTTTCTTGCCTCTTCTGGCACTTAAAATATCTCGTCGTGTTCGTGGTGGCTTACGTGTAGTGTAGGTCAAGTTAGCAATGCGGACTCTTTCGTGTCCAAAATACATTGCAATGGCTTGCAGGTAGTGATTAATATATCCATATTTATATAGCCAAACAAAGTGCTCTATTCAAATGGCTAATATACTGAGTTCTCAGGTGTTCCAGTTCAATATAATACAGTCATTTACAAAGATACGTGGTAGCATTTGTAGGACAAGGGTGTGATGACATCGAGTATAATGGAAGTTTTGCTACTTGCATGTAATACCACTTTTGCATCCTGCATGTAAGCAAACACGCATTAAGTTTCTGTGCCAGTTAAGAGAAAAAAATGATGCATTCGCAGAAGAGGCCCTGCTATTATCTGAAATATAGTTTGCTAACAAACATACAACTATTTCCATGCACAAAACTTGAAAGGCAGCTACGCACAAGAACAGTCCATGGTCTTTATTAAAGAATATATGTACAAAAACTCCCACCACCACATCATGTACACACCGTGCTTCACATTCATAACTATTTACAAACGATCAATCGCTACAGCACGACACTTTCGGTTTCAAGACGTGGTTACATTATGTGGCGCCCTCTTGAGGAAGTTTAATATCAAGGTCCAATTAAGCACAAGCACACAAAGCTGTCCCATCTATGATGTACACAGAGGTGTAGCAAGCACTACTTGCTGCTGGTCAACGTGAAATAAAATGAAAAACAAGACCCCTCCCCCAAATGTGTTGGATTCATGTTGGCTTTTTTAGTATGATGACTACATTAGGAGCTACAGTGATAGACGATGACACGAAATGTACAAAACTTAAAATACTGACAACCTCGCATATGAGGTACTTCACAATATAATTAGCATTAATTATACTGCAGACCACAGTCATGCCCATTTAAGTTGCTGCTACTATTGAGAGGGGTTTCCTAAACCACCTTCTTCTTCTAAGCTACTATCTAGTATGCCTTCCTACAATTAGGAAAAGCTTTCTCTGTGATACAAAATTACTTTGCAGAACATTCTGTTCTTTGTGTGAATTGGGCTTGGAGTAGCAATGATGTAAAATTTGTCACAAAAAAGACATTAGGCAAACTTCAGTCTAAAAATTGCACTCTGGTCCCTGAAACATACTGAGTGATGCGGAAAGGTTCACATTAAACCTAAAATGCGACGGTCGGCTTTTAATGCAGTGAGAGCAGAGATATAGCATGGTCCCCTGAAAAGTATAGTTAAATGTACTCACACAATGTGTTCTCATGTAATGTGCTTAAACACACCATGAGCGATAAAGAAAGCATGGCACTGAAATTTGGTGATGCACGCGTGCATGCGTAGGCTCTGGTTATGTTTCAATTGTCGCAAGAGGCAGACATGCACATTTGAGGAGTTCTTTGATAAAGCTGTCACCTTACCATTTAGTCTAAAGAGATGAGAGCCCAAGGTAAAGTAAAAGAGTGAAATGAGGCAATCATATTAATGTAAAGAATCAACTTGATTCTACCTATGGAAGGACTTCAGAGTGCAGCAGCATCTAATAGTGGGACAGGTGGCAAGACATATGGCAAGTAAGAGCAACGCAGGTGGGATTCAGGGCTAGAAAAGGATCATTAGCTATCTATTAGCTTATAGCAGCAGATCACCCTCTAAGCAAACGGGTGTGCACTTCCATCATTCATAATTTAACTACAAGCTCAGTACTGGATTACAAAAGAGTGACTACCCTCAGAAGATTATTGTTTAAGCCACTGGAGTGGTGACACTGTTTTCCTGAATTACACCGTTTGTGCCATGTGCACCAGTGCAAAACAATTGTTTACATACAATTTCTGAAATTTAGCTGAAAGATGATATCTTTAACGACTTGCCTCACAATGCATTCTTTCCAGTTTTTCTGTCAGATAATGAGTTCACACGGTTCCTTCAAGGAATGTGAATGCATGCACATTCTTGCGTGATAGTTATAATTTTTTCCTATAATAAGTCTAACAGAATTTTTTCCTAGCACAACATCTCGGCAAAATGCACTGTAGGACATAATATCTTCATACTTATATTTATTCATCTGACCCTTGCATTTCTTTAGGTGTGCCCACTGCTGTATCTTTATGTTCATGATAATTTTGTTACTTCCTAGAAGCAACTATTTACTTTTGCCCAATGGTTCTAATGTAAGCACTTCAAAATTAGTAAGCACGCATTCTCAAGAATTTATACGGTGTTGAGAAGGCATTTGAGGCACAAATTTACCTTGAGCACACATGTGAGAAAAATTGTGCAACAAAACCAGTGCCTATGTTGAGGAAGCTTACTACTCGATCTTAATTCCTGCTTGATTATTAAAGGCAAGGCACATATGCAGCAATGTTGCTCAGTAAATATTTGCATGCTGTTCTTGCTTTAAAATGCAATAAATTTTTAATTTTTCTTATATTAATAGCAGAATAAAACACTCAAAAAATGCTTTTCTGCAAGTCCTGCACTGCATATTACATCAAGCCAAGCAAACGCGCCCATATTCCGATGACGTATATGCGTGCCTTGCTTCAAGTCCCAAATTTCTCAGTCTTAGGTATTCAAGAGTGAAGTACAATTACTGTGTGTCTACATTAAATGGCAGTTATTATAAACAGCATCCCAGCTTAAACACCTGGCAGTAGATTTAAGGCATGAGACAACACACTTCAATGTAATACAATAATGTTGAGGGCCTACATACTGCTGCCTTTGTTTATACAATCAAGAAGCCGAGTCTGCAGGTCTGTTGGGTCCATCGATACTTATGTAGTCTCTGTGAACGAAGCACTTGTAAATGTAAACAGTTCCAAAGTTTGACATTGCAGTCTGAGCACTATCATACAAAAGTGCCTGGAAGTCATTCTAAACTACTACATACAGAACATTTAAACGTAACAGGAGCGCATTCGTAAGCGTGTCATAGCCAGTGCTGCTTTCATGACAGCATCAGTGTAAACAAACATACAGGAACATGCCATCCGCACAAAAAAGCTACACAAGAAGAATGAGAGAAAAATATACAAGGTACCATGCCTGAGGCTTTGCCGGGAAAGTCAGGCATGCAAATGTACAAAGCGTCGACACAAAACTGTCTATACCGGTTATTTACAAATGGGAAAGGGGCACACACACACATAACGCAGCAGTTAGTGCTCTGACGCATACAATGACTGCATTGGACAGCAGTGTAATTAAATGCTAAAGACAATAAAGAGCACACTATCATACTCTACTTGTGGTGGTATTATTTGGCAGTATAGATGTAAAAAAAAAAAGGAAAACAGAAACAAAGTAAGCACAGCCACTGAAAAAAAGAAATATCTGCATGAATACTGTTCGTCAATAGAAATACAATGGCGCATCATTACAGTATTTGTCATAATGAATGCCGGAGCACAATGGGGTGTAGCAAAACACTGGAATCTGAAGAGTCGTGATTCAGTTACACTGCATCGTCATTCCAAAATTACGTTTGTCATATAACGCCTCTCATAGCAAAAACCATTCTTGGCCTGCGCAGTAATACTCTGTTATCTAACTACTGAAAAATTGGCAGTAGGTCCTGAAACATTTATTAAAAGGAAGAAAAACTTAACACTGGTGCTGTGTTAAAGTGAGCAGAGGTGCCTATGAGCCACAATTTGGTCGGTTGTGTACTGCTCCTGTCAGTGCTTGCACGACTGTAAGCACGACAGCCTATCTATAAAAGAACCTAACAAATTTTATGACATCCATGGCCCACTGACGAAATGCTACTATTCTGCCGTGATCACGTGGTGAGCAACAGAAAATCAAGAACACAGAAATTAAGAAAAACAGTTGCTTCCAACCCTTCCTGGGAAAAAAAAAAAAAAAGGACACCATTGGTAGTGGCCGCAAAGCTCAATGACAAAAACAAAAAGCTCTGCCCCACATAAAAAGGTAAAAGTTGCATGGTCATAAAGTATGAATTGTCATGCAAGGAATTCTAATAATAAAAAAAAGAGCCTGTGGTTCATTAATTCCGACAACCAATTCGGAACACGCAGAATGGAAATGTGAGCAAAAATTAAAACAGTAATGCGATGGTTGCACGATAAACCTAAGAAGCGAGGTGAGAAATGCACTCAGTTTAACGAAAATCACAATAGCTCTGGATTAAAAACACAATGTGAATGGCGCGAGCGAGTTTGGTTGTTAGGTACATGGAACAGAGGTAACTGCTGTTACCCCACAGAGAAATTGAAGGTAACAGCAAAATTAATTGTAGACTAGTTAGACAGACACACTGTAAAGCTGGCTTAGCCACACAGTAACATGTGCTTTGTTACAGCAGCAAAGCGAGCTCACTTGCAGAAAAAAAAAAAAAGAGGGAGGCAGGGGACAGCTTCTCCCCTTGTGTGCTAATAAAATGTGGCCCGAACTGTGCACTGCAAATGCCTAGATAGCGATCACTTAGCGACTTCAATGACAATACAGTAATCACTTATTTTAGTCATACAGCACTCACTGCCACTGGGACAGGAGAGGTAGTGCCTTTGTCAATAGTTTCAGAGCCACTGCACACAGGACAATGCCAATAGTCTAGGCACTTGTTGAGGCTTCTGTTGAGCTTTCATTGTAAGTGCTACAATACCGAGTTACTAGCACTAGCAATGATGTTCCCAAGTATGATGATCTGCAGAGCACAATGCTTTGTTGGGGGCACAACAACAGATTTGGTCACTGATGCAGCGGCTGGTTCGTAGGCCTTCTTTTGCTAAAGACTGTGCAGACATGTATATGCGTTGTGTGCAAGGCAAGCACTTGAGCCACTGATTGTTGCAAGCCGCCGCTGGGTTTACAAGGCTGGTGCATGGCACTAAGCGATCATGTAGTGACGGTACGCACACAAGATAAAGAGAACTCAGTGACACGACACAAAGACAGGCCACCAGAGAGAGGCTATGTCAGCTATAATCGGCACAGTAGAAAAGATATTGCAGCAACTGTTTAGGGCACAAAGTATAAAGGAGATCAGCAGACACGACATTGTTCGCTTGCTGGTAATCCCAAGTGAATCCAACTAATATGCCGTTGACTGTGGATCTTTAGAAAACGAAACATTTCCCGTGGAGGCTTCCATAAACCGTGGGCCTGACTCCCATCAGGTAACACTATCGCACACTGCAAAGTAGATTAAACCTGCACTGTGTACAGAGCTGCAGTGCTTTGCTTACCTTCGCCATAGAAAGGGAGGTGCACTGGTCAAGACATTGCACTCAAATGTGCGAAGCAGCGTACATGCAGCACTGTCACTGTGCTCTGTCAGTTGAGCACAAGGTTCACCAAATGTCCACTATGCATCAAAAATAAAAGGCCTCACACGCACATGTACAGACACACACACGAAAAATAAAAATATCGATGTTCACGCGACAACATTGCAGCGGGCGACGTTTCCAAGAGCCTCGCGGAGGAACCGTAACTAGGTCTGTGGCTCTTCATCGTTGAAATTGTGTTGACACGGGCACGGTCATAGCTGCATTTTGTCGAGCAGGCTTTTATCACTGTTCTTGCTAGCCTAGAGAATGCTAAGGACACAGTGCACACACAATGAGTCTTCTTCATGCTTCGGTGGGAGACGTTTCTCGACTGTCAGAGGTCAGCGAGAGGCCCTCCGCCCTTCGCCGCAGGAAGAAATAGAGAATACCAGCTTGTGCCATGACATCGACAGTGCTGGTGGTGAGGAGGTCGCTGGGGCTCTGGCCCACCGCGCCGCTGCAGGGACGGATAATGGATGGCCCAAACACAGTGGCCAAATTGTGAAGGGACATCTTGTTCTGTGCTTCGTTGGAGTTGATCCTGTTCCAAGAAAGAGCATTTGTACATGCATTAGGAAGGCACACAAAGCGGGTGAGTTTACCTGTATTTTCAAACCCCAAGAGCACTGTTGTCTGAAAAGCCAAGTATGATACTTCTGGCTTGTCTCGCTGTGTTCAAGGGCCCACAGTGTTGCAAACACCACAAACTTTTTGTGCGTTTGGGTTTGCCTTTCATTAAGTTCTTCTTGTTTTTCCTTAAGAAAATTATCACTTAAGCGTTTTCGTTTTTGTTCATACAGAAACTGACAAAGCACACGCACTGATCTACTCAGCCTGCAATGTCGTGCTATGTCCCCCTGCCACCGCGGATTTGGCCTAGTCGGTAAAACATGGTATAAGCTTACAACACAAGACTTATATGAACAGATAAACATACCTAGAATGTCAAAATCAATCAGTGGCTCATGCTACCGTAATCTCTTTTGCTGTTCATTTCACTGTTCATTGGTGTGGCAACTTTTACACTGAGCAACTAAGCTCACTTTTTATGGCTGTGCTGGAGTAGTTTACCCACGCAACAGGCTATCAAGTTTGTGACCATGCTCCTTTGGATTGATAAGATATCACTAGATTATCACTTAATCCACTCAGAAGCTTAGTGACACTGCCAATTTATCACTTCGGCAATGAATAGACATGGAGTTTCATGTTATTTGAGTTTATTGAACATAACTGTAGTATCTTTACCTGTAGTAAAAGGACATGGAAAGTGCAGAAATCTACAATACTGTAAGCTGTGATGGCATTAGCATTACAAGAAAAAAAAAAGAAGAGCACTCACTTGACCATGTGATCAATCAGGAACACGGTGACATTTTGGTTTACTTCGGGGAGCTTGCTGAAGAGGCCCAGCAGCATATTTTTCTTTTCCTCTTGGTCGTGTTTACCTGGGAGGAAGAAGAATACTATAGGCATGCAAACACACTTATCGAACATGCCTACACAGTGCTGCTGTTTGTGTCACAGCTAAAAATTGATTTGGCTGGCCAAGACAAGTGTCTCGAAACAATGCATAGGCCTCAGGCCAGATATTTCCCTACACACTCCTTAGGGGAAGGGGTGTACACACTCCTCCGGTTTTCTAAAGACACCCCTTAATTCATAAAAATTGCAAAAAGTTCATGAGATCTGCCACTTGACCCCCTCTCCAACCACTTAAGCACACTCCTCAATTTCAATTCCTGAAGAAACCCATGATTCAGACTAACCCTAAACAATTGGGGATCCTTGACAAGTACTTTAAGCTCTAGCTCTGTACTCATGAAAATACTTGCATCCTGTGTCCATTGGAATGTGATCAGTTTAGCCAGAAATTGAACCCATAATCTTATGTTCAGAAACAGGGTTGCCACTGAGCGACCCTTTGAGCAGAATCAAATACAGGCGTGAGCCCATGAAAATCCGTGCATCCCATACCATTCGATGCCATACCATTGGATTCCCCACCACCCAGTTAAATGCGATTTGCTGTCACAATCACGATATACTGAACACAGATACAAACAAATAAGTGTGCTAGATATTTCACTGTTGATGTGAGAAAAAAAGACGCCAATTCTGGTGTAACACTACTCAATGAGTTTCAAATGTCCAACCATTTTCAATATTGAACAACATCTCTGCACATATGAGATCTACAAACCATGAATTACACACAAAACCTATCAACAGATATACTAGAAAGAATACTTACTAAATGCTTCGAAGAACTTTGGATAGAGAGCGTCCGTGAAGAGGGCTTCGGGAAGTTCTCGCAGGTACAGCTTCAATAGGCCTGTGACATTGTTGATGTCAACCTCCTTGAGCAGTTGTTCAGCTTCATAGGGATCTGTAGGCATTTGTGCAGAAAACAAAGCATAAGCTATGAAATAGACTCTTAAATCCTACATTATTATGTGGCATCTGTAGTATACCACCTATGTACACCACATAGAGCCCGATATCTTTATGCCTACTCAGAGTTTGCTTTCATACATGGAAATGTATCTGGTAAGGCATTTTCCCACTTAATCACACGGTTAAAATGTGCCAAGATTTTTGCACAAGAGTGTACACTCAACTTGATGCAGTGCAAATGATGTCTGAAGATACCATTTTGGCTGCCACAATAAAAGTTGCAATCTTACGAGCAGCATTAGACCAACAAAGACCAACAGCGATGCAGAGAATATGAATGCAATTAGTTATCAAGATAGATAGTAAAATAGCTAGGCCAAGTTAGCACATTGTTAAAGGGGCCATGAAACGGTTTTGGAAGATTTTGTACTAAGTGCGTATTTAGGACCCTGACCCTCCAACCGACAACATGCATTGTTCGGTTGCACCATGTGGGTTGATTTAGAGCAATAAAAAACTGCTGTCATGTTAGTCGCCCCCAGGCCTTCGAGATTGGCGCGCCGTCGAAGGCCAGGGGAAAACAAACCGTGCTGCAGCCTTCTTCCGAGTGTTGGCACCGCACGGTTTCAAAGTATTTTACTTCTTTCTAGCCCCCCCCCCCCTTTCAAGCAAACCAATTATTTCAGAGCAAACTCGAGTTCACTATACCTTTACACTTAAAAATATATTACCGAAAGGTCACCGAATAGTACCATGCTGGCCTGCGGTGTCACATAGTCGTTTAAGAAGTGCAAGAACACTGGGGTTTCGAACGGGCGTTATTAAATGTGCATTGAATATTTACCCGAAATATTTCGGAATCGGCTTAAGGAATGCATACTGAAGTGGTGAAAATTATAACTGGGCATATCCATATTCTTTTCACGACCCCTTTAAACAAAAACATGGCTAAAGTTCAAGGTTGCATGTAGGGTGTACGATTGAGCACTGCATTGAAGCTGTCTGCAGTGCGGAACTCAAATGTGTAAGAAGCATTTGCACCTGCTGGATTGTATGCTTCATCCACCAATAAGATTTCAAAGAATAATCATCATATACTTTGACTACATTTTTTTTTTCCTTTTTAAAAACTCTGTGACTGCTATTTTCCTGTCAAGAGCACTGGATAACATGCACGCATTTCATGTCATGGTACTAGAACTGGGAGTGCCACGTCATTAAAAAAGAAAAAAGATTGGCATGCAAGATAGATGATGGTTATTGTTTGGAGACCAGAAAAGGCTGAAAGAGTGCAAGCTTTTCTTTCAGTGTATAGTATTCAACAAGCAGAAGAGGCTTGATAAGGGGTTGATTGGACCACAAAGATATTCATGCAGCTTCTTCCGCTCGGTCCTCCCCATGAATTTAATGGGCAAACAGAGAAACTAAAAACCAGCAGGTGAGGGATGTAAACCACTCTTGACAATAAGGATAATAAGAACAATCCAGCACATCTTGGGGGTTTTATCCCTAGATGCCAAGGTGTGGATTGTGCTAGAAATAGTGTGAAAAGCATCCATAACTTCCCTACTTATGCAAAGTTTAGAACAGATAGTTGGATGAGTTGGTTAGGATTCATCTTAGAAACAGCATGACAATACGAGATGAAGAAAGACACACTGGACGGGATGGGCTCCTGACTCTAAACTAGCTGTTTATTGAAAGGTACATACAATTATACATCGAGAATCACATGTGCTCCAATACCATTTGCCAAAATGAGGCAATAGACATACATGTGCAACAGTTACTGCTAGGAAGTCAACACATGGATCGGGAATCTTTTAGTGATTACACTTTCTTGCATCACAAGTTGATGTCCTAGCAGTAAATCTTGCGCATATGTGTTTATGCCCTTGATTTGGCAAATGGTTTTGGAGTGCACAAGATTCTTCATGTATAAATATATGCGCTCTTCAACATACTAGTTGTGGGTCAGCAACCTGTCCCATGAGTCTTCCTTCATCCTGTGATGTTGCGCAGTTTTCAAAATGTAAATTTGGCATGCAACAATGTGCACAATGTGGGATGGCAACACTGGTTGCCACCCTCACAGCGTACAAAGTAGAAGTTGGGCTCCGCCTTTGAAAATCGTACGTGCGATGTGTGCAATGGCAACTTATACCACAACCTCCATCAAGCATCTTAGCTCGCTGCTGGAGGATTCAGATTAATGCAGTCTCTTTTGAGTGTTCCTTCCTACATTTCAGATGCCACTACAGATCAATGGGTAAAAAGCACCATAACATAATTATGCTGTGCATGCTGCTCAGCGTGATCTGATGAATCTTGTGTTGGGTTCTGATCACAGTATATAACACAGTGTGTGCCGGTCTCCTACTGACCATTCTCAAACGTCCTTTTCAACCTCTGGAGGTCTGAAGCAGAACCGGACACTCTGTAGAGCCCCACCTCGTTGATACCACGACGCTCGACCTCCCGGACACATGTGGTGATCACGAACGGCACTGCACTCTTTTCCTTCCTGCAGTGATGCAGACAAAGTTGTAAAGCCGCTGACTCACAATGGCTCAAACATAATGACGTCATTTCTTTTTCTTTTCTTTAGAACTGAACTTCGTATCAGGCTTTTGTCAAGTGCTTAATCAAATGCATCGCAATGTGCACTTACTGACATTTATTGTGACTCTGTCTGCAACAAGCATCAGATGAAGTTGAATGCTTGTGTGTGCATTTCATATTGTGCATTGCATACACACCCAGTGTGTGCTGGCATATGCTATAATGAAAGCCAACTAACCAACGATACGATATATCAAACACTTTGTTATAAAGGAAAGCCTTACCTGACATCAAAATATGCTTGTTACAAGTGTATACATATAGTCTGCTTTGTCAATGATCTATTGCACCCATTCATGTTCCTGTGCAAGTTCATTATCTCTTTGAATGTATGACATCTGGATTTCAATTATGAGTCACTAGAGTACCACACAACCTGCAACTAATCATAGCTATACAAAGGGCCTGGGTTCGAAATGGCCAGCACACCAACTGGTCTAAATACATAAACGATGTGATCCAGCATGACCATGCAAGCAGATGGTAAGTTATCTGATGAATTGCAGTAGAGCTGATAGTTGGATGATTTGGTTAATAGTCACGGTGATATTGTAGTACACATAGCAGACAGGCACAGCACAAATGGCAAATGAGCACATACTCTAAACCACTTATTTTTGCAAAAGACAGAACATATAAGCATCATCTATCAGCACTGAGCCCCACATAGGAATCTGATGAGTACATATAGTGTATCTTTACTTGTTGCTTTGCCAGTTGCTTCACAGTCAGAGTAATGAGCGTGAGGCCATATGACAGAACAACCATACTGCACAGGAAAGAGTGCCTGTTACAACTATAATTTTATTCAGCACACACACACACACACACACACACACACACACACACACACACACACACACACACACACACACACACACACACACACACACACACACACACACACACACACACACACACACACAGTTCTTTTTATTGAAGGTGCTAGCTTGCCAGTTTGCTTATCAATTAATAGTGATACCAGATAGCACACCTGCCTTCTCCCTGAGTAAATGCAGTTGTGACCGACAGACTTTGATCGAATGCCACTCTCTATGGTAAACGTGTGCATGAGTGGAAATCAACAAATTAGTTTAACTACTTACTTGCAAACCTGTTGCACCTTAACTCCAAAAGATCCAACGGGTTTACACGACGGAACCCTCTGCAGCCCAACATCCGAAGAGTTGTACTTTATGCTGAGGTTGAGTGTGAACTGAAAGAAGAAAGAAAAAAAAGCAAGAAGAAATTAGCCATGAATCCCACATAACAACTGCTGCAAGAAGTAAGACCCCTCGTGAATACATGGACAGTTTCAGTCAGTTTTACAAATTATCTTGATGACTCATTCTCTCCTTGCTTAAGGGGGCGTCTGAAATGGTTAGTTTCAACAAAGATGGTTGTACAAACTGCTAAAGGTAGTGTAATTACTAGTGTAGAGGGTATAAAAGCCACAACAGTCCTTCACAAGCATGCGTCTTAGTCAACATGAGCTACCTAAAATAGCTTCTTTTGATACTACTGTAAAACAAAAGACCATATGCAAAGAAAGAAAATACTGTAATAATCCTGAAAGTGATCCAGCCTATCTGCTTTTGCTCTTGAGGAATAATGTGAACACATCAGTGTAAATGCCAGTTCGATTAGCAAAATCGACCTAAAGGCACAAATTTAGGTTGCAGAAATGGCTAGTGTATGATTGCATGCATGGCTATGTAAGTGCATAAACCTGACCAGGTCGCGTGAAAAGTGCTTTGTGCTCTTAAAACCCCACTGTCGGTTATGCTAAGTTTAATTTGAAGTGCATCTTATGTAGCACTTTTATACAAGGTTACCACATGCATGAAGAAGTATTGCATGTGCAATATGATGCCTTGCTATTGTTTTCTTTCTTGTTTACAAAACACCTACATCTTGCAAACTGAAGGACTTCTCCTGGTACTTGTCTGTAAGCCAAGACCGACTCATCTCAAAGGCAGCCTTTCCCCGCAGCTCCGTGATCGTCGTGC
Organism: Hyalomma asiaticum; assembly: GCA_013339685.2. NCBI lineage: Eukaryota > Metazoa > Arthropoda > Arachnida > Ixodida > Ixodidae > Hyalomma > Hyalomma asiaticum. Next base: position 48,070,442 of record CM023484.1, read on the forward strand.
CGTTCTTGATTTGTTCCTCGTAGCAAAGAATTCGGAGTGTTTGTGACCCATCCAGGTCTATGACAACTTCCTGAAAAAGCCAGAGAGAGAGAGAAAGAACCACAGCAACTGTTAAAAGCCGTGCAGTTCAAATGACACTTAAAAAATAAGATATATCATCAAGAAAGGCAAACGCTGTCAAATAGTAAAACAGGCAACCAAAGAATACAAGTCCATCAGAAATACATAGGCACAATCACTGCAATCATGGCAGCACAACCAGCACTTTGGCAGTACGAGGACCACAATCTGCCACTGCTCTCCAATAGCTGGCCTTCTTTGTCAGCTACCAGCTGAACCAAAACATCGATTACAGACAAAAAAAAAATTAACTTGTCAAAGCCAACCATATATTAAACGGCCACATGATGATCTCTTGTCAGTCTTCTAACTCTTTGGTTGGGGTTGACTGTGAGATGTGGCTGCTTTCTGATTTATTTTATGTAAATATGCAAGTGTTGTTTATATTTTATGTGCTTTTCTCTGTAAACTTCAGTTGTTGTAGTGCACTTATCTTGTGCTTAATGGTGGGTTCATAAAGGTAGCATTTTTAATTTATCTCAGTTGTTAGGGAGCACTTGGCCAGTTCCCTCCTCTTTGCGTCACTGTTGCAATTGTGTTGCATTTACAATAAAGTGTGCAGTGTACGAATGTGGTGGCCTCAGAGAAATGACACTACACTATGCACTTGATTTGACAGGCCACTTACTTTTATTTTACTGAGACAAATATAATCATGTACAAAATAACATGATGATGATAATTTAAGAACTGCTTTTTGAGATATCTGTTCGTGCACTGCCATCACACCAACCATTTTGCTTTAGGCATTCACGTCTGCAGTGGGGGATAAGCCTACGTCATACACCAACATATTCTGTTATCAGATAATGGAAGTGAATATGCTCGAACTATCAGCATTGGTCACATTTCTATCTACTGAATATGTCTTGAGCTTAGATTCTGTAAGTGCAACATATAAATGAAAGGTGAACAGTTACAATTTCCTGGGAACATTAATTTATCAAATACACTATTAAGAGTTACCTATAGTACAAGAGCTGAGGTATGTCACCACAATCTTTGGCCCGCTGTGATCCACTTAATGTTTGATCAGCTATCTGTAGTAAAGGAAGAAGGTTTCCGCTAAAATTTCCCATACATTAGACCTGCAATACACAAAATATCTATCACTTTCTGCAGCTGTGCATATAAGAAAATCTCATTTCACTAATGATATTAAAGTGTGGTTAAGATTACAACACGAATTCAGTCATGCAATAGTAAGACCAATGACGAAACCAGGTATAAGCTGCAAAACATGATTAATGCCATCTCACCTGGTTAAAATTTGGTTCCATTGTGTTCTGGCATATTTTTGTCTTGGCTTTCTTGAAGAAATGTCCGTAGGAGTCTACCTCAAAGCAAATATATATGTCTGCCAAAGGGAAAAAGAACATTGAGCTTATGGAGTGTGCAAAATAATGCACATGAAGAATAAAGCACCTGTGTAAATAGAGAATATATAACATAAAAGAAGTCATGCAACAATAACGAACTGAAACCAGAGCATTTTCTTCATAAGCATAAGAACTACATAGAAAAGCACATTATTATGTTTATACTCTATATTACAGCACTTTGTTATATTTTACCAAGCTAATGTTTCCACAAAGAAAGAAAATGCATAAGAGAACATGTACATGTGACCACACTGCAGTTCCATTTTTTATTATTATGATGACTGCTAATGTTAACAGTGTGTTACTCAGAAAAAAAAAAAATTAATGCAGATGGTGATGATGCTAAAAATAACCTTCAATTAGGCAATGGTTTCCCCTTCTGTGTTCTGTTCCAATAATACATCTGAAACTCAAGATGCCAATGTATGCAGATTTCAAGGATACAAACACACGACATACAAAGTTCCCCACAAATCAGTTTCTCCAGTCATGCCTCCTCTATCCTGCCTCTGAAAGGAGCCACAAACTGTGACAGTTTATAATGACTGTTGTGACCACATGCGCAGTGCGTGAACACAACTTCACATTTAGAAGTAATCCTCGTGTGAAGAGCTTATTGCCTGCCACAAAAAATTTTCAAATTCATTAGGTATTAGTGGAGTTACAGTGCCACCAAGTTTCAGGGAAGTTCTACTGCTCGTTCACTCTTCCTTCGTCCCGAGCGTGCTGGAAGCTACACAGAAGGGTGGTTGAAAAAGGGGCACGAAGCCACGCCAGTGAGTGTCATGACCTTGAAGAAAATTTTCTCCTCTTTTTCTTTGAACACCTTCACACTTCCTGGCAAGCTTGTCACCAAAGCCACTGCAGAGATGTGGTGCCGTCCTACGGCACCCACAGTAACTGAAACTGGGAAGTAGCCAACTGTATTTCTTTCACACATCTCTTAGTCCATGTCAGTTTATGACGTGTTTTGTTGAAAGAAGAGCGGGTGCTTTCCAGATGTATTTTGAAATAAATGCGCAAATTCCCTGCTGTGTGTAGTAAAATAATATTTGGCTGACGTGGTCACAGGGGAATCCAAGATTGATTGGCGGCGTTTTATTGCTGTTTAAGAAGCGTTGCAAGGTTAAAAAAAAAGAAAGAAAGAGAGAGAGAGAGAGAGAGGAAGAAGGAGAGAGAAAGAAAGGAGGAAGAAGAAGAAGAAGAAGAAGAAGAAGAAGCTCAAGTTAGACAAACCGGATGGTGTTGTGAGCCCCTGCAAGTTGTGCACAGTGACGAGGAGGTCACCAAACAGCAGGTCCTCATCTTTGGCTGCATTGGAAGAAGGAAGGCATTATAAAAGATATGCCAACATACAAGGCTATGTTCATTGATTCTAGTAGTGAATGGTATTCAATAAGAAGCATGTCACTACATACTAGGATCAAGTTAATGAGCAAACAGACAATGAAGCCTAGGAAAGCATAGGGGAAGTTACTTGTGGTATTTTAATTGTGGAGAAAGTAGAAAGGAATTAAAGTGGACGAAAAGACAAACCTGCCTTCGGTGGGACCCGAACCCACGACCTTCGGATGTCGCGTCCGATGCTCTACCAACTGAGCTACGAAGGCGGCCGTCCCCCCGTCCACTTTATTGTGTATTTATGTACATATTATCCTGGGAGTGTTAGGCAGCGCCACTCATGGCCAAGGCGGCGTGCGTGGAACGCACTTTCTTGCCAGGAGGCAAGAAAGTGCCTCCTGGCAAGAAAGTGCGTTCCACGCACGCCGCCTTGGCCATGAGTGGCGCTGCCTAACACTCCCAGGATAATATGTACATAAATACACAATAAAGTGGACGGGGGGACGGCCGCCTTCGTAGCTCAGTTGGTAGAGCATCGGACGCGACATCCGAAGGTCGTGGGTTCGGGTCCCACCGAAGGCAGGTTTGTCTTTTCGTCCACTTTAATTCCTTTCTACTTTCTCCACAATTAAAATACCACAAGTAACTTCCCCTATGCTTTCCTAGGCTTCATTGTCTGTTTGCTCATTAACTTGTTTCTAACAAATAAAGAACGAGCCCTTGACCCCTTCCCTTTCGTTGTTACATACTAGGATGAAATTTATGCATTTTGAAATGTTTTTCTACATTAAAGAAGAGGTCTACAGGAACTAAATCCATCTAATCAAATTATATATAGTAGTAGTAAAAAATACAAATACATAGTCAATAAGTAAGTAAACATCCTGAGTAGTTCTATTCTTGTCTTTGTACTACGGCAACATAAGTATATTCAAACATTCTACAAAATTTTAAGAAAGAAGAAAGAAAGACTAGACGTTCACCAAATGTTTAAAGAAGCAATGTGTCATAGAGCTCCTACCTGTTCTAGTCAGGAATGATCCCATGTTGGTTCCCATGCACTGTAAGGTTAAGCATGTTTGAATAAGTAAATGACATATCTGAAGAGCTTGGCAATATTGGTTGTAGCATATCACCCACCTACCATATGAAAAAGGAAACAAATTGATGAAACTTTCTTATAGTGCTGTAGTTCTCAGTTTATGCATGCTGGCACAAAATAGTTTTCTGAGAAGCAAGGTGGCTCAGAATAATACATTGCTTTAAGAACTTGTGCCACAACTACAACCTGGCAAGTGGCGCACTTTCCATGCTGCTGTCTATATGGCATCGTCTGCATGGCATAGGCCTCATGCTGAGTCCACCAAGTACACGTAACACCACTCTTGAAACTGTCAATGACTTCTCGACTATTCAATGAGCTGACATATGGCGTCCTGAATTTTCATTCTAACCCCCTTAAAAGACGATTCTGCACTAACTACACTTTAATTTTCGACCAAATGACGCAAGAGATATTGCGTTTTTCTGTTTGAATCATTAAAGAATGCTTGGCACAATTCCTTGTCTGGTTTAAGTAGAATGCACTGTTCAAGGCAGCAGTGGATGCTTTTTCGGTGGCTCTCTTATCTGATGTTACAAAGTGCATGCAACTCTGGCTTTCCATTTCTTCTCCTGCAAGGAAAACAGTCTCGGCAGCTTTTAAAGGAGAAATGGTGGTATTTACTGTCTCTTTCAAAGAGAGTCGGTAAATACCACAAATACAAGCCAGAAGCTCACGCTTAATTTAACCATGTAAATATGTAATTCGCTTATTGTAATAGGAAGCATTGCCATTCAACTTGCTATAAAATATGAGCAATGGCAAAAAAGCAAAGTTGCAAGATTGTTCGACACTTCAAGTATGGGACTGGTGATCACTGCATATTCCGAGCAAATGAGTGAGGATGTAACATCTCGGCACTTACCCCTCTCGCTGAAGTGATGCAGCTCTGCAGTTCAAGAATGCTGGGCGTTGTGACAACCTGCGGAGCTGCAAGGCAAAATAGTGAGCATCAGCAAAATACACAATCCACCACGATTTGGTCACGACATGCAATGACAGTGGTAAGTCCAGGTGATACAGGCTTGTAGTGCTTCATGCACAACATCAACCTGACAGCAAATACCTGTCATGTGCAAGTGGTTGATGGCCTCAATCCACTGGGACCTCTCAAACTCTGACGACAGAAAGAAGTTGTATGTTTTGGTGTTCTTGAAGCCAATCTTAAATGGCAGGTTTGGAGAGTGCAGAACCAACTGGGCCTCCTACAAGTAAAACATTACGAACCATAATATAATTAATAAATGCTCACCCTTAAAACGCAATGGGCAAATTCTTTCGAGTGTGTCACAGAGTTCACAAAAGAGGGAGGGAAAGAGGTGAGAGCTTACCAGTTCACTAAGTTTCTTTCGATTTCGTTCCAGGTTGCGGCCTGGTGGCTTTCCCAGCCTCTGAAGCAACAGAGGGGTGCGTGTGAATACCAAAGAGAAATATGCGACAAATACGGTATGCATACAGCACATGTCTACTCATGCATGTCATTCTGCACATACTTTGGGTTTTAAACGGCCAGGACAACAAAACACTCACAGCATTCTCCCTTTCTTCTTTTGCAACAGCGTCCCTCAACGTGCTTGTTCGTGACCGCAGTTGGCACACGTTCACCTTGTTATCTTCCCTGATGGGTTCCATTTCTCCTGCGAAAGATATGATGAGCAAAGGGTGCAGTAAAATAAATGAAATCAAACTACAATGACAGAACAAATGACAGCTTATCTCAGAAGAACCAACCAGTACTTTCAGTACTTGCAACCAGTCATTGCATGCCAAAAGGCATGCATTTGAAAATATTCACAAATGCTTAAGGAAAAAAAGGGGCAGTTTTACATGGAGTTCTTGTAGGTGTTGCACCTCAATTGTTCACAAGATGAAATGGAAGGAAAGCGCTCAGTGTAAGCCTTGAACTGTATTGTCCATTCAGCTCACTCCATTGTATACGCCATATGTGCGGTATGCACCAGAGAGTCTCAGCCCGAAATGCTATTGTTTGTGCACATAAGCCCTATGCCAGCAGTGGGGAGAGAGGACTTCACCTTGGTTCTGCTATGGAGCAAATTTACCAGAGTACGAGGGATGGGAAAAGTGTAGGAGGAATGGAAACTTGGCGAAAACATGGGAGGTACAAGTCCCAAAATCTTACGAGAGGAGATAACAGAAATGTCTCTCCGCAGGAGCCATCTCCATTTATGTAGCACTTTTTCTATGATGAACTTATACCAACAGGTCCAACTGGCAGCTAAGACTACGAGTGTGTGCTCAGGTGGGTTTGTAGTTTTTGTGAACAGATGTACCACACACGTCTCATGTCTCTGAAGACTTTTGAACCTCCACTTTGTGTGGCACGCATATGCTGCCAAAAAACAAGACAGTATGAAAGTGCTGTCAATTGCATGAAAGCCCTTTGGTGTCCATATGAATAAGCTTGCGATAAATGTGGCTTGAATTTCTTTGACATTACTACCAGAATACACAATGGTGCTTGAAATTTGGATTAATGAGTGGCGTACAAAGGTTTTAAAGTAGAAGAAATCATAACCACTGCGGTAGCTTAGCAACTAAGGGTGTTGGCCTGCTAAGCACAAGAATACGGGTTCTGGCCACTGCAGCTGTATTTCAATTGGGGACAAATGCAAAGACAGACACCCTTTTCCTTATACAGTAGAACCCCGCTGATACGTTTTTCACGGGACCGTGGAAAATAAACGTAAGAGCCGGGAAACGTAAGAGCCAAGAAACAGGAAAAATGGAAAAATGAGAGAAGTGGTGATCGGCACACGATCTTATTTCAGTGCTAGCGCTTTCAGTGCATGCATCGGCACACTCGGCTATGATGTCGTCGACAGAGAAAACCTCAGAGGTGACAACGGCATCATCGATGGAAACATAATCACTGTACGCAATTCCGTCACAAACAGTTTTCACAGCTGTGCCATAATTTCGCTGGTGGAAGCCGGAAACGTAATGGGCGTCGCCCATAGTGCAGCTAACACAGTCAAGCCAGGATAAGCTACGTGAAAAGGCAATATTGCCGTCAGCAGTGGCTGCTTGGAGTGTCGATTCGAAACGTAACATACGGGAATGTTCCCAAACTGCGACGTAACAGCGGGGTCCCTAATGCATTGAATCCTATGGGAGCTATGCCGGGACTGGCCCAAAACAAGGTAACAGCCAGGAAAACGCAGCAGCCGGGAACGTAACAGCGGGGTTCTACTGTATTTAGGTGTAAAAATTAATCTGAAGTCCCCTCCCTCTTGTGTGTCACACAACCATGTTGTTGGTTTGGGACATAAAGCTCCGAAATTTAATTTTAAAAGAAAACTATTTACGTTTACAAAGTTTCAGTTACAGGGTTTAATGAACCCACACACAACAAGAGAGAATGTCACTGGGGGCTCTGGATAATTTTAATCACATGGGGTTCTTAATCAGATCCTCTAGAAAAGAGCCTATTGTCATTCTTGCATTGGTCAACCCTACTGGAAATTGAGCCTGTGGCATTGTGTTCAGCAACAGAATGCCTCAGCTACTGAGACATGATAGTGGGTACCAAGTTATTCTATACATAGAATTTATTAATAACTTCTTAGCAAAAGCATCAGTGTTCCTGAACATAACAATAACGAAATACCTGATGCAGTTTTTCAATAAGCGACTGCACATGAAATGTAGAGCAAAAAGAACAATGACAAGTTATATGGCTACACTGCTGCTCCCAGGTAATTAAGAGAAGTGTGTCGTGATGATGGTGAGAGAGACATACCTGTGGCATCAATGAGGGTAACAAGGCTGAGAGGGATGTACCACTTGACTTCGAATGTAAACTTTTGCCTGGAAGAGAGAAATAAGTACCACGATGCACACAATGTTATCGAAATATCATCACAAAATGTTTTCTTTATCTACAAAGAGTGGTAATGCAGTTATTAACATCACAATTTTCAGGCCACCAAAACTTCCGAGTTGTTCTCATGAGAAAGAAAAAAACCTTAACTGTTCTTGATATGCTGCAGTCTGGCTGTTAGAAATCTGTTTAGCACTGCACTGCGTGACGTATGTAAATGAAACAGTCCGTTGCCTGGCAGAAAAACATCGCAGTGGGTTTGAGATGGTTTTAACTGGACCTGTGTGGTTCTAGTTGGTTCTGATCAGAACACAAATGGTTCACGACAGGACCCAACAAGGAATTCCACCATAAAGTGCCTAAACAGCTCCCAGTTGTTTCCAGCCACAATAAATTAACTGGGGGTGTCCAAGAGGCTTCATGTGCTTCAATTTAAGCTTTTTAAAGCATGGAATTCAAGGAAAAATTTAATTTCCTCCGATTTCATCCACCCAGCATGAAATTTAGGTAAGCACTATGGTGGCAACGTGTGTTAGTATTGATCCCATATTCTGATCAAAGGATGCACGGAAATTTAAGAGGTACAAGACTCCATAGTCTTTTAATATTGTTGAGTTCTTTGCCATATACATTCAAACATCAAAATTAAAAGCTGGATTGAATACTTGGCTCTGCTAGCTTGTGAAGCCAGCTTTACCTTCCTGATGAGAAAGGTTAACTAAAGTAGTTGGCTTAGTTAGAATTAGTTTTGTGCAGATAGAAAGATGATATTGCCAAACAAGGAGCTTATTTGAAATTTAAGCAACATGAAATACTGATCAGAAATTGTTGCCACGGACCATGTAGCTTGACTCACCTACTGGAAGGTTTGTACTTGGCACAGACAATGACATCATTGAAGAGGAAAAGGTGCCTGAGCTTCCGGTGTCCCTCGGAGTACTCCACGATGAAGCTGTTTTTCACGACATGCCTAGGAGCCCTGTCTTGATGCTGGAATAAAGCGGGACACTTTGCACGTAGTTGGTATCAAGCCAGGCTTCATGTGAGGCGAGTGCCACAGTCTTGTCTGCCAATGAGTCAACGAAATGATAATAAAAGATGACTATAATGTTTAAGCTATCAGTGGCGGTAGCAAGCTAAGCTCATCAATGTGCTTGATTAGTACTGTCGCTTTTTAGAAGCCAGAGCATGTCATTAAACTCGCCTACTACGGCAAGCCAGCCTCCACTACATTACCTCGACCAGTTATAACAATTGGATACACGATGACAAATTTTACAAAACACTGCTCCAGTTCATAGATAGCACAGGCCTTACAGCACATATCCAACACATACACACCATGAACTGTGCCTCAAGGGCAAGCCCACCTCGCAACAAAAAGATAACTCCAGGGTCCACTGAACAATAGTTGTGACCAAGGTTGTACTCCTGTGGAACCGCAGTACTACTAGTACTTACTGGGAACATGCTTTCTGGTGAGTTGAGCTTGAGTTCATTCAGGAACCGCTGCGTGAGCTTCAGCGCTGCCCTGAGGTTGTTATAATCATGATGGCTGCTAGGTATGTAGTGAAGGAGGTCCTGAAGAAAAGTATGAAAGGATTAACAATAATGATGGTAGGAACAACAACTGGGTTTCACCTCCCCAAAATAATTATACATGATTATACACTAGTACAGTGCTCAGCGATTGAAATGCAATACTTGGGTTGCATGGTTGCTGGTACTAAGAAGGAGATGAAACTACAATGGACGCATAATATCTGTCACAAACATCCATAAAAATTGACATAAAACTCACATGAAGAACCAAGGCATTTTTCTGCACCCTTGCCACTGGCTTGTGGAGCAAATCTGTCATAAGAAAAAATATGTTAGGGTACAACATAGATTATAAGGGCAAGACAAGTAAAAATTATGCTTCATTGATGGACTAATATTCAACATCTAAAACATTAACATTATCTAAAAATGCGCTTTGATAACTGACATAAAGTAAATAAAAGACATATATATATATTGTGACTACAGTGGGATGTCCTAGTACCAGCTCAGTGATGTAGTACCTGGTCAGTATAATTCTGTCACTAGTAGTCTACCCTAATATTTACAATCATGAAATATTTTACGATGCTTCGTGTTTCATAATGCAGTGTTATGACTGAACAGTCCATGTTTGGCACAGTGTACTTTTTTCGCCTTTGAAATGCCTTTGACATCTCGCTTCGTCCATATGTATTCCAAGCATGGATTTGTCTGGGCATGTGTAGAAAGAACCAAGCCAACAATCATAAGTTCGTTTTTGGTGCATGCTATTGCTCGTCTTGCTATTCCTCCAAGTTTGCCAGTGAACTTCACGATGCCCTTGATCTCACTGACTTTCCAAACGCTACTGCTTTTTTAAGTGACATTAATTTCCCCACCTTAGCCAGTCTTCTGTGTCTATGTCTTCTAACACATTTTTGGATGAAAGCAGTATATTTTACAGTGATGCTGTACGCGACTCGGACAATGAGATTTCCTACTTTCTCAGTTGCTTTTGATAGAACAGTTGAAAGAAAACCATTCCAAGCATGTCTGAGAAAATGTATCGGTTATGTCGAGTCATTAAACATATTTTTGTCAAGCAAGAAGAGCAGCTCCATTTAATATCAAACTGTCAGACAATACAAAAGTACCTTCTAGAGTGGCTGGCTGTCCTTTTGATGTGTTTAACTTTATAGTCTGCAAAGAAAGAATAGGGAAGAAAAGTCACTTAAACATAACAACAGTATGTAAATATTTGTTGGGCATAATGTTCTCTCTCTTAAAAAAAGAAGAAAGAATAAGAAGATCACCTCACCTTGAACAGCTCCTCAAACTTCATGTTTGATGCGTTGCAGTGCCTCACAGTCTCGATGGCCTTGGAATAGTTCTCCAAGAACAGCTTGTAGACTTCAAGGCGACTTGCCTGCATTTCAGAGAAAATTACAAAAGACGTCGAAGTAAGTACACACATCTCAAGAGACTCCTCGTGACCCACATCCTGACAAAATAATGACAATGTTATAGTCCATGTCTGTGGCTTAAGAGTGTCATTTCATGTCCTTCATCATGAAAAACTGTGTGCACATCTGCACAAAGCTTTGCAGAACGTCTCCACATTCACCACTGGTAGCACCTATGAATGCAACTGTAAAGAATGTTATGGCTTAAGTAAAACTGGGAGCTGAAGAAAGATAACTACAGGCCTTCTTCGCACCCTGTCTTGGTAACTAGGCCTCCGCTTCTCCTAGTGTCTGTGTCCAGGCCAACAAGACTGAGCATTCCTGTTAATCGGTCCCTAGTCCTTTACAGACTTCCACTCTCAGTCAATGCTCAGCCATGTACAAGTTTGTAGTAGAAAATACGTGGAAAATATCGCAGCCATGGAAAGACACCATTAACAAGCTGAATGCATAGTGCATCATGTCTCGTAGATGCTGTAATATTTATGCATTTAAAGTTGCTGCTCCCAAGGCAGTACTGCAAGCAGCCCGAGTTTGCAGGCCACTGTGATGCAATTAACAACCAGCTGAAGAGTCTTGGCAACTATGGCGTACCCACTTCCCTTAAGTGGGTACGCCATAGTGTGTACCCTCCTGGTGTTGAGCACTAATGCACATTTGCTGCAACATAATGGGAGAGTGAGAGGTGGCATCCAGAGCCATGGAAGCGTGGATGCCACTCAAACTTTTCTTGTAGTCTAACCATCTTGAAGTTTCTCTGGCTAATAAACTAGCTTTTAATATTAAATATCATATGATTCCCTTTTCCCTTGAAACAACTTAATGAGCAAACAGACAATGAAGAAAGTAGAAAGGAATTAAAGTGGACGAAAAGATAAACCTGCCTTCGGTGGGAACCGAACCCACGACCTTCGGATGTCGCGTCCGATGCTCTACCAACTGAGCTACGAAGGCGGTCGTCCCCCCGTCCACTTTATTGTGTATTGATGTACGTATTATCCTGGGAGTGTTAGGCAGCGCCACTCGTGGCCAAGGCGGCATGTGTGGAACACACTTTGTTGCCAGGAGGCGTCACGTAGAACGTGAACTTAGATGAGGTGGCTGCTGCCCAATAAGCCCTCGCATGCTACCTAAGGCACCAAGTCTGCCGAAACGAGGCCCAAGCTATGAAATAACGAAAGGGAAGGCTTCATTGCCTCCTAGGCTTCATTGTCTGTTTGCTCATTAAGTTGTTTCCTAGGCTTCATTGTCTGTTTGCTCATTAAGTTGTTTCTAACAAATAAAGAACGAGCCCTTGACCCCTTCCCTTTCGCCTTTTCCCTAGGTTATTCGACATGGTAAGAACAAGGTCTATAGCAAGACTGACGCACGTGAAAAAACTACAGCAGCGGCCGCTTTAAGCTTCAATGTATATGAAACCTACACAAGAAATCCAAAAAACGTAAGGGTTCAGGATAAGATGGAGGCCTGAAGTGGAGACCACTGCACCCAGAATGTTGGTGGGGCCGTTTTGGCAAGAAAGGAAAAGAGTGAATGACAAATCCTCATGTCAAAATGTTGGCTCCAGCTACACCCCCTGTTCAACAGTTTTCAAAAAACATAGGAAAGCAACAGCAATGGCAAGTTGTACTCTCAGAGAGGAGGTGTACTCACCAGGAACTTGAAGTTCTCGCCAATTGTTGGCTTGGCATCCCAGTTCTCACAGTTCCTGCGAAGACCATCCCGGAAGTTTTTGTGCGTCTCATGTAGCTGCTCAATCTTGTAAAAGATGGTGTCGATCTCCTCCTTGGACAGCACCGACTGGTTGGTCCCGATGGCACTGGTCAGAGCCCGAGCGTACTACAGGCAACGAAGGAAGTTGTTAGACAAGCAGCTTCATTCATCCACTGGTCACATCCACAATCACAATGCAGAAGCAGGAGCAAACACAACAACCAGTATAGCACATTTATATGTTCGGTTCAACAGTTTCAGCAGCAAAATTGAACAGCAGCATTTTTCTGCATACCGAAGAAAACAAAGAAAATAAATATATGTGTGCAGAAATAATGGCTTGCTTCATCAAGCAAGCATGTCATATAAACTAAGTTTTGAAAGAATGTGCAGATAAAGTGATCAAGCTGAGAAATTCTGCAAAGGACTCACCACAACTTTGAGGTACATTAAAGAAGGTTCACTTTTCAAAATTCAACAGCAGCATTTTCTCAAACAGCACTTCAAGAAAGAGAAAGAAAACAAGATAATAGAATAAAATGGAAGAGGAGCACGACATACGTAGGATTGAATGCAACACCATGTTACCATTAACGATTGCAACATACAGTCGCAGTGAAGGTGTCAGCGCACGTGACAGGCAACAAGATAACTTGAGAAAAAGAGCAAGGGATAGTGCTTTTTAGCGAGCTTGCAGCGGTAAAGCAGCTTTTAAATTACAATGGAGTTAGGAAACCGCTATACAAACCTGTGTTCCCTTACCTTGAACTTAAGTGCACATATCGTAATGAACAAAGCCAGGCGTGGTCCTTAAAGCAACTAGGACATGCACTAAGCCGACGTTAACAAAAATTAAGCTTTCGCATGCCAAAATTACGGTATGAATAAGAACCATGCCATAGTGAAGCCACACTGGAGTACATTTGGTCACCTAAGATCTTCTAACATACCCCTCAATATAACTGGTGTGCAAGTGTTCTTGCATTTCACCACATGGAACGAGGCTGCTGTGACAGGGAATCAAACCTACAACCTCTTGCTTCACAGCACAGTGCTAGAGCTGCTGTGCCACCACGGCAAGTTCAGATGCACTAGCACTCAAAATGTCACTGTAATGGCTTGCTTACCTGATTCAGGGTGTCAAGGCAGTCCACGTATGCTGTCTCGCTTTCAATGATACTGCTCACGATGCATTTGCACATGGTCAGCATCTCTGCTTCTGATGGGGATGGCTCTTGGGCAGACTCCTGTCATGGAGTAAAATGCAGTAATAGTTCAAGTAATAAGAGGCATATGCAAAACAAATGTAGATGGCTTTGAATAGCAATGTTGGTGACCGGCAAGAGTGTGCAAGAATTGCAGATTTGGATGATGTCAAGACGCTCACTGATTATAAGACCACAAGAGGCAATACCTTATGCTTGCAGTGCCGACTTTGTGCCACTCACGAGCGCTCTGGTTCATTGCAATGCTGACAGCTAAAATGGAGACTGTACCGGCAGGAAACGAGGGGTTTTATACCCACCTAAATTTCTATTATGACACTCTACATTCCAAAAAAATATTGAGTCTCTTCCCCCAACAAAAAAATTCTTGCAATGCCCCTGAGAATTACCAGAGTCCCTCCGGGCCGTTGCTGACAGTCAGAGCATAAACAGTGTGCAACTCACTAGTTTAAAGGGACATTAAAGAAACAGTGATTCTACAAGTAAAAATTAGTACGTTATCCTTACACAATACCAAAAATACCAGTCCTAGCATGAGAAGTCAGCTGGCAAGCAAGGAAATTCAGAAAAGTGGCAACACTGCCCTTTTATATTTAAATGAGAGACTTAACATCGAAAGTTTCAGAAGCTTTTAATGTGCAAATACAGCCAGAATATATATCATAAAAAGAAAATGGTTCAAATCTGTGATGTCACACTGGTCTACTGGTATAGTGGCGTCGGCGCAAAACGTTCAGAAAGCAGAACTATGACTTTCATATTCTTATTCTCTGACAACAAACCTATGATGCGAACTTGATGACAATAAAATCCTTAAAGGATACATTATCAGCCTAAACTGACTTATACCTTCAGGTTGGCATCCCCTTAAGCATTTCGCCTAATCCTTATTAAAAGGAGAGCTTTGGCACGATTTCATCCCCAATATCTCTGCAACATCAAACCTCATCAATCATGATTGCTATATCAAAGAATCAGAAATGGTCAATTACATCTCAGTAGATGACCGTTTGCAGAAATGTTATGTGCATGCACAAGCAGATGTGTTTTTCAACCAAAATAACCTCGACCACAGACTAGCAGAAGGGACCATTCACCCCATTCAGTACATGTCTCTGCCGTTCCTTTCTTTTGCTTCTGCTCCTCACCGTGTACATCGCAGAATGAGACCGCACACTCTCCAGAAAATTTCTGAAAGGCCTTTGTGGTGCTCATGCATGTTTTGCTGGGATGCAGAGAAGAAGTTAGTAACATCTCATTGCTCTTGTTCCATTGGCAAAGGTCCAAGACATGCTCAGAGCACCCCCCCCCCCCCACCCCTTCCAGAAAAAAGCACTCCATCCCTTAGGTTGAGCATGTACTGTCGTGCTCAATATGACTTGCAACACCAGGTCGTGTGGCTGAGCAGGCTCCAAGATTGAGAATGACCCCAATTATCCTTATTTCCAGAGCTAGGTGCTGTTCCACCATTTGCTGTCACCCATAATATTACCATCAACCTCTCATGTCCCTGAGCCGAAAGCTCGGGGTCATTCCCTATCTTTGAGCCTGCTCTGGCACGCAACCTGGTGTTGCAAGTCATATTCAGCCATTGTTTTGAAAACGTTTGTGTGCTAGAGTGCTTTGAAAAGAAAAAAAAACCCAGCCAATTCTGATGCTGGACACATTTCAGCGAAAGATGATGGCCAATGGCAGAGAGAGCACAACTAGAAGAAGACCTTAGTGAATTCGGCCCAACATGCATTGACCTTTGTACTTACATCCTGCTCGCTGTCCCTGGAACCTTTCTTCCTTGCCGGTGGCGTGCCTGTACTCAGGAAGGACGCCGACTCCACGGAGCTGCTGTACACACCTGTGTGAGAGTCAAGAAAAGGAGAACACTTTGTATCAGTACATTACATCTAAAATGAAATAAATGTGAATGAGAAACACATTAGGCACACAAGCGAAACATATGCAATATTGTAAAATAAGATCCACCAGAGCACAAATTAGCAAATGGCATCTACGTGCTGACTAGGCCACGAAAACACTTTTCTGTAAGTTACGAGAATTTGCTCACAAAACAAATACATAGAAAAATGGTTTCCTTCCTTTTTTTTTCTTATTTATTTTAGAAGAAAGAAGGTCATGGCGAATCACCCAAATGGCAGTACAGTTTTCTCACATACGACTGCACTTCAATACAAATTAACTTTTCTGAGCACCATCAACTTTTTTTTTTTTAATGCAGCTTTTTGCAATTGCGGTATGTATTGTCATAGACATGCCCGCCCCATTCTATATGCAGGTTGATGCGCCCATGCACACGTCTTGCAGTTTCTTATTCGTGGGGAACGGGGGCTGAACTGGGCAGAAGGCGAACATAATAAATTTCAGCTTGTATCAGACAGGGCGTGTTTTTTGGCGTTTGCCCACCATATATCTGACATCTGACCATCGGTGAGCAGTTAAGTGAGTTACCAGCCGCACTCCTGCGGCCACAAACGTAACGGCCTCTTTCGAGAGGACGACGAGAGATCCGAGAGGTGTCTACGACCGAGGAAAAAACTCCGGCGGGAGACCGCGTACACTAAGGCAAGAGGAGGAGGCCTACAAAAAGGGAGTGCACTGATCTCTACCGCTACCCTCTGTGCTGTCGTGCCAACCATAAATCACCGCACACGTCTTAGAACAGTACGAGTAAGAGAGAGAGAGGGGGGGGAGGGGGGAATGATGGGGCGCGCGCAAGCACACACGGCACGCGGCGCGTTTTCTTTTCCCTCCAAGCGCAAAAAAGCGAAAGCCGAGCCATTTATTATACGGTGCGCGCAGATGATCGAAAACGCGCGCGATCCACTCGCGAAGCGACGCACCACACGCGCGAGCACGACGACTTCGAGGAGCTGCAGCAGCGCGGTGATCACCGGAATTTGAACGAATGAATGAATGAAAGAAAGAAACTTTATGTCGCAAGGTAAGCTTCCAGGCGAAGGTGAAGCCCTCAGTCCAGGGCCCCTGCGGCCTTTGACATCTTGACAGGTTTGTCGATCAGTTCGAGCTGTTCTTCAGGCCTCGAGCAGGATAGCGCAGCATATCCTACTGCTCCGGTGTTGGTGTCTTGTTTACTGGCACTACCTTGGATTTTTGACATGCCCATGAAACGTGGTGCAATGTTGGAATTGACAAGCCACGTGAAATGATTTGACTGTCCGCCACGGTGTTCTGGTGGTTCGGTTCTAGTGCTTATGGGCGAAGGGTCGTTGCTGCGCCCCTTCCTCCTCCCAGCCCCGGCAGAAAATGGCATCCTTTCCTTTACCGAATCACAACTATTATTGATCCACCCGCCAAGGCATAAAATTGCACCGGTGCATGACACGGGCAGGTTATCATCGTCATCATCATATTTTCTACGCCGCGTGGTTTCATTCCAGAGCCCTTAGGAGATCGCGAAATAGCGCGCCCTCCACTGACGTTCTTGGCTCTGGTAGTACTGACACGGCGTGATTTCATTCCAGAGCCCGTAGGAGACCACGAAATTGCGCGCGCTTTGAATCCGTAGCGCAAATCACGCACGCTCTCTGCGCCCAGCCCAGGACAAAGGCCCCTCTGTGCTAAATGCGACCACTTTATACCCGCAAACTTCTTGATCTCATCTGCCCACCTAACTTTCTGCCGCTCCCTGCCACGCTTGCCTTCTCTAAGGATCGCCTCTGTTGCCCTTAACGACCAGCGGTTGTCTTGCCTTCGCATATTACATGCCTTGCCCCCGCCCACTTCCTCTTCTTAATCTCTAGATGTCCTCAACAGGCGTCCGTTCCCTGGCCCATTCCGCTCACGTCTTGTCCCTTGTACCTTTACATCTATCATTTTCCGTTCGATCATTGCTCGCTGAGTCGTTCTCAATTAATCTAAGTTGAACCCTTTTAGTGAGCCTCCACGTTTCTGCCCCTTAGGTAAGTACCGGTATGATGCAGCTGTTATACACTTTCCTCTCGAGACACAGTGGTAAGCAAGGCTGCCATTCATTATCTGAGAATGCCTCAGTGATTCGGATCAGAGGTCGCTACCTGGCCTTTGGCACCGGAAGCCGTAAGCTTTAGATAAAGAGTAGAGCGCAAGCGTAAAACCTCGCGTACGCTGCAGCATGCTGATTACCGGGAGAACAAGCCAGTCTACAACGGAATCGACGCAATCCGGGTTTGGCACGCTCAACTGGTTACGTTACCCTAAGCTCATTCCGTTACGCTGCCGTACTTTTTTAAAAGACTCACTCATGCCTGACGCATCGCAGACACCGCGCACACACGATAGTTCCCCTTACGCAAAGCCTTCACCCGTATATATACGGACACGACGGTTCCTTTGGAAGAATGCATTGTTGGTCGAGTTTGTACGTTATTATTATTATTATTATTATTATTATTATTATTATTATTATTATTATTATTATTATTATATTTGATGACTCCCCTTGCGCATTTCCGCTGTTATTCGATTAAGTATGCGTGAGAACGGGAACATTCGGGCATCCAGTGAACTATGTACGCTTTTGTAGGTAGACCATTATGCTGCATTATGCTATTGTAATTACTATTCACCAAAACTATAATGCTTATAAAGCGTGTGCTCATGCTGCTCTGCTCTTTTTCTTTGTACTTAATTATAACTCATTGTGCCTGTTCTTCTGAGTTATGTCATTATTTCCCCATTATTTTGCCTCGAGAATACCGTGCTGTTCAAATCCCCCTCCCAGTCTTTTTTTTTTTTTTTTTGTCTTTATTCTTACGTTGTCTACATACACTTGCTTCACTGAAGCACAGATCGTACAAGAGTCAGGGCCCCAGTCAGGCGCATGCGTTTTTAGCCCTTAGCATTTCTGTACGAAAGTTGGTACAATTGTGAAAGAGAAAGAAAGAAAGAAAGAAAGAAAACGAGTGCTCTTCAGGGCTCCAAAACCCTTTGTACAGGTCCGCATTCGTTAGTTACTTCCCAAATAAGCTACAAAATACATCTTTGTTCCCAAACTAGAAGAGAAGCTCAGGGGAAGATGGATGCTTGAATCGATGAAAAGATCGCAAAATACGATTGAGAACAGGGAATGTTGCAGGAGCCAACGTTTCGACGAGTGGACTGAATTTGTAGTACACTGAAGGTTTGGTCGTGTAGATCGAGAGTCGTCACGAAGCTGTCTACGGCGGCGGAAGGCAAGTGTGCCATCGAGGTTGCAACCTTGTCACGAAGGGCGACGCCCCGTTTGAAGCGCCGTGTATACGTTGGCTGCTGCTCGCCTACGCTTCAGCGTGAGCCGCCCCGGATCAGCCGCCTACGCGCACAATGCCCTATTCTGACCTCGAGGTCGTTACGTAGTGCGCTCATAGCGTCCCCCTCCGTTTCGCAGTCGTCAAGAGAAACGCGCGTGCCTTAAGAAACGGGTGCATTGCGTAATTGACACCTCATTACCGCTGAGGCCAAAGCGAGATCACGGTACTTGCACAAAAGTCTACCAGTTTGAACAAGTTGGTATGCCATTACTCTGGTCCCAACGCCAAAAATGTTGCGGATGTATTCCGGTAGATCCAGATTTTCCGTGGAGTGGACAGCCGGTAGGTCCCTCTGTAGGGCCACGGTCTCAAATACGCGGCCCGCACGCGACAGGCTTAGTCCGATCAGATTCAGTATCCGATCCACTAGCCCTTCTGGAGATCGGTGTTGGTGTCTCGCGAATCCTGACGCCGAATACCCGTCAGTGATGACGCACGTATCACATATGCATGGGAGAGGCCTTTTTTCAAATGGAAACGTAAGCTGACATTTTCCTCAACCTCCACCCATTTGTCCTTGCTGTCCCGGCCCTTGTGAAAGTAAACTTCGTGACTGTGGCCTGCTAGCTCAGGTGGGTTTGAGACCCCATGCTCATCGGGGGAGCAAATGGGGAAAGAAAGGGTTGGGGGGGGGGGGGGGGGGTACGCATCACCTTCCTTGGAAGCTACACAGTAAGTCTGGCGCTGCGTTGCTGAAGACATCGCCACGTTTCCTCTTTCTGGAGTCACTCTAAAGCAAATGCATTCACGTCTTATCGATAACTTTGCAGGAAAGACGCGGAAGCTCATGTATCCAAGCTAAACTAAACTCGCTGAAGTGATGGCGAAGAGCCCCAAGAAAAAAGTTCGCTACGCCCGTAAAACAGCGTTAGATGCCAGTTTGGATACCAGCTGTGATCATCACAGCTCGACGCAGAATCCAACTGTTACCCTTTATCCGACTAACAAAGCAAGAGAAAACGAGAAACGGAATCGATTGAGAAGCATCCTTGCACGCACTGAATGCGGGCGGTCGGACAGCGCATCATCCACGCATGTATCGAGTCCGTAAGCGAATTAGGCGCCTTGCGAGGCCGCGGCGTGCGCTGCAGAAAAGACGCCGCAAGCCGAGAGACAGGTTGTAATCAATATGCTAATTTACGCTACCGCTTCTACCTTCAACGTACCTCTCTCTATACCATATGCACCGCCTTCCTCCCAGCCCCTGAAGACAATAAGCCATCAGCATAAATAATGCGCTTCACGCGTCGTTGCCGAGGGCTTTCGATTAGGTTTCTCTTTTATTCTCAGGCAGTCTACTTTAAGACGCCCATGGGACGCTACTGCTACTACTACGCAAAGGGGGGAAGGACCCGACAACGCTTTTCTTTTTCCTTCTGAACAGAAAATGGAAATATAAAAGCGCTCGCGGACCCCGCGAAACAGCCAACAAACTCCGTTTTCATCTAAATGGCTCCCGAGGCGACCGCGTAGTGTGGGCGGCGGGGAGGAGTTGAATGGGCGACTGCAGCAGGACAAAAATTGAACGTCGAAGAGAAAACAAGAAGAAGGGCAGGAAAGACGAAAGGCGAAAAGGGAATGCGAACGCGCGACAAGAGTGCTTTGAACCGGGCTCGGGTGGTGGTCCCGCCTCTCATCAGAATGCTCTTTCATGCGAGAAAGACGATTACGGAGTGTACGGCGGGGACGACTAAGAAGGGGGCAACGGTTGTTGCAGGAAAAAAAGAGAAAATGAGCAAACAAAAGAAACGCTCAGGGTCTGTCGCCTTGGGAGCGAGTTTTAAGCGCAGAAAACTTTAAAAAGAAAGAAGAGAGGAAAAAGAGATGTTGCGTATAGGAGCGTTTCTTCGCGAAAAGCCGGGAAAAGAAACGGACGCGCAGAAAGGCGACGTCGTCTTTTTGTGCTGCGCGGTCGTCACTTTCTGCACTTTCAATCGCTTTAGTAAGCGCTTCAGGCGCCGCCCGAGACGAGCAGCAGCTTGAAAGCCTTGAAAGGAAGGAAGACACACTAGAGAGGCAATATTGAGCCTGAATTCGCTGTTCTTTTGTCGTGAGCTGGAGGCGCCGAAGTTCTTATACTTCAAATTCCAGAAGCAGCAAATAGCCGACGGCATGCTGGAACGCGGCGCAAGACTTCGTTTACTTATATATACACATTGTGGTCTCTTATTAGTCGCATATTCATCATAATAATCACCGCACTGTTTGCCCATCCTCTTCGTCGCCTGTAGCTGTGATCATCGTTATCATCGCATGTGCTCTGCGCTGGGGTGCTGCCCTGGACATTGTCAAATTCGCCATATTGTAAGCCTTGTTTGGCCCAGAGCGCCGCTACTGGCTCCATGGTTGGCTAAAGTTGCCGCCATTACAGAAATTTTGACAAGATGGCGGAATCTGACTGTGTCCAGGATAGCACCCCTGGTTCGCTGCCGAGCTATACCGGACCTCATAAATGTCTTCCCGAGTGAGACGTCAGAATGTATTTCTTGAATATGCGTTGAGTCTTAACAATCATGTGGTTAGCACGACGTGCTCCGCCAATTATACACGTTACATGAAGCACGGAATATGACTACGCAGTCGTATGTTGCCTCGCCATAGTTACATTAATGGCTTTGTCTACTTATATGATAATTAAGGCCAAAACGTTTCCATCCTGACTCGCAGAAAACGGGCGTGGAACGACACGGCTGACATGACTTTCTTTTCGACCTATACCGCTTAAGTTGACGCGCATTCAGCTCCTGTGGGATGTCAAGATGCGTCAGAGAGACAGCGAGAGAGACTTATATTGAAAAGCATAGCGAGTAGTGGATGTATCAAGTGCAGTTCTCGAAAATAAAAACAATACAGAAAACACAGCCATATGACAAATAAATTCACTCAAATGTGGGCGTATCTATCTATCTATCTATCTATCTATCTATCTATCTATCTATCTATCTATCTATCTATCTATCTATCTATCTATCTATCTATCTATCTATCTATCTATCTATCTATCTAATCTTATCGCGCTGGTTGAACGTAAAGCCTCCTCTTCTTTCTCGTCAAAATGCAGAATGGTAATACACTAGCGCAACTGTAATTCATTCTTAGGAGGAAGAAAGGGTGCAAGCTTCATTCTCAGAATTCGGAGGCCTCGGTAAAGGGGTTTTCAACCAGTCTCGCAACTCGATTAAAGCACACTCTCTCGTTTCGACCGACTCCGGCTCTGCTGATCAAATAAACATCTCCGGCCTGCAACACCGACGCCATCACCATGATCCACTCCGCATTACCGGCAGCCCCGCGGTTCCAAAAGCGAGAAGGGATTGGCGGCAGCCGCCGGCAGCGCTGAGGCTTTTTCTTCCTGGTTCCCGGTCCCTTTGTGTTTTAATTTAGCGCGAAAACCCGTTCCGCTCACCCTCTCCTCACCCCCATCCGTGGATGAGAGATCGGCGGACGAACAAGAGAAGACGAGCCGTTCTTGTTTACGTTCGCGCCGCCGGGCGAAAGCGTGCGCGCCCGCGGATCCTTCCTCGTCGCATAATAGTCGACGTCCCAATTTTAGCGGCACGGCTCGAAAAGCGAGCGTCGTTACAAAGCGGATGGGGTGAGTGAAAGAACGTATAGCCGGGACGGCAGGAAGGGACGGATATATGCGTATACTATAACGGAGTGAGGAACAGATCGCTTCTGCGGGTCAAAAAATGATGATCTCGCTATCTATAAGGAGCACGCGCAAGCGTTTTCCACCGCGCTCGCTGCATACGCGTTGGCGCTCTTTGCAATTTCTATTAGACTATTCAGGAGATGGTTGGCTACAGATTAGAATGTGCATTGCTTGTACGGGGGGTAGCCATCGTTTGCCGGGGCCTGCGGGTCAGGTGAAACGAACGACCACGATAACGTTCGACTTGTTATACTTAGTGCATGCAATTGCGGGCAGTGTTCGATTGCGATCACCTGTGGCTTCGCCAAACCCGCAGTACCCGTGTTTGGCGCATCGACAGACGATAGATAACTGGAGGCGGGATTATATATATGGCTGCTGTAAGCGCATTCAGGTAAGATAAGAAAACTAGCCTATAGATCGAACAACCAAGAAATCTCTGATCAGCATCCCGCAATGGCTGTCCATGGTGTGTGCAGTCCCCTTGGAATACGTTTCGGCGCTATAGTTTGTGATACACAGGCTCCGCCTATGTCGACGTCCAAAACCAGCTTCCTGGTGAATCAGCCGAAGGTGACGAGTTCGGCTCCCACTGGTCCGCGGCTACGTTCAAGATCCTACGTTCCAAGTCGTTCTCCTGGCTTGTTCTAAAGTGGAGATATACCAATTTGTCACCAAGTCGAAAGGGCTTGCCCTCTGTATGGACACACATATTTTGGGGAACCGAGGGAACGAGTCCAACCGTATATGGAACGGCAACTTTCTATCTTTATTTACAACGGTGATACCACCACTCTGGCGTGTTGAGCCAATATCGAAACTATACATAGGAAGCGGCTTCAAGCAGAGCTCGTTTGCCAATGCTGGCTGCGTGACGTAATTTCCTCGTTTCTGTAGTCACTTTTTGTTCCTTCTACTTTTCCAAGGCAAGTACCGACACTTAGTATGCCGCCACGCTGTTTAGCCCCGTCCTAACTGCGTCTTCGGTCAACCAGGGAGCGCATGGCAAATGTATGAGCCAATTGGAAAATGGCGGATTTCCTTAATCACGAACTTACTCGCTCATTCTGGAAGCGCTAAAAACAACCCGAACGTACGTCCACAGAGTAATCACATCAACATACTTGCCGCACTAAACAACCTTAACGAAGCAGCGGTACACAACGCGTGCTCGCGGCTCGTAAACCACGCGGCTTCTCGGAAGGGCACTAATGCACGTCACCGCGAGAGCGCGCCGCCTATATCTTATTACAGGGTTACGCTAGATGCGAATTCGCCTAGTCTGCACAATGACACCGCGCGCGCTCTGGAAGACACTTCGCAGAACGCAAAACAGCAGCGCGACTGCTGCCCCAGCGGCAGCGGGACCACCATAATTTATGACCGTTATCTGCCCTAATCAGAGCGGCCCGGAGAAGGGATACACTGCCTCGAAACTAGTGCCGGCTTCCTCGCAGAAGGGACGCGAACACAAAGCGTAATGAGCTCGGGAAACGGGAGGGGGAAACGTCTAGCTGAAGAAGACGCCACGACGCGCAGTGTACACAGATGAGGATATGGGCCCCGGTACGGAAAGTGGCTCCCCCTGGCGGGGGAAAGGAAGAGGCCAAGGAACATTAGGGAGTATAGGGAATGGTTGCGTGATCTTATAGGAGTAGGAATGGCACACACGTTGGAGGGGGGGGGGGGGGCAGAGGAAACGGAGACCCACCCCTATACGACATCCCACAGAGATATCGCGAAATTACGAGGAACGTCTCTCCGGGGCCGCGCGGGCGGCGGCTCGTCGTCTCGCCGATGCTGGTTGGCCCCGTTGCTGAGACAAATGTGTGCGACTGAAATGAAGTTGGGCCAGCATGTATAACACATCACGGAAACGAATACAGAGCGCCCCTCCCGTCCGCGGTTGCGCGTTGCATTTGTTTACAAATGTACGGATACTTTGAAAAAGTACACGTGGAAGCTCACACGCGCTTTCCCAAACATTATGTCGTTCGAATGTGTGTATGCTGCGGCCCTTGTGACACCCCAGTTGCACAGAACTATAAGCTAAGCGAGAATCCTTAAATAGAACAGGACTATTCGTGCATTCACCGAGACAGAATGCTCGGAATTCAATTCCCATTCAGTTCCCCCGGTCGTACCAAGAAACTTGGCACGCAATGATTCAACAAAAGCGAGCGTACCGCCATAGTAATACACACAGGCGTACGTTACAGTTCTATTGCTTCGCAAAACCCATCGTAAAAAAGATCGCCCATACCGAGCCTTTACCAGCCTCGCGGGCAAAATAGGAAGCGTTGAACGGTATAAAGACGCAGACATATTTCTTTGGGAGCCCGCTAAAGCGGCAAGCGCATTCAGCGTCGGTGACAAAAGCGCCAGGGATACATGCCGACGAATGCTAAGACAGCCATGGAGATACTACTCGCGCCAAATGCTCACACGCGCGACACCTCCATCCTTCCGGGCCGCGAGAGACGAACGACCGGCTGTTTGCGCCTGCGTGCACCCCGACAATACGGTGCAGCACTGTGGAGGTTACAGCCTTCATATAGTGTCTACAGCTATCCAAACAAGAACAGACGTTCGCGGGAAGATGGCGGCTTCAAGTGATGAAGAGATCGTTGAACGTTTCGACAAATGGATGAGGACCGTATATTATAACAGCTAAGTAATTCAACCGCCGCCTCCGATATCATCGCGCTCGGCATTTAGCCCGCGTTAGACACCAAATCTGGGATGTCATGCCCGTTGTATCGCTTTGTGCTTTCAAAAATGGATGCGGCCGTGGCCAACGTCGCCTGCTTTCGATATGACGCCGGTGAAAGACAAGCCGGTCCACTCGAAGTGTGACTTCCAATTATAGGCTTCTCTTCAAGTGTTCAAGAATGTTCAAGTGCTCAGGAACAGTTCTGGGCCTTTACTTATTACCTAAAGCAGCACCTTTAGGAAATGAATGAATGAATGAATAGAAGAACGTACACCGCAAGGCGCCCCCGAGAACCAGCGATCGTTAATTATAGTCCACTACGCATTACAATCACTGCGAAAGCATTCCTGCCGCGCCTCTCGTTACCGCATCAACGCAACCCCGCACGTTCCTCACCACTGCACACATTTAAAGGACAGTTAATATTTTTATTTCGCCCGACACCGGTGACACGGGCTTCGAGGGGAGCGGCAATTCAATGGCCGGTGACGGCGAGAGGACCTTATTTTTGTGCCTTTCTTTCTTCGGTTCGTCTTCTGTACCAACGAGTTACGACCGTAGTAAGGTCCGCCGATTGTGCAAGCGCGCACACATACACAACCCTCGCGTGAGGTGCCATGAATGGGCGCCAATCAAACAATGGCGCCGAAGACGGCCCTTCACAGCGAGCTGAAAAGAGGACCGGAAGCAGCAGGCAGTTACTCACTGCTTATACGGGTGCGATGAGCTCAGAGATGCGAGAAGATAGGTTATAGTAAACGGGTAGCTAAGATGAACAGACGATGTATATGGGAAGGCAAATGTAAGGACAGAAGGTGAAATGTACATTAATCAGATGTCTCGGGCGAGTAAGTGTTAGCTGCAGTTATTCTTTTAACGCCAATGCACAACCTTGATGTAGCATCCAATACATGCTTAAGAAAGAAAAAGAAAGCAGCAGGCAAACGTCAGACATGTATACGTTGAGCTTGCGTTTGCATTACAAGCATTTTCTACGGTGTTGAATTTTACTTAGAGCAAATTTCCATCGGGAGAACTCCCCTCAGCAAAAACATTGTGGGCCACCTATAGAACCAATCATATGCGATGTCAAACGTCTATGCATGGCTGATATTTTCTCGCACCAACAATTCGGCAGTGCAATCATTAAGTGAATATAAGACGCCTATGTACTTGGAGAATCACAACTCACACATAATAACGAATAATTATACATAGTGACATACACATACATACACATAGTGACAGACGCAACATGCGCACAGTTATGTTGCAGCTTACTTAGTGCAATCTGTCATTTCGAGGTGCACACAAAATGGTGCTCAAACAGTCGATCAGCTTACTCCCGTTTACCTTATTCCTATTGTATTCCCGTTGCCCAAATTTCGTCAGGCTTCTGCTACGCAAATGTTCGCCGTGCTGGGTAATTTCATTAAAACCTGAACTCCATAGCTAGCAAATTCAGATTTCGAATGGCCACTAAAGCACTACGCCCCCATACAGATTACTTTTAACATTTATGCTACCATTCCAGAGTTACCGTTTCAGTTAAGACCTTCTCGCCCAACCACGGGCACAAGCGACTAACCCTACGCATGCGCAGTCAGCGGCTGCAGGAAGTAGCGGTATATACGCACGGCAAAACGGTACAAGCTTTCCCAGTTTCGACACAGAGGCACAGTGCCGCGGACAGCCTTACGGGCTAAATTTCGCTTATATGGAGAAACACCACACGCACACACAAAAGCACTGGCACGAGCGAGTGTGATGTCTTCATACCATTACCCGTTTCATGGAGGAAACTGTCTGCTGTGCCGAGTACAACAAAGCGCGCAACGCCTTTATTTATTTATTTTTTTTTTCCGCACCGTAGCGATACGGCCAGTGTGCCAAGCGTGGTGCTAGCGAATCACTTCCTCCATTTGGACAGGTCGGGCCGTTTCCTTCACGAATTCCTCGGAAAAAAAAAAAAAGAAAACGCGCAGAAGAAAACACTGCAAGGCGCGACAAAAGCGAGTTCAGTTGTGCGTGCGTCCATTCGCACCCGCGGCATTCTCGGCCACAGTGGCCCCAGCAGCCGCCACCAACTGGTTCCATTTCCTTGCTCGAGACTAGAAAATTTCGCTTCTCGAAATAAAGCGTGCGTGCGTCAGTGTATGCGGTGGGTGCCGTAAATAAACACAAACGCACATCGGCGCATTCGCGCTTCCACCACGCTCAAAAATATTATCACGACGATTCCACGTTTCCGAGAATAACGCTATACATGCGTGTATGTACAGGGTCGTCCACTCTTAGGGTGAACACGGCGCAGCGTGGCTGCCTTCTTTAGAACGCTAGCGCTCGCGATGAGACTGCGCATCGACGCTAATCTAGTGCAGGCATAGAGGGGCTTGGATCACTCTGTGCGCCTGCACATTATTAGCTTCGATATGTGCGCACGTCGCAAGCACTCGCGTTCCAAAAAGGAAGCCACGTTGCGTCGTGTTCACCCTAAGAGTGGACGACCCTGTACACAGTCGAATCCCATTCCACTAACATGTATACCGTACTATATACCACTATACTATATATATGCTACACACCTTGAAAGGCCTACATTCTGGTCCATTCATCCGTGCAGCGGCTGTTTGCGCTATATAGGTGAGCGGACGTGCAATGACAGTTTGCGTTTCACGCCGAGAATGAAATGTGGCTGTATACGCAACGCGTTCGCGTGGCGATCGGCGCTGGGACGGCATAGTATTTCTCAGAAATACGGAGGAACTCAAGAAGCATTAGCGAACCATTCACCTGCGAGTGTGCATAAACTGCCAAACCTAATAAGTTCAAGCAGGAACGACGATATTTTAATCCGCAACATGCGTGGCGTTTATATCGCCAGACAGAAAGCAGTTTGACTCCTTTATTTATTTATTTATTTATTTATTTATTTATTTATTCGAAAGAAATGCCGAGGCTGTGACGTCAGCTCTTGAAAACCTGAGCCACATCCCAAAATGGAGGTGCTCCTTCCCTCCTGTGCAAAGACCTTGCTGCGGATGAGTATATGACGTTATAACCATGCACCAAGGGTATATTGTGGTGCAACATCGGCGCCGAATCAACTAGATCAAAGTGATGAGGCGCGAGTGGATTCGACACTTGGCTGTCGAAACCCGCTTTAGCGATACAAGCCGTGGACAGTCGCGCTCTGAAAAGGCAGCACGCTGCTAACAGGTCAATGCGTCGCTTGACCAGCCGACCCTTCAGAGCGCGTGGTCCGCGAAGTGTGTGAAGTAGGCCAGCAAGAAAAAAGAAAGGACACGATATACCAGGACAGGACAGCTAACGAAGGCGCGGCTTCCATATATCTCAGAACCGGCACTCTTTCAGAGTGGCCCAGATCGAAGAAGGCAGCCGCCCATGCAAAGAATGGCAGATAATGAAGGGCACATGTGCGAACGGTATCGACCGCAGTGTTTTGGTTTCGTGGCAGCGGCCGGGCGAGGCGCAAGACCTGTTCAAAAGAGGATGTCGGCCTCCTATAGGTGCACTTGGTCTATACAACGTGTGGACAGGGATATATGCTGGACAAGGTCTATAGAAGTGTCCTCCTACACCTCCTAGTCATGGTGTCGTACATTTATTTTCTTCTTTGACACCGTCGTTTGCAATGAGATCAGCACCGCTGCCACTACTGCTACTACTACTACTATATAGTAGTAGTAGTAGTAGTAGTAGTAGTAGTAGTAGTAGTAGTAGTAGTAGTAGTAGTAGTAGTAATGCTGCTGCTGCTGCTGCTGTAGGATCGATTCACACTTGCCGCAGAGGCCCAAGCAAAGTATATAGCTATCGGCTTTTCGCCTGTAAAGCGCAGATGACGTCGCCTATATAGCACTCGAAGAAAGACCGCGAAGAACGTAACCTAGGACAAAAGGAAAATTCAGTGACGGCTCGCGGGTATACATATATGACACGCAAAAAAAAAAAAAAAAAGGAAAAGAGAGAAAGGGCGGCCGAGCATTCAGTGACGGCTCGGGGGTATACATATATCACACGCAAAAAAAAAAAAGAAAAAAAAAGAGAAAGGGCGGCCGAGCATACGTGCCAAGCGCGAAAGCCGACATGCAGCTCCAAAGCAGCGTCGGGCGTTGATGAACGCGTTAATCAGGAAGCCGTGTGCGTGATTGCCGATCGCGAAACACCACGGCGCGCAGCAGGGGGAGAGGGAAAGGGGTCACGGCACAGCGGATGCGGCCGTTGTTCCTCGCCAGTCGCTTCCAGCGCGCTTCGGAAACGCGGCCTCACTCCCATCCACTACAATAAACACCTCTTTGATGAGGACCGCCTGCTCGGCGTCTGCGCGAATACGCATGCCGAGTCAACCAGTTCCTATAAAGATAAACGTATATATACAGGAAAAGCTCCCTGAAAGTGCGTGTCTCGCTATATTACCCATTCAGACAGTGTCATATGCTTTAGTTTCGTTTTCGCACCATGGCGCTACACACAGATCATCCTCGATTCGCGCTCGATACACAACAGTTTACACACGCGTGCTATACGCGCGGCACATTCTTGCGTCAACGCAGTTGCCACTTAATTCGTTTTACCCGGACGATGCAGTCTGTCTGGGTGCCCCTGCCTCGCTCTTACGCGAGCTGCAGTGCTGGCATCACGCACGAACGACTTACATGCGCGACGGCGGAACATGCAAAGCAGAGCGCAGCGACCGAATCGAGTCCACCGCGGCGCAGGCGCGCGTTGGCGAACGGCGTTTTCCGAGTCCAATGCGATGCGCGCACGCACGCATTGCATTGGCAACGCCCTACCTTCCCCTACCATTCCGCCAGTTGAGTGACTGTCCAGTATGTCAAGAGACTTGATTCATATGGCTCCTCAAAAGAGCAGCATGAAAAGACCGATGGCTGGTGGAGATTCGCGCTGAGTGCAGCGGAAACGAGGTAGAAAAACAACAACGATCGATGTTCGTAGTATATAGACGTCTGAGGGAGGGACGAAAGACAGCGAGGTTGATGGCTCAGTTCCATATATACTACTATATAGACTGACTAACCCCTTTCCCCTCCACCCGAGGGTAAACCAAAAGGACCAACCTGCCGCTGGCAAAATCCAGTGGATGTTGCTGCGTTCGTGCAAGAACACCTGTGGAGTCTCTGTACACTTACATTTCCCTGGAAATAAGAATTCTTTATTGGCTTTTCAAGAGGGACGTCAAGTTTTTAGCTGTTTTTAAAAGCTTATAGGTTTCGTAAAACACGCATTCGAGAGCGTGAAGCTTTGCTTCGGCACAGAGGTCGCTGCCGGGCCGCCGCAATTCTTTCTTCTTCCTTGCCTCTCCTGCCTTCACCCAGGGATTTATACCCCCCCCCCCCCCCCGCCCCCAATATCGAAATTCTGGATAAACCCCTGTCTTCACCGATCGCCGCTTTCTCGGGCGCGCAATCACCTGGCCATACCCTCTGAAAACCTGGGACCTCTCTGCCACACGCACTTCCCGTCAGATACACCCAATGAGGCGACCACATGCATCCGCTGTCCAGCCACCACACAAACGGAACGAAGCAGCTGCGAGAGGCCGACTGCTCCACTGCCCAACGCACAGCGCGTCACAGCGCGTATCGTTATCGCGGCGATGGCAGCAGCAGCAGCAGCAGCAGCCGCACGGCTGATGGAACATCTGGGACTCAGCGTCCCCCATCCCACTGCTCGGCAGCGACGACAGTCAGCGCGTCATAACGCTCCTCGCGCCGTTTTTACCGACACACAAACAAACGTACAGAGCGTACAAGACCACTGCAGGCTCAACGCTAGTGTGCACACACACATACACCACCACGCAAGTACGCGCGAAATGCGACGTCATTAAGCAGGAGCTTGCGGTCGCGTCGTTAGGAGGCGTACCGCGTTGTGCTCCCAACTGGTGGTGGCACGGCCTCCCCCATCTGTGCGCGCGTCGTGGTCGACGTCAAAGGCGCTCGGGTGTCCCTGTTGCCGAGGCATGAAGTGTGCCAGCTGTTGTTTCTATATTCGCGGAGCGAAGTGAGATTTGCAAACGTTCGTCGCGTGATTGCCAAGATCGATGTCGCGCGCCGAAGCTGCGCACAGTGGGATGGATCGAGGAAGTTAAAAAGAAATCGTATATTATGCGTCTATACTAGACAACCTCCTTAAGCTCACGGCCGAAGTATATCAGCCCGAACTGCCCTATAAAAGCGATCGCATGTTCTTACAAGAGGATAGAGAGTGATTCAGAAACATCCCCCTCTCTCTCTCTTCAATCATGCAGCCATCTTCCAGCTCTATTCTCCTGCTTAGTATGTCTTTTCAAGCGGAGCAGTCAACCATTCACAGAAGCTTGTTAACTTTGTTAATTTCATCTTTTTTTTCAGTGTTTGTCGGGCCGATATTCTATTAATTGAAATTATCTCAAACGTTAGCGTCATTACGACAACCTGTCGTCAAATATCCCAACGGCATGCAGCCAGCATCAATAACCATAATTAACTGAAATATGCATTTACAAAAATCCTTACGGAGCATATATACGGCGTACTAATGTTTCCACGAAGATATTTCGAGTACATGCAATCAAATGTGCGCGACACTTTAACAAAATACGACCACCGCTGCTGAAACTTGTATATATCGGGCGTGGTTAGGG
Organism: Hyalomma asiaticum; assembly: GCA_013339685.2. Lineage (NCBI taxonomy): Eukaryota > Metazoa > Arthropoda > Arachnida > Ixodida > Ixodidae > Hyalomma > Hyalomma asiaticum. The sequence continues at coordinate 48,102,492 of CM023484.1, forward strand.
ATACAGGAGAACGGAATACGAATGAAGGCGCGAAACAGCGACCTATTTTAATATTCCGCTGTTATCGCCTGTCGCGCCGACAAGCCTGCGCTCGAGAGGACAGCGGTATGGCGGCAGTCGACGCCGATAGCTAAACGACGCAGTCAAAGGAAAATGGACTGCCCCACATAAGCTAAGTGAATAAGCGGTTAGTAACAATATACGCCATTAGCCGACTCTATACTTCGTCAAATCCATGTGACAAGCCTGTAGTGTCCGTGATTCCAGATTCTTCTTCCCCCTCTTTTGAAGGGAATACATTTACTTCAATTTCATTGTATCGAAAAAAAAAAAAAAGAAAGGCTGATTTGCGAGTTACATCGAACACAAAACATTCAAGCTACCCATTCCACGAATTCCGCGCAGGCAAGAATCGCGGTAACTGTGTTGAAGTCTTCTGAATAATCGACCCCGATGCGCAGGTGAACAACCACAGCAGCAACAACAACGACACTGCGACAATACTTGAGCAATATAAACGCAGTTTTCGGTCGAACAGCTGGGAAATGAACGTGAGGAACCGGACGCCTGCAGCTTCAACAACAGCCCATGGATTCACGAAACTTGCATTACAGGCTGATGCGTTTTGCGAAGGACGACTCAAGGAAGAAGGAAGGGGGGGATGCAGGGACCTGTTCATTCATCTATGAGAAAAAAAAAACAATGAAAAATAAAAGACTCATTGCTTCTTCTTCATCATGACAGAAACGTGAGGCGCGCCCATCGACTAATGGAAGCCATTCGCTACGCGTTCAGCTAGAAAACAGCAAGTACCGCGAAACATCTATAAAAAGGAGGGGGCGGGGTACGGCGGGCGGTAAGTTTATATTAATTAGCGAAAGCCTTTAAAAGGTAACGGCTCTCCAGTGCGTGAACGCCCGTAGCAAAGACAAATCGAGAAACCGCACGGAAGGGGGAGGGGGGAGAATGATTAACACTGAATGTTTAATTGCGTAGAAGGACTTCGGAAAGGGCGGAGGTCGGTAATGGAGTGGACGACGGTTGCCTCGGTCGATTTGAGACGCCCAAGCTATCTCATTCATAAAGAAAGGTTCTTGCAGGTTTACAACAACTCCTGGATCGAACTAAGCTTTCTATGTCGCCTGCATATACTGTAATGCTGATGAATGACATCGCAAGAGAAAGCCAAAAAAATTAACGCGGAGTCGACGATGAAAGCCTTATCTCGGCAGCCACGCGGTCTGGAAGCTACACAGTTAACTTCTATATTTCATACACAGCTATCATAGTGGCAGCCACGCAAGGGCACACTCTCCGCTAATGCTCGCTCCACCGCGCTACGCATGACTCATGCGTCACATTTCTTTTCCTCTTAGACACCTTTCTTTTTCTTTCTTTTTTCTCTTTATTTTCTCGCAGAGAGAGAAGACGAACCCGAGCCAAGCGAGACAAAAGAAGTGCACACAAAAGAAGTGTTTGCAGCCGCTGAAAGAAAGTGCAGACGTAAATAGCAGACGACGAGTTGAAGTGGCAGCAGACACATCTGTTTTCGTGTGTCGAGGAGGGGGACGCCTTCGTTGTTTGTCGCGGATGTTTTGACGCTGAGGGTCGTGCCGCGTGAGAATTCGGACTAAATCAGCACACCTGGCCAAGACGAGGTATAGGCGAGAATGACGCGTCTACGAATTTTGCGTCCAGGCGGGGAGACTGCGATGGTTGGAGGCGAATATGTAGTATACGTTCACTGGTTTCGCAGTTTCAGCTTCGCTATTTAAGCTCTCTTTCTTCCTCCATGCAAAAGTGGCGCAGACGAGGTGATGAAGCAGTCTCTGCGCTTAAGAAAGAAACAGATGACACGCTAAGTCACACACACACACACACACACACACACAGAGAGAGAGAGAGAGAGAGAGAGAGAGAGAGAGAGAGAGAGAGAGAGAGATGGGTTTTCCCTCCTCCTGCCTCTGACGACCGCTCGGCGGTACACGCACGACCTTGGCGAAGGCGGTCACGCACTGCGGCGGAGTCGGCGACAACAAAGGGAGTCAAGGCGAGCTCGCGCAGCCTCACATCCGCCATTTGGCGAGCAGCGAGCCAAAATCGCTCGCCGTGTGGGCACTCTTTTTCCGATCGCTCCCGCAATCGGCGATTTCCTCCCGAGCGCCCGCCGCAGCAGAGAGACGCGAGGAGCTTGGGCCAAAAACGAAACCGCTTGCAACATCGCGCGAGTGGTCTAGCTGTCTCTATGCGCGAAGACTTCGCGCTCAGTTCTTGTCTCGGGCGGACCTGTATACAGAGATATCAGTTCCTTCGGAATATGATATCTCTGATTGCAGGTGATTATAGAAGTTCACGCCAACGAACTTCACCAACAATTTATTTCCAAGCGCGGGCTCCAAAATGGTCGTATGCGCACCAAAACAGCCGATACCTGCATTTCACCGTTTCCACCTGATGAATCAGCGACTCCGCCAAAAGCGTATTTGTTCCGGTGGCTTAAAAATGAAAGATGAATGCGTTGTATAACGTTTTGCCTTTTTTACTGTACACGTCGATTTACAGTATCTTGTAGAACGGATATAAATAAAACTATCTGTCATATATAAGGACTCCTTCCACAACTCACTTCTGGGGAGTTCTCGCGTACCGGTTGTAGAAATACATTGCACAGCGAATAATTTTGTTGAGAATAATAAACCGATTGCCTGACTGACTGATTGATTAAGAAGCTAAAAGACTATGCACGGATGACGGAAGTGGCACACACTTCGAGTGGACTAGCGAACTGTGCTGGTTACTACTTTCAGTGTTATCAGAGTCCATAGATTCCTAGGACTCTGGTATTATGTACCAACTGCCCCAGATTTCAACATTACCGCAGCTCACCATGGTAGGCTATCGTTCATTACATGTCTGTGCTTATGCGCAACATGAGAGTGATCCGTCGCATGAAGCACAAGTAACGCTCACGTTCTACAGGCCTTTGTGGTAACCAGATGGGAGCACAAGTGAGGGAACCTGTACATGCGGAGGAAAACGCCCACGGGATTCCAATTTACCAGCGCAAACTTCTCAAGGAACAGTACATAGGCCCATTCTCAAGACCGCAAAAGCTTGCAGCTCTGCAGTGGCGCAGGGGCCAGACGGATAGCAGAGCCAATCGGCGGTCGTTCGAAGTGTCAGCGCAACGCCTGAACGGCTGGTTGCTATGCACCCTCCTGCCTGAAACTAATTAAAAACCTAATTGTTTTTCTCGACTTACGCAACCGTGGAGCGCACACTGTACAAGGTCATTCATAGTACAGCGAATCGATCACTTTCTTTCGACGCAACTGTAGCTCGTCTCCCCCAACGAAAACAACTTCAGTGAACGCTCATTTGCCACCCTGTACTGGTCTGTTTCACCGTTCCTCCTATTACCCTTTTGGAAAAGCTTGATCTAGTAACGTTCGAAGGAATGTCCTCTCTCTCTCTCTGTCTCTCGATATCGTGAAATCACTCTGCCTGAACCGTGGCAACAGCCTTGCTAAAGTGATTCTCAGTGTTTTCACTTCCGTTGTCGTGAATTCCTCCAGGGAATTCCTCCTTGCTTCCCGACTGGCCCGAACGCTTGAAGCCCGCCTTTCGAATCAATCCATGTTGTTTATTTGTTTACCTCCAGTATAGAAAGAGGGTGGGTAGGGGTCGCTCCTTCTATACGACAACCGACTCCAACAGCCAATATACTCCCCAGTATATAAGCACGCGCCACCGTTCCACGTGCAAGCACGGCAAAGAACAACTTTCACTCCTCCAGCCAAACGTGCCAGAGGACACCTCGGCACACGGAGTACGTCCGGACCCCGCGCCACGCAGTCGCGTACAGCGAGTCGAGTTGGGGCCCAGCGTCGGGAGCGCACTCGCTGCCAACGCGGCCCGAGCAATAGCCACGGGTAGGGGGCGCGTTCCCTCTCCCGTGCTCAATCTTCCTCCCGCCGTGGGGGTGGGCTCGCCGGTGCACGGGGTCGCACACGCCGAAGCAGTCACGGAGCGAACTCCGCTCCCCTGACGACGATGACGACCACGCGCCACGAAGGGGCGAATGAAGTGAGCTAGCCGCCCAGAAAGAAGCAAGCTAGGCGCGGAGTAGCCGATAAAGAGACCCAGCACTATATACGAGGCACACACACACGCTTCGACCGGCCGCCATCCTCAGGAGGAGCTGAGCGAACAGTGGGCGGCCGGGAAGCCGACGTCGAAGCACTTCGCGTGGTTTCGAAGGAAAATTCCATGCAGCGGGAGCTAGATGCGGATAGTGCTGCAGTGCGTTGGACGATCTTGCGAGTATCAGGATAGAGAGAGTGTTTTACAGGGATACGACAGAAAAGTGCACTTCATGCATCGATGTGTGTTGCTACGCTGTATAGATGCGTTCGACCGAAAAGTGGAGAATGGCGTTTCGATGTGCACGGAGTCAGCTTCGCGCTAGTGTTACTATGGGAACGCGAATCAGACTTTAGCATGTTCAGAGGTGAACGACACGAAGACGACAGCAGAAAAAAAGGAGACACACACATACACATGCAGGGCGCCTCTCCCTGTGTGTGTGTGTTTGTGTGCGTGTGAGAGAGAGGGAGAGAGAGCGCCCGCCCACCCCGCAAGCAAAAACTGTGGGGCGATCCCAAAGCTTGTGCACATCGTGCAAGATGCAGAAAGCTTCAAGCAAAATCCGCCTCTATACAGCTCGGTTATTCACCTTCACACAATGGAATGGCTCCCAATTTTATTTTACCATATTTTGCCCAGTTTCCCGAGAAACCTTGGAGATACTCAACCGGATTATGTGTCACTCCGTGGGCACTTCATCCGATTTCTGAGGTCCTTAATATGACGGGCGTCGAGAGGAGGATACAACATTTCCCACATAAGGAACTGGGGTGAGCTTGTGCAAGGAACTACTATGCTGAATTCATGTCAAGCTTGTCACATAGCTATAGCGAGTTGCAGAGACTGCTGAAAGCAACTACAAAACGACGTCACAAGAGGAAAGCTTTTTGGGGCGTTTCATCGTTGCCCGGCGTTGTGCGAAGTCAGCGCATGCGTCGTCAGAGGCCGCCTTGTGGTGCGTGCCCCATCCTCCAATGAAATCCCGCACTAGGGAGTCCACGTAGGTGTTCGCCCCCCCCCCCCCCGTTCCCTTCCCCAACTTTCCCTCTCCCCGCTTCGTTTCAGGGGTCAACACTCTAGTACGTTCCTGAATAAACGCGTTCACCACCATCAGAGAAAACGAAAGCTGCCGGCCAACGACCGCTTCATTGCGGTATACCGCGCGACGCCACACGCTTCCCGAACAGCAGCAAGAGCGGGATGAATTAGAAGCACCGGCTCGCGGCTGCAGCCCACCTGATTAGGGAGGCGCCGTTGCAGGCGCCTCTGTTCGCGGGTCACGTCGATGGCTTATGTCGACGAGCTCGTCGTATATGGGGAGGACGATAGAGGCGCTTAATTTGCGCCGAGGAGAAACAATATAACAAGCACTAAACAGACACTCCAGCTGCGTCTAGCGGTCACGTATACGCGATGGCGTAACCTCCGCACGTGACGAGATATGTCAGCACTGTCCGCGTCGTTCTCACAGGTGATCTTACGATAGGAGCGCCGCTTCCGCTTGAACGTCAGAATCTAGGGCGAAGAGTGCAAGGGGCTGGACAGACGTTCTCGTTACTCATATCAATCAATCAATCAATCAATCAATCAATCAATCAATCAATCAATCAATCAATCAATTAATCAATCAATCAACACAGGTACATGCCCGCAAACAAAACTACATGTGTCCTCTAGTCCTCTCCGTCTTGAGCTCTGACCTCAAGTACTACTTCACCTCTACACGACAGCTATCCGTATACCATAACCGTGGCTTGCAGCTTCCCATGAGAGATGTATCTACGCCTTTCCCATCTACAGCATCGGCTGCCCTCCCAACTGCCTACAACTGCGCAAAGCTGACACGTGGCTGCAGACAGCAAAACTTCACAAGAACAGACCATTCTGTTTCACTTTATACTTTCGTGTCTTCAATAGGTCAGGTTAGTCAGCACTGAACATGAAACACAGTTCGCCTCCGTTCCCACTCTGCCCGACGACACGCGGCCTTCACACAAGACAAACTCGCCTGAGAAGATCACCACTCAATCCTCAAGGACGCGGCATCGCCCATCTCATCCAGAGCGTAGACTCTGATCAAATAATGGAAACCAGTACCCCTCCCTCGATGCCAGCCCCATCAAATATGAGGCAGTAGCGCATGCATACCCATACACCTACGCAGACAGAGCGCGCGGAGGCGACAGGTGGACGAGGGTATGCATGCCTCAGTGCGTCCGTCCACAAGCGCCCCCGATCTGATGTTTATTATCGCTGGAAGGAAAGCTGGCAAATTGTGTATACACACCGTGCACTCGGCCGGTCCTCTCTATCCGGGATGAGACTTTAGTCGAGTTCGAACAACCGCTTTCCCTCCGAGAACTGACTTCGCGCATGAACGCGCTACAAGGTCGCCAGCAGCACTCCCCGCTGCAGTCCTCCGCTTTGCGACGCCATAGTTGTGTGCACGAACCGTGACACTCGGGAGCCGAATGCCCAAAAAAAAGTATGTGGGCCCGCTCGAAAGCTTCCCGACGACATTATAAAGCGCACTGCATTCTGGTGGGGCTGCGAGGTTTGGTCTACATTCGGTCTAAAAGAAGCGAGAACGTGAGAAAGAACTGTGTAGGCATTACAGAGATGTATAAATTTGACTCAAGACCACAGGGGTTATAGCTACGGCACAGAAGAAAGCAGAGCTACGAAGGTCAGAGAAATATAACAGAATCGGGACATAAACTGAAGCCTGTATATGTTCACCTTTGTCCGTATAGACGACGGAGTCAAAGGTTCAAGCGCAATAAATCAACGACGGACAGTGTTCAAAGCCACGTGCTATAGCAGCGATCATGTCTTCGATGTTCGCACTCCTGTGAGATGTGCAAGTGGCTTTTGCGACAGCTAACGGTCAACAACCCCCCCCCCCCCCCCGCCCAAATCTGATTTTCTCGCAATCAATCAAACGTTCCGACTTTAGCCGACTATTAACAGCTGCAAGTCAGGGCATTAGATGTTCGCACTTCATGCTGTGTTCCCTTGTATATGCTCATCAACAGCGTCCTCAGTGCGCGGCCAGCCAGAATGAAGCGTACAGCTCAGTGAGAGCTGTCACACAAGCGATATGAGGGTGCTATAGCGGTCTCACACAAGCATTATTCACGCCGGCTATATACTGAACTAGAATGCAACTTCAATGCACGCAAGTGTAGAAACGGAAGTTAATGCAAAAAGGAATCGGACGTGAATGCACCACCTTCCATACCGAAGAATGGAGGACGCGGTATACACAGCGACTTCCAGATGCGGCGCAAGAGGAGCAGAGACCAAAGTACTAGGCAATGATTGCCATATCATTTTAGCCGACTCAAACGACAGGCCTGAACAAATATGTCCCCACGATCCCTTTCTTTCTACATCAAACACACACAAATAAGAAATAAAAACACTCCGCACTATAACGCCCTTCGCCCGGACCGCAGATCGATCACACGTCATCGGTGTTCGTCCCCGAGGCTCCCATATACATAAACTACCCCTCAGAAAAAAAAAAAAAAAGTTCCAGCAGTCTTCCTCAGCGCACAAGTCAGCGAGCGCACTCAAATACACTGTCTCAGCACGATAAGTCACGATGATCGTATGGCGGGTGCAGAGACCGAAGTATATAGCGAGAATGCGCAGCGTGTACAGTGACCGTATGTTGACTGTGCGCCGCTCGCAGACGCCTTCAAATAAACACAGCCGCACAACGAAAGTCAGCAGCACCGGCATAAACGTCTTCGTCCAACACACACACACACACACACACACACACACACACACACACACACACACACACACACACACACACACACACACACACAGAGAGAGAGAGAGAGACAGAGAGAGTCATAGATGCCACCATATAGCTTTCACTGCGATGCATGCAAGTGTTGAGGAGAAAAAAGACGGCGGACGTTGGAACTGGATGCACTTGGCGAAAGCGGGGGAAAATCGGTGCCCGCCACCGCCACCATCAGTGCCGTGTAAACACAGGCTGAACGGTATATGACAGGCGTCCTCTGGTGGGCGGGGGCAAAGCCGCATGCAGCAGGGGACCGTGGCACGAATTGCCGTTGACTGGCCCGTCTCTCCCTGTCCGAAACATCGGCTTACGCCGCAATACTGGAAACAAGAGACAAGAAAAACAAATCTCCCGGTCGTATGTAGACACGTCACTTGGCAGTTGCGGGAGTCCACGGGCTTTTTTGGAGCTATGACGCTATAGGGGAAGCTCCGACTCGAACTTCGTATTTGGACGGTAAACATATACCCTTGACTGCGGCACACTCGCCTGTGGCGAGTTGGTTCAAAGCGTGAACTTTCAATATGTATTCTTCGGGTGACTGTTGCCTACACATATAAACTGAAGAATTAGAAAAGGAGAAGGCTAAATCCCCCTCCCCCCTGTATGTTTTAGTAGTTTGCTGTGGCCTGCAGCTCTCCTTGGTATTCCCCGTGATAAGACACAAGACATGAGAAAATAATGGGCATTACAAGTCAGGCCGACCTCTCCGCCTTTCTGTAAATAAACCTCTCTCTCTCTCTCTCTCTCTGCGATGGGCATTGGCAAGAGCGAGCGGAAGGCTCGGGAGACAGTATCAGCAAAATGAAAATCAAGGCCATCAAAGCTAAGGAAGAAAGAAAGAAAATCGAAGGAGCCGAGACAAACAACGAAAATGTAGCTTCGAACGACTAACTTTCTTGAGGTCTGCTTTTATAGAAGCACCGCCGACGCTCACTGAACGCAGCCGACGCCGCCCGCAAAACGGAAGAAATAAAAAAAAAAGCAGCAAATACTGGAAATAACCAAAGCAGCTCCATCGTATATAGGGTGTCGCCTCTAAAAAAAGATCTTTCACGACGAGGAAATTTTCACTTTTGCCAAAGTGGCATTATGAAGAGCGATTCTTCCCGATCAGTGGGCGTCGATCATCGCCCAATTTGTCGACCATAGGGGAGCGCCCCCCGCTATATTTCTCTTTTCTGTCGGTCGATCTGCCCGAGTGCGTCACCTGCACAGAGTCACGGCTTCCTTTTCTGTTCCTGGGAGCTGAGAGATTGCCTATTAACGACCGGACGAAGCCACTAGGGTTCCCAGCGCAGAGATAGAGGCGCACCACCTGAAAGGGGTCGTTCTGCGGTGGCTACGTCAGCGTCGCTCTCTCGCACGCTGCCAGGTGGAGCGTGTAGTACATCCGGTCGCGCTGCTTGCGACGGCGATGTCGCGTCTCCCATTCGTCAGTTTGTCTTCCTCCACTGCATTCAGCGAATCGCCATTGCATGTAGACGACGTCGCTGCTATGAACACTCGTAGATATATGTATACTGGTCATCACCACCATTCGATGTTTTGTCTTTGCCCCTATCGGTTTCCTGTTGCGTCGATGCCGACGTCGGCATAGGCGTCCACGGCGGAGATAATCATTTCAAGCAACCGCCGCATGGCAACCCGGCGCACTCGAGCACGCGAGCCCTCCGGCGTGGTGCAGGTACTTTAGTGAACAAAACTGAATTTGTCAAAGAGAAATCTGCTAGGAACAATTGTAAACTACGACTTACACACATGACAGCCCGGACTGTAATTTGAACGTACGGGAAAACAAAATTCTTTTGTTAGAAAACTCAAGTATAATTCCGGCATTTTATAGATAAGACGCTAATTTCGATGAATATTCTATGAGAAGGTCACGTATCAAACGGGGCACAGTGGCGCTATAGCGTTTCATAGTTAAATGTGAAGCTTCAGCGACCTCCAGCTTTTGGTCAGCCCCTTCTCGATGAAGTTACGCGCGATCACAGCGCCGTACCAACGTACACACATACACAAAAAGACAAGCACACGACACCAAGAGACCCCGGCCGCCAGCTCCTGAACGTGTCATGCAGCCGCACCCAGCAGGTTCTCACAAGGGAGCAACAAAATTTTGGAAAATAGGAAATTCCGCTGCGATCAGGCGCATGAGGTCGTTCCGAGTGAATTGCAGCGGTACTGGTTTATTGTGGCCTTCAAAATACAAGCACCACTTGCAACCGCGTCACCAGTGCGAGGTACATATACGCATGATGGACACAAGGAGGACGGGATATTCGTCACGATTCCGACGACGGCTGCAGTTCCAATGTCCAAACATCACCACTTGATGTCCTTAAAACCGCTGAACCCCAGGATCTGCAGACACCACAGCATCGTGCAACGAACAAAGGGGCCCCCGCGCGTACGCTTCAAAGAAAGCGAAAGTGTGAACGAAGAAGAAGGCAGGGAAAGGGTGGCAGGCGAGTAGGATACGAAAGAGTGCGTGTGACGAAACACCTTTTCGCACCACAGTCGTTCCTGTACAAGGAGAGAAAAGCCGCTAACGAGAAATGCATTGTACCCTAACGACTTCACGCTCAACCGCAGCGGTAAAGGATGCTCGCGCTCCGCGACAATTCAACGCCACGCCTGTTTCAGACCGGCCCCGGCGCAGCTGAGCGTGCCGTGCTGCGACGAGTCACGGGGCAAGGACGTCGTTGTCAGCGTGCGACGCTCCGTCTGTGGAAAACGCATCAGCGCTAGCGGACGTCTTTGCCAGCGACTATACTCCACTGAGCCGAGCCAAATATATGAGTCAAACTCCGTACACGCACCAGAGGTGAAAAGAAAAGAAAAAAAAAAACGTGAAGAAGCTCTACGCTGTCATTATACGTCGAGGGACAAACCAATGAACAGCGCTACGCACGTGTTGCTACAGCGATAAAAGAGAGACTGAAAACACGTTTCAGCGCATCCGCCTTATAAGCGGTGAACCGGTCTTGTAACAGCACGTATATACATACTTCCGTACAGGCGAAAAAGAGAAGTGGATACATTTTATGCGCGGGCTAACGGCATTCTCACATTAGACGCCATTAAATAAGCGCGATGAGTGCTGCTCAAGACCTTCTACGGGAAAGGCCGCGGGTTCTCCTCACACGCAGGAGTTGCCGGGGCGAGAGAAATGTCGTCGTCGTCCCGAGATCGCGAGAGGCGACCACACCAGGCATGGCGTTGCGGTGTATATATCGCCTGGACGTAGTCTTGGGAAAGTTCCCGCGGGGCCCTCTCGTGAAGCGTCTATCCCTCGGGCACGACGCGCGCACATGCAGGGCCGCAGCCAATTAGCCGGCCGGGCGGAGGAAGGAAGATTCGGCAAGGACCGGATACGCGGAAGGAGAAGACGCCGCTGTATACCTTCTCCTTTTACAGAAATATAAACATCTATATAAGACGGCACGGCAGCACGTTTAGGAGTGCACGGAAGGGCAAGCGCTGGAGGGACTGAACCGCAGCGGCAGCGGCCAGTGCAAGGTATTCGGAGAGCATCCCCAAATTGGAGGAGGAGAGGGGGGGGGGGGGGTGAAAATAGAGAGAGTCTAATGAAAGGTGAACATTAATATAGCGAAAACGCTATTGTGCTGGATTGTCCAGTCTATGCAACTGTGTCTAGATAGCGCTAGCCTTATTTTACCGAGAAGATGTTAACAGCTACACCAGTTAGCCCAAGAGCAAGTCCCCTTGAAAGCCACATGCATAGTTTTGACAAATCCTCAAAAAGAAGAGAAAAGAAAACGCATTAGTCCCTACCAAACATTAGTCGAAATAACTTGCACTCATATATACTATGTCATCATGCTCTGACATGCAACACGCAGAAAAGGTATCGTCCCACAGACAGCGCAAATTTTTGGGAAGGCTACAGTGAAAGTATGCTGGCAGGTGTTCTGAAGTATGCGTAAAGGACGAGAAAACACAAAGATCACGTGGTGCACAACAAGGGCGCACGAAGGAAAGGGAAACATTTTCATCGCGACAGCCTGTCGCTGAGGCACTGCCGCGCGAGCTGTGTACGCGGCGACGCATGGGAGGACGAGTCCAAAAATAAATCAGCACGTGCACGTTGCTAACTGGGACACGAGACAGGCACACGCATAGACAACGCGCTATCCTGTGTGCCTGTGTAAATACACACACACACGATGCAAGCCACACCGAGCACGGTCACTTCCGCAAAGCCACGGTGGTGCAGATGGGCGATGTGCTGCCAACAAACGGATAACAGCGCATGTTCACGTTGTACACCAGCAAGGATTTTATTTATTTATTTATTTATTTATTTATTTATTTATTTATTTATTTATTTATTTACGACGGTGACCCGCTTGCATGAAACTGCCGTGCAAGAAATGATACTTTGCAGTGTAAACATGCGACTTGGAGTTAAGAGGTTAAGAACGGGTAGACTGAGAGGTTAGGTTCACGGGTAATGTGAAGGCATGAATTGACGTAGAAATCGCTAAAAACGATGAAAGGCAGGTAACGTCGTAAGAGCCAACGTTTCGACGAGTGGACTTGTCTTCGTGAGCGCTACAACTGCCGCTGCCGTTTAATGAGAAAGGACGAACGCCCTCAATTGAACGCGTTTGTATACAACGAAATGACGTGTATAACGAAGGATTTCCTCCCGGCTATACATCTGTGACCGATCTCTACAGGGTAGTACGTATTTTGAAAGTCCCGGGCACTTCGTAATAAGTGCATAAATGCGTAATTTTCACGAACGATGAAAAATAAGAAGCCGTTAACGTGGATCACCCCTCTCCCCTTCCCCTTTCCCCTCTCAGCCCCTTCTTGCACCAAGACACGTCGGCGCTCTGGCGAACACGCACGTGTCGCCGTTTCTCCTGCCCTCTTTTGTTTGAAGCCTTTGAAACAGGGCGCTATGCAAAGTATGATATATATAAACAAAAAAAAAAAAGACATTGCAAGCCACGTCTCAGGCGCATTTCTTTCTTTCCCACGCAACTAGAACGGCTCACAGCGAGTACAGCGAAAGGGGGAGCGGTCCGTGAATGATCATAAACGACGCGCTGCAGAACGATCTGCATACACACAACGCATAAATATAAAATCCGGGAGCTGTCGGGTGCAGGAACGCGCGGCTTGCAGGAAATCCGAGCCACAATGCCCCATCTGCAATGCAGAGAGAGCGCGCGCGCATTATGCGGCAAACCTGGCCATCACAGAACGGCGTGCTTGCGCAGGCCAACAGGTCGGGCAGCGCTCTTGCGGTCTGCGTATAGCGTGTGTGCCGTCGAGCGTCCAGGAAACGGCCTTGCAAACAGAGGGAGCGAGATAGGCGAGCGATTTGTAATGCAGCAGGAAGGACGAGTCCGCCGCGGTGGTCCAGTGCGCGTTACCGGTGCTCGAGTGCGGATCCAAAAAGACACCGCGGTTCGATCCCGGCTGCGGTGGTCGCATTTTCTTTGGAGGCGAAAACTTGAGACACCCTTGTACTGTTGTGTTGTCAGCGCACGTTAAAGAACCCCACGTGGTGATGGTGGTTTTGGTACGAAGGAGAGAAAAGCCGTAGTGGAGGGCTCCGGAAATTTTGACCACCTGGGGTTCTTTAACGTGCACTGACATCGCACAGCGCACGGGCCTCTGGCATTTTTGCCTCCGGGATCGAACCCGCGATTTTTGGCGTGGTCAAAATTTCCGGAGCTATACGGCGTTCCTCTCGCCCCGACTCATTTCTTTCGCCTCATGCATGGACGCTTAATTGAGCCATGTTCCCGACAAGGGCTGCTGGAAATAGCGTCTTTTGCTTCGAACCACCACAGCAGTAGGAAGGACAATGACGAAGACAGACCCTCCTCTTCAGCTACAGCGGTGGTAAATTGGCCGGAGCATCCGCCTCCATGGCGATCGACATCCGCAGGACATCCGCAGGTTTTTGTGGTTGGAACGGAGGTACACCGATGGTGTGGTTGAAACTCACGTCCCAAAGAGGTGGCGTCTCCTTTTCACGGTCTTTCGTGCAGCGTCAATATTTTAATCCCGTCTTCCCCTTTTGAAAACATGACTGGACGGTTTGCCTGTAGATACGTATGTAAAAAACCAAAAAACCAAAAAACGAACGAAGGAACACCGCAGTGCAACTGACCGCGGGGTCTCGTGGTCTATAGCTTGTAGTATAACCTGGTCGTAGCCTAGCGGTTATTAAAACAAACAAAAAGAAACACTGAAAGCACAGTGTGGCTTTCCTACTCTGTCTATGAGCCACTGCAAACAAGGTGGCTATTAACGGCACACCGTATACATATTGGTAACAACAAACCAGGATAGAGCCACGCCAAACCCTGCCATTTTCGTCGACAGATCCGGGTCGTTCGTCGTCGACTAACGGGATAATCGCCGAGGGGAATGCCGGAAGAAGAAGGCCATGTCTTAACGTGCTTGAAAAAAAAAGAACGCAGCGGGGACTGCGAACGAGACGCCAAACAGCCTGCCACTCAAAATAACCGGTCACCGCGCTTGGTGGGCTGTTTGTTGCAGCGCAATTACGTCACGTAACTAACTATATACGTTCGCCGGGAACTGCTACAACCGTGTACAATGCGCGAAAGATGTGACACGCTTGCGATAGGGCGACAGCAGGCCGCATGCGAGTGCAACAGCGCTGGGCAACAATGTTGATTGACGATTGATTTGATTTGTGGGGTTTAACGTCCCAAAACCAGCTCTGATTATGAGAGACGCCGTAGTGGAGGTCTCCGGAAATTTCGACAACCTGGGTTCTTTAACGTGCACTGACATCGCACAGTACACGGGCCTCAACATTTCGCCTCCATAAAAATGCAGCCGCCGCGGCTGGGATGCTGGATAACAATGTGCCGAATGTATATGTGGGCTGAAATGCGATGTACAGCTGCAAAGAGTATGATACTTGTGCGGAGTGAGTTGTCGGGCTGTGTACCTCGCGGCTATCGCATACGTCACAACACGATGATCTGACGATGCACAACGGAAACCGCACATATCATGTGCTGGTATAAGCGTGGCAACTGTAAGCAGTTGTTCACCTTGTATACTACTTTCGCACGATGTTCTCTGATGATCGTTCTGCCGCATCGCTGCAGAAGCCACCCCGCAAATGCGCATGCGCCGAGCAACGACAACGTGCTACAGCGTACCATCACGCGCGCCGGCGTTCTCTCGTCGAGAGCGGGAAACTTATTCGGCCTTCTCCCGAAGTGTGCGCCGCTACCTGGGACCGGCGTTGCTCTCGTCTCGCTCCATTACGCAAGTGGCCACAGTGTAGCAGAAACGTGCCCCGGCTTTCGTCGCGTCTAATCAATAACCACCGCCGTACCACCCTTCTCGCAAAATTTCATTCCCCTCTCCTCCTCCTTCCTCCACGGCTGTGAAACCACGGAAGTCCTAAACAGTGCACGTTGCATCGGCAGGTCGAAATGGAGAGGGAAGGAGAGAGAGAGAGAGATCCATTTCGTGCAGTTATCTTCTTCGCCCAGAAGGCGCGCGTTTCGGCATTCCGCGCACGTGCGAAGTATAGCATCGCGCTCGCGCAGATTGATGGCTAGCCAGCACGCGAGCAGCGGCAGAAGAGTCGGCCAATAACGGTATTTTCCCTCTCTCCCTCTCTCTTTACCGGTCGGCGACTTTCCCACCCTCGCCACCGACACCGTGAAGCACCACTGCGTCGCTCCTCCTTTCCCGAGCCTCTTTTCCGTTCACGTGCATCCAACTGCATGTTATACAGTTGTACCGCTAAATCCATGCAGTTCCGCACAGAGGCCACAACACCTTCGTTGCCTATAGCGACGATGTCGATGTAGCGGTAACTGCGGAACGGGACAGCATCTTTTTTTCCGTCTCGCGATATACCGCAGAGACAAAAGCTGCTCATTCGCTACGAGGATTACCTCGCTAGCGGGATCGGCAAGATCGAGATCTATGCTGACGCTAAGGGGCAGTTCCGCGTCGCACTGTTGTCGGAATGCAAAACATGACGGTACAGCGACGCTGAATCGGGTAAGTATATGAGGTGGGTCAGTGAAGCAGCCGTTGTGCGGCACGAGACCCTTGTGCTGGGGACGTGGTACTGGTGTGGTAAATCAAGAATCAAATTCTAGAGTTTTACGGGCCAAAGCGAAGATACGATTATGATATGCGCCATAGAGGCGAGTGGAAGGGGGGGCTCGCAGTGGGGTGTCGGGGGCTCCAAATTTATACTACTTGGCCACCTAAATCTGAACAAAAGGGTGTGTTACACTTCGCCACCACTGCCGCGGGAATCGAACCGGCGTTCTGAAGCTTACTATACGCCACGCCGTACTTGGCCACAAAGCTGCCACGACATTTTTTCTTGTCCTCGGTCTCATGTCTAAAATGTATGCCTAAGAGCTGGTTGGCATAATCGGTAATGCCTAATGCTCCTCGCTCGCGCAAATGATGTTTATAATGACTCCTCCAAACCGCACAGAAAAACGTAATCACAAGGGGCGCATAGCTGCGCGGAAACACTGGGCGGCTGACACTGACTTCTGAATTCTTAGAACCCGCTGCACGAAATAACAAAAGGGGAACGGACCAAGCTCTCGTTTCTTCGTTATATAGACACAACCAAATGAATTTCACAGGCAGTGAGGTCCGACGGATTCATTCAGTTACCCCAGGTTTGATGGATTCATTCCGTTACCCTACTGCACGGAATTCGTGTCGCCCGGCTTCGTCGGCAAATGCCTGAACGGCAAAGGGTCTGAGGGAGAAGGATGGAAGGGTCTGAAACTTCCGAGCACCGCGCAGGCAGGCACGCAGGTAGCGGAACCGGATCGCCCCAAGGGGCGCGACCCTTTCGGTCTCGCTTTGGTTTTACGCCGGTGAGGGCCCACGTAGACGACGTCTCCCTCGCGGGCCTCCGAAGCGCCTGCAGCTTCGGCTCTCGCTCGGCGGCAGGAGGTCAACGAACTTGGCCGTGCCGTGCGTCTCGGCCGGGCAGCCGCAGCCGCTATCGGAGGTCGCGGAGAGCTTTAACGTTCAGGACCGACGGGGTTCCTGGACTGAAACTTACAGTGCGGTGACGCGCGGTCAGAAGGCCGGGGACAAAAGAGAAGAAAACTTGTGATACGGGGACTGTTTTACAAGTACGGCAACATTTTGGATGTCTTCGCCTTGACTCTTCCAAGAGCTTTCAAGATCATCACTGTGCTTCAGTGGCGTAGCCAGAAATTTTTTTCGGGGGGGGCTCGGAATTTTTGACGGACAGAAGGGACGGAGTCGGAGCCTCACTGTGTGTCTATATATATATATATATATATATATATATATATATATATATATATATATATATATATATATACTTCGGAACGAAAATATGCACGTGGTGACGCATTTGTGCGGACCGTCGCCCAGTGAGATACATTCGGACAGCATCTGCAGCCTACTTCAGCGTTCAGTTGTCATGTCAACTGAGCCCCGAAATAACGCTACTCTCGCTCATTCACAACTTTCACAGATGGCAATGTACCGACGAAATCTAGTAGAAAGACATTTATTTCCCCGCCACTGCGAAGATTCGTCACTTGCGCACGCTACTACCTTTATGATAATTTCAAAATAAAGTATAATGATCGACGTGCACATACGCATGAAATGCTGTAAAGAATTCGTCGTGATAGAAAGCGCAGCGGGGGACAGCGGGCAGCATACCTGAGGTAGGTAAGCTGACAATGACGCTATAATAAACACATTTTTTTTTTGAAACCCTTTATGAATTGATCGGGGCGTTGTCCTGATAAACTGCGGAAGACTCTCTCCAACTTAACATGCTAGTAGACATAGAGCACGACATTTTAGTATATATTTCGTATTTATGGTTTCCTCACCGAAACTTACCTGTTCGCTACATTATACAGGCTCTTCTTTAACCAAATTTTCCATACATTTGCAGGAAGAACAGAGATTCGCCTGCGGTTGTGATTCTAAGCCGCTCCAGATCTATCTGTCGTGAACATATTACCACTTCTTCTTTAGAAGAATCAAGTCTTTTGCGTTACAGAAAAATGCTGTCCTCATTAACATTGTAGGCCTCCCAAAGCGTGGTTTTGTCTCCACTAAACTCACAAACACCACCATACTTACCCTTTCACGAATAATTACTGACACATTTATTAACTGAGAACCGTGGTGAAATATCCCTTAATATTGAAAAAGATTTCTATGTGGTTTCCCACTTCACACTTCTAGCCAGATAAATTAAAAATCCCACGGTCCTGGTGGGACTAACGCCAGTTTAATCCTACAGTTACTTTGAGGCATGCGGAATGCAAGTTGCGATGAATAAATCTGATTTGGAACTCACTGAAGTGAACTCCGGAATGTTGAGATGTCCCTACTTCGCGCCAAGGGGAAGGCGGTTCTGCGCCACAACACTTCACAAGTACCACAACTACGCTACGACTCCGTTCGAAATACTTCACGTAATCCCACTATACTCGCTCACCCCCTCTGGCCACACACCTCAAGAACCATTTTACCATACCGGATTCGTGCTGGGGCCGGGAAGAAAAGAGGCAACAGGCAAAGATGGATTTTAATATGTGAACATGATCGAAGTATGCAATTAACAATTAGTAGCGAACGTAATGACGCAAAGCGAACAAAGAGCAACGTAAACGCATATTGCAGCACAGGATTTAACAGCGGAAACAAACTCATCAATGAACGGCCGATACAATGGGTAAAACAGCTCATAAACTAACGGCGCAATGTCTTAAGTGCGCTTGCTGCCGTCAACGAAAACAACGCTTATCTGGGTGGGCTCCATCGGCGCACAGGTCTCGTCACCGGCCTGTGGACTGGTGCTTTGTTAGAAACTCGGATGTCGCCCTCGAAGACGCCGTGGCTCACGGATTCTCCCTGATCATTGCTGCTCGCATCATGCTCTCGCAAAGACTACATCGTCTTTTCGAGATTGGAGAGCCGAACGGCCAGGCTTGCACGAGGGATCGCAAACGAAGCTTACTTCTTCACACGACAGAAGGCCACTGCCATTCTTCAAGTCTCCCGAATCTCCAAAATTCCACCCTGTCCTCTGTCCTGAGACGAGTTTTTCTCTCTTACAGCCCCGCCTCACCAGGGCGTCCACGGCAACGTCGCCGGTAGAAATCGCACCATTCCAACCTGCCATGCGACTATTGTTTGAGACTCGCCTCCACAGTGTAACGCAGTACCAGCTCCTCTCCAAAAATATAAGAAGCAAAATATAAACATACACAAAACTCGACATTCGGACAGGACATCGGACAGCCTAACCGGCGACACCTGTGTACAGATTATCGTAACGAGCGTTAGCTACCACTGCTTCCATTCCGAAACACTCCACGTGCAAGCAATTTGGAACCGTCTATAGGTGCCCTCAGGCTGGAAGTGCCCGGTGAAAAGACGCGCCTGTCGGCAGTCGCTCCTTTGTGGCCGGTCAGATGTGAGCGTCGGAGAAGCAGTTCTGCTTACTGGGTTGGACGGTGATCGAAACATACCGGGGACGCTCCGATGGCTTTGTTCAAGCACTTATGAGCGCGCTGGGTTCGCTTTGGCGTCGGCATTTTGTTTCTTCAAGGTCGCCGCCTAATGCACACTATCATCTGTGGCCGCCGCGCAAACGTCAGCTCTTCAGTCAAAGCGAGGTTTCCGCGAAACTCGCGGGTAACGAAAGCCCCAGCGATTCTCTGACCGCAGCGGCAGCCGAAAAATAGGATGGTGTCTCGCCCGTGTCTCGCCCCGCCGACGCCCCTCGGGGCGTCACAATGGCACAAGGATCGGTATTAAGTCCAATACTTCCTGTATCAATGACGTTCGCCGTAAGCTTTCAACTTACGAAGTTCACAAATGTACTCATTTGATGCAGCACTAGCATCGACAAATACTAGATTATCAACTACCACTAGCCGTATCTCACTGGTTTTGCAAACTGAAACGTCATATGTTTTAATCTTATGCGATCGCTTGCTACACTGAGTTGACAATATTACACGCCTAGCCCTCGATTTAGACACATCGTGGTTAAAAAAAAGTTTTAAAAGAAAGCTTTCTTATGGTTCTTACACGCTCGCCTATATGCCGCCTGGCAATATTTTCCCTATGACTTTCATCGGGCTTTGTACGTTTTTTCTTTCTTATTTCACTGTCACTTAGGTCGCTGTTGAAAGACAGGGGGCTGATGTAAATAACTTATTTCGCTGCCTTACTAACGAGGTCCAAGAAGAGTGAGTTTCCTTCTGCGTAAAGGAGAAGTATATCCCGTTTAGTGAGTTACATGTTACAGACCTGCCATATTATCGTCCCCGATTCCGCACTACGGCGTCTCTCATAATCAGAACTGGTTTTGGGACGTAAAACCCCCAGAAAACAAAAACATATTCGAGTTGGTCGACCAGATACTGTAGCCGAAAAAGGTATTGATATAATGAGATTTCTTCTCATTTTATTTTCCCATTGGCCGCTCATGGGTTGTGTCAAGTACTGATTGATAGATCAATCGTGACGGTGACTGTAGTTATTTCGGTTGTTATTTTTCGGTAGTTATTTCGGCAACCCTGTATGTTGCATTCAAGAAATGAAATTATTTCAAGTTAATTTCCTGGCTTGCTGTAATTAACAAGGCATCGTGTGACCTCATCTGAGCAATAGCAAGGGAGTATTCAAACATTATCAGAGAATTCACATATAATCCATATCTCTCAGGCACATTAAAAAGCCACTGTATTGTCAGAGGATATAAGGTATCATGTAAGTACAAATCAGTTGAAGAAAAGGACCTAAGCCTTCGGGTCTCGCTCATCTGTTGGCGCTGCGAGGATGACCTTCCCCACAAACGAAGAGCCGCTGCTGCCTTGAGACATGTTGCCGCGAAAGCGTCGCCACCCCTTCTTGAATGAATGTCGCGACCATCGCCTGCTGGTAGCGGAGTTGTTGACCCTTGTGCACGCTCGGCGATGAACCGCGGCGCGGTCTTTTTGTCGACTCGTTATTCCGTAGCTTACTTGCTTGTGGATAACACTGCAAAGCAGTGCTGTACACTCGGAAGGTTGGTTGAAATTTCCTCTCTGTGCGGCATCGTCCTCGGAAGAGTACGCCGTGAGCGCGCATTGCTACCATGTGTAAGTGAAGAAAAATGACGAAAGCGAAGCTGTATTGGGCCACCCACGTAGGGGCCCTGCTCAAAAAAAGAAAAAAAAAAACGCATGCAACTGTACGCCACATTCCCCACGCGACCGCATACAAGTTACAACGCACGAAAAGCATCAGCGCCTCACAGAAACAGGAATAAGAGGGGAAGAAGGGTTGGGCGGCACAGGAGAAGGCGTTGCACAGGGAAAAGCGGCATACTTTGCTTTGTGCTTGGTTCGCTACCTTGTGACCT
Source organism: Hyalomma asiaticum (assembly GCA_013339685.2). Classification (NCBI taxonomy): domain Eukaryota; kingdom Metazoa; phylum Arthropoda; class Arachnida; order Ixodida; family Ixodidae; genus Hyalomma; species Hyalomma asiaticum. The sequence goes on from CM023484.1 coordinate 48,123,896, forward strand.
TTGTCCACGAACGTTTCACCCGCAGCAAAAGACACGCATGTTTCCGGGTACGCAGACTTGCCATGTTTGTCCATCACCGCAGAGAGCTAATTGCCAACACATTGCAGAAGCGTCTGCCTGCTGCGGCGCTGTGCTGCAAAGACTGCAGGCTCCCTTTTCAGTCTCTTATCGCAGCACCCTTTGCCGGTAAATGACATATGCCCCTCGTTTGCCAGCACCGTTTCCTGCAGACAAGCTACAGCTTTCCCCGCCATAGAGTGACAACTTCCTTCGCGAGTTAGAAAGAGCCGCGTTCTTCGTTTTAAGCCCACAACAGAGACGCGAATGCCCATAGCCGCACCTTCGCCGAGTGGACACCTTTGTTCGTATATGTGATGGCCAGCATAGATGGGCATTGGGGCACCGGCTGGAAAAATTTCGGGGGGGGGCTTCAGCCCGGTCAGCCCATGCCTGCCTACGCCACTGCTGTGCTTATGAAATATTTAGATAATGTACAATGCACAAGCTTTGCTATACACACACAGCCAAGCTTGTGCGGTCATACTGCTTATGACTAACCCCTACGTGTAGTGTCTGCATAATCCTGAAGGTATCCCAAAAGTGGCACCGGCTGAGTCCTAAAGTTCTTGATTCTGGACACAAGACGGTTCGCCGACGCATGTGCGACGACTGGCCAGCGTTTTGAAGGCAGAGTTCGAAGTCGTAGACCAGCGCGACAGCAGTCAACTTGACTTGGTCTGCCACCGTTCTTATTGTTCTTTTGCGCAGTTTTCAGCCATCGATGAAATAACGCCCATGACCGTAAAACTTTTTATTTTTTCTTTCTTATTTACCGCGGCGTAGCGCCTTTTTGATCCCCCCCCCCCCCCCCTTTTTTTTTTCCGCCATGATCTCGAACTACACTTGAGGAAGGCATACATGCATGCGCGTGCTGTCCCTAGACTATTCGCCCAATATACATCGGAGTGGATGCAGCCCCTTCCTTGTACGAAGCACAACGTTAAAGTTGTTATGTTGTTATGTGGGGTTTAACGTCCCAAAACCAGCTGTGATTATGAGAGACGCCGTAGTGGAGGTCTCCGGAAATTTAGACCACCTGGGGTTCTTTAACGTGCACCGACATCGCACAGCACACCGGCCTCAGCATTTCGCCTCCATCGAAATGCAGCCGCCGCGGCCGGGCACAACATTAAAGATCAAAGGCTGCTATGAATTACATATAACCAGAGACGATGAAATTCGCACAAAGAACATTTTCGTCTGTTAACCAAGGTCTTCAAAATAAGAGAAAATGCACATAAAGGGGAAAAACGAGTCCGAAGCCAGCCGGCAACAAATTTCCGCGTATCGAGTTTTCCCATCAGCGAGCCATTTCCTGCCGGGCAAGACCACAACCGAATGATCGATCGCTGCCCCGGGTATTGTTGCTTCGCAAAAACGCGATATCACAACCCTCAATCGGCTACTTATTTTCTACGGCTTCCTGTCTATTCATGCTCCAATGAAAGTGTTTCCCAAGCACGACAATAGCCAAGCAGGCACTATGTATAGTACATCGCAGAGGGGACACACTGTAGGACTGCCTCGTGTCTTTTTTTCGCCTGCTGCCCCTAGCAATGTGGCGGCGTGTAGCTGTGCACAGCTTCCGGAGCAGACCGCGAACAGACTGCGACCATCTATCTAGCCTGGGTGACTCGAGCGTCCTGTCGAGCTGATGGTGCAACCGCACTATAGAGTATAAACACACACACACACACACACACACACACACCACACACACACACACACACACACACACACACCACACACACACACACACACGCACAAACGCGCGCGCGCGCACTATAGATAACTCATACACCAGCGCTTGGCGAATACAGGCGACGAAGAGCACACTCGCCTACGTGGAACCGAATCAGTTCCTATACCTAAGAATGGCTTTTCCATCATAGCTGATTGGTGAATCTGCTGCTGAACCGTACACGGAGCTGCAATTATGAAGTTTAGCGGCCTCGAAGTGCACACTGCGTTATACAGGGACACGATAGCGAAGGGCACCGGGAACAGTTTAACTACACTAGTTACTGGTTAAGCACGGTTAACGAGATTTCAGTATGTCGCCGCATTCGGAATGCGGGTGGGCAATCGAAACTGCAGCCTCGTTCTCAGCAGCACAACTGCCAAATGAACATGCTGTATCAACGCCCGTTTTGTTGCTACGTGTTTTATGTCGTATCGGAACACGCACAGTCATGCAGCCAGCCATACAGCTGTGACCAAAAGTCTCAATGTCCTCCTGCTACACTCAAAAAAAAAAAAAAAGCCCATTTCCTTCTCTGCTTAAGCTAGAACACCGTGTAGACGTACATTCTGTGAGACGCGTGCCAAAGAGAAGCCAGGCCTGCCACCAAACACACGTATCGCAGGACGTATATACACAAACAGACAGCGAACGGACAGTGAGACGTCGTCCTCAGAACTGGACGCGCACTGAGCAACTATACAAAAGGAAAAGAGCCGCAGTCCAGACGCGTTCCCTTATATTGGTCGCCTCTATATATACAGAACCCCAACCCGAACGGGTGACAACCTAATCAATGTAGCGGGCCCGGAAGACTCGGCCAGGCCCGATACTTGCCGGCAACTCCCGCTATATATACATACACACAGCCATAGCAGAGCTCAAGCGCACTCTTCCTCCAAGACGGGCGCTGTCACGCACGCTACGCCAGGCTGGCAGGCAGGCAGGGAAGAAGCGTGCATCGCGTGCAAAGAAAAGATGCACCCGGGCAGTTGGGCGGGCGGCGCGCGATCGAAGCAGGGTTCCGGCCCAGGGCGGAAGCTAAATATGGGAAGCGCCTCGCGGCCGGAAGGAAGCCGGGGCGGAGATGAAGAAACGCTGGGCGGCTGCAACTGAATTCGAACCCTGGATGGGAAGACGCAGCTCCCGCTTAAAGAAAGGGAGTACGGGGGAGGGTAGGGAGGCGCCTTGACGAGCGAAAGGAACCGGAAACGCATCAAGGGCGGCGCGAAAAAAGACGGAAGAAACTTTTACGTGCGCGCGACAACGCCGTGGCAGCGACACTTTCAGCGTGACTATACACTATGTATACTACATAGGGTTCGGGATACAGTGCGACGTTGAACTGGAGCGCGTGCGTGTGTAGTGTATAGTCGGCGCCTGCCCCTTCCGGCGCAGACGCCGGAAGGGGCAGGCGCGGAAGGGGCATGCGTGGAAGGAACTTCCCGTGGAAAGAGAGCGAGGCGTTTGCGGTCCTGATTGCATGTCCGCAGCCGTCGAAAAAAGTACATGGCAGACGGAACGACGTTTCTGCGGGCGTGAAACGACGACACGTGACCAGGGCGCGCAACATGGTGGCGACGTATATGTCGTGGCAGTGATCAATGGCAGAATAATGGAATGTGAAAGAATGGTTGAGAAACTCCGAGTGCGTACGAAAGAAAGAAAGAAAGAAAGAAAGAAAGAAAGAAAGAAAAGAAAGAAAGAAAGAAAGAAAGAAAGAAAGAAAGAAAGAAAGAAAGAAAGAAAGAAAGAGAAGAAAGAACAGCTGCTACTGAGAAGGAAGCAAGAGAACGTTTCCACAATATTTTCTCTTGTTCTTTCTTTTTTTTTTTTTTGCTTTGGATGTCTCAGCCCAGCGTACCAGGCGACTATACAGGAGTAAATGACGCGAACATGGAAGGAAAATAAAGCGAGGAATAAAAACAAAAAAAAAGAAGAAAGAAAAGAAGCTGGTAACAAGTGCCCCAAGCTTCTTCGAGATCCAACCACCTTTAGGAAGCACATCAGCGCCTTTTAGCGCCGCTAATGACGGTCTGCACAGCCGGCAGCGTACGAGGACCGTCTCGTTTCGATCGATACAGCTGATGGCTGCGAAGCCTAGCTCTTTGGCCGCCGTTTATAGAGTTCCTTTCTGTTCCTGCAGCCATAGGGTGCCTCCATGTCGGTGCCGCCTATCCGTACAGCATGGATGGAAGCACCCTATTCTTAGCCTGCGTGGACGAGGGGCCTCGCTAAAGAGCTAAAGCAGCAAACCCTAAATCAATCGAGGTGTACACCTCCATCTCTCGTAAAAACCATCTTTCTTCTTTGACAGTAGCTATAGACAGTAAGACGAATTTTGCTAGCGACGCACTCTCAGAAAGTGCACGGAAACGAAAATTCGGCAAAATTTCATAAAGCAGCACGGAGCCTACGTGAATGCTGTTCAATTGCACGCAGCCTCTAGAACCTCCGCACGCAGTGTGTCGTATACCACGCCTTGGGATATACTGAGTGATAACTGACATACTATATACTGAGTGATAACTCTTCTCAATACGAAGGAAATGAGAAAAAAAGTATACATGTAAGCACGCGCAAGGCCTACAAAATAAGAGATAAGAAACGCAGCGACGCTGAAAAGTCTTCACGGCTTGCTCTTGTTCAGAGTATCGAAACTTCGATAACGATATAGACAGTACGTCTGCGAACATCTTAGCATTCAAAGAGAGGGGAAAAAAAAAAAAAAAGCTGGCGCCACTGCGCATCATCATCATCATCAGCCTGTTTAGGTCCACTGCAGGACGAAGGCCTCTCCCAACGATTTCCAATCCACCCTATCCTGAGCGAGTTGGTTCCACTTTATGCCCGCAAACTTTTTAATTTCATCGCTCCATCTAACCTTCTGCCTGACATATACTGTATTGTATACACTGCGCATATACAACCTAAAAAGTAAACGCGATTAGGAGAGGGGACATCGTACGGCGATCACACAAAGTCTTCACAGTGAATTAAGTACTCACGGTAGGAGAAAACGTCGGGGAGAGCTTAACGCAAGCGGGCATGCGCCAAGGCGTGTACAAAACATTAGCAGATGTAATCGACGTCGCACGGTTGTTCAAATGAAAACACACCGACGTGAACGTTGCATGGCACAGTTAAGAGCTGGTTGTATTTAAATGACGCGAGTTACGCTAATCAAGCAAAGCATGTAGGACACAAAAACAGCGACAGTGAGAGAGGGAGGGAACTAAGAAGTCGGGATGGAAAACGAACCGAACAATGTGGATCGCTTTTCTCGCGAGCACATCAGTCCTTGTTAGCGAGATGAAATATGAAACGGGACGTCGTCTCTGCTTTCACGATATGTACAAGAACGAAAGAAAGAAAGAAAGAAAGAAAGAAAGAAAGAAAGAAAGAAAGAAAGAAAGAAAGAAAGAAAGAAAGAAAGAAAGAAAGAAAGAAAAATGAAAGCCGCACGCCTGCGCAATGCGTAAACAGAGTACAGAGTGCCGTTCCTTGACAGACACACGCCTCGGCACTCATCAGTCATGCGCGGCCCACGACGTGGTTGTTGCTATGGCTGGCTCTGAGCGTACGTGTGTCAGTGGGGACGCAAACTACAAAACGCGGGAAAATCGTCACAGACCAAACGAGCCCGTTTCTTCATCACGCGACACAGCTACCGCGTGCTGTGAGGCAAACCCATTTCTCCATGCTCTTATTCACTGCATGCAGAGGCCGTTCAACTGCTGCAGATTGTCGTATCATTCTGTGTTACATGTGTTACCTCCTTTTCGGTCTATGTGCTATGCAGGCACCGACGCTTCTTATATATAGCAGCTCGATATAGGCGAAATGTTTGAGGCCCGTGTACTGAGCGATGCCAGTGCCCTTTTAAAGAACCCCAAGTGGTTTCGAAATTTCCGGAGCCCTCCACTATACGGCGCCTCTCATAATCACGTCTGGTTCCGGAACGTAAAATCCTAGAAATCGAATCAATCTAATATATAGTAGCAAACATTGCAGATCTTCGATACACGACATATGGCGCCCATGTTTGCTGTTTCACAATAGGCGACTTGGAACGTGTGCAGGTGAGTGCCTTCAGTGTGCTCCCGAATGACTTTTTTTCCAAACTCTTCCGTTCTCGATGTATTGATTGGCGCATTCCAAAGCCGGGATAATATGCGGAGAGACGGTATATTACCCGAAGCGGCAGCAGAGATAAACTGTGGGCTGACCCCCGGAGGCTGCGTAAAACGGGGTATCAAGAGCCCTGCGACGTGTGTGCGTGCGTGCGAACTGTTGAGTACTGAACCTCTCTCTCTCTCTCTCTCTCTCTCTCTCTCTCTCTCTCTCTCTCCACCTCTTGCACTGTTGTATTCGCTGTGCATCTTTGTAAGCGATACAGAACGAACATTTCGTGCTGCCGCGAGAGTATCGCCAGAATAGGGTCACCGTTTTATCGGACGTAAGGAAACACGCTTGTTGAGGCCATCCGCTCAGATAAGCGTCGAAAAGGAAGAAAAAGCTGGATGTCTATATGCCGCACTGGCAAGCCGACAAAAGTAAAGCAGCGCGCGCGTGCGGAAGCACTTGCGTAGCTATCAGCACGTGCGTTCGCTGTTTTACATTTTATATATTGCAAAAGCTAGACTAAGTGATCAAGAAGGAGCCGAGCTCAGAGTCCAACGTTTTAGCAAAGACACTTCGCGCAGCGCAGCCGATGTAGCCTAGTTGGCGCAACATCACTCGATTAAAACGGGCAGGGAAAATACTAGGTCCACAGAGCGAATACAAAGGAGGAAGCGTTAATGTAAGAGGAACATTAAAAAAGCGTTTATGTATGTGGTTGTTGGCTACGTCGAGTGTTATGTCTGTCTGCGATATCGTACATATACGACAAGAAGTTGCGTTTGCTTCGTATTTTTGGGACTTTTTTCTGAAACCTGCTGAAGTTCTCTTAACGTTTGTTATAGGAAATCTTTATGTCGCATTACTATACACATTTTTAAACTTCGTGAACGTTACTTATGTTACGGTGAACACTACACGTTTTAAATCAGGAGTAGCCAGTGCCTTGTTTGTGAGTCATCACCTCCTTCCATCACATAGACAAAGAGAGAGAGAGAGAGAGGGAAAGAAACAAAGCTCCGCAGTGCATCCAATTGGCTTTCATTTACTTGCGCGATAGATGTTTTATACGGTTCGCAAACGAGAAGAGCTGATACGTACACGACTCAAGAGAGTATAGGACGGCTATCAGCGGTAAGGAAGTCACAGTGCTTGACTGGCACCGTGACTGGTCCCGTTATCTCTCTTCCTTTTTATGTCATTCCAGCTGACCGCGCGTTCTCAAATCTGCAGCAGTAGACGAGTTTCAGAAGACGAAGGCCCTTTTATCAGTCGGGGAGGCGGGTCAACCATCGGCGGAAGTATCGGAGGTGCCAGCTACCTGTTGTTGCACGCGCGAGTCCTCCCTCAGGTCTTGCTCGTCGCCACTTGAGTGCGCGTGTCTCTCTCTCACTCTCTCTCTCTCTCTTTTCTTTTTTGCCACGCGTGTCTCTAGAGATCGGTTTCGATAGCTATCCGAGTTGCTGAAGATGGTGCCCAGCGTATGGCTTTCGTAGAGATAGGAAGTTGTCATTCTCCTAAAAGACACACCGGCCCACCGCCGCCCGTTATCTGATAGACAAAGTGCATACTGGGTTACTTCGTATAATTATTTGGTTAGTTACCAACGGTCTGGAATATAGCCTAAAAAAAGACACCGCCAATGAGAAGCAAGTGTATATGTAAGTACCGGGGGTCACCTGCAGCGTCAGCTGAACTTATTGATCGGAAAATAGGTTGTGTTATTTTTATGAAGGCCAAGTTGCCTGTCATGATCGCAACCACATCGAACGATGCACGTCAATGGTGCACACAATAAGGCTGATAAAAACCAAACCTTTTGTGCCCCGCACACCGCGATAAAGAGAAGCGTTCAAGGGTGCCGTACTTCGGGTTATTCCCGAGAGAGAAGGCATCGCGAAAGAACTAATCGCGGAATTATTATTATTATTATTATTATTATTATTATTATTATTATTATTATTATTATTTATGACAACATAAAACACACAAGGATACAAAGGGAAGAAGGAAGGTACAAGCTGGCAACTGCCACCGGGTGGCGCACAACGCCTGCTTACTCTTTCAGGTGAAGGGAATAGAGCAGACCAGACACAGAGACGAGCTGGTTTGTGCGGTCGCCTTTTTGCGCAGTTCCTTCCCGTTTGTTCAGATACGCTAACTCTCCCAATCACAAGTTCTTCTAAAACTATTCGCCGTCCAAGCTGAGGGGGTCAGCGCCCGTGGTCCTGCGTTCAAGTGTTGGTTTACTCGGTTCCTTCGTTATTTGTCCCGTCTTTATCGGCGCAGTTCGCCACAACTGGAGAACACGCCTCGAGGAGAATCTTGGTGTTCCGAGTTCGCGCCTCCATCCACGCCAAGCGACGTCACGTGGCTTCAGTCGCCGCAGAGGGAGATGCCTCGTTCCACGGCAGGGAGGCGTACGCGTTCGGTGCGACCGAGAACGACTTCTCAGCGCAAGGAGCAGCTGTCCCGGCGCTTTTTTCTTTCGAACCGGCCGCAGATACACGACTTCCCAACAAGCTCCAGCACCACTTCGCTCTCCCCGCCAAAACCACTCAAGACACATGCGCAGCGAGCGAGCGAGCATTCTCATCTCGTCGCCTTCCTCTCGCTGGAACCACGCGCGTTACGAGGACCCCGTCGTCTCGCCACCGGCTTTCCAGGAATCGCCCGCCGCCGGTCTAGAAGGATGATGAAGAGTACAGGAGAAGCGAAGCCAAGTCAAGCGGGAGGCGAAAGCGCGCAGCGCTAGCTGCGCGCCCGATGTTATATGCGAACAGGAAAGGCCAACAGGGACGCAGCATTGTGCAATACCGAGACAAGTCATGTTTCCCGAGCGCCCCTTGGGAACAAACAGCTCGCGGAGAAGAGGACGGCTTTCTATATATGCGCGGTTTCCTTCGAAATTGAAAGAAGCTGCAGGCGATGATTTTTACCGGTCCGCACACCGTCCTTTGTCTGCGTGTGTGTTTCTGTCCGTGTGATGGTGTGTGTGTGTGGGGGGGGGGGGGGGGCGGGGGGAGGAGGAGGTGTAAAAAATACACGAGGAGAGGGCGGCAGAATGGAGGGGTGTGGTCACGCAGGGTCGGTCGGCCAAGTTTATGGCGGGCGTAACGGATGAGCGAGCCATCATCACCGAGGAAGGAAGACCGCTGACGCGGTCCGGTTGCGTACACTGCGATGGAATGTGGCATTGGCGCGAGCGTCAACTAAGAGCCCGATTCGTGAACGATGAACCAACGCGAACATGTACAGAACAGAAGCCGAAAGGTTGGCAACAAAGAAAACAGCGGGTATACGCAGAGTATAGTTGGAGCACATTGCCTCATTTGCACTGAAGTGCTGATTATTAACGTCGATTCTGGAAGAAAAATATACACACCTATTACCGCTGACTGACAAAGCGGCACATTCGAGTGGTCGCCTACAGCAACACAGAACGTGCTTACTATTGAAGACAACTTTAGATCTATATTAACGGGAATACGCCACTCTGTAGAAGAGATATATACTCTATGACTTCATTATCGGGACTGATGCCCACCTACGCTCACATTAATTAAAGCTTGATTGATTACCTCCTTTCGGGTCCTCCGTTGTGAACGAAGCATTGCAAGGCAAAACAGCCAAAGATGCGGTAAGAGGCGCCTGTCGTATATCATCCACTCACAAAGTTAAGATACATCTCTTACAAAATACTAATAAATCGCACTCCCTTATAACCGCAGCATGGCAGAGTACAATGCAACATCGGTGTTCGCTGTTCGTAAGGCTATTTCATGAACAATGTAACACGCGCAGCAACTCGGCAATCCGATTCAGAGCGCAGTACACACTGGAAAGCTGCTGCTGGACGCACGTGGATATGAAGTGTCGACATTCAAAAACGGAGCTAGCTTTGCAAAAGCGAACCCTTCAAGGAAGAACACGAACAAGTACGAAAACAGAGACGCAAAAGTAATAAATCAAATAAAAACTCAGTCACGAAACTGCCTTCCGCCGTGACAGTTCCCACGCAAAAGCTCTTTTACGCTCCACTTCTTTTTGAAATCATCGCTCTTTTTTCTTTTTTTCTTTTCTTCGTTGAAATCTTCATGCATCGTGCCTTCTGCGCACTACCACCAGCTATCCATTACTCAGCGAGTCAAACACCGAAAGAAAGAAAAGAAAACGAAAACACAAGCGCGTCCTCTTTCCCACACTCGTTCAATCTTGGCACGTCGACGTGTGATAGTGCGAATCGGAGATGGAGAAAATATGCGAATATAATGAACAAAGACAAATAATAAAGTGTGATAGAAGACGGTGCCGAGAATAAACACGAAAAGCACGGAAAAGCGTTTAAAGAAGCGACCAGTTCGCACTGTGCGACCTAGATATAATAATGTTTGCACACTCGAAAACGCGTTTTGCGTGCGAAACGCATAAACGCGTTTACAAAAAATGGAAGATATACGATAAAATGCGTGCGAATGTTTTGTTTGGACGCACCGTTGATACCCTAAAGAAATATTTGCTCGAACGCTTTTCCTCGACGAATCGCTCGCACGGCTGTCTATATAAAATCGAGTTTTATTTCCTCGTAAGAAAAACCCCACACGTCGCGATGCACGGACACATATAGTAAGGGCGATATCTTCAGATACAGGCTAGAAAAAAAAAAAAAAAAAGAGAATGACGTACAGCATGCCCACACGGTTCACTTTATACCCTTCACTTTTTCATCGCTTGGTGTAGACACACCAAGCGATGACAAAAAAAAAAAAAAAAGAACCTTCACGCACGAGAGATAATTGCGCACGCTGCACAATACAGTTCTTCCAGTCTCTTCACCCCGACTCCCATTCTTTATACCCTGGGCTCGAAAACTGAATACGAGTCCCGTTGAGTCGACATCCAGTCTATTTTAGAGACATCGTCTGGGAATGTTCTGATTCAATCACTGGCGAGAGACACGATTGATTGGTTTCTGGGGTTTTACGTCCCAAAACCACGATATGATTATGAAAAGACGCCGTGGCGGAAGGCTCCGAAAATTTAGACCACCTGGGGTTCTTTAGCGTGCACTGATATCGCACAGTACACGGGCCTCAACGTTTCGCCTCCATCGAAATGCAGCCGCCGCGGCCGGGATTCGATCCTGCGACCTTCGGATCAGCAGGTGAGTGCCATAGCCACTAGGGCACCGCGGCGGGGCGGCGAAAGACATGACTCGAGATTACGTTTAGCCAATGTTACGAAAGCCCGTACTGAAGGAGAGGAGGAAGAATACTAGACGTGGACCTTGTTGTGAAACGACTGGACATTGTTTTCATTAAATTTTTTGCATATTAGTTAGTATTCCAAACACACTCCGGCGCCTCCCGGGTTTTTGCTTATTAATACTGTTGATCCTATGAATGGGTCATTGCAGGAGCGGTAATACAATCGTATTTACAAGGAAGTATAGAAACTCGTGCGCAAAGAAAAAATTTTTCATTAATAGTTCAGAATACATTGGATATTGACAATCAAAATTATAATTATACACGTCACAAAAACTTCTTAACGCTTAAAAAGAAAGAAAAAGTGACACACTGTCAGTACCAAGCAAAAATATTCTGAAAGAAAAAAAAAAGTCTTCGCACTCTTCTATATGAAATACTTTACTCCCGCTACCAAATTCTTGGCCGATTCCCCGGAGTGAATGCGCGGCTACTTTGTAAAGGATCGACATCCATACCTATATAGAGAACCAGGAACCAGTGTTGTACGGAACGTCGTTCCAAGGAACGACGTTCCTGGAACTAGTTCCTTTTTGGAGGAACGAAGGAACGCTAGCGTTCCTTTAAGAGTTGGTGGAACTGTAACGGTAACGCGTTACATTTATGCAGTAACGGCAGGGGGAACGACGTTCCTTTTATAAGCGTTCCACAGGTCCGCATGAAGGACGGATAGGCCGGGCCACAACCGCCGAGGCCGAGCCTTGAGTCCCCGCTTCCCTGTTAGCAGTCTCCGTCACTCAAAAGAAAACTACACGCAAAACGTCATTCCTTTACTCTTCCTCCTCGAGGCTTCGACGAGGGCGAAACTTCTCTTTCGCCAGTGTAAGCACACCACACAAGTGCATTTAGTTACCCCCATACGGTGGCCGCGCACTGTCGCTGGACGAAATGTTTCCGGCTGTCTACGGCAACGCGGGCGGAACCGCAGCCAGCCGCGAAATTCCTTTCGTCCCTTCAGATCCCGCCGCCAAGGCTCCCTTCGAACTAAGACACTGACAACGCGCGCTTTGCTCAATGTATTGGTTCTGAGAATGCGGTTACGGCTCAAACGTGTGGGCCTCGGCGTCAATGGCATTTTTTAAGCAGGAGACCACTCGGCGAAGCAGACGAGCAGCGGCAAATGTTACCGTGAAGTCAAGATAACGTGACGTGGCTAGCAGGCAAGCAGTGTCTCGATCAACGTAGCTGTGTGCGGGCTGGCGACACTTAGCAGCCGCAAACGTAAACCACGAGAGTTTGGAGAACATAACTACAAGGCCAGCCAGCACGACCGAGCCGTCTGGGGTTTGTTAACAAAAGGGTGGCGTGGTCTCTTGTCAAACGTCCAACTGAAGATCGCTGAGAAGACATCAGCTGCTGTGTTTCCACGGACGCTCCCGGCTTGCTTGAGTGGGGAATTGTAGGATTCTCCGTAAGTCGTGTTGCAAGCGACCGTTCCGACGCAGCATACTCTACTCGACACGCTGCCGGCGTCTGCTGATGGGGCGACAACGTCCGCCGAAAAGGAAAACTTGGCCTTCCTGCTGTGACGAAAGGGGTCGACGAAAGGGCCGTAGTTATGGCGGAACAACTCTCAGGCGCCAGCAGGGGTGCAGGAAATCGACAGGAAAGCGCGCGGGACGACACGAACCACGTGGGGAGGGGTGAAGTCTTTCACTTTATTTGAGCCAGTCTGAAGAGCAAGGAAGAGTCGTTCTGAAGGCTGGACACACTGCAGTGATCTTTCACTTGGCATTCGAAAATCACGGAACACCATCTCGCCTCCTGTGCCATCAGATTCTGTTGCAATGAGTGTCGATGTGGAATTATAGATTACTTCCTGGCCATGGCTACCCCCTATTTTTCAACCGACCGAATACAACATCGTACGCCTGTGTTTAGCCCAATGTATGACTTGTGCTCCATCAAACAATACAAGTGCAGTGTCGAAAAGATCGGCGAGAAACTTAAAGAAGCACGTGCAGGTATGGTTTATTTAATGTTCTTTCCTATTCGCATAACGCAAAGACAGCTTTGTGTTCTAAGTGTAAATCGGCCCATTTGTTACTTTCTTGTTCACATTAGGTATGATTTCTACTATGTCTTGATCTCATAAGAACTAGAGCCACGCTCAGTAGCACGTGCGCAAGTTTTTGCTACTTGGGTTGTGCGGTTGTGCTGCTGCGAACTTTTCAAGCGTGACATACGTCATTTTTGTTTTCAGACATCATTTCTTGGTTGGCGTTCGATGAAATGATGCACGTGAGGAGATTTATTTATTTATTTATTTATTTATTTATTTATTTATTTATTTATTCTCCACATATTAATGTAATTTCACTATTGAATGGAAGTGGGGCTGCTGTAGAAATTGAACAGACAAAGCGTACTCCTTAGGACGCCATAAGCAAAAAAGATACTCCTACGTCGTCGTCGGTAAGCTCATCAGCTGATCATGCAGTTCGAATTCTCCACACCGACACACGCTGCGCACCACCATAAATAACAGCGAAAGAACAGTATCACAAATGCTTTAAAATTGTGAGACCTAAGCAAAATAATATATTCAGAACTGTCAATTAGACTACTAAACGACTAAAAAGACTACTAATACTACTAATACTGAGGGAAGAAATTTAGGGCAGCAAATGATGACGACATATCGGGAAATCTTGTTGCAGTATTGATAGACGCGGGTGAAGCACGAGCTATTATATGCCAATGTAAATCGACAGGTCTACAGCATACATAGCTTTTAGTGTCAATGTAGGCTTGCTACTCACAATGTCTCATGTGTTGGTGAATGTGAGTGACTTTCTATCTGCACACCTGAGAAACACTATTCTGGCTACTCATTGGAAGACCCATTATGTGTTGCACTTGTAATAGACTAGAGTCAACTTCGCTGTGAACAATTCGGGACTACGTTCGGTGCTCCCTGAAAAAATGTCTAGAAGCATTTATTTTCATATTTTCTATCTCCAGGTAATCTGCTGCCGGTAAGGTTCAAGTTCACGAAATGTACGTAGCTCGAATTGAATTTAAAGCGTTTAAGTCACTTAATTTGAGCTCACAATTTTCCGAGACTATTTTGAATCTTAAAAATCAAATGTAACGTAAATGTAACGACACGTTCCAATTTCCAAAATGTAACTGGAACGCGTTCCTTTCTGATTGAAGGAACTTGTAACGGGAACTCGTTACAAAATCGGGAAGGAACGAGGAACGAGCTTTCGTTCCTGTTTTGGAGGAACGTGTACAACACTGCCAGGAACCGCCTGTCAACTGATGTTTCCAATCCGTACAAAAGCGTCGTTATATTCAAGGCTCGTACTGATTATTGCGAGATAAAAATCCAGACTTCTTTTTTTCAAGGCCCTTTCAAAAACACAACAGATGTCTTTTAGAAATGACTGTTGACTTCAGACATGACCTACACATTCCTTCTGTTCGGCATCACTTATCGCGTCGACTGCGTTGTTCGTCACGCTTTACTTACCCTGACAGCTTAACTAACCACCACAAACTTTCACCGAGCTCCCGGCGTAACTTTACTACAAAGTAGGCCACCGCTCTCTGACACGTGACAACGTGACACGCGCAGCTTTGACAACACTGCACACTTTTAGAGTCTGCTGGCATTCTTACTATCCTGTTTCCACCTCCTCCTCCTCTCTCTCTCTAGAGGAAAATCCGACGTGGGGTCGGCATAGAAGCCATCTGGACGCCAGGTGCCCACCGAACGCGTGTCGCGTGACTCGCGCTTTCACAACAGAGCCGAGGCAGGCAGGCAGGGAGTCCGGACCCCGCCCAGGCAACGGAGGCCTGACTTACGGCATCTCCCCTTCGTACGTACACACACAACGATACGTGTTGCGTGCTTGTGCGCGCCAGATAGCGCGGTTAACTCACGACGAAAAGGCGACAGGGGCGCTGCACCCGTTGGCGCGCACGCACGGCTGTTTGATCAAGGAACGGCGTTACGCAAACCGTGCCCCGCCACGGTGGTCCAGTGGTTATGGCACTCGGCTGCTGATCCGAAGGTCGCGGAATCCAATCCCGACCGCAGAGGCTTCATTTCGATGGAGGCGAAATGTTGAGGCCCGTGTGCTGTGCGATTTCAGTGCACGTTAAAGAACCCCAGGTGGCCGAAATTTCCGAAGACCTCCACTACGGTGTCTCTCATAATCACAGCTGGTTTTGGGACGTTAAACCCCACAAATCAATCAATCAAAATCAAACGCAAACCGCGTATCCTTTCGGCGTCTGTTTTAACTGCATCATGCCGTGGAGACATCACGCACGAGCGTTTTTTCTGTTTGCGCGGGTCCTCCACAGAAAGGTAGGCGCGCGGAGGAGAGAGAGAGAGAGAGAGAGAGAGAGAGAGAGAGAGAGAGAGAGAGAGAGAGAGAGAGAGAGAGAGAGAGAGAGAGAGAGAGAGAGAGAGAGGCATCTTGCAACAGGAAGCGTAGTCTTCAGCATGCAGTGATAAGATAGAGCCACGGAGAGCCGCTGGGATGGGACTAATCGACATCACTTTGTCGATGAACACCTTTTTATTGACACTTACAAAAAGAATACTCCCATAGGATACTAGCTATAAAGGCAAAGTATAATAACAAGTCAGGTGTTTCTGCGAGCTGGTGTAACGGGGGAGGGCGGCAACAATAGGAATGCAGCGAGACCTATATGAGCATTCCACGAGGGTTTTAGGAGAGCCGCATCGCAGAGGAAATCCACGCGGCGTTTCAGAAAAAGGCTTCGTGTTCTCAGCGCAGAACTAGTACGTAACGTATACACAACGACGTATAAGTACAGGGCTGCGTTCAGCTGGATCGAACGGCAGCAATTAAGCTTAGCAGTTACAATTCCGAGAAGACCAAATGCACCCCCCTCCTCCCTCCCCCCCTTCTTTCCACTCTGCCACACCTGCACCGTGGCGCGAAAGCGCCACACCCGTGCTCGATTGGTACTTGAACCGCTAAAAGCTACGCGACTCAGGACGTGTACTGGTTTCACAAAAAGGAGCAAGCCGGTATGACGAAACTGTAATGGGCACGTGGGCACGGTATTTTCACAAGACTTGATACTGAGCGAGATGGTGCATACTCTTTATCAGGTATAAGGTAAGCGCAGGGACAACCTCAATATCTTTGTACACCATATACCGACGTTGTCATGCTTCTTCGCTTGAGCTTGACATCGGCACCGGCAGCTCGCACACAAAGAAGTTGCGCATGTAGAACGGCCCTCATAGTTTATGCTCCCACACGCGCATCAACATCTAACTGACGTAAAGAAAAAAAAAAAAAACAAGTGACGAGCTACAGCAGCTGTCGGGCATCTTTCACTGCCGTCATACGCTCCAAACATCACCATTTCAAAAGAAGAAAGACGTATCTATACTCTGCTTCCGAGGAAAACAATAAAGAAAAAGAACGCTGCCAAGACCAAATTCCTCTCGACGTTACGCATATGTATGTGAACTCTGGAAAGATGCGAGAGTTCTCGGGATGACGCCTTCCGCGTAAGTGCACGCGCTCATACTGCTTTGCTCTTCAATTCCAGCAACACACACGCACACACACAGCTCGAGCGCAGTATGGTGGCAAAATAATGCACATGGCGTGGCGAGCTAGCGCGAAGGCACTCCCGAGAATGGAAGAAGGTATATGGGCGAAGTCAGTGGAGAGCGAGGAAGGAGCTACTGCGCACCATCTACGCCGCCTGAGCTCTCTTTCGCAAGTCGAGTCAGACAGAAGTGTCGACCACCAACGAAGTGGCCTTCACTGTCGAATGGCGTGAGAGATGACGTAGACGTCTGTCTGTGGCAGCGAGAAGGCGGCGAAGCGCCATAGTCTAAGCAAAGCAGAGTTGCACAGAAAGGAAAACACTACTCATGTATACAGTGCAACGTCCTTGGCATCATGCTGGCGCGGGAACAAGAGGGGAAAAAAAAAATACACGACATAGAACGAAATTCTCTTATATAGGGCGCTTTATTCAATGAATCCTATATGAATGTACGCTTTATGTCGCTCGTGCAATAGCGTGCTACGCTACGTACACATATAATGAAATTTCACAGGACATGCATGTCACAGATACGGAGAATGCACAACAACAAAGCACACAGAAGCATTTCGCTAGTTCAGTTCGAGTGCAAGTATTTGGCGAATAACTGCGCCGCATGCGTGCCTATACAGGCAAGGGGGAGGCCCCACGTAAAGTAAAAACGGGTGCATAGTTGCGTCCATCCGAACTGTTAGCTCAGTTTATCAGAAATATCTTCCACCCGTACTACCCAACGAAAAATTCCTAGGAGTGTCCAGCTATCGCTTCATAGCGACAGTTAGACACCCCCTGGTATGATGCTATTGATGTAATGCTGTTATCACGTTACCGAGGTCAGCACCTACTACAAGTCACGTTAGTCATACACACTTGCCCTCTCCACGCCAATTTCGGTATATACCATGTGAACAAGAAGCGGCTGAGGCCCGCGTATACTGTGCGAAGTCAGCGCACGTTAAAGGGACTGACAACTGACCAGAACCTGCGATTAGATTCTGGCGGAAATGAAAAAAAAAAACATGAATTATGGTGACAGATTCAAGCATACTTAATGGGGTTTGAGTAGAATTTGTATTTTAAAATTGCGTTTGAAAATCACAAATATATATATATATAACGGGTATGTCGCGCAGCGTAGCCGTAGAGACTTCGTACTGCTATATGGAGTCTTCGGTGTGGTGTGCGTAGTCAGATGCTTTTATACGCACCATAATTAGTGCTCAAAGTTAGAGCACGCATATTATTAAGCATTCCCGCTCTCTTCTTCTGTGCTCCCCACGAGGTACGAAACAAATAAGTTGACACTGCATGAGAAGCGGCGCTGCCTTCGCGGCGCAACCGCGGAACGGTCGCTGAAGGCTGCGACGCATGTGCGCGCCGTTTTTCTCTCGTGTCTGCGAAACCGGTACCGGAGTGTACAGCGCGAATTCGCGAGTGAGATCACAAGTCATAGCAACATATAGGCTGGATAAACGCAACATTGATTTTTTATATTTCGGGCTTCACTAGTTTCCTTTTCCCATTACCGCCTTATAATCGCTATTGCCCTCACCTCTCACTGTTTGCAACTCTGTGTACTGTAAAGACTCCATAGGCGCCGAAGATGAAAAATTCGGATTTTATACGTTTCGCGGCGTTTTCGGCTTACTACTGGCTGATTAGGCACTCTGACCGGATAAGTTTTCAGTTGCATTGATAAAAGCAGGTACCACAAAAATTTCCGGAGCGCTCCTCTACGGCGACTCTGCACAATCGTTCAGTAGTGGTCTTGGGACGTGAAACCCCAGAGACAAAATCATCACGATCGACACGCGAGTTTTCGATTTCCTTTTGTATACAATATTTTTCTGTCACAGTTACAAGCCTTTCGTCTCTATAAGTGGTCAGCGCGATACGGACAAGTTCGTCATGAATGACCCTCCCATATATATATATATATATATATATATATATATATATATATATATATATATATATATATATATATATATATATATATATATATATATATAGCGGGGAAGTCCGTGACACGTCGTCCTGAGGTCGCGGAGACACCAAGCCGCCGGTGTGCTTGTTATAATGCGGGCTGCGTCGATGCACGACGCAAAACAGGCTCACAACTATAACGCCGCGGTATTCGGTTGTTCGAGTGGACCTCAAGATGTACAACGGCGACAGACTGTTTCTATTTTCCAGTCCAGATCTCATTCATTTATCTGCGCGAAATTGCTTTGGGAACAGCGCGTACACAGCATATATATAGTGCAGCGGAAACCCGCGATCGTTATCACATATTAGAGTATTCGGTAAAAAACAACGTAATTGCGCAGCCGAACGGGCCCTTGTGAGAAGTCGCTGAGCGAAGCCATTGCACTGCCACTGACGACAGGAACAGCGATTAAAGACAGAGGGGAATGATAAGAATCAAGGGACTCTGCTCTGAACTTACCCTCAGGTGCGTCTGTTCCAAATATTTGGAGGACGAAAACACCGTTGTCTCACCTATGTATACAGACGCCGTGAAACAGCTTATCATTAGAGGATGCGGGTATCGATTCGAGATAACAACTTTCGTGCATTCGGATGGGGACGAAATGAACACACACTCACATGCACGTATGTGCACGCCAGGCTGGCAGCATAAATTTCAAATGTCACTAGCACGCATGCGCGAACATAATTCTCGTTTGACGCGTAGTTCCGCGCAATGCGAGTTGCTCAGTTCCGCGAAAAGAATCTCTTATTCCAGTTTATACGTCCGCGGTTCAAAAAGAAAAGTCGCGTGGCTGCCGTGGCAGCTCGTCGTCATACGCAAGTCAAGGCCGACTTTTTCTGTTTAACCCACTGGTATGCAGCTCGCATGAGGCGTCCGTACCCTTTTCTTTCGCTTCTTTTTATCCCTCCCCCCCCCCCCTCTTTTTTTTTTCTTTTTTCCCGGCGGTTGACAGTCGGTCGTGCGCGCGCGTTATTTCGGTGTTCGGTACATTTCAACGTGGCGCCATCAAGAAGCAACAGGCGGGGTGGCCTTCGGCTGACCGCGGGCGGCCCTTCATAACGACACAGGGGCGCCGCTCTTGTAAGGACGTCTCGCTGAGACGTGCGCAAAACGAGTAAAGAAAGAAAGAAAGAAAGAAAGAAAGAAAGAAAGAAAGAAAGAAAGAAATGGCGCTGTTTTCGAACGAGCGGTCGGTGATTCGCTATAAAGAGTCTTTACGACGTCCGGCCCGAATAGCAAAAGTTGCGAGCTTCCAGCGAGGCACGTAGCACACAGCAGATACTCTCGCGGGAGTGCTAACTGCTGCTGCCTTGGCCTGGCGCGGTGTTGGCCTCGACTTCTTTATATATACGGTGCACAGCCGACGGATATCAAAAGACAGGGGGAGATCAAAACTGCTATACGAACATTGACAGGAGGGGATGCCGCGTTCTTGGCTGAACAAGCTTGGCAAAATAAGTCCCCCCCTCCCCCCGAAATTTACGGACCTGGCAGATTTTTTTCTACTTTTTATTTTGTTGGCTTCTCCCGTGTACAACCAATAAGCTCGTTGTTGGGCCAAAACAGCAACGACGCCTGCCGAAGTGACGTACGATTTCAACGCAATAGCGTTAGTAGCTCGAGCCGCAGACATCTGTGGTCAGCGTAGGCGTCCATGGCGGACGCTAGAAAAACTAAATTATGACTAACTATAACCTACGCACATGATTGCTCGGACTGTATGAACGTGTACGAGTAAAGATACAAGCCCCTCCCCCAGCAATTCTACCATAACGGCGGCGCACCCGGGCAGCGCACTCTATGTAGAGTATAGAGGCGTTGGCCCGGGTAGGTTAGTTGCGTAAGCGTCGTCCAGATGGCACTCGCCGAGCTATCGCGCTCCACTCTTAAAGGCGAATATTCAGTGCTCTCTATTTTTCTTGCTGTTTTGTTTTGTTTGCGGAACATATATATATATATATATATATATATATATATATATATATATATATATATATATATATATATATATATATATATATATATATATATATATATATATGGACTCTGATGAAGGCCGGTCCACCGGCCGCAACGTCAGTAAATTTATATTCTTTTTGTTAATCGTGTGAATCTCTTCTTTTGAAAATATTTATACGGGCTCAGGGATATATTCTTTCTGAACTATATATATATATATATATATATATATATATATATAACGAGATGGTGCAGCACGCTTACACTCGCTTAATAATAATAATAATAATAATGATGATGCTTGCGCAACCATCAAGCTTGACAGTACTTAATGCGGGCGGCCAGCGGGTTACACGAACGTACTAGCGCGCTGAAGAGACGTATGACGCACGCATGTAAAACTCAAAAGCAACGAATGAGCTCACATTGCATGCGCTGACGTGCCCGCGTGTTACGTTTCGCGCTCGCGCTGCGCCCAGAATTCGCCCGCGGATCCGCTTTCACTCGAGCAAACACGTATGCGCGCTCACTGCATCGCCACTGTTGCCCCCCAGAGAAGGAAGAATAAACTTGGTCGTTCGTAATCCGAAGCAGCTGTGAGCGATGGACCGAGCGACGCCGAGGGATCATCCCCACAAGGCTCCGTTGAATTATGTGTTTCAGGGGGCGGCTTATACGTTGTAGAAGACGATCAACGCCGCGCGCACACGTCGCACAAATATACACACGAAGAAAACCTGTGTGCAATGCATCCTTATCGAATGGAGACATGCGCGCAGAGCTCGAGGAGCGAAGAGAGAGAGAGAGAGAGAGAGAGGAGGAAGGGAAGGGAGGGATCGCTTATTCAGAGCTATATATATACTATGTTCTTCGTGAGATCAGACCTTTTACGCTAATATTAGAAAGGCACGCTTGCCTTCCCTTCTATAGCCAATGTTGAATCGCGCGCGATAGCGCAAAGTACACGTCGTGATCGTGCATGCGAAAGCATTGAGATGGCTTAAGTTCATGCTTCATTTTGATGCTCAAGTATAATATACGAAAGACACCACACATATACAGTTGATGTCTCTGTGTCACTTCCAGTTAACGAGAAGCAATACTCGATACACGTGCGTTTCACTGCAGTCCTCTTCTCTTCTTTCTCTCTCTCAGGTAAGCACGGGTATATGACTTCTATATCGTTATATGCGGCAGAGTGAATCGAACTCGAGACCTCTATGGCGACCGCTCAGGAGTAGAGAAGGCCTTACACACAGCACGCGAGTGCACCCCATGTCGTGCGGAGAGAAAATGAAAATGCCGCGAACAGGCCAGCGTTGAAGCGGCCCAACTTATGCATGGCCGCGGCTGATCTGATTGAGAGAAAGAAAGAAAGAAAGAAAGAAAGAAAGAAAGAAAGAAAGAAAGAAAGAAAGAAAGAAAGAAAGAAAGAAAGAAAGAAAGAAAGAAAGAAAGAAAGAAAGCGGCCGCGAAGTAGAAGCGCATAATTGCGGCCTCTCTCTGCAGCCTCCTGCAGACTCTGCTGCAGATAAGCGAAGTATAAAAACGGCCGAGATCTAACCGACAAACGCATGCATATAAACGAAACACGAATGATCCGGAAAGCAGAACGGACAATCATTACCCTTTAGGAAAAAAAAAAAAAGGAAGAACTACTCATACAGAAAGCAATGCATGCACTTAAATGCTATGGAGGGTCAGTCACAGTGTATATTCTCACAGGCTCAGTGAAGCGAAATAACGAGGAAAAAAAAGGTCGAAGGGGACACGTGAAAGGTCGCGGCGTCCCACAAAGACCATACACATACGGGCGATACCAAACGCTCACAACCATGCATCGCAGCGTGCTCGCGTATGCGACGATTTGCGCCAGGTCAGCGCCGCACAGCGATACGGGACACCGAGTGGCGAAGTCCTCGGCGACTTGCATGCGTTCAAACGTGCCTAGCGTTCGAGAAAGACGGGAAAACGACAGTATACCGCCTTGACCCTTGGCACGTACACGATCCACATAAGCGCCCGTTCACACGTCCGGCAGGCATGAACGAGAGGGGTCAACCGTACTCGGCTGGAATCCACACAGCATGGCAGGCTTGCCACGGACATTTTGGGTACATACAGCCGTTGGCGTAACGAAGAGAGAGAGAGAGAGAGAGAGAGAGAGAGAGAGAGAGAGAGAGAGAGAGAGAGAGAGTTCAAATAATCCCCCCCCCCCCCCTCTCGCTGTCACCAGCGTATAATTGCTATAAATTATAGGTTACTACAGGAGAAGCTCAGGGGAAGATGCAGGCTTGAATCAATGAACAGATCGCTAAAGACGATTGAGAACAGGGAATGTCACGAGAGCCAACGTTTCGACAAGTGGACTTGTCGAAACGTTGGCTCTCGTGACATTCCCTGTTCTCAATCGTCTTTAGCGATCTGTTCATAGGCTACTACAATAACCAGACAAAATACGAAGCACTCAGGACAGGAGGGGCACGCAAAACAACTGCCCGGTTACTACTTTCAACAATTATGCACCATCTGACCCACATTTCAGCTTTACAGAAAAGACTGCATGCGCAAGGTGTCCCCACAGCTTTCTCCTATGAAAACATCTCGTGATCACGCAGTGCGAAAAACAAAATTTCTAAATATAGCTGTCCCGCGTTTCACCCCAACTAAGAACCACGAGTATGCATGTCTTCATCGCTCTTGAGGGCAAGCACCGACGACGCAGTCAGTCCGATCCGCAGCGAGAGGACGAAGGAACGGGCCCCTGACGATGCGCGAAACCAAAACACGCTCGCTATACGAGTCACGGATGCTCGCAGTCTCGACCGCAATCCGCGACTGCATGCCTCCTTCCTTAGCGCATAGCACAACAAGCCGGCGAAAGCGAGAGTGGTGCTTCGCGGACGGGCCAGCTGCGAGACGTCGGCGCAACGCTCAGACGTGCACGTAGTGCACACGGCTGCCAAGATGAAAAGAGACGTAGAGGAAGAAGACAGAGAGGAAGCGACGATCTAAAGCGCGTCGAGGGCTGTCTTTCCGGCGAGGGCCGCTGCTTGCATGCAGTATACGTCTATATAAAGTCACGGCACTGATCCTCGTTAAGTCGCGAGAGTGAGCTGCTTGCGTCCAAGCGTGGCGCAAGCTTGCCTGCGCTCTTTTCAAGACGTGCCGGTCAGAAGCGACGCAATCTGAAGCAAGGGACGGTGCCCAACATGGCCGAGCAAACTTTATTTTATTTATTTATTAATTAATACTGTAAGCCTTAAGAGGCTTTCACAGGAGTGGGACCAAAAAGGATACAGATTGGTAACTACACATTTGACTGAAGAACAAAATTAATAATTATAACAAAAGGAAATAAAAATGAAAAAATGGAAAGGATAACAACATAGACTACCAGACATAAAATACATATTGCAACTACGCCCTCGCTTACACTATATTTCGCCCCCAAATCCTACGGGAAGTTCCTTAATGCTTCCGCTTTACGCGAAACTCTCCTTACTACGTCTTTCCGCCATGACGAAATATCGCCTCGAGGTGAACGGTTCTCTAGCCGAAACGTCAAACGAATGTAATACGACTCAACGTCGACATTCGGGACTTTTACTCTTTCTTTACTTTTTTTTTTTTCTGGGCACGACATAGATTAGATGCAGCATCGGACGTGTACAGACCACCTCAAGGCACGTATACATTACGCCCCTGTGCATGCAGAAGAGGACGGTGAAGGCAGCAGCGGAGGGGAAGAGAAATGGAACGAGCCGCCCACGTGATTTATCAGTCGGCCACCCGACAGCGACGCGAGATCATCGATGGCGTATTATAATGCGGCTGCTGTCGGGTGTATATACGTCACGCGTGGCGATATAGTATACTGTGGCCACCGTTATCGCGTTGTCAGAGAAGTCGTCTTGGCTGCGCTGATTTCGGAGTCATCAGTACGTGCTTAAGCACATACATGCGGCTAAAGTTGTCTGCAGGTTGGCTCTGCACAGAACCAACGCCCAAGTTCGGGCGTGAATTCCGATAATACCCCCCCCCCCCCCCCTCACACACACACCCACACACCCACTCCCTCCTACATACTACCACACAACCCAGATCCAACGCCGCGGTGCTCGAATCTAAAGGACGCGACTTGTTTGATACGCAGCTCATTAAAGGGGATACAAATGAATGAATCACTTGTGTTTCAGGTCATCGAGCACAGGGCAGAGCCCTCACAAGGGAAATGCGACGCACTGAGTGGAGAGGCTGGCTTTTAAAAGAACATGGGAGCGCACATCACGGTCACACTGAAAGTGCAAAGGTGACCTGCTCGCAGAAGTGCAGTGCGAAAGACTCAAAAACACGTTACACGCGTTATTTTAGGAACAGAGGGATCGTGCTCGCTTTATCTTCCGATCTTGCGCTCCAAATAAACTCGAAGACACCTCCCGGGGAGGCGGCGAACGCACTTTTCTTAATTGATCTTTCGCGTTAAGCACATCGCTCCTCGCAGCCGCAGGACGAAACAGCGCGCGTATCCGCACCGAAAGAAGGACTTCACGCTTCAAAGCCCAACTTCAGCGGTCCGCGACACACTTTCCAAGGGTCAAGGGTGGTTCTCACCACGAGCGGTGTGTGTGTATATACAGAGATGCGTAGAGAAAAGCACCTGCCACCTATACACAGGCGTAGCTGAAAGTCAAGGGCGATCCCAGCACCTGATAATCGCCAGCATACCTGATCTCTATGCCAACGCCTTTCTCACTCCGCGCACACACACAATAAAAGAAAAAGGTAGTCTCAGGCCACAAACCTTCCTTCCTCAAGTATTTAGTTACGCCCACACCGCGCGCCACGACTAAAAACAGAAAGGGGGGGGGGGGGGGCACTTTGCCGCTTGTCACATGTGTGGTGTACAACCAGTGATTCCACCATACCTCCCCTTTATAGGAAAGGGGGGGAGGGGGTGTAACCCCCGCCCCTAATAATTCGAAGGCACCCTCTAAATTTGTAAAGGAATCCGTAACAAACAATATATCCGCCGCTTTACACCCCCACTTGACATTTATCACTCCAAATTTCAATTTCAGGGGAAAACTCTTGTGTACAACGGACCTGTACAGAGAGAATAAGCGTATACGAAAGATAACGAAGAAGAGAAAAGAAGGAGTTCGTTAGCACAGGCTAGTATGTTACAAAGTGAATTTATAAGGCGATGGGAGGTGGCGAGGCACAAAACGAAGCTAAGAAGAAGGAAAAGCAGGAGAAGTAGAAGAAGAAGAAGAAAGGTATGCTGAAAGTAAGAGTATGACACACAAAAGGGACAGCAATACGAATTGCGACGAGAGCAAGAGGAGGAGGAGGATGGAGAGCCTTCTTGAGCTCGGAATCGAGGTCAACCGAGTCGAACGGACTCCTCGAGCCACAACAGCGCAAAGCTTTCGAGTTGCTTGCCGGCGTCATTCAAAGCGCGAAGCCGCAAAGCTGCTGCAGTCATTTGCGGAGCCAAGAAAACTTTCCCTTTCGCCGCTTCTTAGCGGCCGCTCACCTTTTCTGCTGCACGCCCGTTTTAGTTTCATTCTTTTTTTTTTTTCACGAATTTTATTTTCATTCGTTCCTAGAAATGTGGACGGCTCCTTCAGACGTATACATACACCTCTCAGCGCGCACGCGTTGAAAGCGTTGCCGACTTCTTTTAAGGGTTCAAGAACCTGGCGAAAGGTCAGCGCGGATTGCCCAGAATATCTGGAATGCCGTGAACGCACCCGAAAAATGCTCTCGGTTGCGCTAACTATTTTTGACTCGCGGCGTCGACTGTTGCCGCGACAAACGTTCCGTCCCGGTGCAGTAAAAAAGCGTCCGCTTCTGCTATGGGAAACCGAGACGCCGTGCAAGAACAAATTAAGCGAGAGAAGGATTGAACGGCAATTTTGCTGTTTTTGCAGCCCCACCAGCGGGGCGGCAGAAACCACGGAGGAACGAAAAAATGCCAGAACAGGGCGTCACGTGACACCCTTGAAGCCTAGTCATAAAAAAAAAAATATATATATATATAGGTCCCAGTCACGTGACAGCAAGCGATGGATTAATGCGCGGTGGAGCGCCAAAATGTTACCAGGTTCAAGCAATCTCAAGCGGCCCAGCAATATGTGGGGCTAATTCTACCCGACAGGAACCGCGCACAAGGCATCAGATGAAGTTGAATTGCCGAGACCAGCGTGATCACGTGACGCCGCCTCCTGCTTCTTCTTCTTCTTTTTTTTTTTTTTCCTCCTTGTCAAAAACCAAACAACTATATACGACAGCAAGGAAATCTAATCGCCACCCGCGACATGTTTCCCTTCCCTCACTCGTGCTTTGTCATCAGCAATCTCATGCAAATGAACGACGCCGTTGCCCTGCTTCGCAACAAAACAAGCAGACCCACGCTTCGAACGACGGATAACTTTCGATTTAGCGGGCGCACGCCCTCTCGCGTGAACTCCATGAGCGCATACGTAACCGCAGCCAACGAACATCACAGCTCCCCCCCCCCCCCCCTTCCCCACCCGACTCTGGTCTTCTCGCATATACATATACTGCACATATACCATGCAACGAGGAAGACAGCGCCCTGCTTTCTTCGGGCAACAAATGTGCTAAACAGTGCTACAAAGCATGCGCTCGGTTCTATGAAATAACCATGCACGTAACTAACGGACGCAGCACCGCGCGCCCGCGCCCCTCATTTAACTTCCTTCCACATCAGCGGACGCCCTGATGAGCACAGCCGAGCACAACATGGGGAGAAAACAAGACAAAGGAGCGTGAGAAGCAAGCTAAATGTATACATATAGGCATGGGAAAAGGCGGCTAATCGCGACTCGCTGCTAAAAGCGATGGAGCTGAACAGGGGGGCATAACCGAGACATGCCGCCGGACAACATGCAGACGAGGAAGAAACGCTACGTCAGCCCGCGGGGGAGCATGGGGGAAGGGGACGATCCATTTGCAACAAACCTCCCCCGCCTCCCAAGTTTTCGCGGTGCGCGCCCAGTGCCTATTACGCGAGACCCTATAAATATGCGCACATATATACGCATAATATGCAGCAGAAATGCTTGTCGGTCATTATGTTCACCTCCGCTAGACGTGCGGCCGTGTCTTCTCTTCCCGCGTCTTTTTCTTTTTTTGTATTTTTTTTTCTAACCACTACCGTCGATCGTATAAAAATTCCGCAGTTTTATGCGGCGATACCACGTGATTACGCGGCGCTCCACACTGCTGGTGTTTCTGACCGCCTGGGTGTCTTTAACGAGCACCAGGATATAAGTAATACCCGTGTTTTACAGCATACGGCCTTCCTCAAATACGGCCGGTGCAACGACAGAATAATTTAAATAACTGCTATAGGCCTATAGGGTATATACGCGCCAAAACCACTACATGATTTTAAGGCACGCCGTAGTGGAGGGCTCCAGAAATTTCGACCACCTGGGGGTCCTTAGTGTGCACCGACATCGCACGCTACACGGGCCTCAACATATACTATATAGCCTCCATCGAAAAAATGCGACCAGCGATATCGAACAATTTACATAACGAAATTGCTTATAATTTATACAGTCACACAAGCTGTCGATGGTCGGTAGAGAAACGGTTACCTGCCCGACTATATTTCATCGCGAGACTTATTCGCGCCTATTACACGCACGAATTACTTTTCGGATGCCTCGCCACGGTGGTCCTAGAGGCTCTGGTACTCGGCTGCTGATGCCAGGGCCGCGGGATCGAATCCCGGCTGCGGCGGCTGCATTTCGATGGAGGCGAAACGTTGAGGCCCGTGTGCTGTGTGATGTCAGTGCACGTTAAAGAACGCCAGGCGGTCGAAATTTCCGGAGACCTCCACTACGGCGTCTCTCATAATCAGATCGTGGTTTTGGGACAAATCGTCAATCATCATACTTTTCGCTGTAGCACTTCGTCTTGTTTATGGCGATAATGAAAGTTAATTGATTGATTGATTGACGTCTCGCCCTGATTATTAACAAACGCAGAACAAAAAGATGCGGCCGTTACCCGCCTCGGCAGAAACCATACGACACCGCCAACTCCTACGCGAGTAAATAGGTCAGCTATATTCCAGCATGATCTATAAGCGTACTCACCAGTGCACATAACTTCAGTGCTCATGTTGATGTGCACCATCATAAGCAAGCACACGCGAAGCGAGAGCGGATGAACGTCGTGGGGGGAGGGGGTATACACTACGCGCAAACTACCCCGGAAGGGCATGCGAACTTACGAACAGAACTCAAATGCGCGACTCTCGAAGGATGCAGCGGAGAGGGGCGGTGCATCGCAATAGAGGTGGCCGCGGCGATGCCTCGGGCGGCGAGCGCTGCGATTAGCCTTAATGGAGGAGCGCCCCGGAGGAGGCAATAACGCGGCACAAATCGCGGAAGAGTCGAGAGTTGTGGCGGAAAAGGGGGAACAAAACTATCGGAGTGCCGTGGGAAGAAAGTTGAGCGTTTGGCGCGGCGACAGCAACGGGGAGAGCTTTAATTTCTTCGCCACTCTGGTCGATATAGTTTGCGCGCGCAACTATTGGCAAAACTTTCTGCGGCAAACGCGCTTGCGAGGAAGCATCTCGCCGTTCTCCTGCACTATAGACGCAGTGATTTAACAGGGGGATATACCGAGCTATAGGGAGTACACGTTACAATGATATTATTTGCACTTCGACTACAAGTAATATTTCACGTACTTTACCGCGCGGTAGACGTCTAAAGACAAGAGTTCGAGGAAAATTGGAAGCTTGAAGTGACGGTCTGAACTCATCGAACAGGAAATGTCGATGAAGCCAACGTTTTGTCAAGAAGGCTGGTTTTTCTCGGTGTCTTCAAGCACCACCACGCTCACTCTTTCTCTTATACCCCGGAGGTGGAGTCCAGGTGGTCAGAATTCCCGGAGCCCTCCACTATGGTGTTCCTCTTCAGAAGCCTCTATCTCTTTCAGTCCCCTTTCCCCTATCCCTTTGACCTCTAGTCGAAACCGGAAAATAACAATTGCTCTGGTTTTCGGTGCTATCTTCGGCGTAACCTGATCTACAGTTATGACTTACTAGGCAGAGGGAGAGAGGAGGGACGGACGGACAGACGGACGCATGGATTGGCAAAGAAATTGATGACGAAAACGCTTTAGCCGGACGGGGCACCACTCACATAATTTGTAAACAACGGAACGTCCATACCAACTAGTGCATTTCGTATAATCATTTCGGTTCTCCATCCGTTTTTCACATGCGCACTCAGAGAGAGAGAGAGAGAGAGAGAAAGAGACCGGCCTTGCATAACGGCTGCTGCCACGCAAGCACTGACAACAACAGCAGCAAAGACGTTGCGATCCCACAGCAGAGAGCGTCCCGGGAGGCAGGTGCGGCAGCACTTGTCACCCGCAGCGCCGTCCGCGATTCAGCTGCCATCACCGCAGCGAGACACGTCTCTGGGACCGACCTCCACATCGCACGTACAACGCTCGGCAAAAACCCTCGCCCCACCCTTGTCATCGCGTGCCGTAATTTTTTGTGTGTTCTCTTTACTTAGCGAAGCGCAGTCACCATGAATGAATGAAAACGGACAGGAGGGCACGCGAGCACGGCGGAATAGAAAGGGGAGGGGCCGGGCAGGATCCGTGTCGGGTGGTGAACGCAACCAATTTGGAGGAAGCCCTACAAGTAAAGAAAAAAGTACAAGAACGAGAGATAGAGACAATGAGACAGCAAGCAGAAAGAAGGCAAAGATGAGGCAGTGTCGTTCCGATCGAACACGGCGCTCTTGTATCGCGATAACTTTTCGCGTCACCAGAGTTCGGTACATCACAATGGCCGGCCGGGCGACCGTTGCTGTATATTACGGGAAGGAATGATGGTCGTAAATGATTTATGTGCCCCTGTCAGACTGCGGTGATGAACAACGACCCGAGAAAAGAGAACCCGGATGGGGACAGCGCGTTGTTCTTTCTATACATGTAACATGTATGGAACAACGCAGGGCAGGGCGGCCATTGCGGAGCCGCGAAATCGCGTGCAGATCCACCCTTCCCCAGGGAGAAGAAGTCACTCTCCTTCAATCTCCTTCTTCGAGAAAAGACACACAAAGTCGAGAAGTCGAAGAGTGGGCGGACTGCGGTGGTGTAAGTGAATTGATGCTACAGATGCGTAGTGGCTGACGGCCGACTCATAATACGCAGGCTCCTATACATGTAACTGCCGCCTATTGATTAACGTCACGCGAACAAGGGAAGCCAGACACGACATCATAGGAGACGACGTTTCGGCTGAGAACACTTCGTCTTCCGTCTTCCTTTATAGTCGAAACGTGGGGCCCTCCGTCCGCTTAATGTTGATAGATTCGTCCCAAGCTTGCCACGACTGCTTTTGTTCGAAGGAGCACACCGGGCAAACGTAAACAGAAAATATAAAGAAAAAAGAACGCGAGAAGCGCTGGATTACGAATGTACCTTTTTATTAACGGTAACGTCGAAGCCTGCGCAAAAAAAAAAAAAGAAAGAAAAAATGAAAAGAACACAATAAAGAAAGTTGGAACAAAATATTGTAGTGTTCTACGTCGCCGCTACACCGTGTCCTTGTCTGTCCCTGTTCTTAATTGTTGAGGACACTGCCACTATATCCTTAAAACTATTTTTTTCTTAATTTTCACTGTAAAGGTGTGGTATAATGATTACCTTTTATTAAGCTTCGAGGCTACCGAGAACGGCCAACCAATCGAACTCTAGATGAGAACCCACAACAGATAATGAAGAAGAAACCTAGGTGATGATGATTATGTCCACATGGAAGTAGAAGAGCCTAATGAATGCCCACAATACATAAACGAACTACAGCACAAACTATCCCCAACTGCAGCCCAAACCCACAACTTACTCTCTTCGCTTGGTATATCCTCGCAGCGTTTAATCGCCAGCCGCCCTTTCCCTGTGACCATTTATGTTTACCCTACCTTTCTTGCTCGTTTGAGAATGCAAGCGCCTCTTCATATTACCCATGCACCTCACAGCGCTCGCTTCCATACAGGTCCGCCGGCCACGCCTCCGTGCCAATCACGCAGTATGCATTTCAAAGTTATTTGTGGCGTACCGTTCATGCCACTTCTCCTAATTTGCATTCAAGCGTCCGTTCTATATTTATATCGACGCGACGGTGGGGCCGCCAGAAAAAATAAACGCGATCTTCCGAAGAGACGAGAGAAGTGTTGCCGTCGATCTTCGAGCCGACGCATACGCTCAGCTGACAGACGAGACTGTGAATTTGTTTATTGAACTAGACGTTCTGGATCAGCGATAAAGAGCCTTGGAGGGATGCCTACACCAAACATCACACGGAGATACGAAGTTTATTTCTTCTACTTTTAAAATGTGTCGGCGCTGGGCGCGGCAAAGTGGAAGAAACTGCATGTACATGAAGCCGACCGCTAGCACGCTGCTGGCCTATACCACATTTACTCGGATAGTAGAGCCACCGTTTTGTTAACGTTGCGCTATTGAGGCCACCGAAGGTAATCGGAGGTGACTAAGGGAGTTGCTAACGCGATTCTCACGCATTTACCGATAAAGAGCCCGTGAATAACTTTTTTTACGAGCACACACTGCATGTTCCGTAAAAAATACCTGTAGCATCTGCTCCCTCCATCCGAAGCAAACGAAAATCGAAAGAAACGAAAAGAAGAAAAGCACTGAACCAAAAGAGAGTCGCTGTCAAACAAAAGAAAGTACGGCAATGAAAAGCACAACATTACAAAATGCATGTTACGTAAAATTAAAGATATCCATTACAGTATACAGAATTATCCGGTAGCTCGTACGATATGTTGCTTTTCACTAGGTAATGTATACGGCAAACTTAGCGTCTTCTCTGTCACGCCAGTCACTCATCGCGGTTTCCGTCTCAAAATTAGGTGCACTCAGTCGATCAAGGGACACGTGGAGGTGGTTAGACTCGAGAAAACACGGCACTGTCTCAGGCTGTCAAAACAAAAGATGCAACCCCTCCCTCCCTCTCTGTTCTTTTTTTTTTTTATGCGCGTTTCACAACAACCAACTTTTTTTTTTTTTTTACGTTCTCCGCGCAACGGCAAGGAATTTACGTCAGCCTACGGCTCGTTTAACAAAGAAGAAGAAGAAAAAGAAGGAACAGCCAGGTAACGAACCATACCTGGCCTACCCCCTTCCCAACGCGTCATTATCCACCGCAGCTTCTATTCAGCTACGGTCAAACAATCCTGAACCACTCTTCCCAGCGTGTCCTTAACCGCTACAAGACACTTCCCACTCGTTTTAACGGAGACACTTCGTTGAATGTACCATACCACGGCGTAACGCTCACGCGTTCATCACTAAAGTCACGGTCAGGCTGTACAAAGCCAATCTAGGGCGAAAAAAAAAAGCAGAACAATAGCAAAAACAAAAAACACAAAGCAAACGAAAGTCGACAAATCGAAACGGGATAGAGCGAGGAGGAAGAAAACGTGCTTTGTCTCGGGCGCGCACAATACACGTCACGCACAAACGCGCACATACAACGGCCTCGTTTCGGCGATGGTGCGTAGGCCCAATATTTACGCACCACGCGTCGGGCACAAGGCACCGCAAACGAGGCGCACTTGAGAAGAGAAGGTAAAAGGGAACGCATCGAAGAACAAAGGACCGCTGCCACCATAGCTAACACCACCATGCCGCGCAGCCGAGGGCTTTCGAACATTCCAAGCAACGCCAAGCCGCCGTCGCCACAGCAGCATTCTCGCGTAAGGGGCTCACGGGGCCACAGAGGCACGGGTGCGATACCGTGTGTTCGGTTCTGTACCCACGTTATACGTCGGCAGGCCATGATCTTGCAATCCTCGACGTTCACACGAAGAAGAAAAAAAAAAAAGAAGCGTGCAACGCAGCGAAAGCTGTATACGGGGCTGCGCGCGGCGGCAGCAGCAAACTTTAGAGCGATGAAGTTCGAAGAATGCTTTCTTTTTCATTGTTCGAAGTTAGAAGCAATCGTAAACTGACCGAAGTTGTGTGCAGGCATTCATCCTGACACCGCCTATTCAGTGAACAAACGTCGTCTGCTACGACGACTCCGGAACTGACGTGACACTGCGCGGTGTTCAATAGCATCAATGTCTGGCGAGAAGACATGCCCTATAGACGGGACAGAATTCCTGACGGATGAAGAAACGGAATGCACAACGAGACCGGGTGTCAGCAGCTACAGGACATTCCGTAACATTGGACATTCGGGCCCTCTGGTCATTCAGGCCGCAAGCAGGCTGCGAGCGATGTCATCGAACGACCCTGCAGAAGACACCACCACCATGGTCGTCTGCTGGACATACAACACGAGATTAAAAAAAAAAAATAGTTTGCCACAACACCGTGTACTGAGGCAAGCGTTCCACACCACAAGCTATATATATGCTGCAATAATAGACGACTACACCCAAGCAAAGAAACAAAATCCCAACAGTGGTTATCCATCCGTATACACCCGTCTATTCTCTTCCTTCCTCGCTATCCGCCCACTACTAATTCGTGTTTGTTCGCTTCAAAAATTTTACTTAAGCTTTCCCCTCGCTCAACGGAGCACACTCTCTGCCATGACTGTCGTGTAAATGAGCAGTAATTACTGTAATTACGCCCACGCACTCATTCGCTCAGGTCACGCAGCGCGGTCACGACACGGCCGTCTGCTTCGCTTCACAGAAGCAGACGTCTCAAAGCCGTCGCCCTGCTTTCTGCGTTGATGACGTGCAGACGACGACGAGTTCCTGCATCGACTGGATGGATCGCAAATGCTACACGGCTCGCAATGCAAACGCCGCGCTGCACGCTTTTATCTAGTGCGCGATGCGGCGTCGTGAGTTTCGACGACGTATATAATAACGAACGCCCACCGTTAAGAGCTCATCGGTCTGGTGAGGAAGGGGAAAGCGAACAAGGCCGGCGCGGAAGACAAAGGCATCGAAACGGGGTCGCTCTTTAGCCACTTGTGCGTATACGAGCGCCACCACGGTTCTTTTTTCCTTTCTTTTCTTTTTCTCTTTTCTTTATTGCTTTCTTCACGGAGAGCCGAAAGCACGGCATACGGCATACTGCACACGAGCACGCTTTCAGTGGCTCTCTCTCTCTCTCTCGAACAGGCATATTTACGGGAACGAACGAGCCACGACACTCGACTCTTGACTCTGCAAAGACTACCTATGTCGATATGCATGTATGGATAGATGCATCAGCCTTGAGATATACATACACACGCAGCAGTTTCAGGGACGGCGCCAATTGTTCTTGCGATAGGCGGCAGTTATGGCTCGCCGTATTATAAGTATAGCAGTATAGGGCGCCGATATAGTATGTGGCACGGTGAATGGACTCATTCTTCTCCTTGGAGACTGATCACTAACGACGGCTTCGTTTTATTGTTACCTTTCTCATATACGAGTAGAAGGGTAGCACCGCCACGGTGGTCTATAGTGGGTCTATAGTGGGATCAGCAGCCGAGTGGTACTCGGCTGCTGATCCGAGGGTCGCGGGATCGAATCCCGGCCGCGGCGGCTGCATTTCGATGGAGGCGAAATGTTAAGGCCCGTGTGCTGTGCGATGTCAGTGCACGTTAAAGAACCCCAGGTGGTCGAAGATTTCCGGAGCCCTCCACTACGGCGTCTCTCATAATCAGAGCTGGTTTTGGGACGTTATACCCCACAAATCAAATCAGTGGAAGAAGGGCACCGTATACCGGCGGCGCTGTGTTCCGTCACATGCGGAGTCCCACGTGAACGTGACTCCGCTCGCGTTAAGAGATTGGGGTGCTATCCTAGACACGTCAAATTGCGCCATCTTGTTAAATTGTGTAACATTTCTAAGGAAATCACACAACAACCTTCTGGGCCAATCAGAGCTGAAAAGATGGCGAATTAGACAATACGGTGGAATGTGACAGTGTCCAGGACAGTGTCCACCCGTTCGTAGCACAAGGCTACAAAACGGGTGGATGCTAATTTTCCCTTTCACAAACGTTACTCCACCTTGCGGGTTTCCGCAGAACTCATTTGCCAAGATGTTGATATGTTTGAGGAGCGCCGGCGGTGACAGGTGAAGATCGGCGTATACCGTCGTCAACTGGACTTGCGGCGCCGAACAATGAATGCATCGCGGCGCTGCCAGCGCTTCGCAGTGCGACGGCTTTGCGATCGCTTCGTGACAACACGGGCGCCAGCCAAGCTATAGCTCTGCTCGGCGCTGTTTTTAAACTGCAGCTGTTACTAAGGCAAACACACGCGACGGTGCGTCAGCATGAACATTACTCGGTACGTGACTTCTGTATATGCGTGCTTGAAGAACTTAAAGGGACACCAACGGAAAATATTAAGGTCAGGATTAATAAACCTACCTTATCCTTATGGCTTGTTTTCGTTATCTTCCCTGTGCCCTCATCAGGCTTCGAGAACAAATTAATCCAGTATCTGCAAACAAGCCTTATGGCAGTCTTTCGCACTGATTACCACTGTAGTCCCCTTAACACGCCTTAATGTCACATGGGCGATAAGCAAAACAAGCTATAAGGATAAGGTAGGTTTATGAATACTGTCTTACTGTCGATTTCTTACATGAGTTGGAGACTAGCCCCGCTTTCTGAGCGCTAATAAACGGTATTTATTATTATTATTATTATTATTATTATTATTATTATTATTATTATTATTATTATTATTTTGCGTCATAAACTGCCGCGGAAAGTCCCTGCTGTCGGCGCTCAATTTGAATCGCCCGCGCCGAAAATGAGGACTGGTCACAATCTCGGCTGTCGACACGTGCAGTGAACTCGGTGGCTGTAACACGTAGCGACAACTGTGGCTTACAGCGGGTTTGCTTATCGTCAAAGTTTATCTCATTCATCCATTCATTCAGCTTATCTCATTCGTGGAGCAGTAATCGATCACAAAAAAAAAAAAATGTGCTGACGTCATTGCAAAAAGTTACCTACAGGGCGCCCCTGCAATCTCTCCATTTCGTCGTTTTCTCACCTATACAGCTTCTCTGTTCTCGCCAGGAATCCCGAACTTACTGTTGCACAGGCCTAATCTTTCAATCTTGCTTTAGCGTTCCTTCAAGTACTGCTACCGAGCCTGTAACAACGCGCAATACGATTACGCATATGATAACGTAAAATGATTACTTCTTTCGCCCTCATGGACTCGTGCGCAAAGCTTTGTGTCCACGGCTGCTGACTGTATCACTTTGTGCCATATACTAGTTGTCAAGTGTAACAAGGAACATCTAGCGCCGCGTAATCGCGCCAAGTCTCTACTATATACGACTTTTAACATAACATGTACGGGCCCGTTCACGGCGAACAAATATGTCAACCGAATCGCAAGAACCGCGTCGCAAGAATGTAATCTCGAGTTTGTTATGGAAAGGACGCTATCGTCTGCACGCCGTGTAGGAAGCACGGCTCAGCGTCCGTGTGGGGTAGCGGAGGGGGAATGAATGGGTGGAAAGCAGACGAGGGCCGTAGTGGAGGGCTCCGGAAATTTTGACAACACGCGGGTTCTCCAACGCGCACTGGTATCACACAGTACACGCGTGCCCCTGGCATTCTCGCCTCCATCGATAATACGACCGCGATCGAACCCCGTCTTTCGGGTCCGCAGTCAAGTACCAAGACCGTTAGACCACCGCGGCGACAACCGCTGCACGTCTTTTCGCGACAAGAGTGGTGCTTCTGGTAGGGTGAAATGGCAATCTACTGAACAAAAAATAATGGATAGGAGCCATTCAACGCGGGAGCCGCGGTGTGTGAATCAGTGTGAATCGCGGTGTCGCGGATGTCAACACACGCACACACGCCTGCGGGTGCAGGCGCCGTATGAACGCGGTCAACAAAATGGCAGCGGCACGCAAAACAAAACACGACGCAACGACGCGTCGTATATACAGTCGCACGTGCGACAAACGTCGCAGCGTCTGGGGGGCGCGGAGGTCGCACGGGAACTTGTCCCAACAGAGGTCGCGTCCACGCACTTACTTAAGACCGGGGACACCTTCCTTCGCCGTCGATGCCGCCGTGTTCGCAGCGGAGGGATACGGGTGTGTAACAGCAACGCAAAACTGCACACACCAAGTGCAAGTTGCTCGCTTCGCTCCGCTCCGCTGCCCTGCAAGCGGACTTTTAGCCTTGAACTTTTTTCTTGCTTCGTGTTTTGCTCGAAGCCGTGCATGCTACACGGGCGTATTCCTCCTGCTCGGGTTCGCAGGAGCTCGTTGCCACATCGCCTACGCAACTATACAGCCGCGCGCGCTCCCACGCCGTCGCAGCAGAGCGGAAGTCGCAAGCAAGAACGCAGCAGCTACGTCGTAATCCCCCGAAAAACCTCACTCGCACCACTTTATCGACAGAGTGCGGACACACACACACACACACACACACACACACACACACACACACACACACACACACACACACACACACACACACACACACACACACACACGTACGCAGGCGGCCGTTTTTCGCAAGTTACGGCAACAAAAATTTTCGAGAAAGCGGAGGAGATAGCGCGCGCCTCTCACACGGCAGCCCGTCGGACAGGAAATGTATACCCCTTAAAATGAAGCATTAGGCACTCCCTGTTGCCTTTCCTTTCGGCCATTACGGGCGCAGGTCCGTAAGCCTCACCTGTCCTCGTTCTTTAAACGAATAGCACTCATGCTACTGAACAGCGGTTGTGGTGAGACGGCCTCATAATGGCTGACCGTCTATAATGAACTGAAGCGAAATAGGTGGTAAGCCACACACGGTATGACTGTAAGGGTCACCCTGCGCTATATGATGGGCACGTCGCATTTCAGATACAACGTACCTTCGTGCTTTTTTCTTATGTGCAGAGAAGCTGCAACATTTGCATCTAGACGCGGGGCATTACGCGGGGCTCACGGGGCATCCATCTTGGTGGTCATCACGCGGGAACGCCATACAAGTCGATTTTTATATAGGCAAACATGCACGCGTGTCAGAGGATGAACTAACGAACACTTGCCAAAAAAAAAAAAAAAAGTCTATAGCGAGCTAGTCTTTCCGTCAAGTGTCCAGATAACGACACAAAATCAACAAGCGAAGAGGCACAGGCGAAGCACATGAGCCTTCCGGGAGGTGTGACGCAAAAGGGGAGGGTACATGGTCCGCCTAAATAAATACTCGCTTCACTTCTAACGGTCAACCAGGCGTGCGATAAACACACGGCGAGATCCGTACGAGGAAAGAAGGCGGGCCAGAATACACGACGGGGAAGGAAGGTGCACAGAGCAACAAAAATAGAAAGCAAGAACCGATACGCCATATAACTACACCACGTGTTTAACGGCCGCGCTTCAGTGATACAACGGTTTTCCTCTCCGCTGTTTACTCGGCGTGTTCCGTGTTTGTTTGTTTTTGTTTTACAAAAAAAAACGACGTTTCCGTTCTTTTTCGTGGTCCCCATTGTTCGAGAACAGACGAATGGCAGACGCTTCCAGATCGCTTCCACAGGAAGACCACGCGTTCTCTACCAATTCGATTTACACGCGCTTACACGACACTTTGCGACTTGACGGTGAATTCTACTTGACCTAGCGCTATATAGGATGTTCTATATTTAAGGTTTTCTTGGTACGGATTCCTGCATTTCATATTCACTGGCTGCGCTTCCTGCTTTCGTGCGTGTTTTTTTTATTTATTATTAAGAATATTCAGAGCTATTCCACTTTGTGAAGGTGGATGACCGGCGAACATGTGGTTATTACCTGACCAGGCTGGTCAGTGTTACATAGCCCTCAAAAAATACAGCAATGCACTACATGAAATCGACAGCCACACAACTGAATGCATTACGCCCCTCTGGTTCATACAGGGCACCTTTCAATGACTTCACTGAACATTCGAATCGCTTAATTCACATTTGATCAATGTCAGATAATCATTAGGCGACTTAACGCGCTTTTGGTTCTCCTGAATTCTGACTTGCATGGTTGACTATACTCACGTTTGTTTTGGGTATGTTCCCCACGCTGCACCGCCCTCGCGTACGCGAGTATCATGTGCATAACTATAAAAATAACACATTAATATCTATATAGCCGCTACGGCTGTGCTAGTGGGAGACGCCACAAAAAAAAAAAAAGGACTGGGAAAGATAAAGCTGCAGTCAAGACAACAGCAACGAAGTGCATATGGAGAAATGCTTCATAGTGGATACGCTTCTTCGGGTATCGATATTGCTAAGTCGTCAACGTAATGGTCAACTTTTCGCGCTAATGTGGACAAACATATCTTACTCTCACCATATCTGAGTACACGCATACCTAACAAGTCATCACCATACTCTTTATATGCCATGAACACAAACGTCACATAAGCGCAGCAAGAGAACATCGCTTAGCAACGCCGATAATGTCTCGAGACATCGCATTTCTGCACGCAAGGCTGGAAAAGAAAATGCAAATTAAGTAACACACGCACAACCAAAGAGTAACAAGTAGATAAGGTTACTCGCCGGAACACTGCACGTGCTCCAGCTTCTTTTTCTTCTTCGACAGCAGTAGGCCACGATGAACGCCTTTAAAGAATATTCGCTTCGAATCTGATAAGCTCTCTGTATATACAGTGCACGCGGTCGTAAATATACACCCCAGTGTCAGCAATGGCGCGAAGAGGCGGCAACATCAACCCCCTCTCTCCCCTCCTTTCGAATCGCCCCCTTTCCCCCGATCCCGTTTTTCTCGTTTTACGCTCTGCGCCTCCTCGAGTCGACACACCGTGACCCGAGTGTCGACGATCATCTATCAGCTGGAAATCTCCTTGGAACGCCGCAGCCGGCGCTCGGCTCAGTGTAGCGTTTGCGATAAGAGAACAGCTAGCAGCATGCAGGCCGCTACACGCCACGCACGCAGGCACGCAACTCACGCGTAACGCAAAGCGGGAAAAATGTCGCACTGTGTGGAGGGCGGGAAAAGAAGACGAGAATAATAATAAACCTGTGTACACAATGAGCCGCTACACACACTACGCAGGTGGAGGGGGAGAAGAAGGCGACCTTGGCACGTGCGCGAAGGTATGAATCAAAACGTCGACGATGTGCCAGGGCGCTGGGATTTCCTTCTCCCGCTTGTCCGCCTCTTCGTGCTTAGGAAAGAAGAACCAGCGAACGAGGCTAGATGCTGTGGGACGAAGTATTAAACAACGTGATTTGCTTTCATAGCAACACGCAGGGGGAGGACAGAGTCGTGAACGGTATGCTCCGCATCAGCGCGCACACACACACACACACACACACACACACACACACACACACACACACGGACAGAATAAAGATCAGCGTACGGAACACTTACCCCTTGAAAGCACGCTTCTCCACAGAAAATGGAGCCACGTGGTGAAGCCACCTTCGACGAGCGCGCTTTTCTGGGAGTATAGCGACGGGAACTTTCGAAGCGTACATATATATTGGTGCACGCCCAATTACGCACAAACGAAACGCCAACGCCCAAAGCCAACTAACCAAGGATAAAAACGCAGAAGGTGGCATGCTTCGCGCGGTGGCAGAGCCCGCTTACCGGAGTAGACATCCTTGCGGTTGAAGCTGATGCACGAGGCCATTGAGGACGGCGCGCTCTCGCCGCTCGGAAGACAGCGAGGCAGGGAGACCGGGGCTCACGAAAAGGCTCGCGGCTCGGCCGCGTGGTTCAAGGGTCACGCGCGATCCGAGTCGAAGAAGACGCAGGGTCTTTCTTCCAACGAGCCCTCGCTGGCGCTCTAAAGCTATCGCCGCTCTTTCACTGAGACCTAGATAATACTCCTGGTCAACGAGCACGCCAGTCCGTGCAAATAGGTATACCGAAAGAGGACGGTACTAGACACTATTTGGGGCCGAAGACGTAGAGTTATGGCCGCGACTCACGTCCCGTCCTGCGAGCGAGTGTGCAAGGGGCTAGCACGCCGCGACTCGAGCGACCTGAAAGAAAAGTCACGGGAGGTCTCGCGACGTATACTGTACGTGCGTGCATGCTCGAAGCACCGCGTTGGCCGCTGCGCTTGTTCGTCGCTTGGAGGCTCGCTATTTGCGGCCGGCCCTTGCCGGGTGTGTACGTATGCATATATATAATCGCGGGGCAGCGTTGCTTCCGACGTGGAGAGTAGCAGCAGCAGCAGCAGCAGTAAAAGCCTGGCATTAACTATAAATGCCGAGTCGCGTTTCTCGGAACACAGCACGCGACGGTGGCGCTCGTATGACGTAACAGCGGGAGCAATTCATGACCGGCAAACAAGAGAGAGAGAGAGAGAGAGAGAGAGAGAGAGCAAGAACTTACTAAGGCTTTACGAGTCAAGATCAGGCGGTAATTTTGAAGCACTCTGTAGCACGGCCGCTCCGGTTTAATTTTTAACCACCTCAATGTTAACAATTAGTAATATAAACATAACTACGCGGGCGTTTTTGCGTTTCCCCTCGATAGAAATGTGGCCGCCGTGGGCGAAAATCGAAGCCGCGTCCTCGAGCTTTGTAGAGCAACACCTAGTCCGCTAAACTATAATAACAGAGGTTGATGCGATGAGCAGCAGTTTGCCATTGCCACTGAAGTGTTGACAACCATACCACGCTTACGTAGTTATGACGTACTGTTTTAATAACGTCGATCGCGTCACCCATGCAAACGGACACGTCGATGGGATATCTTTTCAGTTGTGTTGAATAATAATAATAATAATAATAATAATAATAATAATAATAATAATAATAATAATAATAATAATAATTTCTGGGATTCTACGTTTCAAAACTATGATTGCGTGAGACGCCGTATAGTGAAGGGCTCCGGAAATTTCGACCGCCTTGGATTTTTTAAAGTGCACTGACATCGCACACTACAACGTGCCTCACCATTTCGCCCGCATCCAAGTGCAGCCTCCGCGGTCGGGGTTCGATCCCGCGACCTTCGTATCAGCAGCTCGATCAGTGCCATAGTCACTATAGACCTCCGTGGCGGAGCATTATGCCGAGCCAGACAACAGTGCGAGCTTTAAGGGAGGTGATGACTGTCGGGCCTCGGCGAATCCTTGTCGATGTGGTTTTTCTCACTTAGCCGCAGACCACATGCGGTCTTTGTCCTGAGTCCATTTTATTTTATTTTTAAAATTTTTTAATCCCGAAAGGACACCTGCGACGACAACGTTGGCGCTGGGAATGCACGACTAAAACTCGGGCATTCCAAGACAACCTGCACAAGAGTTACGTAGGAATGCGTGGGGCTGTCGAGATGCGTACGCACTGTGCAGCACGCATGCTCACAAAATTGCGGAATCTTCGGCGATCGAATTCGACGCCCTATGCATACAAAACAGGAACACCGGCCACACGATATATAACACCCGCCCGCTGTAGAACGCCGATTGAGAGAAACGCGACTTTTTTTCTCAGAAAAAAATAACCGCTGGCCCAGACACCGTTCAACACGCTCGAGCGACGTGTACTGCATAATGCTGCTTTGCCAAAACGTGCGTGGAGGAAGGAACACACGGCGAGGAAAAACGCACATCGTATACGTGGGGCCATCAGTTTCCCTGTGTAGGTGCTGCTCGGCATACCTCGAATAACGATGACCGGGAGGGAAGAAGATGAAGAAGAAGAAGAAGAAAAAAAAAAAAGAACACGCGACGACGAATTAGACGGCAACCATTACGTAACATTCCGTCGCATCGCTAAAGACGTTTATAGATGACGGCGGACAGCACTATCAACGTGCCTTAATGAAGTTGGTCGTCAACGTAATGAGAATTTACAGGCTCCTTACGGACACTATACTTCGTTTTCTGCGATTCTATCGTTCAAGGGGAGGAGGATACAGGGTCTAGCGGTCGATGGCTACACGATTCTGATATCAAAGAGGACCCAACGAAATTCTAGCGACAAAATGATACAATATTCTTCCGGCAAATGTGACACGTCGTTGGGCCGTAATGCCCAAGGTGATCGTTTTGGCGGTTCGAGGCATATATAAGATGGAATCGGCTCGCGCAGGACGAGGGCAAATCGAAGATCGTTGGGAGAGTTGATGGCTTCTCCGTGGCAGCGGACACGGCTCATTGTGTTGACGACGATTATGATGAAATGTTCCAACAAAAATATTAAACGTAACCCCGCTTTCTCTATAAAAGACCGCGAGCCCGATTGGCAGAGAGCTGGAGGCTGCATGATTGAAATATCTTGGTAGAGGTGGCAAGATATCTCCGACTTCGCGCCCTAACCAGAAAGTAAGTGTGCAGGCAGAAGGACGAATACATACATACATACATACATACATACATACATACATACATACATACATACATACATACATACATACATACATACATACATACATACATACATACATACATACATAACTGTGCATACAGTGATGCAGTAACGGCTTAATCAAAAAAGGAAGTTAACACCG
This sequence comes from Hyalomma asiaticum, assembly GCA_013339685.2. Classification (NCBI taxonomy): domain Eukaryota; kingdom Metazoa; phylum Arthropoda; class Arachnida; order Ixodida; family Ixodidae; genus Hyalomma; species Hyalomma asiaticum. The sequence goes on from CM023484.1 coordinate 48,168,096, forward strand.
CCATATAACACCGCGGCCGGTGACTGACACAAATTTATGCCAAAACTTAGGCCTCACTCTAGGTAGCGATCATTATATAATTGACATCAGCATCCAGGCAGGTAATATAAGACCGCGGTTCCATTTTAAGCCCGTTGTAGATTGGGACAAATTTAGAAAACTTCGAGCGCAAAGACAAGCCACCTCAATTTCAGATTACGAAGAATGGGTCGCTCAGCTATGCGAGGATATGAAATCGGTAACGAAACAAGCCTCCGCTGTGCAGACAAATGAACCGGCAGACAGCCGTTTGCTACACCTATGGTAAGCGTATCAAAGCATGGAAAAACGCTGGCTTAGACAAAAGCACAACCGGGCATTGCGGCGTCGTATGTCTGCAACTCTCGAGCTCATCACGGAACATGCCACCAATCTTGCATCGCAACAATGGACGCAGATCTGTAACAGGCTCGATGGGGGCCTTCAATTTAAAAAAACGTGGTCCTTCTTACGTCACCTGTTAGAACCATCTAAAGCCAAAGCGGAAACTAGTAAGCTAATCACACGCCTGCTCCGCCTAACGCATCAGCAAGGTCAGGACATAGTAAAAACGCTAAGGGAAACCTACTTCCCGCAGTACGAGACCGAGACCATGTCAGACTACAGTGGACTTCCCAACCCAGAATTAGACAGCTCCATAACGGAGGCGGAGGTGCATGCAGCGTTACATCAGTTACACACCACCTCAGCACCCGGCCCAGATTGCGTCACCAACAAATCTTTACGTAACCTGGACGCAGGATCGATTAAGGCACTAACCGAATATATTAACAACCATTGGGAACAAGGCACACTGCCACCCCAATGGAAACATGCCAAGGTTACTTTCATCACAAAACCAGGCAAACCTCTCGACCTAGCCAATTTGCGGCCCATCTCCCTCACTTCATGTACAGGCAAACTCATGGAGCACGTAATCCTCAACCGCCTAAATAGATTCATGGAGAAAAATCAACTGTTCCCTCCCACTATGTTCGGATTCAGAGCAGGCCTATCTACGCAAGACATAATGCTCCAACTCAAAGAGCAGGTAATAACTCGAAAATTCCCACACCTGACGAAAGCAATATTGGCACTCGACCTGACTAAAGCTTTTGATAATGTACGACACGCAGCTGTGCTCCAAAATCTCAGTGAACTCAACGTGGGCTCACGCACATATCAATATGTTGCTGCCTTTCTAACGAATAGAACCGTGGAGATACACCTCGGATCAGTTAAATCCCCGACGTTCACCCACGGCAGTAGGGGCACCCCACAAGGGGCCGTCTTATCTCCTTTTCTCTTTAATATAACCCTGATTCCTTTAGCGCTGAAATTATCCGCCATACCGGCTTTGCAGCATTCCCTGTACGCCGATGACATCACTCTCTGGACCACCACGGGTAACTGTGGCGAAATCGAATACACCCTCCAAAAGGCAACAGAAACGGTTCAAGAACATGCGCGGAGTATTGGCCTCAGCTGCTCAGCACCTAAGTCAGAACTACTTCTCATTCGTCCCAAAGATCCTTCACCTCCGGCAATTTCAGTGTATCTAGATGGTAAACTCATCCCAGAGGTAAAGAGCATCAGAATTCTATGCCTCCACATTTCCAAAGACAGCTCCAATACCATTGCGATAGGTGTCATACGAAAATCAGTGCGGAGTATCTCTGCCCTCATCAAGCGAATTTCTAATCGACACAGGGGCATGCGCGAAGCGGACACGCGCCGCTTGATCCAAGCATTCTGCCTATGTAAGATAACTTACGCCCTTCCCTATTTATACCTCTCACCCCTCGAGAGGGACCAGGTAGATCGCCTCATCCGCACAGCATACAAAACCGCGTTGCACCTCCCTAACAGCACTCCTACAAGCAAGCTTCTTAAGTTGGGGGTGCACAACACGATTGATGAACTGGTCGAAGCTCACCTCATTAGCCAGTACACACGCCTCTCCCAGTCTGAAACAGGCAGGCAGCTCCTTCAGCGCCTCCAAATCAATCTCATAGGACGCACCTCCTCCGTGACTTCTCCTCCCGATAGCGTCAGCGACAGTCTCTACATCCCTCCACTACCGAAAAATACCCATCCCGTTTACAATCATGACCGGAGGGTAGCCAGGGCCACGGCATTGCATAAGCGATTCCCACCTTCGCTCCCAGCAGTTTATGTAGATGCGGCAGAATACTCCCATCGTCCTGCCTTCGCAGTGGCAGTCACAGATAATGCCCATAAACTCCTTAGTTGCGCCACATTTGACCGTGTGGCTCAACCTATTGAGGCTGAAGAAGCCGCCATTGCCCTTGCAATTGCTCAGACTCGGGCTGAATATATATTTTCAGATTCAAAAACGGCAATTCGCAACTTCGCCATGCGCCGCATTCACGCACCCGCTTACCGTATCCTACAATCAATTCCTTCTCCTCAACGTTTAAAGGGGTCGTGAAACGTTTTCTGAACATTTTGTACTAAGTGCGTATTCGGGATCCTGACCCTCCAATCAACAATATGCATTGTTCCGTTGCACCGTGTGCGTTGATTTAGAGCGATAAAAAACGCGGTTTCGGTTTCACTGTGCGCGTTCCCCTCAACTCTGCAGATGACGTCATCTTAGTAGTCGTCATACCTCCGAGATTGGCGCGCCCTCGGAGGCCATGGGAAAACAAACCGTGCTGCCGCTTTTCTTCTGAATGGCGGCACCGCACGGTTTCCAAGTATTTTCTTCCTTTCTAGCTTTCAAGTAAATCGATTCCTTTAGAGCAAACGCGAGTTCACTGTGCCTTTGAACTTAAAAATATCTTAACTCAACGTCACCAAATAGTACCACGCCGGCCGGTAGCGTCGCATAGTCGTTTCGGGAGCGCAAGAAAGCTGAGATTTAAAACGGGCGTTGTTAAATGTGCACTGAATATTTCGCCGAAATATTTCGGAATCGGCTTGTCGAATGCGTACTGAAGCAGTGAAAATTACAAACCGGCATCTCCAAATTCTTTTCACGACCCCTTTAATTGCCCTGCTATGGGTTCCAGCGCACTGTGGACACCCAGGGAATGCGGCCGCTCACGAACAAGCCCGAGCACTCGTCAACCGGGCAGAGGACGGCCTACCTTCCTTTCGCAGTGCGCGGGAACACCTAGTAACCTATCATGAAATTACCCTGCATTATCGCAATTCTCGCCTGCAATACCCGTCGCCTCATAAACGTCTGAACAAGACCGAGCAAATAGTTTGGCGCCGACTGCAAACTAGCACATTGCAGTCTCATTTAATCAATGCCAAAATTCATCCTGGCGACACCTCGCCAAACTGCCGTCTCTGCCCAAATCCGAGAGCTGATTTCGACCACATTTATCGAAATTGCCCCAACAAACCAACTCCTCCTTTTGAAGGGACTGAGCGACAGGAGCGATGGGAGGCTGCTCTGCGCAGCTCACGTCCGGATGACCAACTCCGGATTGTGCGCTGGGCCATAGAGGTCGCCGAGGCTCAAGGACTTTCGGCCACCTAGAGCGGCCTGAGGGCCCACCGTTTTCCTTTTCCCGTTACCCTCCCTACCCCGCCCTCACTTGACCTAGTGTCAATAAAGTTGTTTCCTCCTCCTCCTAGGCGTGCGATGCTAATGGACTACATGATTGACGACCAATGTTCTCAGACGGACTGAAATGACGCCCATGACGCAATTGCGGCACGTGGAAAAGGAAAAAAGAAAGGTAAAAAAAAAAGGGGGGGGGGGGGGGGTAGGACCTGTTGGAAGCTTATAGGCAAAATCGGGTACCTCGGCAACGGCGAGTAGACAATCCATATAAGCACAACACGAGTACTGGAGATAAGTGACACGTGCGTGGTGGAATGCTGCGGGAGAAGATAATTTACAGGGAGTATAGGGGGAATACGATATCCGAAAGTGCGGTGAGGCGCGTCTGCCACCGCCATTGTGTCACGCGAGAGGGAATGCCGAAGCGGCAGACCCACTCAAAAAATGAAGAAAGAAACGGCTAAGAGAAGCAGAGTCCTCGGAAGCGCATAGAAACAAGACACGAGAAAAAAGTGTATAGAACAACTCGGAATGTGTGCTGTAAGATTTACGTGTACAGCTCGCAGCACTAAACGTGACGACGCTTAAAGGTGGCAAAGTACAATAGAATTTTGCTAAATCCTCGTCAAATTCATCTGCAGGAATGCCACACGAAAAGGAACACACCTAAACGCAGCCTCCTCGGCTTGAAGAGCTGCATCCCATACAATGTGTCAGCGAGAACTGCTCCTTTTTTGTTTCGAGCACTAGCTAACAACATCCTGTGTACTACAAGCTCTGCGAACAGCTATCTCTGGAACAGAGGCCGGAGGGAAATACAACTGTTTGTTTAAACATATGAGGTATTCCGGCGTATGCGAGCTTGAAAGAGGAACTAAAAAACAAAAAACAAAGCACGACTCATTTAACACTATAATTTCACTGATCGCGTTTCGAAAGAAAAGCGCTATACCAGACCGGCGTCCGAGCCTATCGAGATAGTGCAAACGAGGAGTTTTATCGCTTATCGCTGCTTTGGCCTTTGCGTTAAGTCAGCGCCAACTGTTATAGTGACACTCAGAGATTGCCTTACGGACAGGACCATCAAGCGCTCTACGCTTACAACGAAAGCTGCATGCCCACCCTGGCTGCGCTTTCTCTTCTCAACTAACCTATCTAATTTATAGCGGTAGTTATGTATATTATCTCTTTCATTCCCGTTTCCCTTCCCCCATGGATTCTGAGCCGTGCTCCTGACATGGGCTGCAGAAAACCTTTCCTTAACCGAACCACAATCATCATCAACCATCCTCAGTTGTCAACGGCTGTCGATGCGACAGCGACATCCAGATACGTAAGGTTGCACTGGTCTTCCCTGCAGACAACGGCGCCCCTTCTAAATAATTTTGCCTCTTTTTATTTGCGCGTGCGCGTTTAGAGTCTCTGTGAGAGCGTGCGCCGACAATGGCGACCCAGTGGCGCACGTTGAGACAGAAGAGGGAGAGGGGGAATATGATGGAGGGCAACGGGGCGTGACGCGTTCATGCGCGAACGTACCACTACAGCACGACCGCATGCATGCGACCGAGGAAGGAGGTGGACGCACGGACAAAGCGTCATTGAGGACGGTGGTCAAACGGAGCGCGGCGCTACCACGATGACGGGTGGTGGCGACGCCTGCAGCCTGCATGGTGGTGTTCAGTTCCTCCACGCTTCGAGCGGGGACCCGTCTTCTTGACCCCTCGCGTGCGTTTTTCCTCGGTCGACTATTCTCCAACGCAGGCCCTCACTCGCTGTGTACAACTCAGAGACGGGTACGCGAGACAAAATGCGCCAAGCCACGCAATGCTAGGAAGGTTGCGCTCTACATTTATTTCACTCGTCTTCCTTCTGCCCCAGCTCACCCCCTTTATTAAAAAGGAAATAAAGTTCATTCATTCATTCATTCATTCATTCATTCATTCATTCATTCATTCATTCATTCTTCTCTGACATCTTTTATTCCACTGATACGTGTGCGATGAACCGACTGCGTTGGCTACAAGTATGCCGTACGCCATATATAGAAGCCAGCACGGGACATCGTCAATGTCGTCAAGGCGTAGTAACCTGTTCGCTACAGTTCAGTCACAGCGAAAAGGACCAAGTTTACCGCGCCTATATAGCGCGTGAGATTCGAAGCTACAGAAAATGGTGCAGTTCCGGCAATGGCTTAAAACACAAGCGACGGATTTGCGCCACAAGTAGCACACGCTAAAGCTCTCATTAGCGCATCATGAGGTGAACGAGGAATACGAAAACAAAAAAAAAAAAATGTTGCACATCCTCTTTTTGTTTCCATTTTCTTGGAATAAGTTACATCCCAAAGCAGGGTGTGTACATACGCACGAACATTGCACATTGTTCGAAATCAGCACCAAGGACTTCGAAACTTAAGCTCACAGAGGTGTCTTTTGCTTTGCATATCCATCGTCACGTTTTCTCTTGCTTCTCCCTGCCAATTTCAAGCTGGAATGTCTCGGTCAAACTATTGCGCCTTCCTTTGTTTAAGAATCTATCCCTTGCGCAGCGCGATGACACAGTAGCCTCGGCAAATTCTCTCCATCGACCCAGAACTAACTACATATAGCCAGTCCATTCTCCCTTCGCCGCCCTATACAATCCCTTAAAGGTCGTGTTATAAGCGCACAAAGGTGCTATATGCCCTTGCCTATCTCCCACCGTCAATTACGACGCTGTTTAAGGCGCTGGCATGAAACAAGGGATACAGATGGAAATTACAAACTTCATACGACCTCTCCCATTCTCACAGCGCTTTTTTTTTTTTTTTCCCCCGTCAAGAAAGCAGTGACCCGGACAGCGCGCGAGATGTCACCCGAAAACTGCGCGCCACCATTTTTTTCCCCCTCTGAATACCACTTGGTTCGCGTAACGCCACGGTCCCCTATTCCACCACCACCAAGGTCACTCGTACACACTCTTTTTGCAGTAGCAGCCGTTAGTAGGTGCCACCATCATTAACGCACTTTGAACGCCACTTGGGGCCGCGAGGTCGCTAAATGCGCACGGCAGCAGCCGCAATGCCATAAGAGCGAGTGGGCCGCCGCCGCCACCGGCCTCCTGCTTCACTCACACACCACGTAGGTGAGTGAACACGGGTGGCGCGCGAGTACTCCTCGCTTTCGCGTACATACAAAGCGTAGCTTCTTACACAGCCGTCGCGCTCCAGTTGCTTCGCCCTCTGCACTAGCACAAAGCGGTGGTCGCGCCGTACACGCAAGTCGTGGCCCTACGCGACAAGAAAGAAACCGCCGTGGCGGCCGCAAATGCCAATGAGGACGACGCCGCGGAGACGCGGTGGACAACGGGGACGTGGTGGACAACGGTGCGACGACCGAGACCGCGACGCTACTGTACGCCGCAAACAACGGCGGCGTCAACGCGACGACGCGTCGCGGCCTTCCCGACGAACGCGCGACCTCGCGCGCACGAAACGGCTGCGGCAGAGAAAAAGGTGGCGATTACGTACGCGTTGCACGTCCCTCGAAATGCCGGTATCGCAGACACGGGTCTCAAAGAGCGGAGGTCACTCCTCTCCTGTGTTTTCTGTCTCTTTGCATGAGTAATGTACATGAATTCAGAACCGCGCATCGGTGACCTACAGTGGACAGCGTCCGCCTGCGGTGCGGGAGGTACTGGGTTCGATTCCCCACTGCCGCCGGATACGGGTCTCAAAGACACGGGTCTCAAAGAGAGGTCACTTCTCTCCGGTGTCGTTTTGTCTATTTGCACGAGTAGCATACATTATTTGAGAACCGCATCGGTGACCTAGTGGTTACGGCGTCCGCCTCCGGTGCGGGAGGTATTGGGTTCGATTCCCACTGCCGCCGGGCATCCGCCGGTTTTTTTCTAATATACCCTGATATGGTGCTCGGTTCTGTGAATAATCTCCAGTCTCGTGAAGGTGCCCCCTCCTTTCCACCATCTTCTTTCACTCCCCTGTTGAGGGTGTTTCGGTTGAGGTGTCCTCAGTCAGAGACAGTTACCGTGAACTCCGAATTTCCTCTCCAAAAAGACTTTTTCTCCATGAATTCAGCCCTTCGAAGACGTACGGATACTTGCAAACGACTCAGCGAAAAAATAAAAAAATAAAAAAATGCTGAGTTGAAAAGGGGTTGGAATCTGGTCGAGTTTGCGAGGCTCCGTGGTGATACTTGAAGCGCAAGATATTAAAACCCTTCCACTTTGCGAAGGATGACTATAGCGAAGCTCTGGTGGTGGGATAAAATTATCTGCCGACGCGACTCGACAATAAACGGACGCAATTTCGGTCACAGCCAATAGACCCTTTTCATAAACTGTAAAGCTAGCTTCCCTGCAGTGCAGCTTGCCCTACTAATGGCAGCATTGGCAATCCGGCAAACAACGTGTGCAAGCGTAATTTGCTTACGATAGGGCATGTAAGATGCCGGCGCCGCCCTTCTGATACAAACATTCCAAAAAAAAAAAAAAAAAAAACGGGCCGTAGCATGTGCAATTTGAATTTGACAGAATTTAAATAAAGGCAGTTGTCGCCATTAGTAGGGCAAATGTGCAGTGCAGAGAAGCGCACTTGCGAATTATGAAAAGGGTCTATAGCCATATACGGCCGATTAAACGCGCAATGCCTTTGGTTCACACTAAGGGCACCACAGAATCACTTTAACATTTCGTTCGCTTATTCGCATTTCATTAATGTCAAGTCAACCTTTGTCCACTTGGAGCGCTTTTGATTCACCTTATATTCGCTTGTTCTTATTCACCTGACAAGTTGTCTTGTATTCTCACATGGTTCTTAAACTGAGGGAAACGATCACGCTGGCACCCCATAAAAAAAAAAAAAAGTTGCGCGTATACGCCAGACGTGGTCCTGAAAGTCGTGAAAGAGTGACCAGTGGCTTCGCTATTGGTAGCGTGTGTCAAACTTCAAGTGTAACAAAAAAAAATAATAAAAACAGGAAATACCTCTGCAGGTCCACTTATCTTGCTCAATGGCAAACAAATTTACCGCTTGCAATCGCATTCTACACACATGTGGCATTCCTTCGTTCAGGAGGGTAGTTTTCACAGTAAAATAAATATCGCAAAAGCTCGTGACCAGTGTCGCCTGCGTCCTTACACAAGGACAAGGGCGGAGAACGCGAAGATCGAAAGTCTTCGAATATTTTCTACTCACTTTCAATCGAAACCACTGCGAGCTTGTATACAATTCGAATAATACGCTTTGTATTGCGATAAAAAGCAGGAAATCGGTTAATGACAGTACAGTACAAACAGTCCCTTTGACGCCTGACGTCGGATATCAATGTGCTATCGACTTCACAAAGGCGATGGCTAACACAATGCTCGGCTTCAATGCCGGATTTTCAAGAATATCATACATGACACATTGAGCAAGACCAGAAGGAAGCTGAGTATGGGACACAAACGACTGCTTGCTTCCTTCGTCAAGACGCGCGCACGTGCTTCAAGTGGGACGAACATTATTGAGGAGAGCACGCGTGACCGATAACGCCGCTGCCGCCTCTCTGGCGCCAACGAAAGTGTGCACACGCATACACACGACATCGGCGGTCCGTATCCGATACTTCTCGCGACGACGCAGGAAGAACGAAGAGTGTGCGCTGGTATATACAAACGCGATGAGTCGAAGCTCGACAAGTCGGGTCAACGCGTCCTCTTCGCCACCGCATGAAGTTATATATATATATATATATATATATATATATATATATAATATATATATATATATATATATATATTATATATATATATATATATATATATATATATTGTTACGGTTGCCGAGAAATATTTACACTGTATTTACAGAGATGTACAGGTGCCGCGCAGCCAGCAAAGCTGTTGTTGCTTCGTCGTCGTTTTAGTCGTCAACGTTCTCTTTTGTTTCTCCGTAACACTACCCCGGGCGAAAGAGGCATCGTCCCGGTGCCTCATAAGTGGTCCTCGGCTATTGCGTTGTAGGGTTTGAGGCGACAGACGTGAACAATGTCAGGGGATATTGCACTGGATGGCGTGGTGGGTCCGACGGGAATAATCTCGTAAGTGACATCGGTAACTTGACGTAGCACGCGGTAAGGGCCTTTATAACACGGAAGGAGCTTCTCGGAGAGCCCCACTCGGCGACAAGGGCACCAGAGTAGCACGAGGGAGCCCGGTGCAAAGTATGCGTCCTGGTGGCGGCGATTGTAAACGCGCTTCTGATTTTCCTGGGATGCCAAGAGACGAGTACGGGCCAGTTGGCGGGCATGGTCAGCACGAGCGATGGCATCGCGGGCATATTCGCTCCTCAAGTCACGCACAAAGGGAAGCGAGGCGTCTAATGGTAAGACCGGGTCGCGACCGAACAACAGATAAAAGGGAGAGTAGCCAGCAGTGTCGTGTCGGGACGAGTTGTAAGCGAATGTGACGATATATATATATATATATATATATATATATATGGCACGCCTCAGGTATGGTCATCTGCTGTAACACACCACTTGATGCGGCTGTTTCAAAACGCGATATATGCCACACAGACGGTGATAAAGACTACGCGCAAGAGCAAATGATAATGGTCAGCCTACGTTCTCACGAGATACCCATTAAATTCCCCTGAAGTCCCGTTGACTTTAACTCATTGCTCATTCATGCACATTGACTTTAATCGACGTTAACATACTTGAATCACATTTTCAACTTTAGTTCGTCTTCGATTCACGTTCATTTACTCGGATGTAACTTATAATCACGTAAATACACCGTTAACTATAATAAGTGAGAGGTTATACTCCAACCAATTGAGTTCATTGTTCCTGACGTTTCGAAATCAACTCAGTTTCTCCTTTAGGGGGCGCAATGACGACGGTCATGTGCAAATGCAACTCATGTCATTTAGGAAGGAGTAACCTATAACTTGTTACATAGCTAACCAACCCAGCTAGATCGGAAATACTGTCGAAGTGCTTAGCTTCCCGCCGTTAACTATTCATGTCATGTGGATTTCAGTGCCACCCGTGTTCCCGCCAACGCCACCGCATTTTTCGAGCCACGATCCACATCGACCTTTCATCTTTTAAAAAGAGAAGCGTCGCACTTCGAAATGGTTGTTTCGATCTTTTCGCTGATAGAAATGGCCAAGAGAAAACACGCAGCTCCATTAACGCGAAACCTCGGGAGCTGCGAAGCAGTGATGCGGCCGGTGGTTTTCTTCGCAGCAGCACATCATTCGTTGCGCTGAGCCGGTTTTGATCTATATATAACGTAGTTTTTTGCCCTGTCTACAGAAAGTGTGGGCCGATCCTGGAGGCAGTGAAGTCAAGACAGTGTATGCGTATACGGTTGTCATGTCAGAAACGACTTTAACGAATTTCTGTTAGTTAATGAGAATACATCATCAGTGTTCCTGTCTCTTAAACTATTCTGAATCATGCTGGTTTAATTTTAACCGGTTTTGATCCCTTGTGCACTTGTTTTTGGCCACCTTTTTGAGCACTTGTCGCTGAGCGTGACCACGACAACGACGTTAAACGTAAACAGCCCGGACTTGTAACGTGCTTACGAGCCCAGGCTCGTAAGCACCTTACGAACCGGGCTCATACCTTAGGAACCGGACGCCTTACGTAACCGCGCAGCTTACGAACCGGGCACCTTGCGGAACCGGGCTCGCACCTGACGAGCCCGGTTCGTTGCCCGGGTCTTTTGGTTTGTTTCTGGCCCGTCCCGGCACCTTTCTCGCGCCACGTGTGCGCCTGTGCGCCGAATAGAACGCGCGAGCGGCAGCAGCAGCAGCAGTCGCAAGGCGCGCGCCGACGCGGAAGCACGCGGCGTCTCGCCGCCGACACAACCGGACCCACACAGACACACACCGCGCCTCTTTTCTTCTGAGGCCGAGGTCCTTGACACCGGCCAGCCATGCAGCAAGCAGACCGCAGCCGGCCAGACGCGGACCGCAATGCGGCGAGTCGACGTCCAGCAGGGGTCGAATGGGCGCGGCCCTTCGCTTCCTGTCTGGCCACCAAGGACCACAGCAGCAGCAGCGGCAGCGGGTTGCTCGCGGTGTCCAGCATAACACATGACAAATGCATCCAGTACCGGCTTCCATTTGTTCTTTCCTGCCGATAGAAAGTTATCGAGCGGCTTTTCCTGTTTCTCGAAATAACGCTACGTCATTCATCTTATTCCTTCCTGTTCTTATTTTGCGTTGTATGTTGTTCCCCCATATAAACAAATGGTGTTGGTTCCAAGATCTGTGCCGGGCGCCTCTGCGTGTTCCGTGTATACATCCGATAATGAACGATAGTACCGCACAAAGGAGGTAATTACTGTACGAATGAATCACTGAACGTAATCGCTCAAGTAATGAATCATTTAACGCGATGAATCATCTGACATGTATACGCTATACAGCGAGTACATATAGCTATGACTGATGAAAAACTTCAAATACGACCTCAGAACGTGGGTCAGAACACAAGGCCTCCACGGGCACGGCTCCTCGGAGAGCTCTTTCATCGAAAATTTTCCTTGGAACTCCACATGGCCTGGTGGGTCTGATCGGCTACACAGACCGTTCCAAGCTTACGTATAAACATCACAGCAGACACTTAGATGGAGGCAAAATGTTTACAGGCCCGTGTACTGTGCGAAATCAGTGCAACACCAAGTGGTCGACATATCCGGAGCCCTCCGCTACTACGTCTCACGCAATCACATCGTGCTGTTGGGACGTGAGACAACAGAAATCAATCAATAGCAGCAGGCAACATGCACAAGAAAGATACAAAAACTGCCTTACACACGGATAGATCAACAGAGTGCCATTGCGCGTTTAGAATCTGAAGCGCACGAATCTTGCTATACAGAAATTTCCTATTTCACGCAGACTTTATGCATGTGGCATGACTGCGGCGTTAATTTTGCAACAAAGTTATCTCGAACCAAGCCTAATAGTTTAAAAACACCCACACCATCACCTAAATTGCGCTGGTTTCTTTTATACTTCTAGATACATTAGCACATTTGCTTTGTTTCCCCTTTTGTGCATGTATATTTGCACCTATGCATTTTCCCACCTGCATGGTCCTTCGTGACCGCAGTACCGTAAATAAATAAATAAATAAATAAATAAATAAATAAATAAATAAATAAATAAATAAATAAATAAATAAATAAATACGAACTCGCACATATCTCTACGTGGACTGCATACAAATGGGATCCTATATAAAACGTTCACTTGAAGTGTAAATAGGAAATTTCAATTACATAGATTCAATTGCTTAGCATCCATTATACATGCTGATCAAGGGACCGTCCTGCTTCACCGACACACTTATACGATAACCGGGAATCCGTGCAATATAAACGCGCAGAAGAAAGAATGGACAAGCGAAAACACACCCGACGTCTTCGCGACTGCATGCTCCGGCCACCGCTTCGCGATGATTTCTTTCCCGATTTACCGAGCTGTGCTGACGTCACAAAATGCAGCGACAGGCCTGCCACATACAGTCACGTGCCTGTCAACCAGCAGCTGCTGCTGCTGCTGAGGTGTGCACTATTCGTCGAATGGCGGCGAATTAATTAGCGCGTGCGAGCGAAGTCCGAAGACGTCGTGCGTGACAACGATATTAATCATACGGTACACGTGGCCACCCCATGGCGCGGGCGTAAACGATATCAGTGATCGCTGTAAGGAGGAGTCGCCCGTCGAAAATAATCCGCCCTTCGCGCCTGTATCCCGATATTCTCTTACAAGCCTGAAACCACACGCATGAATATCGAACGACGCACGCGTTGACGAGGGGTCTATAAATGAGGCGGTCCCTAGGCTTGTATTGCGACAGCAGGTGGCGATACACCTAGACAGGCGTGTTAAAAAGCACGCCTGTCCACATTATCTAATCGAATAAATGACGGCCATTCCGAACGGAGAGCTTGCTGCGGTGGATTGTGTACCGATTATATCCTAAACGCTTAGCGTAGTAGTAGTAGTAGTAGTAGTAGTAGTAGTAGTAGTAGTAGTAGTAGTAGTAGTAGTAGTAGTAGCAGCAGCAGCAGCAAAGTTACACTGCATGTCCCTATGTCTTCTTACACGCACTGAATGCGAAAGCGCTACGTGTGTGTGTGTACGTGTGTGCGTGTGTGTGTGCGTGTGTGTGGACAGAATCTTTCGCATAACATCGCGTGACGGCATCACCATGGCGCGTCGTTACTTGGTGCATGAGACGTCATCACGACGTCATTACAAGCAGACATCACATGGTCGCGAGTCTGCTTACCCATCGGGTGATCATGCCGGATTTTTTTCGCTTCGTGGAGAATGTAATGCGCTCTGGTATTAAAAAAAAAAGAAAGAGATGCACTTACTCATAGACAAAAGAACTCGTGCACCACTTCTCACAGCATGCACTGCATGGTGCGTGCAAAGCGTTGCGAAATATCCGCACGAGCACGCATGAGGTGATCGGCATTGGCTGTATTATACGGATCACCATGCATGCACTAGGAGCGAACGACCAAGTTCCCCAATGATTGGTCTACGAGGCCTATTATAAAGAGAGAGAGAGAGAGAGGAGGGAGGGATGGAGGGAGGGAGGGAGATCAACCCGGTGCGGAGAGCCGCTTCGCTGAACATTTTTTCTTCTTTTTTTTTTAATCGCAGGGACGGCGCTCTTCAAGTCCCAAGCGGTGATATGGGCGCACGCGGCCGTTATAGAGCACGCATGCATGCACGCGTGCACCCAAGAAGCGGCGATTCCGTGGGAAAAGGTCACCACCGTATACACGCAGTACGAATCATCACCGAGTCTCTCAGTATACGAAGCAAAAACCCCATGCCTCACAACACACCATGCGCTGACCGCGCATACAGAAGATATAGTAGCAACGTATAACATCACGCGCACTCGCGATCGGCTTTGCGAATCGAAGCCGCCTCGGCGTCGAGGGTCGCGCATAACTCAACGGCGCTGCGTGTATAAATGTATAACAAGAAGAAGAGGAGGAAGTGCCGGTGAATCTCTTCCAAGGTGAACCGAGAAAGCGCCTCGACAACACGCCTATGAACGCCTATGGTATAATGCATGTATACGCAGACTGAGAGAGAGAGAGAGAGAGAGAGAGAGAGAGAGAGAGAGAGATCGCTGAGATCGCACGGAGCCGGACGCGTTCGGTGGGCGATCGTGCCGATCGCCCATCGAATGAAGGAAGCCACTTGGCAACACGAGCACGACGCACGAACGCGAATTCGTTAAAACGATTCACTGCGTAATGTGTATACTTGTAGTTGTACGCTATACATATAGTATATATGCGTCCACTTAAATAGAGCACCCAGCGTGATTCTGAGAAGTGCAAGAGCACGGTTAGCACGTGGTTGATTGGATGCGCGTGATCGTGGTGAAGACGATGCGCGGTGGATCGCGTCGGAGAAGTGTGTGTGTGTGTGTGTGTGTGTGTGTGTGTGTGTGTGTGTGTGTGAGAGAGAGAGAGAGAGAGAGAGAGAGAGAGAGAGAGAGAGAGAGAGAGAGAGAGAGAGAGAGAGAGAGAGAGAGAGAGAGAGAGAGAGAGAGAGAGAGACGGTTAAGGGGTGCGTTTTTCGTGATCCAAGAAGAGCCTGTTATACATGTCGATGTGCTCACTGTCTCACGCGAGTAGAATGGTAATGAACGAGCGAAATCGGAACATTGCCGATGTGCTGAGGTTATAGCGCGCTACATATAGTGTAAAGCATGACCAAAAGGCTCAACGTCCATTGGTCACCACAGTCTTAATTAGCTGGAGTGCTCTTAGTAGTTCAGTATACTGTTACAATATGCGTAATAAAGGAACGCGAACGAGACATACATGTAGGCGAACGCCTTCGCAACGATCGCATTTGTGCAACGAAAACTCCTCCAATTGTTATTGTAAAAAAAAAAAAAATCCCTTATACTTCCAGGTGACATCGAGAGTGCCATGGTACACGCTTTTACAACGAAGTCACTCGTATAACGAACTATTTCGAAACTCCTGAACTCTTTCGTTATATAGGCACATTTGACAGTTTACAGTGTGCTCCGGGTATACCGTATACTCGTATTCGAGAAACTGCATCCGAAATCTGTTCCGAATATCAAACAGCAAGCGCGTCGCAAGTTGTGCCGCATATAGATGGCGCAACAGCCGCGCATACTATGTATCATGGCCTCTGAGCTGCTTTCGCGTGCCGGGTCGTGGAGCGCCGGATCTCGGAGGGCAAGCTAGTGGTTATCGTGCGCATTACAACTTAACGGCACCTCGAGTATAACGATAATCGCCGCGGCTCGAGCGCGATCCCACGAAGTATAAGGATACAGCGAGCCAATAACCATAACTGCGAATGCGTGTCCTTCGATCGGCCGACGAAACCGCAGGGAAATCATCCTCACGCTCAGGTATACACGTATAATGCATTCGCGCCGGCTCAGTCGTCGACGGCCTGTCGCAACGGCTCCTCCGGCAGTGCGTTCAGCGTGCATGTTATATACGAAACGCATATAACGAGCGCTTACGTGCACCGAGACACGAGAAAGGTGGATGCCTGCACGCTCCAAAGAAACGGGAGGCAAGATGGGCCGCTCAGGAATCATACAAAAATGAATCGGACAGAAAAACGCGCAGTTCGCTTCCCGCCTGCACGAGCTTGCTGCAATCGCATACCGAAGCATCCATCCGAGAGCGAGCATTTTCGGCGAGGCTGCAACGCCTCTCGGTGATGCGCGAAGCCAGGTACAGGTATACGTGGCGTGTATAGACGCAGCGCGATGTGCCGTTAACTATATACGCAAAACGTGCGCAGTGAGTGAGGCAAACATTTCTCGTCCTCGCTGCCTTTCAAATTTCCAAAGCGTCTGTACGAGACGAGCGCACGCTTGCGTCACAAGCGAAGCTGCGCACTGCGAAGAAGTGCGCGGTAAACAACTATGCAATATTCGGTTGAGCCGACGCTTAAACGTTCCCACACAAAATACCACGCAATGCACCGACACCGTGCATGTGCACAGTCGGAAAGAATTGCAGTCCGCTGGATTGATTGATTGATTGATTGATTGATTGATTGATTTCTGGAGTATTACGTCTCGAAATTGCGACACGATTATAAGGGTCGCCGCGTAGTGGAGAGCTCGAGAGTCCAACGGGATGACAAGTCCGCGGAAAGCCTTCTGAATTCAGTTTAGCCTGCACACGCACAGTTCGTGAAGTTTCGAACAGGCTGGGCGAGCAACGCAAGGTGGAATTCGAGCCGTCGACACCTCGCCATGAGGCAGCCGTAGACAACGACCCAAACGCCACACTTGCCTAGTGCAGAGCCATAAAAGAATGCGCGCACGCACGCACGCACGCACGCACGCACGCACACACACACACACACACACACACACACACACACACACACACACACACACACTTTCTCCTCCCCTCAACGTTACAAACCCTTCTCAACCCTGTCAGTGAGGCTGTGATTCGCTTTCATCACTCCTAATCTAGGCCCTTCATCTACACCACCCCCCTTTCCCGGCCAGTTCGTAGCGCTTTTCATCACCACCGCAGACGAAAGTTCTCTCATAGCTGAGCGCCGCCCCCTCACCCGCAACTCTCTCATCTCCCTCGAATCGCACGTGTTTTAAAACGGCGCTCTATTAAAAAGTCTCCACACGGTATACCGTTACAAACGCGCGCTCGAACACCGACGCCCCAAATTTGGCCGGTTCCTCCTCTTGCCCCGCTTGACCGCAGAGCCAGGGCCTGCAGAAAAAGAGAGCCTCGCTTCCGCAGTGAGGCGCGGGACAAAAGGGGCCTTTAGCGCGCGGCGAGATGCACAGTGCGTTTCAGTAGTTCCGTGCAGCCACGGAACGCCACGGGCCCTTTTGACCAATCAGAAGGGCTACCAAAGCCCGTATTCACGAACCTACCTTGTCCTTATCGCTTGTTTTCCTTATCTTCCCTGTGCCCTTATCATGTTTCATGAAAAAAAAAATTAGTCCAGTATCTACAAAGAGGTCTTATGACAGTCCTTCGTACAGGTTACCATATTAGTCCCCTGAACGCGCCCTAATGTCACAGGGGCGATAAGAAAGAACAAGCGATAATTATACGATAGGTCTACGAAAACTGGCCTTAAATGTGTAGCTTCGCACCTTGTCGTCTGCTAGAGTGATTCCGCAGTAACTCTATCGTCTAGACTATAGACTCTATCGCCTAGACTCTCGACTCTAGATCGTCTGACTCTAGAGTCTATTGCAGAATCTACTACAGACGATAGAGTCTACCGTCTGTTACTGCAGTAACTCTAACGTGACTCCGCAGTAACTCTGTCGTCTGCTAGCGGCGGCAAGCGCCGCGCAGCGGAAGCGGCAGGAGCATCTCCAATACGCTGACACGTACTACATATCGCTTCGCAAGAACCCGCGCTAGACGATCGCGCAGTCTCGGCTCTACTGCACGGAACTCGCTGAACAGAGTTACAGAAACGAGCCCGCGCGCCCCTGTCACACGCTGACCGACCTGGCGAGAGAACCCGCTCCGCATTCGGCAGGAAGCCGCCGAGAGACGCGCCAAGCAACAGCAGCATGCCCGAACGGGCTTTGGAGGGAGAAGGGGGGTGCCTGGCGGCTATTAAAAGTCCAGTTAACGCGGCGGCGTCGGAGCACGTTGCCACGTGGAGGTGAACGAACCGGCGGGTTCTTCCGCCGAGGTCGAGCCGGCTCTTCTGCGCCGATGCCAGTTGGTGGCCGCGCTTAGCAACTACGCATATAGGTAGTAAACGCGCTCTCATATGGCTTCTCGTATAGGCTTGTCTGAAAAGAACCACACGGGACAAGCGCTGAACTTCCAACAAGTGTTGGAAGTGTTCACCGGACCTGAAGAACACTGCTGTCATTCTGAAGAACAATTCACGCCTCACTAGAGAGATTGCCGAGACCGAACGTATTAGCAGGTTAGGGGAAAGCTGGGTCAGCACGCCGTCGATAGCTCTTTCTGATAAAGAGATGGCGTTTTTACGCATGTGCGGCAATGTTACATGAACTGATTTGCACCTATATATACGTGATCCCCGTGCTAATAAACACTTGTTGGAAGTTCAGCGCTTGTCCCGTGTGGTTCTTGTCGTCGTCCTTGTCCTTTTTTGCGCTGCAGGTTGTAGTTAATGATGTACCAACACGCCCAATTAGCCACATTAGTACAATAACGTTATTATTGCATTGGTTTGTTGTACTGTGGTGTTGTTGGTTGGCTCTCTTCGGTTAATTGCTTTCATGCGAGTTTCCAAACAACGGAACAGAAGCGAACCTGCGTTTACTAATGCTTAGCACGTCTACATATCGATTACAGAAAGTAAACCGCGGTTCCGTATAGCAGTTCTTGGTCTCAAATATGAGGGGTTTCCGTTTTCAGGGCAGAAGAGTGGGGAACAGCAACGCAGGATGGGGCATAAACACTATCCTACAAAAAACACGTTGAAGATGACGTACGAACTACAAGGTCCAATTTGTTTTGAAAGAATGCATCGTTTACGAACTTCCAGAAGTGAGAGACCCCGTACGGAAAGTTCGCCGCAATTATTATTATTTTTTTTTGCAACTAGTTATACATATGAATAGCAAAACCTGTTTGCGAGTCCATACATCGATGATGAATCCCTGTATCCACCGCGGTATATGCAAAGAGGAGGACATTAGTGATCATCATCATCATTGTCGTCATCATCATCACACGGAGTGCAGCACTGCATTTTAGAAATGCAGTTCAAGCGACCGTGCACGACGGAAACAAATCGACAAGGCGCACAATCGAAATGCGGTCAGGGCCGGCGCACCTATATATTTATCGACGCCGACTGCGACAGCTGGCCCCATTATGCCCCTCCACGCGGCGTGCGCGGACAATTCGTTTAATTTCTCGACGTGCCATTGTTTTCGGCCTGCTGCGCATTGCGCTGGCGACGTGATCGACTGCGGATAGCCGGGTTAAGCTGTCATCGCTGAATATTTGTATTTAGTGTCCCAATAACCAAACTGGACACGTTTAAATTCTGCGCAGAATCGTAGATGTATTGAGCCTATGCTGACAGCTAAATGTACATCACCGATACCGAGTGATCGAATGCACCTGGATGACGTCAGGGCAAAGTGACGCCACCTCGCGCCCACAAGAGAGAAAGCTAAGCAAAGGAAGGAAAATTGACGTGTCTTAACTTCCTTCAACTGTAAGCACTTTAAAGTCAGTGTAGATTACATTAAGCTCATAAGAAAGCGTGACTGGATCTTCCTGTGAGCAGACGACCTCTGGTTCGACCTTCCAAGGCTTCTCTGCTCGGCAACCATCTTGTTTAGGCAGCGAAGCCCTGCATCGTTTTCCCCGGCTTCTGACGAAGCCGGTGAAATCTGGAAGAACGTATTAAGCGGGCACGTATCAACGAGATTTCACTGCAATTAACCTTATTGCATTTTCCGAATTACCATTCCGCCCCTCTCCAATCTTTTTTTTTAATAGACAGAACTGCCAGCAGAGCTATCGAATACATTTCCAGTGAAATTCATACATACATACATACATACATACATACATACATACATACATACATACATACATACATACATACATACATACATACATACATACATACATACATACACTGGCGTAAGAGCACTGCAAGTTGCCGGGTTTTCCTTCGCATTTACTCGCGCCACCGAGGTATACTTTATAGCGAGGCTCAATCGTCTCGAGCAGGCTTCGCGAATGAAGAGTCGGCATATGCGCGTATACATCGCTGCTTGCAAGCACGCAGTGAGTCACTGAAGAAGCCAAACAAAGCTGCTGCTATCGCCAAGGACTCTTCCTTCGGAGTTATCGTGCAGAGCTCGGAAGTCTGTCTTTTTCTTGTTTTTTTTGTTACTTTTCCCCTCTCTTGTAAGATATCCAGAGCAAAGAAACATACTCGTCCCGGCTCACGTAGACGCGCGGCTGAGCAAAGTGTACAAACAAAGCACCCATGAGTCTGCTGGTCGGCAGAGAAGGACTGCAGTTTCTGAAGGCTGTAGAAAGATCATTAATCTATAATAATCATTTCTGGGGCTTTTTTCAGGGGCACCAGAACCCCGGCACAGTCGACAAACTATCTACATGACGTCGATCACTTAAAATGAGAGAAAAACAAAACACAATTACGAACTAAAAATTAATCATTCAGCAACGCGTACCCCGGCTGCAGGGGGGGGGGGGGGGTGCATACTACATTAGTTCGAAGATTACGCTATCACCTGATTGATTGATTTGTGGGGTTTAACATCCCAAAACCAGCTCTGATTATGACAGACGCCGTAGTGAAAGTCCCCGGAAATTTCGAGACCACCTGGGGATTCTTTAACGTGCACTGACATCGCACAGCACACGGGCCTCAACATTTCGCCTCCATCGAAATGCAGCCGCCGCGGCCGGGATTCGATCCCGCGACCTTCGGATCTGCAGCCAAGTGCCATAACCACTGGAGCGCCGTGATAAGGCAGCGGCAGCACCTGAGGAACCACGAGGACACGTTGCTTTCAGCGATATTTTCTATATATACCGAGTCATGCTGGCCATCTTCGCAAGGCGCATTGGCCGGCTGTTGCGGAAGCCACATCCGCTGAAACGATCCAAGCCCTCCAACGTAATTCTAAAGTTTGCGCACCGCAGCGAGCTTCCTCGTTCTTGAGCAACTTGGCCCGCGGTTGATGCGGCCCACTTTATTTAAACTTTCGCATAACTGTATTTGCTTTGGAGGTTAGTCTGAATGCGCTGCATTGTGCACGTCAGCATGCAGTTAAGTGCTGGCTGCCGATGAGACTGTATACCGTGTTCATATATATATACGGCAGCGCAGAGGGCGAAAAGTCCGGGCCTTATTGCAGGTTGTCAAACGAGAAATCCCGACGAGGAAGTTTCGCTGACATGCGCGAAACAAAGAACGCGGTAGCGATTAAAGCCATGCATATATTAAGCAGCTTAGCAGGAACTATTCTTTCAACTCGCGGCTCTCAACAAAAAATTAAAAAGAGATTTAGCAGGAAGTTCACTCGCTGGATTGCGGATGAAAAGATATACGTATAGATGAAACGACGGTGCACGGATCAAGGCAAGGTGAACACGCCCCCATCCCCCTTTCTCTCTCTCTCTCTCACACACACACACACACACACACACACACACACACACACACACACACACACACACACACACACACACACAAACAGACGCAAACGTATAAGCTCACTGCGCAGGCGAGACACGCGTACGTATATTTTCAAAGGAATGAAAGAGTGCAGTGTACTGTATCACGGCCGCTACATGGAAGGCACGTGTGCGTTGTATATGCAGCTGCCGTGCCTGTACACACTCTAACGTCAGTAATTTGCTTATTTATTTGTGATCTGACAAGAAAAAGCTTTGAAAAAGACAACACGCGCGCCGACATGCTATATACAGCGCCACACAAGAAGAAATAAAAGTTTTGGGATAAAACGAAAATCGGCACTTCCCGCCAATCGAATCCGGCAGGACCACACCCGGCCGGAGAAGACAAAAAAAAACAAAAATCAATGTTATATAATGGAGAAAAAAAAGAAGAAGTCTCGGGGCAGCACAGGCCGCTGTGCGCAGAAAATCCCAGTCAGCTGATGGACGGCCGCCCTGACAGGCGCCCAATTTACGACGGCTGCAGCCAGAAACACCCATACTGCAGCTCTCAAGGTTTAACTGCCGGCAAAGCAAAGTTCTCCTCCTGCACCCGTCGTCGCACACACCTTCCTTTTTAATTAAAGCCGCTGCTGTGAGCGTACTCTTCTCGAGCGCCAAATTAATTGGCATTCATCACTGACAAGAGGCCACGGCCACATTGGCTCTCGTATAAGGCCGTTCCCTCTGAATCAGCGCAATATAGCACTCCTCTGGGATCACTCGGAAGAGGTCAATTTCGGCTACAGAAGTGACCACGATCGTTAAGATAGCGAAAGCCCTCTTTTATCTCTCGTCTGCGTTCAACATCCGGGATACGTCGAATGGTTTCCGGAAGCAGGATGCTGCACTGTCATCAACAAGCTGTAATGCGCACGTCCACCGCACCGTCGCCTACAGTGCTTAAATTCGCGTCTCATGCCCAGGACTACTTAAAACAAACACCTTCTATGAAATGTGTACAACACAATTGTATCTTACACTAGTATAATAACACGGAAACAACAACGATGCGGGGAAAGAGAATGATGACGCTGAAAAAATTATTCTGGCACCCAAACTTGCATCATCCACAAATGATGACGCAAAACGTGCAGCGATAACACGGTGAAGGGTAGCAGAGTTGCGGAATTTGCGAGAAACGACTAGCTAATGACCGATGCTCCATCGTGTCCGTGTCCCCTAGCGGTCGTATGTGAAAAGAACGCTGTGTCCGTCATGACTATCTGTCTCCATACTAATCGTGGGTGTCTTTGCGACCGTGTACCACTCAAAGGACTTTGCACCAAATCTTGTGGTTGGGGCAAACAAACAAACACGAAATCAAGCAAACAAGCAGGCGGACAGAGAACAAGGCCCGGGAAACATCGTGCGCAGGCTTAACCCCACTGAAGAATGGCATATATGCGTGACCACACGCCGATGCAATGCTATACAGGCAGTTCCTTTGAATATCCACACGGTCGTATAGCAGCCGTTACTGACCATCTTGGTTGCACGCACAAACAAGCCGTTATATGACGAAGACTCTTCCACAGCTCACCAAATTCGCTAATTCGAACGTTGTCCAAACTTTCGTAGCCAACGTTAGCGACTCGAGAAGGCAGGCCATCGTTGCCTTAAGGTATATTTTCTTTGCGCACGAAACACACACTCTGCGAGAGGAGCGTTAACGTTCGAAGTGAAACATGGGTGAAACTGCAGCGCCAAACAAACGCGTTTCACTCACACAGTCCACAAACAAATCCACAGACACGTTTCATAAGATAACGATAACAGCGGGATTGCCTTTCCATGCCAGCACAGCAGGCGCCTTTCGTTCATCCCATATGTTATCCAACCCCCCCCCCTCTCCCTTTACCCCTCCATTCGTGCGCACACACACACACACACACACACACACACACACACACACACACACACACACACACACACACACACACACACACCATGCTGTTTGTTTTCCTCTTTGCCAACGGCCGTTCCAGATCGTAAAACTGTCCGCACAGCCTTGCCGCACAGATTGTTGCACGCTTTCCCCTGCATGAAACGGCTCACTCATTTCACCGACCGGAGGCAAGAGACGCGCCTCTGGAAGATAAACCACGATGCGGGAGGGGGGAAGCGAGCGAGACCCCCGGTGAAGAGATGACAGTGTTCCGCGTATTTTCGTGTGCCAGCTTACACATACACGCCCCAAAGCACCAGGGCGTGGCGGCCACTATACCGGTGCCCTCTGTTACCACGCTTGGACGAAGAAATAAAAATAAAGAGCAAACACTCTACACACAGCGGCTGCAGCGACGACAATCTGGAACTCTCTCTTCCTTGGCGTAAACACTCTGCCTGCAAAAAGAACTATATAACGGGAAACAACAATCCGTTCTTTAGTCACTCCCATTCCGCCTTTCCGCAGCGCTCGACCTTCCTCAGGAACCAACACATATGACTCGTTCGGGCAGACTCTATATGCAATTCTCGCGGTCTCCTCCGGCCGGCACCACCGCCGAAATCGCAGCCACCGAAACATGTGGAATGACCGCTCCCTCCTCTTCGATTGCTATCGCATGTGTGCGCGTGTGTGCAAAGCACATACTACTACAGCACGCTATCAGCACGTGCCTGTTTACGAGAGCAAGACAGGCTTAGTGGCAATGGCTAGAAGCAGTTCGGCACAACGCGATGCTTTCTGTGGGGAAGGATAAAAAAAAAAAATGAAGCAGACGAGGAGGACGACCATTCGCTTCAGGGCGTACGTCCTATAGCTACGCAATAAGTGGATTTGGGAACCGCACGACCAAGAAGGAAGCGAGAGGACGAAGAAAACACATACATACACTAAAATAATAATAAAGGAAAGAGAAGATGTCCCCGGAGGGCGCAGACAGCAAGCCCCTCTAGTTCCTCCCCTCTCTTTTAGAAGAAAGTACGACCCTCGAAGAGGCAGGAGAAGCTCCAGTCGAATGGGGTGCGCGAACCCGAGGCTGTAAAATTTATCTCTCCGAGGAAAAAGAGCCCCGGGACGGGACGGCTAAGTAATTGCCGAGATGCGAGAGCGGTCGTTCAGGGGAAGCTAGGCTGCAGAGACGGCGGCTCGCCCGAAAGCAGCGCCTTCGACAACATGGTAGGGGACAACAGAAAGAATGTACGCGTCTGTTTTCATCAGCGTATACAGCCCGTCGCACGAAAAGTAAATAATGACAGAACAAAAGTTGAGCCTGTGTTCACGGCACTTGAGAGCTTTGTCGTAGGCGGTGGACGGACGTCACTATAGAACGAAGGTGTGGCACGGCTTCGCAGCAATGGGAATTTAAAGAACGACGCGCAACGACGCAGTTTGCGATGACTGGCATTGAAATATATAGAACTGGATGACAAGGGACCTTGCCTTTGAGCGCTGGGCCAGTTGGTAATCCATGACAGTTGCTAATCTTCAGTTGCTAGTCTGCGCTTGTGCGTGTGTCTTCCTTTGTCACTGTTTATTTCGCGCAGTTCGTCTCTGCCTTTTAATCCTCTTTCTGTAAACATATACCATGCCCCGTTGGCGCGGTGCATGGCCCTAGTAAGGTATACCTTAGAATATACAATATTCTATAGGTCACTCTACTCACAATATGTGCATGATAGCAGCAAGAAGAAATCGCTGTCATCGTCAACGACAGATAGCCGACGCTCTCCAAATACGACGTATTCCAAAACAGGGGATCATGAGTAGACACCTAACGTACGCCGAACGCACCTGACGTGAAACTGCCACCAAAAACTTTTGTCGTTTTTCTCTAGTCTACCGGCAACAAATTCATTTCGTATGCGCGAATGTATGCAAACGAGGACGACATGCTTGAGGGAGCCTCTGGGAACAAGATGAAATCTGAAGGCGGGCACTCAAAGTCTTCGGGCATTCGTTCATCGCATGCAACAAAGCCAAAGCAAGCGATACTACGAACTGCATGAGAAGAAAAAGAAAAAAAAAAGAACACGGGGCGTGACTCCAGTTGCGTTTCAAGACGAGCCGCGGGCGCCAAGACTGTGAGACACCAAGGGTAAGACGTGCACGATTTCTAGGCCAAGGTCGCGGCCACCCTCCCCGAAACGACCCTATAGTGTCCTTGAAGAGACGTCTCGTAAACCACGAGGGAAAGTCCATTTTCTAACCAGCAGAAGAAATAGCGGTTTTCAACGCGGGGGTGGATATCCCGGCATGGACGTTGCGACTCCGGATGCGCTCTCGCTCCGAAGGAACCCTCCCTTCCCAACGCGGTCACCCCTCTTGTCTTGGACTGGCCCTGGGGTGGAGTGGAAGAGAGGGAGGAAGTGGATGGAAGGCGAAACGAGAGGAGACGGCGATCGGACAGCAATAGTCTCGGTGCCCGAGTTCGCGATGCCGATCGTTAATTGCGAATATGTAAATAAATATCCAGCTGGCCTGGCCTTTTAAATTACCGAAGTCGTGCCTTCACTCTCAACGCTAAATCTTGGTCAACAACACGAACGGCCCACGTACGACACCACGCTCTGCTATCGCAAAAACACCAATCACCAGCGGTGCTGTGGTGGATTAAATAAGCTCGAGTGTTGCAAAGCGCTATACTGCCGGAGGACCTCAACTGCTCTCCAAAGACTTAGAAGACTAGACGTAAGAATGTATTAATTTTTCACTCGCCTATCCATATCGGGCACCGCTTCTTTCCATACGATCCATCTTTCCTCCCTGCCACTGGTTGACAGGCCGGCTGATAACCAGACAAAAAAACCTACTGCGGGCAATCACTCAAGAAACAAGCCTCAACAGATCAGTCAACGTCCCCTTCTCTGAGAACCGACGATCACTCAATCTCGACTTCCAGTTAAGGTGCAGCAGCGCCTTTTAAAGAGTGCCCGTGCAAGAAGTGATGGGGCGATAACACCCGGGAATATTTAGAGTCAACCTGAAACAGACTCCTCAAGCAAGTTGTGTTAACTACTCATGTGTGTACGCTACTATACCGGTGTAAAATCTCGCAATCACCTTATAGCCATGTGCACAAGTCGCACATTTTCCTTTGTGGTAGGATAACGAAATTGTAAACGTCTATTAATTATAATTAACCCGGAGGACTTCCCGCCAATGTTCAGCTGCTCTTACACTGTTAAATACTAATGTGATTCGTTGCCCGAGAGGCGAATGAGTGAAGATGAGACACGATAGAATGCAATGTACAATCTTGCGAACACCGAAAATCCAGCCACACATGACCAGACTTGACAGTAACGACATCACTGCAATAAAAATACTGTAATGAAACTAATTTCTGCTGTAATGAGTAATGTAATGAATTACTTCAAGCGAGTAACTTCGTGGAAATTACTTTCCCAATTACTTTTGACTAACATATAGCGTGTCCGCCTCCGTTACGGGATAGCAAATCCACCAGAAATTAAAAGCAAAATAACAATGACAAGTTACTCTAAGTGCGAAATCTCAATTGTGTGAACAAGACAGGCCCAAATAAAAGCTACGCTATGTGCTGTAAATGTATACTCGCTGTGTATATGAGTTGGTCCACGAATAAACTCTCGTTTAATTAATTTTAAAGTAGTTTCATTACTTTCCGAAAGTAACAGCGATGTAATGGCATTGCCTCCGCCCAGCTGTAACTTGTAGTCAAGCTTAGTTACATTCAAGAAACTTCCTAGAGAAGTAGTTAGTAATATAATTTAATTTTTTTTAGAAGTATTTGCCATCTGTACACATGATCAGAGTTCTGACGTATCACCGGGGGTTATAACTTTTCGCTCATCCTGAAAGATAGAGGCGCGCGAGCGCGAGCTAGTGACATCACATCCCGACGTCCAGGTTATAAAGAGGGAGTGTGACAGCAGGTTTCCTTCCGACGAGTCAAAGCAAGACGCCGCCGCGCACCTCATGACTCGGCGTCGGGTCGATTCGAAACGCTTTTGTTCCCGGTTTGCCGCTGACTCGCGTGCGATGTTATTGCCCCGCGGAGACGACGAGCGAGCGACAAAAAAACTGTGTCGCGCTCTGGTGACACTTCCTCCGCGGCGAACAAAAGAAGACGCACTAGGAGAACAAAGAAGAGAAAAGCGACGTCAAAGGACGTCACAAGGAAGCGAAAGCACAGCCTGTGACTAAGAAGCACCGCGGGTTTTCTGTTTCAGTCGTTCGCCTTTCGTTTATGCCGCAATCCGTTACTGATGACGTCACCGTTAAGACAGACAAGGGATAAGAACGGTATTACAAACGGCATAAAACGCGTAGAAAACAGCACATTATAAGAGAAGTTATGAAGCATAAGGGGACAAAGAAAAGAGCAACTGAGGAGACAGCCGGGCTGACAGACAAGGGAATTGTAGACTAATAATGGATGGCCGATAGTCATCATCATACCACACTGGAACATAAGTGGGGAATCCACTTGGCACATTGTGATGGATATGCAAGGACATCAACTCGGCAAGGCGCGTAGGAGCCATCCACATCACGAGAGATTATGGGCTCAGAAAGGGATGCTAATAAACATGAGAACCATCACCATCACCATCATCATCAACAACAACATTTCAACAATTGTCCGGACACTAACAGAGAAGCCATGAAGATACCGGGTACATTGTAATTGAGTGCCAGGATAATTAGCCGGAGACCTGCGCCCTAGAAGGCATCCACCTCTAAAAGGCTTCGAGATTCGAAGAGTGGCTACAGTTGCTAGAAATATAGTATTAGTTGGTCGAAGACGAGATAAGGTAAGAAAGAATAGAATATTGGTTGAAGAAAAGAAGCCGATAGATTGATATTAGCTTTTCATGTTAGCTTCTGATGTTAGCTTTGTTAGATTTGATGATGTTAGATTTGATGTTAGCTTCTGTGCGTCGTTCTTGTATAATTCACCCTTATAGCATTTTTTGTTGTTTTGTGGGGTTTAACGTCCCAAAACCAGTTCTGATTATGAGAGACGCCGTAGTGGAGGGCTCCGGAAATTTCGACCACACGGGGTTCTTTCACGTGCACTGGCATCGCACAGCACACGGGCCTCAACATTTCGCCTCCATCGAAATGCAGCCGCCGCAGGCCGGGATTCGATCCCGCGACACTCGGATCAGCAGCCGAGTACCATTAGCCACTAGACCACCGTGGCGGGGCGGATATAGCATTTTTTGTATAACTTGTTTGTTTACCATGCTGTGCTAAATTTTTATGTCATGTAAGTTTGTCTATACCTTTGGTTTATACAATTTCTGTCAAGCCCCCCCTTACTCAATGCCCATGTGGCCATGTAAGGTACTTTCAAATAAATAAAAATATAATCGCAGTCGTTAAGACGCGATGATAACGGCACATAAAAAAAAAGAGGACTGTGTGCGAAGAGAGACGTATAGCCAGGATGCTACAGACCGTTAGCAGACGAAATAAAACAGTACCATTAAAAAAAAAAGAAAGAAAAATGTCAGGTGGATAAGTGTCGATGACACGACTACAAGGGAGAAGCGTTAATAAAGATGATTACCATCGTCGTCATATCCATTATAATTAGTCTGTTTTCTTCGAAAGCTTCGCTTAGGCACGTATAAATTCAGGGAGGCACGTTTCACCTACCTGGTTTTGAGCAGCATTTTCTATAGCTTCGATACAGATAATTATGACTAGCAGCAGTACGACCATTTTACACGCCAATACACGTAAATCAGATAGCAGGCGCTTTTCGTTGGGCGTTGACCTGACCGACAACGATGCGTGATGCAGGAAGGAACACAGCCGGGCCGAGTGACTCGATGGCATGTGCAGTGGTAACGACAAAAACAACGAGGCACAACACCGTCGGTTCGAAAGATAGCAGTGGCTGCATCCGGAAAAAAAAAAAAAAGAACGAAATGAAAAAATGTCGAGTATTAAAAAAAAAAAAAAAGAACGCGGCAGATCCGACATCCGCCAAGAACAAGAGATACTGTGCCACATTGCTCCCTTTGCGGCAACCTTTAAGAACGAGGAAAATTCGTTCCGCCATTCCGCGTATTGGTCGATCCGGTTGAGTAATATCGGCCGATG
Organism: Hyalomma asiaticum; assembly: GCA_013339685.2. Classification (NCBI taxonomy): domain Eukaryota; kingdom Metazoa; phylum Arthropoda; class Arachnida; order Ixodida; family Ixodidae; genus Hyalomma; species Hyalomma asiaticum. The sequence continues at coordinate 48,197,957 of CM023484.1, forward strand.
CCAATTTCTTGCAGAGACGGTCCCGCTCTGTCTATGATCGTTCTCAAAAGCACAAATACTGTCAAAATTGAGCGCCTTATCACTATACGCATCGACCCCGGCTTAGTTGTATCCGGAATGGCGCTCAGAGCTGCTCGAAGTTAAAAAATTAAAGAACCATGCGTGACGTAATAAAATAACGCAACTTGGTACTCAAGCACTATAGTTTGACGCGCGTGATCTCAGCTGACCGGTGCGAAAATCTAAATCAACGAGAATACGTGCAGCACAACAAGAACTGTAAACGAGAAAGCAACACAGAAACGACATGGCGCCATAGTCCATTTGTTTTATCGTATACATTTCATGTCTACGTCTCTAGTGGTTATGGCACTCGGCTGCTGATCCGAAGGTCGCGGGATCGAATCCCGGCCACGGCGGCTTCATTTCGATGGAGGCGAAATGCTGAGGCCCGTGTACTGTGCCATATCAGTGCACGTTAAAGAACCCCAGGTGGTCAAAATTTCCCGAGCTCTCCACTACGGCATCTCTCAATCGTATCGCGGTTTTGGGAAGTATAAAACCCGAGAAAATCAATCAATCCCGCGTACCGAAAGCAGGAGCTTTCGCGTGTCTCTCCGGTCGCTATGAAAACAACACACTTCCTCACGTAATGTTGCTTCTATAGAGATCACTTACAAGATAACGCTTTATAAAAGCAGCACTAATGCGAACCGAAACGCGCACGCCCCCTTGTTCGCAGAAGGCATGTGGCTGGAACCAGATGCCCCGGTCCGGGTGGCCGAAGGTCCCGTGCATCATGCTCCGCTCGACGTTTCCCTCGGGACAGCTTCAGGGCATCTAGGCGCTGTCGCCCAACTGGTTTCTTCAGTATCCTGCTTTTTTTTTTTTTTTGCTTTTCTCCTCTCTGAAAACACACACTGCCAGCGCCTACAGATGCGCTGCTATAACAGTAATGCACCTCCAGAGTTCACATAAGCGCTGCGCCAGATTGTCGCAGCCTGAGATCATACAAGCCGCCCCGCAGCCACATTGCGCGGCAGGCGACCCCGAGAGAAGGCATGCACGCAGCACTCAGTTGCAGACAAGCGTGCCGACAGCGAATACACGAAGCTGCTGGCCGTGTAAAAGCAAGTGAAGGCCAATACATTTGATTCCTTTCGGCACGCGCCGAATGCCGTCGGGGAAAGCCCGAAGTCGCCGTCCTGGCGTGTCTCAAACGCACTGCCAAAGAAAAAAAAAAATATCCAGGAGCCCTCGCTCTATCGCAGAAATGGGAGCAAGTGAAGCTTGGCGTGCATGTGCATGCTTCCTTCTTTCGTTCTTATTCATTTCCTTTTTCTTTGTCTTTCTTTTGCTGTATTCCTTTCCCTCCTTTCTTCTTCCTTTTGTCTCTGTTTCTGTCTGTCGTTCTGGCTCTCTCTGTTTCGTATGTTCATTTTTTTTTCTTTATTTCCATGCCATATTTCTTTCTTTGGTCCACGTGGATCCACGGGATCCACATGGCTCAGAATGTGTGTTCACATATTCTTCGTTGGCCGCGCGCCTTCCGCTGCGCGTACTTCATGCGCGTAACGGTTGTCCTCAACTGGTCATTCTCGACGCCTTTCCATTTCCATTATTTCTTCTCTCTCTCTTTTCATGCATGTAAAACCGCGCTTCCGATGAACCGACAGTGGCTGAATCGCTCAGCGTGCTCGCCTCGCGGCCGGCTGTCGGTGAATGGTTCGAATCCGCAGCCCCAGCTTTTGCGCGCCGATTACGACTACGCAGTATATAATAGCCTTAACAGGCTTCACTTCAATAGTTTGGCAGACAATCATTGAACTGCGCAACGAGTGCGGACGACATTTCCGCTGCAACATTACGCGTATCCAACAATAACCGACATCACAGCAAATAGCCAACAACTGTCGCTGCCATTTAGTCAACAGAAGCCAACACCAGTCGATATTTGTCAACAGCACAGCCAACACTATAGCCAGTGCTAACGAGTGACAGTAGCACGCGAGCAAATGCGGAAGCTTCATTCGGTCAGAACTCCTCATCATTACGATTACCGAATGCACCGTGGAATAAAACCAGGAAGAACAATTCCCTTCAATGGGTATGCGCCAGCCTAGAAGAAGAACGGCGCTGCTGCAAACAACGTTACATCACACGAACTACACTATACCCACGGACCCAGGCCGTGTCTTCAAGTCTCCAAAACATGGTTTGTCTGAGTAGAATAGCATGGACGCACGCTGTAGAGAGAGCGCGGTGAAACGAGGCAATCAGACACCCTTGATGACGGCGCCGTCATCGCCCAACCGCCGACACACAGCAAAGACCAGAAAGAAAAAGGAAAAAAAAAAAAAGGGGGGGGGGGGGGGGGGGGTCATGCAGGCGAATTGTACGGGGCCTTGCGCTGCATGGTGGCGTCGGCCGGCCTGCGTCGCCCTATAAGAGCACAGAGCCGCCGCAGTACTCAAATTCAATCTACATGGTCGGCGCATCCATGGGGTCCGCCCGCCCGCACGCGACGCCTCGCGTCTCGGCAATCTCGAGAGACGGCGCATACACAATGCGCGTCGCTCTTGTCACGTACTACACTCTCGCCGCCGTTTTGCAACGCGAGCACGCGTCAAGAATGCAGCCCGCGCCAAAACGACAGGGGCCTGCCCGAGCATGAAAGACGTGCATATAGTATGCAAAGTTCATGTACATGTAGACGGTCCGAACGACGTCCCCCGGTCGATGGAGGTCGCAGACGTGCGGACGCCGGCTCTCCGCTTCAAAACTCCCGCCTCCTCACCGAACCAGAGGCGATTGCGCAAGCAGAGCCCTCGGTGCTCAAGTCTGAAAACTGAAGAGCTTTAGCAGTGGCTTACAGTAGGGTAAAGATGGTAATGCCGTATCGTCGTGGTCGGCACGTAGCTATTTTAGTCGGCAAGACTAACGTATAGATGCTCGATGCGTGTGGTAAGGTGATGAGATGAAGAGATTTGCTGATATATGTCTTGCAGACCCTACGGATACACCGATGACGACGATGATGATGATTGTGGTTCGGTTAAGGAAAGGACGTTAATTTCTGCAGTCCATGTCCGAAGCACGGCTAAGCGTCCGTGGGGGTAAGGGCAAGGGACTGAAAGAGATAGGAAGGAGATACGATATTACGGTACTTTCCGGACGATAAACAAGCGCTGCAAGAGCCTGCGTTGTCTATACAGTTTCGCTTGTGACACGTATAGCGGTCTCACGAAAGGCAGTAACCGGGTCTAATTAAACTTTTCCCACGAGGGACTGCCGGTTATGCAGAAAGCCCGCGGACATAATCCGCCAAGCTGCTTTCAACACACCGCGCACTGCAAGGTGCGCCGCAGAAGCCACGGCAATGCAGCAGCCGCGTGCACGCTTTCTGCACGCACACCGTCTGTCGCCCTGGGCTATCAGGCGCGTACGTTTCCTTCCAGCTGCGGTGAGTCAGGCGAGAAGATAAGGGGGAGGCCCGCTTAGCGCCGGCACCTTTAGTCGTGCGGGGAGGCGCTGCCGCGCAGCCAGATCCTTATCTCGAGCACGCGTTGATAAGCGTTCGCAAGTGGTTCCCGAGCGACTGCGCGCCGTTTACCGAGGCAACAAAAAGTGCTCGGCAAGATGCATGGCGAGCACCACCGCCTGGAAGTCCTGCGCACAAACTTTTGTATTCCGCAGACACTATATACATGTTTCGTTTTATCAATGTTTCCGGCGCGATACGCAGAAGCCATTCGCGATAATGACTCCTGGCTTAATTGCATTCTGCGTACAAGCCACTGTATTCATAATGAGCTATATCTACGCCGGTAATAATTCCACACCTCTATCAATCTATTCCCAGCTTTCCTTAATATCATAAACAAACTGGGCGTTTATTTCTTATCTAAGCCATTAAGCAGTTAATACTTCAGCATATACATTGAAACCGCGATCCCTCGATGGAATAAATGCACGCCTACCACCACGGGCCTTGACAGGCGAGTATCCTGGAATTCCAATGCAATGTGGTGAGTTTACTGCGGCACACACCATACGCTGTTTCGCTAGTTCTGTGCACCAGAGCCAAGGCTATTCCACCGTTGAGTGCAGTTCCCTACATTCTCCTGCCGCTAGCGTAGCAGCGCTTGCCGCTAACACACGGCAAGGCGCGGGAGGAGGTGTTCGCCATCCTGATTTTAATAGTTCCGTGCAGCTTTCACAATGCTGCACCGAACTATTAAAACCCAGCGAACTTAGACAAGCGGCTCATGCTGTCAGTCCACCGCGCGTATAACCCTCTACAAACAAACAATAATTGCCCTACGATACGCACGTCCGACGACCGGGTGTGAACTATACCGAGTGTTGCGACAGTACCGCGAGGTCTCTTAATCGTTTAGTAGCAGTTATGTATACAGATGGGGGACGAGATGACGCAAGTGTGATGTAACGCAGCTGTCAACTGCACGAGATGCAGAGATGGCGTACGGAAAGGAAGAGAGCGCTCTGCTTGCTGGGCTCGTAGCCAACGCAAGTAGCCAAGAATCGAAGAGTCACACAACTGTTGCGCTCGCTGTAGCAGATGCGTATTTAAGGAGAGACTCAAAGGTGAAACAAAGAGTCAATTTCGACTAGTACTCTGAAAAATTCTACTGCCGCTAACTTCCCAATCTGATCTTTATTAATAAAAGAGCAAATGTAGGTCAAAGCTTCATTTCTGAGTTTTTAGTGCTTTAGTTACACTGGCTCAACAAAGATGTCCTGAAATTTGGCAAGTTCAAGTCACTGGTACCTTCAAAGGACAAAGTACTTCAATGTCCTCCGAGGGCGGCGCCACTGTCGATCGCTTCCTCTAAATACTTCCGTGGGCCTGTCTTGTTTGAACAATTAAAATAAACAGGTATGGGCAAGTAAAAGTTTGACCAACACGCCAAAACTTATGTTCTTAAACATGTGAGTGCACATTAGGAACTAACACACATGGAAGTTGAGTTCTAGGCGCCAGTTGTAGTTGGTATACGATACCCCCAGATGCGAAAAGGCACACACACACACACACACACACACACACACACACACACACACACAACGCATGAAGTGCTGTGAGTGAGTGAGTGAGTGAGTGAGTGAGTGAGTGAGTGAGTGAGTGAGTGAGTGAGTGAGTGAGTGAGTGAGTGAGTGAGTGAGTGAGTGAGTGAGTGAGCCCATGCACATGTAGCTCTCTGAAATATTTATGCAGATGACAACTATCTCAGCCACATATATTTGTCACAAAATAGTGCCTTGAGTTTGGAAAAGCCGTGTTTGTGCACGTTTTGTGTAACTGCCTGTTTGATGAGAATGTATTTGTTTTGTTTGATCACCCCTGGGCCCTGACTCGGTCTTTGAACCACTGCTGGCGTTTTGCGAGTGTGCTGAAGGGGACCAAAAAACCTCATTGTCCAAGCTATCGTGGGATCCTTTTCGGGGAACCAAGACGTTGGTTCTTGGAATTATTTCCGGTGATTGCGTCCCGTACCACACGGCTCGAGATTAGTGACAATATTAATTTTTAAAGAAAAGTAGCACTCAATGTTATTACCTTTCCCGGTAGTCTGCTGTCACTGGCAAGGTCTTGAAGCTCGCACTCTATGTATACAGCATATATACTGCTACACGTGCCAGCTAGGAAGACGCAAAATGAGGCCAACGCCGGCCGGCTGGCCGGCCGGTCCTCGCCGTTCCGTTGGGGCCACTCCATCTCATCCGCCGCTGCCCACGTACACACGTACAAACACGCCGCGCTGCCGACTAGAGGCCGGACAAACCGGAAGCGCGGCTCCTCCGCCATTCTCTCTTATTTCTTTTGTCTTTGAATTTGTTCCTACCTGCGCGCTTGCGTAAACCGCGGGAATGGGACAGCAGTACATGGCGGGAGACGCGCGAAAGAAAGCTGCCGGACAGACAAGACCGACGCGCACAAAGTACAGTAGCACGTGAACTCCGTTGCAGTATAGTTCCGTACATGACAGTGAACGCAACTAACCTGTTCGACCAATCAGGAGGGCGAACGCACCTTAAATGTGTCCATCCGCGCTCTGTCGTTTGCTATAGGTCTGTCGTCTGCTATAACTTTTCACAATACCAAAAACATCAATCACGTAGATAGAAGGCACTCTGTAAGCTATAGGAAACGCGCAAAAGGAAAATACGGGTGGCGACGCCGCTTTGAAGTTGCAGCACTAAAACTCATGACGTCACAGATCTTTGACGGCGTCTGCTGAGGCCTACATACCTATTTATCGGTAGGAAAGACCTACGTTGTGTTCCAAGGAAGCGAGAGACTTAACACAGGGAGTTTCAGGACATTTGATGGAGCGAATTTGGAGACATTACGAAAAAAAAAAAAAGGCCCTCTGACGTCATTAGGTTCCGATGTTCCGGCGCGAATTTCAAAACTAAAGCTTTGACATTCATTTTCTCTAATAATATGGAACACGAGATCTTGAGTGATTGATTTCTGGGGTTCTACATCGCAAAACCACGTTATGATTACGAGAGACGCCGTAGTTGAGGACTCCTGGAAATTTCGACCACCCGGGGTCCTTTAACGCGCACTGACAGTCGCACAGTATACACGGGCCTCAACATTCCGCCCCCATCGAAATGCAGCCGCCTGCGGCCAGGGATTCGATCCCGCGACCTTGGGATCAGCAGCCGAGTGCCATAACCACTAGATCACCGTGGCGGGGCTCGGTTTCGGTTTGAAGACGACTTTCAGTTGCTTATTTAATATTATTGGTTCGTTGCTGAGCACACTGAACCACCTTGGCGGTTACAGGACTATCAGTACCATTGAAAACACTGATATCAGAACATAGTGAAAAAAACCGCCGGAGTTATGCAGAAGGAGCGTATCCGAATACTGGCGCAATAGATTTCGCTGCAAAAGGACCTGCTCCCGATACTCGCGTAGCCTTTTCGACTCTGCTGCACAGAACTGCTGAAAGACAGTGTACAAGCCGTGCACCTACGCACGGTCCGCAGCTATGCGGACGCCTGTCCCACGGACCGGGAGAAAACAACGCCGCCGCCACCTTGGAACTCGGGGCGTGGGTGACGCGTGCGCACAGAACGGTATACGCGGACCCCTTTCGTGCGGGCTGCGGTTAGCGAAAGGGGCAGTAAATAAGCTCCACTTTAGATGGAAATCGCCCGAAGCCGCGGACCAACGGGATTTTACGGTCTCGCCACGCGTGCGTGCAGCGATGTAGAAACGTTAGACATAATAACGTCGTCGAGCGAGAGAAGTGAAAGTATCGGTGCGCGACAGCGATCGATCGATCGGCGGACTCTCTCCCGATGGCTGTTATATGGCAGAGAAAAAGCAAGCAACGCCAAGTAGTTAGGAAGGGAAGCCAAACCTGAGTAATTGAGCGCATCACGCAATGCGTACAGTAAAAACGGTAGCGAGAAAGGTAAGGACTGCAGCCAGCACTACTACTACTACTACTACTACTACTACTACTACTACTACTACTACTACTACTAATAATAATAATAATAATAATAATAATAATAAAGATTCATTTGCAAGTTAATGGTAAATGGGCGAGAAATGCGCTCGTATTACCGACATGGGCAAACGTTCCTACCGGATGTTTCCTCTCTCGACGGCACATAAAAGCTAGCTCTATGCAATCTTTCTCATGTCTAAGCCGGAAGACTTATACGAACTGACCTTAAAAGCGATTTCATTAAATCAAGTCAACTTTATTTCCCTTGAGAAAAGAAGGCCGTAAATATGGCTTTACAGGGCTGCCTGCACGCTCTCTGTACGTTTCTAGCGTGGCCCGATACATGCAAGATACACAAATGGTACACAGCCCATAGCCCACAACATAACGAAAAGCCTTTAGAATAAAGTACAAACAGGCCAGAAAAGGGAGAAAAAAAAATGAAACAAGGTTCTCCAACTTATTTTCTTCTCTGTGGTCTTTCACTTATTTTCTGTAGAAAACATCTGCCGAACAGCAAATGTCAGAAGAGCATACGCGATAGCCTTTGGCGGACAAGCACAGCAGACAAACGCCGCTTCTTGGCGAGTCGCTCCTACTGCAGGCGAGCACGGCATACAAGCAAGCTGCGAAGCGGGCCGCCAGGCCAGCTGCTCGCGGCGCCCGTCCGTCCGGCCAGTTTCCTCCGCGTCCAAACAACACCGTCTCCTTCTTGTTCATCGCCTCGGCGGCAGCTAACGCTCATGCGAGGGGGCAGAAAGAGCGAGCGCATCGTGCAAGCCGTTGCCGTCGTCCTTGGCTGACCTCAGCGCTTTTTCTCCCGCCGCCGTAGGCGAAACCAGGCGGACAGGTCGCCCCGCTGCGCCACGTCCAAGTCAAAGCCAACGTTGGTCAAAGCGGCGGCCGCCGAAGCGTCGTTTTCACGTATGCCCCGCGTGTCTTTGCACGAAGTTCCATAGCTTCCAGAGTGAGTGAGAGAGAAAGCGTGTGAGTGAGTGAGTGAGTGAGTGAGTGAGTGAGTGAGTGAGTGAGTGAGTGAGTGAGTGAGTGAGTGAGTGAAAGGCCAGTGTGTTTGGACCCCCGGGTCCCTGGACCACCGCGCGGTCCCATGCCACGTCTACATGGCGATGCCTCTTCTTGAAATGACATCGGCAGCCCGAGTCACCGCAGCAAGCTGCAGTGCCGGGTCCGTAGACGACAACAGGACCTCGCAGTCCTCCCAACTTGAGATAGCAGGCTGTCCCTGCGGGGGAGGATCAGCAGGGCAGCCGAAGAGGATGTGGGAAAGTGTGGCGTGAGGTTCGCCGCATAGGGTACATGGAGGGGAAGTGCCACAGTAGTGGGACAGCAGGGAAGAGAGTGTGCGGGTCTGGAGGCGTCTCCATAGGACTTGTTGGGAGTGGCTCCCAGAGTGGCCAAACTAATGGCATGACAGGGGTATAAAGTTAGATTTGAAGACAGACTGACGATTACCTTCGGCTATGTACTATCTTCTGCACCCGCAATGCTAAACCACGAGAAACAAACGTGGATGACAGAAGTACACATCATCATCAGCCTATTTTTAACTCCACGGCAGGACGAAGGCCTCTCCCTACGATTTCCAATCCACCCTATCCTGAGCGAGCTGATTCCGCTTTATTGCGCGCGAACCTCTTTAATTTCATCACTCCATCTGACCTTTTCCCTGCCTCTGCTGCACTTTCCATCTCTTGGTATCCATTCCGTTGCCCTTACTGTCCACCTGCTACCTGGGAACGGATAGCAGGTGGACAGTAAGGGAATAGATCGGAAAGAAGGGAACACACAGCCGATAGTACTACATCAATCAAAAAAGAAAGAGGTGGACCTGGGCGGGGCAGGGCATGTCATGTGGAGGAAACACAGCAGATGGACAGACACACGAACATGCGACACCATAAACACAGGAAATGTCGCTGTCCACACGTGTTTCCTCTGTACCGGGGCAGTAGAGTCAGGACGACCGAGCTCGGATCTCTCATACAGGGAGGCAGGGGGCCGGTTACGCCAGTGCCCAGTACGCATAAGCATTACTGCGCACGAAATCGCCCAAAATGTTTCGTACGAGTACGGTATACGATACTAACTCCGTGAAGTTCTCATTCAGTCTGTAGTTCAGCGGTCTACGCCCAGAAGAGACCCTTCTGCTGGTTCGATGCTGACGCGACGCACAGCTTTCACCGCAGTTCACGGAGTTGTATTTTTCTTTTCTTTTCTTTCCTTTCTTTCTTTCTTTTTTTTTTTTTTCTAAGCGCAGGCTTACCCGACTCGCCATAGGACAGATGGCCTTGCAGAGCCGCCTTGTTCAAAACCCCGTGCAGCAGGTTTCCCTCTATACTGCTCCTGTGGTGGCGTGCGGCAGCGAGCACGCACTCTAGTAAAGGGAGCCGCCGTCGTCTTCCAGGTCAACGTTCTCCTACACGCTCTAGTCCTCCTCCGGAGGTGGTTCGTCAGAAGTCACGCCGCACACTGTGGGCGCTGCCCGTGGGGTGGGGAGGAGGGGGGCGCTCACGGCCCACCGCGGGATGGAGAAGGCACGACGCCAATAACCCGGCCACGGCACACGCCTACGAGCACCACAGAATTCCTCCTCTCTCCCCATCACTTAAAAAAAAAAAAGAATTCCTAACCACCCACGCGTACCCGTGCCTTCGGCAGAGTCAGAACGCCTACGTACAGTACTACTGCACGCCGGAAGACGCATTTACTGAAGTCGGATTACAGCGACCTTTGGCTTGTAACGTGCTGCAGCGGTGTAACACTTGACGGCGAGAACATGCAGCACCATTTGACAATGCTCTAAGTTATATTATACGCTTAGATTGAGTCATAGTTTAGGAACACAGAAATTCGTGGAAAAGGCGTTTTGCAATACTTAAATGAGCTTCAGCGAGACAGCACACACACACACACACACACACACACACACACACACACACACACACACACACACACACACACACACACACACACACACACACACACACACACACACACACACAACACTGGTATTTAGGCCGACATTTTCAACGAGAGATGCAAGAACGCATGGCTTTTTAATACGTTAATAAACGTGCGGCAGGCTTTAGGCTCAAGTATAAAGGCACGTGTGACGCGTGCCTGCATATCCTGTAGCCTGGGATGCGCCACACGTGGTCGCGTATGGGCGTTGCCACGTTATTTCCATATAGGCCACGGGATTTTCGTTTCACACGTGTGCTCGCATGGTTTCTCAAGGTCACTCCTCAATGAGCAATACATGAGGATTTCGCCTTAACATCTCCGCCTCTCGATATCTCTCGATTATAGCTAATCATGGTGAGTGAGATACACAGCGGACACTCGCTCAACAGGGCTTTGAAGCTTTGTTTTACTGCAAATAGCGCGGAAGAAATTGTTCCCCTTTTGCGGATATCATACCCATTCTCGCAGATACACCCGCAGAGCTGGTTTACAATATATATATATATATATATATATATATATATATATATATATATATATATATATATATATATATATATATATATATATATATAGTCACGGTGCTACGAAAGGAAGAAAGACGACGATCGCTAGGAAGACGAAGGAGACGACGTAGTTGGGTATAGTCTCTCTCTCGGTCCGCCATTAGGGCTTTGCCGGCGTTATCCCTGTTATTATAAAACGGCCTTCCTATTTAACCTGATATCTCTGCTCGTTCCATCGCCTATGTTCACATAGGCTTTGAGTCCTCACGTAGAAATAAACTCAACCTGCGATCCTGGCACGGTCACTGGTTGCTATAGCAGCGGCCGTACGTGCTCCCATCGTTATAGCTCAGACGGGAAGAATGACCGCTCCGCAAAGACAATCGGTCCCGGGTTTGATATCCTGGATCACCAAACCGCATTTTCATTCAAGTGCGAAGTACACGCGGGTGGTCTTGCATTTCGCACGCAACGAAACGCGAGCCCCCTAGACCGGCAATAGAACTCGAGTCCAGCGTAACATCTTAGCCGCTATAAGATATATATATACCACGCCGGGATTATCGGCAGCTCGGAGTAACAAGTCTCACATTCCCCCCTCCTAACATACCAGACCTCATGGGGAGTGAACCGTTCCACACATAGATAGCGTGGGTTTTAACGCATTGGCAATAACGCTTCTCGCGTTATCAGTGGCCTCGATTGCGTAAAAGTGAACGCACCTGATGAAATTCCCAAGGCGGTACACATACGCTGAATATTAATCCACGAGCAAGGGCCCTAGCAAAGTCCGAGGTCGAGGTCACGTTAGAATGGCATAATTAACAATAATAATATAAAAAAAACAGCAGCGGGCTCCCGATAAGGCGTGCGCACATGGCATTACTTCCGTCGCAGATAAGGAAGGAGCGCGCCTGCCACGAGTGCTTCACAGGCTCACTCGATAGCAGTCGCAAAGAGGTGACCACGTGAAACAGGAGGACGTAGCGAAGCACCTCAGCGGCTGATTCGTAAAGGGATATGCACCAACTAGGCCCAACAGAAGTTTGATTGAAGTGACTCGGCTAACGGTCCTATACGAGAGGTAGATCATATCGAAGTGTATATAAGGCGGTACAATCTTGGCTCAGCTTTGTACTACATGTATAGTTCGACGAAGCACGCCTGAGCGTTGTGTGAACTGAGCGCCACCGCCCCGCCGCGGTGGTCTAGTGGCTATATGGAACTCGGCTCCTGATCCGAGGGTCGCGGGATCGAATCCTGGCCGCGGCGGCTGCATTTCGACGGAAGCGAAATGTTGAGGCCCGTGTACTGTGCGATGTCAGTGCACGTTAAAGAACCCCAGGTGGTCGAAATTTCCGGAGCCCTCCATTACGGCGTCTCTCATAATCAGATCGTACGTGGTTTTGGGACGTTAAACCCCAGTAATCAATCAATCAACTGAGCGCCACCAAATTGACAGCGGCGGGCACCATTAAAAATATATGGCCTGCACTTCTCAAGAACCGAAGGTCCGTCAAAACGTCCGACACGCATACGCGTGCGATCTTTTGAATCCAGCTATACAAAAGCTATAGCGCAGGCGTGTACACATCTGTAAGACGTCGAATAGAGCGAACAGTGCCTCTCTGCAGCGCAAGAAACATGTGACAATTTCTGGGCTTTTACGCCCCAAAACCACGACATCATTATGAGAGAGGCCATATAATGGAGGGTCGCCTGAAACTACGACCACCTGGTGTTGTTGTCTGAAGCGAAGAACGATTTTTCGTCGCGTTAGTAGCTGTGCAGTTTACCATGGGCACCATGCCTTCGCGCGGTGCAGCAGCCAGAAAATGCGCAAGAAAAAAAAAAAAAAGTGCCGACGCACAGTATAGGTTCACAAGCTTGAAACCGACTTCACAAATGCACTCGGCGTCTCGTGACCTTGCTAGTTTATTTGACAACGCGACGTGCAAAACTAAGAAATCGTTCATATACGAAAGACCAGAATGGCGGCACCCGTATATGAGCCGAAAATAAGGTCATTTATGCGTGGTGGCGGCGGTGGTGTTCTCGGGCAAAGGAAGTGAAACGTCGCGCAGCTACACAGGGCGCCCGCGCTTCGCTCGATTACGGCGGCAGCATGCAACATGCATATATACCGCTCGGCTTTCGCTCATTTCGCCAAAGCGGCAGCGTGGGCGGCGTGCCGACATCCGCCGCCATTCACGCGAAGGGCGGTGAGGAGAGAGGCAGCGCGCACACGTACTCTGAGAAGGCGGCACCGAGATATGATAGAACTCGGCGGGCGCCAGATCAACTCGGTGCACGCAGTTATCCTTTCACGCGTATACACCACGAGGGCGCGAGTAATGAGATCGCACAGTGACAACCCGTCGTCACCGCAGTCGTCATCCCTAAAGTCCTGCGTTTTCACCAGCGCGATTTACTGAGCGAATGCGTATAGCAAGGAACATCAAAACGAGAGTAGAAACGGGCACAAGTGTTCAGCGAATACAACAAGCAGACTTCGTTGAAACTACAACAAAACGATTTTACGCACCTGCGGTTTAACCAATAAAGGGCATGTGCTAATAGCGAATGGAAACTATGTACCGAACACCAGCGAACACGTTTACCTAAGTACAATTTTACGCGGGTGCAAAGGAAACTAAGATATCAAAAACTACCAGGAGCGTCGCCAGCATTTCATTATAACGAGAGGTGTAATGGTGTCCAAGCACCCCTCCTCCCCCACCATATCCTCCTTCTATATATACTTACGTGAGTGTTTATGTGTGCGTGCACGATATACATATAGGTACAAACTAGAAATTTCGGGGGCAAAGGATGGACGCTCAACGAGGCCAATGATCAATACATTTCACTCTTAGAAGTACTTCCCGAGTAGTGAAACATCTTGTAAGGTTGATTGATTTGTGGGGTTTAACGTCCCAATACCACCATTGATTATGAGAGACGCCGTAGTGGAGGTCTCCGGAAATTTCGACCACCTGGGGTTCTTTAACGTGCACTGACATCGCACAGTACACGGGCCTCAACATTTCGCTTCCGTCGAAATGCAGCCGCCGCGGCCAGGATTCGATCCCGCGACCCTCGGATCAGCTGCCGAGTGCCATAACCACTAGACCACCGTGGCGAGGCAAACATCTTGTAAGGAAAGGCGCAATTTTTGACACTACGATGGCAAGACACAGCATGTCACACATATCGGGTGTATACTATATATAGGCTGAGACGTGAAGGCCAATAAGGCAGTTGCTAGTGGCGCTCGTCCTGTTGTCTGTCTTGCTTTCATGGTGCCAAAAATTGCGCCTTTCCTCAGAAGACATTTCACTCTGTGCATGTAAAGTTGGTGTCACCTGCAGCGCCGTACCAATCGCTCCGCATCTCCAACCTCGTCAGAGCTATGTTCACACACACGGCTCACTATACGTACAGAACACGAGATAAAACGGTATACGTACTGACAGCCCCTCAGCTTCCCCAGGGAACATGTACTACGTACGGTGATCGTGGCGGCGGCGGCATGACATCGGGCCGCCGCCGCCTGCCGCATACTGATCAAGGCCACACCGCCCGATCGACGACGACGACGTCGGCCATGCGGGGCAGCGCGAGGGAGGACGATCACGCGCGCTGCCTAAATAAAAAAAAAAAAAAAACCGAAGGACGACGACATCGAGCGAAATTGGAAATACAAGATTAAAAGCCTGCTTCCATTCGGGCAGAAGCGGACACCCGAGGTCAGCACTCGCGAAGATTGGTATAATACACAGACAGTCCAATCGCTGGATTGGGGTTGAACGAAGGCAACGCTGTATATATATAGAACCATACGGATAACCAATATAGGTGGACAAGAGCGTTGCCAGGGTCGTTGAAAGACAAAGGTATATTAGCCAACCTTGGCCAACCCTATATAGCCAGCGTTAGCCAGTGGTCGAAGCACGCGAATAAACGCGGCAACTGAAGATGGTAATAACTTGTCGATACACCGTGCATCACGCCTTGTAACACTATGAGGTTGGAAGAGGCCCCTGCAGGAAGACAAAGAAAGAAAGAAAGAAAGAAAGAAGAAAGAAAGAAAGAAAGAAAGAAAGAAAGAAAGAAAGAAAGAAAGATGAGCTCTCACGCTATAAAACTGCGTTTTATCAAATGATAACAAGTGCACATGATGGACTTGTACAAGAGAATGTCGCCACCCAACTGCAGGGCATACTGAACGAACAATGAAGTTTCTTTTGTTTTTCTTCTTTCTTTGGGGGGGGGGATGAGAATTCAGCGATGATGTGCAAGCGCCGCTCTCTCTAATATATATATATATATATATATATATCCTGCGTTTTAACCGCCCCTCCCACCCCTTATCCTATCGAAATTAAATGCTGGCTGCGTGTCACACGAGTACTGGAGATCCCACGGAAGTATACACACAGCGCACGTGCCTGAGACAATCAAAATAAGACCGCCATCAACACAAGCTCGTGATGTGTCACCGTTCTTTGCTTTGCGCTGCGGTATCATATCGTCCGCATATACTAAACATCTGCAATCCAGATAGCGAACTGAACAGGGAAACGATCCCGCTCGTCGTGCCAAATAAGCGGAGCCTTTCAAGATTATAACGAAATAGCCCGCATCACTTCCCGTCCTTGACCAGCTGAAGATAGGACGTCGATATACCCGCATTGGTGCGACGTGAGACGCCCATGGACGGCGTACAAGCGGTTCGTGCCGTTGGAGACGGGCCAAGTCAAGAAGGCGACATTTATAAGCGTATACAAAACGGGTTGGTCCAAAGTTAAAGGAAGGACCAAACTACTCAATCGCTGAACTGAATCGCTATGATAATCCGCCCATCTTTATGCACTCCACAAGGCGAAGGTCCTCCCAGTGGCCTTCAATTTCACTCTGTCTTGGCCAATCCGATACAATTTTACACTTGCTGCAACTTTTTTTTTTCTTACATCATCGCCATCGCCTAACCTTCGGCCGTCCCTGTCTGCGTATCCCATCCCTACAAGTCCCCATGCCATCACCCTAAATGACCACCAGTTACCTGTCATATACGCGCTATACGTATGCATACAATCTGCGTTGTTTGCTTCTTTCCCCTCACTCACTCACTCACTCTCTTTCTTTCTTTCTTTCTTTCTTTCTTTCTTTCTTTCTTTCTTTGCTTCCATTGCAAGCATACAATGGCAGGGGCCAAGATAAAAGCTGCTATAAAAAAAAAAAAACAGACTGAAAAGCTCTTACACCCCGGCACAACATGGTGGCAGTAAGTGGAGAACATAATGCCACAAATAATCAAACACAATAAAAAGTACTGCAGTAGTCAGAAACGAGACATTTGCAAAATTATAGAAAGCACATTAATTAAAAAGTGCAGGTGAAGAGGCAGTCCGTGATCCGTATAACGTAATTGAAGAGGAACATCATACCTTTCAAGCACGCAATTGGTTTTTCTCGTCTACTCTGCTGCGTCTCTGTCGCTTAACTAGATATGAGCTCATTTTCCCGTTTCACCGCAAGCCGCGCACTATTCGCATCCTCTGCAGCTCACTTGTTATTGTTCAAGTTCCTGATTTGATTGATTGATTGATTTGTGTGGTTTTACGTCCCAAAACCAGCTCTGATTATGAGAGACGCCGTATAGTGGAGGTCTCCGGAAATTTCGACCACCTGGGGTTCTTTAACGTGCACTGACATCGCACAGCACACGGGCCTCAACATTTCGTCTCCATCGAAATGCAGCCGCAGCGGCCGGGATTAGGTCCCGCGACCCTCGGATCAGCAGCCGAGTACCATAGCCACTAGGCCACCGTGGCGGGGCTGTCCAAGTTCCTGCCCCGTATACCATGCAAGATGCGATGATTGCACACTCAGTTTCGCTTTGGGGACAACGGTGTAGACTTTGCCGGCTATGATTTGGGAACCCCTCCCGTGTGCTGCTGGATTTCCTTTCCGTGAGGCGGCTATGCTCCCGTTATTAAATGGCTTACAGGTATGCATAATCACTGGACACGCTTGCACAGATTCTGGGGGCTGGTATAGCTAACCAGAGAATATACGCAAATTTACGACTTTCCTTGACAGGTACATGATATGTGTAACCTAACTACACTCTTCTTCGACGAAACAAGAACAACTAGGAAGCACGCACTACGCTTCTGTGGTAATTTAGTGCTTCCTACAAGATTGCTTCGTTCTGTACGGACAAACACCCTTTGTTATTATTATTATTCCCCACTTATATGCACGCATTAAAATAGCGCCGTCTCATTACCCGCCGAACACCGTATTCGGTTGGCGCAAACGAGAATGCGGAGGACACAAGCAGAAAAAAAAAAAGAAAAGGAAAGTAAATCAGTGAAATAAGTTGTTGACATCGGTATACCTACGGCGACATAAAAGGAAGGTGTCGATAATTTTAGCTCTGTGGTTTTGTTTAGTTTTTTTATCTCTCCCTGTGTGCTCATGCGAAATGTCGTCACTGACGTATGAGCACGTGGCATAGGTATACAGCACAGGTTGTGGTTATAAGATGTTGTGTGTTTTCTTTTTTTCCCCTCTTTTTCAATATGTTCGTGAGTAAGCGCCGTCGTGCACCCCCCCCCCCCCCCCTTTTTTTTTTTTTTTTTTCCTGCCGTGTCCGTTTTCTCCTTTGCGCCAAACCTACCAAGACGTTCAACCATGTCGATCCTTTTATACATAACACGCGATTCCTTCGACTCGTGCATAACTCCTTATTCGTGCATGACTTCTCCATATACCTACTCCCTCTGTGACGATTGCGACGCTTCCGGCAAGATGCCGTCATTTCGTGGCACGTGCTCGAGAGTTTAAGAAAAGATAGAAGCAAAAAAAAAAAAAGAAAAAAGCAAAATAAAAAGTGCAGGCTGATAGAAGTGCGGGCGGAGCAAGCGGCACGCCCAAGTAACACCTCCGACCGCCGCCGGTGACGACCAGGAAATGTGGAAATCCGGCACAAAGCCATCACCCGTGCGTCTGCATTTGAATGCGTCGACGTCGACGTTTACTACGATGGGGTTTTCAAGGCATGCATCTATGGCCGAAATGTCTTCAAAATCGCAGCGGTCAACTTCAAACGAGAGAGAGAGAGAGAGAGAAAACAAAGAAAAAGGAAGCACAAGAGCGTTTCAGAAAAAGCACGGCGTATTGAAATCTTCGTACAAATGTCATACATCGCAGCCAAAATAGATTACGGATTCCCATGAAGCATAGGGAACCACCGCTGATAAATGCATTTGCACAAGAAAGATTTTTTTTTTTTCACACACACACACTCTCGTTAACCGGGAGGACACACATCAGGAGTGTTTGCTACACAATCCACACTGCTTTGTGTCGTTACAGTTTACTTTCTCCCGCTCTCTTGGTCTCTCTCTCTGCCCTCACGCCGCCTGTGACCACTTCCTGGTCGCAACAGTATATCGCGGTCCCTATATGGTATACGTCTTGCCCATTTTGTGATGCCACCATAGGCAATGCCACAACGAGGCACCCGCTGTGAAGCTGCCCAGGCGTGCACATGTAAGCCATCTTCACCACGTCAGGCCTCGGGCCTGACCGACCATCCGACCTCTGCAGATCGCCATGGACCGTTCCATCGTTCTCTCCTCGATTTCATTCATGAATCCAGCCTATCTGTTTACTTTTGACACCAACGCATTAAGCCTAAGGACAAGCTTTCGAAATAAAACAAATACGAAAAACGAACAAAAAAGGGGAAACTACTGTTCGTCACGCCAGTCGACACATTCCTTCCTATACGCTGTCCTTTCAACGGCCATGTGCGCGTACTACCTGCACTACTACTACTATACACACTCACCAAGCGTCTTCTGAGAGGGACAGACACACAAACGGCGCGCCGTGTGACGGTGGCATCCGGGACAAGCGCAACGATCAGAGATCTGCACGCCTGCCGATTCGTTGCGCTGTTTTCGCGACCGCAGTGGAATGAGCGCATTGCGCTGGCTTCGCGATTCTCCCACTGAACAATGATGTGCATGGCTGCTGAAGCCGAAGCACAGTTCATGGTACACGACCGCCGAAGCGTTCAGCTAAGCGTGGGCCCAATTACAGAGTGAAAACCCTGGCAGCAATATATGCGATCAGCCTATATGCCTATTCACTCCGGTAGCTTTCGCGAATGACGCAGCATGCTAGAGATTGGATATGGACAACCGCCAGCAGGTCTGAAACAAGGACTTTCTTCCTATACCACTAACACTGAGCCATATTTTTCTTACAGCACCGGTGAACATTGCTCGGAACTGCTGTTTCGAGCACTAATTGAAGTTGGTATAGCTGAAGACTGAAAGACACACATCCACGTAGTTAAAAACGTAGCTATGCGTATGGTATCCGTTGTCGGTTAATCCTGTATAGCAAATACTTGTAAATAGTAGCATCGTCTGAATGCACAGACTATAACAGCGGGACGAGGAGTACGCAGAAAGCAACAATAAGAAAAAAAAAATCGCACGTCACAACTATTTCACACACCTCATCTCGCGTTGCCTGCGCCATCATTCTGTAACCAATGTCGTAATACGGCGACGCAACCCCAACTGTCAAAACTGAAACAACGG
This sequence comes from Hyalomma asiaticum, assembly GCA_013339685.2. Taxonomy (NCBI): domain Eukaryota; kingdom Metazoa; phylum Arthropoda; class Arachnida; order Ixodida; family Ixodidae; genus Hyalomma; species Hyalomma asiaticum. The sequence goes on from CM023484.1 coordinate 48,217,571, forward strand.
TTGGCACAGACTCGCACACAGCCGGCGAGCTTGATCGATCGATTCGATTTAAGAAAACGGAAAGCGGCACCCCTGCAATCGGAGAAGCCTGATTGTATACAGTATAGCGGATACGACTCGGTTTCGACTAGACCTTCCGCTGCTATATGAGATTACGCAAGCGATTCCGAATCCCGCAGCATTCGTCGGAACGTGGCCGCCCCGCAGCCAGGAATCGAACCCATGTCCTCTTGCTCACGTTCAAAGAGGCGCTATATAGTACTGTGCAGCACGCGCTGCACAGTACTATATAGCGACATAGTGTAGAAATCTCGCGCTTTTTAATTTTCTTTCTCTCTGTAGGCGTACACATTCTTCCCGTCTCCTCGCATGTACACCCGCGGCTCTGCCGAGCGTCGGGTGCAATCCAGGAAAGCGCACGCCGCGAATCCATTACCCCGCTTTCCACCGCTCTCAAGAGAGAGGTAGATGCCGTGCCTGTCCGCGTGGCCCCACTCACCTTACTGCCGCCTCGTCGCGATGCGTGATCGTGTACGGCGTGTCACGATGATGTTGCTGCTGCTGGTGCCGCTGCTGCTGCTGCTACAGGCTGTTTGCACAGTAATGTGACGCGCGTGCTGGTCTGGGCGGGACGCGGCCTTTCCGGCACCCGCTGCCCTCGTCTCCGCGGGTTCGGCCTCGATGTAGTACGTACAGCAGCCTGTGGCGTCTCTTATGCGTGTTGGTTTTATTATGTTGTATATAAGACAAGAAACGAATGCACCGCTTTTCTACACCTCGAATGAGTGCGAATGACATAGTAGTCGAAAGTGGCACAGTTTTACTAGAAGACACAACATTTCCACAAGGGTTGGTTGCGTGAACAAGGGTATACATAACGAAACACGAAAAAATAAATCGCATCCAGACATAACTTAAAAAGAAAAAAGGCCGCGTCTTCCTGAAATGAGCACGAACAGAACGGACCGTTTCAGTTTCCGAAAAACAGAATGCTCCGTAAACCAAGCCCTCAAAACTCCTCCTCCTCCTCCTCCTCCTCCTACTACTACTACTACTACTACTACTACTACTACTACTCTTACTACTACTAACACACACGCGCGCGCTACTGCTACTACTCTTACTACTACTAACACACACGCGCGCGCACGCGCGCGTGTTTGTTAGTAGTGCCACACTGTGTTCCACAAGTGTAGTTCATTGATTCTGTGAGCACATGATTGTTGCACTGCACGTTGCATTGCAGGACTCCAGGAAGCGTCGCATTGGCTTAACAAATTCGACGGCCATCCGAGGACAGCCAGCTGATCGCGTTAACCAAATCGATGCCACGTCCACGGAACGTCCGCCACTCGACGTCCACACTAACGCGCGAGGCGCGGACAAGTCGCTCTTGCGCCCTCACAAGGGGTCAAAGTCCCCGTTTTCTCTTTCTCTCTCTCTCTCTTTCTCCTTTTCCTCGTTCGGCTCATTCCACCACCACTCTGCTGTCACCTCGCGAACGACCGAGACGAGCAAAGACTGCAGGACGGGGTCATACACCATCGTCCACAGGAACAGGACAGACTTCGGCAAATACCATCAGGAAAAAGAGAGAGGACGGGGCAATTCCCCGCCGATCGACAGACTGCCAGCGACGCCGGTGGCGGCAACGGTAATCCGTCAAGATAAAGCGGTCGACGCACCTCCTTCGCGGGGTCAGCAAACGTGACCGCAGTTACTCCCGGCCACAAAAAAAAAAAAAAAAAAAAAAGGTGATCGTAGAGAGAAGAGTCGCGTGTCACGGGAGAGACACCAGCAGTCATCACCGTGAAATGGCCGCAAAATCACACACACACACACAAAAAGAACAACAATGACGACACTACACTGCCGCGAATACGTGATCGCCGAAGGCTCACCGTCAGACACGCCTTCGGTGAGGACGCCGCTAGAGTAACAGGATTTGTCAACCGACCGCTTGACAGGCGTGCATAAGCCCATCAGCGCCTTGAATGCGTGGCACACGGGTGAACCAGCTCTTTGTCAAGTGTTTACCTTCAAGTCTTCCAGCTCTGCGGAGTACGATAGGGCGGAAGCATTTTCACGCCGCCGATGACGAGCAAATTAGTGGACGAAATGCTGGCCAACTGCCACGACGAAAAAGTCGGTGGATCCTTTATAAATTACCACGAATTTACACAACCGACGGCTATGTGTAATGAGCGTTGTCATTAGTTGGTTGGTGCCAAACGAGCTATGATAAATGTCGAGAAATAAGTTGACCAGCCATCGCTGAGAAATGATAATACGTCTCGTCGCTTCGCCTATACATTTGTCTTCCACTTCGTAGGTGAGCAGCCTCCTGCGTCGAAAGGACCAAATAAATTTACAACGAAGAAGCTAACCATCACGCGCGCACACATATCCGAGCTCGCAGCCAACGGTGTAGTACACAAACCACTTTTTACACATGTGTACATGGTTACAACCGCGCGAGCAATGTTTGTTTTACCAGGTTGACAAGGACTAAACCGCAGCTCGTGCTCCCGGCAACAGTTGCTGGCCGCAGGCCAACTACTTCCACAACTACTTCCACAAGTACATGCTATTTTTTGTACACATACACAGCTGCGGTATAAAGCACCGCAAACTACCACGATGCAGGGGTTTGCCTATGTCACAGAGTTGGCGGCATGCCTGATTATTCTTATATTTTGTATAAAGTTGCTGCGTCCGCTCTGTTACGAATGTTTGTCAAGTCCGAACCTTATTTTGGTCAGTGCACGAGCATGCATACGTACTCGCTGAATCGCGTTGTAGTTAACCTAACTTCGCAGCCCACAAGCAGGGGCCTACGTGCCGCATGTTTTGCCTCTCTTTTGCTTTTCACAGCTCAAGGTGTCCTCTACTAAAGCCAAAGCCTTGAGCTTCGTTTTGTATATCTGTAGCTGCTTCTCGCCTTCGGTACGACCCTTAGCAATACTGAAGTTGTTGGCGTACGTGCATCTTGTTTTGGTTGTGTTTTATTTTTTGCCGCTTCAAGGTCACCCCATGCATGGCCAGAACTTGGCCTTTCTTTTGGTTGTTTGTTATTTTTCGTGACGCCAAGATGGCGGCCATGCAGTGTGAGAGTGACATGCCTACGTGCTCATCCGTTTTGTGTGTGGACTACCTGCGGCGCTTTTGTGTGTGTGTGGTGCTTTGGGCTGCGACACTGAGTGAGCCGGTGATCACAAGCGCCGCTCAACCCTCTCCCGAAAGCTATATAACGAGCTCTGCCGCCCGCCTGGGGGAGACCGCGAAACGGAGGGAAAGAGTCCGCCGCGAGTCTCCCGAGGAACTCTCAGCCGCCTCCCCGCATCCCGAGACAACGCACCTGCAGCCCCGGAAGAGATCATCTTCGAGGGCCGCGCTCTTCGGCCGTCGTCTTCGTGGATGGAGGGTCGCCGCATTCCCCGGTCAACTGTATGTTCCTTCAGACTATGAACTCTTATTTCCGCCTGCCAATCCTTGGACTCTCGTCATAATCTGTGTAAGCGAGCGTTTTGTTTGGCTCCCATCCGTAACTTCTCTAAATATGTTCCGTTGCTTCGCTGTCTATTAATTTGTAACTTAAACTCTTTCCAAGTGTTCTCATTCTTTTGTATTGTTTGTCGTGTTGATCTTATAAATTTTTGTTTCGTTCCGTTGACGCGCCTCCGTCTCAGTCACTGCGTTTGCTTACCGGCTCTGCCGGGCATCAATCGACCTCACCCCCCATTGCCACGCCTCGGTGATTGCCTCGCGCAATCGTGGAGACTGTGACAGCCTATGATGTTACCAGGACGTGGGACGATACGCAGCTATTGGAAAGATGGAAAGGTGGAAGAGGAACAAAAATTTATTTGAAAAAGAGCCGACGGCAGATTCGTTCTGGGTGGGCGGCGTCCCTAGTCCAGGAGGCCGTGAAGCTGGAAAGCTTTTTTTTTTTTTTTTCCTGGAGGAGGGGGTGGGGGGTGGGTGTAGACAACCAACCAACCAAAAGTTTGATTTCGTGTGACGATATCGCTAGAGGCATACACACATTTCGTTACAGCTGTTACCATAGCAGAAGACGCTGGCCCTGAGGAAAACAACATGGCCTTAAAAGCTTTGGAATTCAACCAGGACTCTTGTTTCGAAAAGACAAGAGGGGGGAAGAAAGAAAGGGGGGAGGGGGGATGTCGTTAGTTCATCCTGAAAAAGGTTGCAGAAGCCACTGAATTGTACCTTACGAGAGCGGCCCTTTCGCCGCCAATGGAACCTCCGTATGACCACCGTCATCATCGAGTCGTCCCAACATGCATCGGCAACTTCAAAGCCTCGTGGAACAGCGAGAAGAAAAAAAAAGAAAATAAAATGTCCCCCCCCCCCCCCCCCCCCCCACGACTTACGTTTATTTCTTTGCTTCTTCAACTCTTAAGTATTTCGCGTTCACCCGTTCCGCCCGAGTAACCTACACTGCTGATACGGTCTTCTCTCGAAAAGTACGCCAAATGCCGAGCTCACGCGCGCGGTGTCTACGCGCAGTATATCCTTGCCTACGATCTTGCCGCGGGGGAAAACCCTTCGGGCATGTTTGTTTTCCTCCTGGTTCTTCTATCCGTGCATGCCGTGCCCTTGACTGCTGCCTGCCTACCTGCTGCTACTGCCTGTCGCCCAGTCGCACACGGGAGCACACAGTCGTACGAAGGATGTGCTGCCTACAGGGTACAGCGATGACAGGGACGCAAAGAGACGTTTATTATAAAGAATTTCGACCCTGTGTTACCCACTTGACCCATAAGGGCGAAACGCTGCATGGTGCAAACTTTAGTAACGCTCCGAGTTGCACATTAAAGGCGCCCCTGAAACTTTTTTTTTTTTTTTTGAAGATAGCGAGAAAACGGTGCCAATCAGCTTTTCGCCGGTGGTATCCACCACAACCTTTGTATTTCTGGAAATAAATATTCTAAAAAAAAAAAACGGCCAGTGCATGAGGCCCCTGGGTTGAAACCAAGGTGAAACCAAGGTGAAACCAAGGTGCAAGTTTCCTAATGCGCCGTTGTTTCAACAAACGATGTCATTATGGGAGCACCTATATAATGCGTAAATTTAAACGAGAGCGTTATCGAAACTACGCCAATGTGTACTGTCTCGTTTATACGCTCACCCGAACCCGCATCGACGGCTTAATTTAAGACTCAAAAACGTATCCCTGAGCATATATCCTCCTATATATACAAAAAAGTATCCCTGAGCACAGCCTCCTTTATATAGAAAACGTATCCCTAAGCATAGCCTCGTATAAAACAATGAGACTACTACATCGGTTACGAACCGGCTGCTGCTGACAGATTACACGTAACACTTGCGAGAAAGTGGTGTCGCAAGGGGCGTCCTGATCGGGCGTTGCCCATTCGCGTTTCAATTCTACGCTGTCGTATCATTGCATTATACGGACGGCTCTATGGGGATGGTGCACAAGGCCAGGCGGCTCCACCGTCGCACCCTGCGTTCAGCGCCAATGCGGGCGCTCCTGCGTCGCTGGGGTGATAAGGCTCCCTCCCGCACCGCGTGCGCACCTGCTTGTGGGGGGGTGGCGTCGTCTGCTTGTGTTCCGCCGCAGCTTCTTACTAGTTTTAAGACCGTAGAAGGTTTGGAAAATTTCTTCCGTAGGGGTAATATTGCTAAAGGAAAACTTTTATACGAGGCAGGCCATGTGCATCAAGTTACAGGAATTGTGTCTGCGGACGGAAGCGTGATGACCGGCCGATGTGTCTCCCAAACGCGGGAGTCAAAATACTCCGAAAGTTCTAAGATTGCCAGGCTGGAAAGCAAAAATGATTTTTATTGGGATCCTTGTTAATTTGTAATTATTTTTATCGGTATGTATACACGGTTATCAATATATTATAAAAGGCACCACAATAAAGCAGTGAAAGTCTGTAGCTGTATCTATCACGCGTGAGAACAGTGCTTGTGTGCGCGTGTTGGAAAGAGAAGCTGTGAAGCCACGGACTGCAAGACCTCATCTGTTTATTTCCGTTAATCTTACTTATACTAAGGGAGAAAACGCGGGGCCGGTGCCAGGAAGCGTCGACAATGTACGTCCATTTATTTATTTCTAAATAATGAAAGCTGAAAGCTGGCAGGCGCATACAAGAGGCACACAGTCCGTTTCTAACGAGTTTTTCTTCTTTCTTTTTCCTTTTTTTGGAAGAGGCACTCCAGTAGGCGGCGATCCTTGTTCTGGTCGTAGTACCAACGAAAGGAAAGACCAAACCAGTCAAATGCGTGAGCGGGCTCTAGGACAAAAAGAAAAAAAAAGAAGAAAAAACAGGAAAAGAGCAGCAGCGCGGGCCGCGAACGAAAGGTACGCAGCGCCTAAGTCCACACGGCTATGCGTGTCGCAGCCTGGTAGCCCACACAAGCGGCTCGTTAAAAACAGCGCGAACCATTGGAAATCGACAACACATGTCCCGGAACGCGCGCACCCCCTTCGACAACCCACCTTTCACGTACTCCGCGCAGAATGCCGGGGGACAGAATGCTCGTTGCATTGCAAACTAGCAACACATGTCGTCTGCTGAGTAGAGAGCGTCAACGGAACGCGCGCGCGAGCGACCTCGCTTCTCCTTCAGCATTGAGCTTTCTGGAGGCTATAAATATTTGTCCCTGGTGATCTGACATAAGTATTGTTACGGCCGAGGACAAACAAATCTTGTTGCTGATCACCGAGCCGTAGTGCTGATCACCGAGCCTTTGGAAGAAACGAAAAACCGCAGGAAACGCGAATAACTCGGTTCTAAAGCTACCGCCAGCCCTGCGACCGGAGCTTCTATCACCCCAACGACGGGCGTGCCGCCGCGATGGCGCTCCGGTCGGCGGAGAGTTACAAGTCCACCGCCTCGGAATCATTACTGGCGAACGATAAACTTCTCAACGCTCCATTCTCTTAACTTCTGGTACACAGCGGCACGAAAGCCTCGTTATCGCTAATCAATCGGCGCGAAGCGTATACGATAGCGCCCACCGGAGAACGAAAAAAAAAAATTATATACAACGTTATTAACGACGTAACGGGCCCCCGCCTATATACCGTAGACTTCCACAGATGCGCAAGCCGAGACGCGATCGTGTACAACGATAGCGCTGTCGCACCCCGCGAGCGTGCGTGCTGCTTTCCGTGAAGCGACCGCGCCCGGTTACGTCGACTGCCCCAGATGTCGGCTTCGTTTCCGCTTTGCCACGCGGAGCAGCAACGCGCGGCTGCGGTCCTTGCGAAGGCGCGTGGCGTGATTCAAGATAAGGATAGGGTGTTTATACCCGTCTCGAGATCATCAGTTCCTAACATTTACTTAAAAGAAAAAACAATACGGGTTCGGCGTTTGCGCTATATGTTCACACTTTTGTTGTTGTCGTCGGCTAAAACCAACGTGTGGAATCAACCACGCAGAGGGAGATAAAATTATACGCGGCAATTAAAATACAACGGCGAGTACATCACATACGACACTAACACCAAAACTTCTTTGGTAACAGTGAAGGAAAAAAAAAAAAAGCAGCAAAGGAGAGTACACAGAATCGGATGAGAGGAGGAGGGGGAGGATATATTAATATACGTACAGCATGGAAGCAGGTCTCGGTACAACAACTGAGAAGACGATGCTTAAACGGGTGACAGTGGTATTCGTAAACATAGAACACCCGCTTCGGAACGGGCGCTATTTGCCATCATTACTGTACAATCGAAGCAACTTCCTATTATTCTCAGTGGGCCAAAGCAAACCATGGCTCAGGTCCAACCTGCTTTTCTGCACATTTCTCTCCCTCTCTGCACTTCACGCTCGTCCGCAGACTTCACACTGCCCTTTCTGCAATAACTTGCCAGTAATGGCAAGCGCCCAGTCAACGGAGCCGCGGTTAAACCGCTAAACGCCTCCACAAGGTCAAATCACGAAATAAGCATACGCGAAGACGACGTATATATGCGGACACGAAACAAAAAAAATAAGGGGAAATCATTAGCGTCTTTCGCGTTTCCGCAGTTTTAATCGACGCTGCCCAGACCACTACCTCCAAGTCACGGTGTGTCTAAACAGGCATGCCTTCGCCAGTCCGGCAGCTGTTAGAAGAACGCGCACACAATCTCACGCGAACATATATATAGTGAGCACGAGCGTGTAATGCACTTCCAACACGAAGATGTACTACGCGTGTTCCCATTATCTCCCCGATTAATGCCATCTCTGGGCCGATTAAACGTGGACGCCGCCCCTCGAGCAAAAACCCTTTGGATGCCCATTCGGCGCAATATATAAAATCCATTGGCAACGCACGGGCCGCGCGGCGGTCACGACGACGCGCCGGAAATAGCAACACGACGCCGCCGTCGTCGCGTCCTCCGCGAATATTCAAATGCGCCGAGGTCGCCGCGGAAGCCAGGAACGAGCTTCTTTTTCTCACCGACCTGCAAAACATATGACGGAATAGCCACAACAGGTGCGCTCCTCGCGAACACCGGCCTTATGCGATGCGTGCGTATATATGCAACTATTCAGCCGGTGGCGGGATGCGGCAGCATCGGAAACATGTGCGAAGCCACGATTTCAGCGCCATTGGCGGGTCGAGCGGCTGCCAGGCGTCCAAGCCCAGGGTGGTATAATACGCACAGCTGCTTTCCGGACTGCTGACAGCAGGCGCAGTTCCAAATTGTTTCTCAAGGGAGGCGGAAAGGAACGGGGGGCGGAGGGGGGGTATTTGCGTAGGTTTTACCATGGCCGTGGTTATGCAATGGAATGGTCAGTAACGAAATTGTCCAGACTCGGAAATAATGGAATTAAGGTAGCTAAAATACTTTTTATTGTAATGAGTAGTGTAATGTATTACTACTGTGTGCTGGCAGTTCAGTAATGTAATGAATTACTTCATGCGAGTAATTACAAGAAAATTACCCATTACTTTCCCAGTTACTTATGACTATGCAATAGCGTGTCCGCTTCTTTTATGGCTTAAAAAAAGAAAATTCACCAAGAAACGACAGAAAAATATCACGGTAGAGCCAATCTGAGTGGCAGAACCACGTAAATTTGGAAGATACGTGAAGCACCCGAACTCGAAGCTTGCAGTAATAACCTTGGAAGGCCCTACGACCCGGGAGTCTCCAGACAAGAAGGAGTTTGAGACGACTCCACGCTTTGATGACTGTCGGACAGGTCATCAACATGAATTTCAGACAGAAACGTGTTTTATTGGACCTTACACAATTATTGAATTGATGACGTGGGAAGTGTATATTCTACTCTATTTTTTTCTTGTATGCGCCGTACTTAATTACCTTCGTTCAAATTGGTTGTATCAGCCTACAATCAACGCATACTCATATTTATTGTAAATTTTATCATTTGACGTTGTGTTCCTGATTATTCTTGTCTTGTTGCTTTACCACCTCCCCTCTGTAAAGCCTTGTCCGATTGAGGGTACAATAAATGATAGGAAATGATGCAGAGGTTTCGAACGTGTAACAGCGTTCCACGATGGTCCCCCGCTGCACCCAACTGATCTTTAGTCAAGCAGCGTTACGCAAGCTTTGGGACACATCAGAGAGACATAGGAACAAATTGTTGCAAGAACAGTTTATGTGCTAATTTCAATGTAGATGTGCTGTGAATAAAGTGTACATGAGTAGCTGCTCGAATGGTGAACTTTCGTTCAAGCAATTTCAAAGTACAATATCAATACTTTTCAAAGGCGATAGCACTGTAATGTCATTACCTTCAGTAAGCTGTAATTCGTAATGCAACTGAATCATACTTGAGGAAATATCTAGAAAAGTAATTAATAATGCAATGTAATCGCTTCTTAAGATGTGGGAGTGGACCTGCAGAGGCGGATGAAAGTTGTGTATACATACTAGCGAAGTCGTCCCGTAGAAACAAGGACCTTAAGGGTACTCCCACGGGTGATTAAGATTGGTCAACTTTGCTTGCATCAGCAGGCAATGCCCAATGTTCCTCGAGACACAAGTTCCAAGTCACCTTGGCCAAAAAAGAAGGAAAAACGACTGTGATGTTCCGACTGGAAAGTTCCACTCGCACACTATAGTCTGACCGAACATGCGGCAGAACAGACAGACAGAGAGATTCAAGGGCGACGCTGCAGAACGATAGAGAGACAAGCTTGCTTGTCGATTCCCCAGTGTCATCCTCGGCTCCGACATGCAAGCTGTCGTATCATATATGCACACATCAAGTGAACAATGACTTCAAAAAAAAAAAAAAAGAGAGGGAGGAGTTAAGGTCCACGTGGATATAGTACTCACCATCGCAACGAGCCATGCTTTTTCAATCAGATATGCAATGGTGGCGGACGTGGTGGAGATAATAAAGTTGACACACACACACACACACACACACACACACACACACACACACACACACACACACACACACACACTATTGCTTTGAGATACGAGGATGTTATAGACTCCCCACCTCGCTTATACGATTCAAGCTGAAAACGCACGCCCACAGAAAGTCCAAATGCCACAATCCCCTCCCCCTTCCAAGCTATATCGTGATGATTTGTTCTCTCCCGGGTTTGTAAGATGGCGCGTCCTACAATCGGTGCAGTTCTGGTCTGTACTGCAGCCGAAAGGCTTAGACCGATCAACTAATGAGAGGGAACGTTCCAGACCTGACGCACAAGGGAGGTAAGTGTCTTTGAAACTGCAGGAATCGCTGTATACACGAACAGTGAATACCGGTAATGGCACATCTGTGACGCGATAACGACGAGGTCGGGTAAAACGAAACCTCTGACGGTTACACATAGCGAGGCAGTTAAGGTCAATGAGTTCGGGCGGTAGTCCACTGAGAAACTATATATGGTTTGGCAAAACGTGTTATAAGGGAGAAAGCCTAAACACTTTCGCATACGCCCATCTATTTGTTTTATTTTATCGCTCGTTTATATTCTCACTCACGTTAATCTGAGAACCGGATAGATCGAAAGGAAGATGGAGAACATTCCAGGATCGATGGCGACAAGTCAGCACCCATATGTATAGTATCTATATCTTGACACCTATCTCCCGCACCGTTTGTTGGGACTAATGAATCGCTTCAATAAAGATAGGTTAATCACCACTATCCTCATTTCCGGCGTTTCATATTCGGCGTCACTCTAAATAGATACCCTAGCGAGCACTTCTTATCGGGCGTAGCTGGGCAAGATAATAACTCGATTATATAGTCCCTGCTAACAATGTAATCAAGCATCATGATCCGACGGCTTAGATAGTGTAATCGTTAGACAGTATTGGCATGTTTTGGCGGTATGGTAGATGAGTCTCCTCGCTTCCCGAGTGGACGGCCTCTGGACATCAGTGGTTTGTGTGGCTTACACATACTACAAATTCAACAGCCTTCCCTCTTAGTGTCTAAATGTCTTGTTTTCTTTCTTTCTTTCTTTTTTTTTGGTAAGTTGATCTTCCAGATGTGTGTCTCCATTGCTTGGACACAATATACTGTTATACACTGTTCACTCTCGAAAAGGACGTGTTCGTCCTTCAGTGAACCGGATCATATAACAGAACTAGGTGAAACGAAAGGCTAACATGAGATGTTCGACAGAGACGTAGGCAAAAAGAGGAAAGGATAAAGCTATCTGGAGGCTTTTATATAACGCATATTACTCTCGGCGGCATATGGACCCTCCTGCGCAACGGGCAAATCTTAATAACAAAGCGAATTTAATCAAATGTTGCAACAGCTAGCAGGCGTCTGTGGAGAACACACTATGTCCCCAAGATCTGAGCCAGATAACGATCAGTCATAAACCTCCACATGTGCGCCAGCTGAAAAGGCCCGTCGATATCTCTACGGGCGTTTCACGAATGTGCCCGGGAGAAATTCAATTAGCGTGCGCAGCTCGAAAAATACATCAACAGATCCAGACAGGTTGTTGATAATAACGGGCCGTACCTGTAGGCACCAATAAAAGGCGCCGTGGAACTGATTTTCCACGACCGTCAAGAGGCCGGCGAGAAAGGTGCGCTTTGACCCATTTACAGTCGATAAATCATGATACATACTCTCAACGCCTATCATAAGGTCCCTTGGTGCACTCGGCTTGCTTTCAACGGGACCCTCACGCTGACAGCTACATCGAGCGCTGCGCCCAACCATGCTAGCGAGAGGTGCGTGGCAGCGGGGACACCACCCGATGCTATATGCCGGAAGTTGGCAGTGTGTCATCAGCGCCTACACACGTATGAGCCGCGAACCTGCTTTTTTTCTTCGCGAACCTGCTTTTTTTTTATTATTCTTTCTATTCCGATTCGTTTGCCCGTCTACTTCACTTTGTCATGCTAGGGCCTGCGGATATGGCGTCAACACAGACACGGAACTCGAAGTAGCTCGCTCGCTTTAACGGTGCCAAGTGTCGGATTGTGCAGGTGATTGTGTGACGTTTTGTTGGCCGCCAGGCGAAACTACACGAATAATTGTGAGAAAAACACCTTCTTTTTTTTTTTTTCTCGAAGCAGGGAAAGGAGGCGGGGAATCATGTCGTATAACGTCGCTTCTACAGCAAGCAAGCGTGCAAGAGTTCCGAATGCGACACCGGAATGTGCTTACTCGGTTCGAAGAAATAGGTTCACAATCTGGAGTAACGATGTTGAGGGGATGAAGACATTGAAGGACATTATAAGCTACTGATTATTATATAGTGCGAAGAAGCGGTTAGGGTATACAGCACGGTTCGACGTTGGTTGCGTAATGTGTCGGAGCCGCAACCGCTGAAACATCAGGGCTCCCAGCTGTCTTTCCAGTTTTCCTTTGCCGTCGCAGTCTTGACACAAAACAACGGCAACCTGCAAAAGCTGCAATCACCTACGGTAGCAAAGGTAGCGAGGAGGAATCCTTAGTTTTTTGTTTCTTGTTTTTCTCTACACGGCGTCACGGCCTTAAATACTTCCTCTAATTCGCCTTTACTACCTGTAAATTATAGCAAACCTAAGTTTTAGGCCCGTATTCAGAAACCTACCTTATCCTTATAGCTTATTTTCCTTATCTTCCCTGTGCCATCATCATGCTTAGAGAACAAATGAATTAGTCCAGTAACTACAAACAAGCCTTATGGTAGTCATTCGCATTGAGTCCCTTTAACGCGGCTTAACATTACATAAGCGGTAAGGATAACGTAGGTTTGTGAATACGGGCGTAGCAATTTTTCTTTCTTCTTTATCAGTAGTCCTCTTGCATACAAATTTCTTTTTCGGTTCATGGCCGATCCCCCAGGATCGGTAGCTCCAAGGTGTCCAAGGACCAACAACAACGGGCCTTAGACTATTTTACACCACCCAATTCTTGGTACACCGTCCACAGTGGGTGCGGGCCAGAGATGTTCAGGTGAACAGGAACAAGGAACCGCCCGCAATTCGTCTGCTAAAACGCGGGAAAAGCTGCGGTTCTCTTGTTCCACAACGAAATCCGCCGCGCTAGCCGAGTTCATATGAAGTCCCGCATTGCTGCGCCGTCGGAGGGAAAAAGAACGTCCGAACACTCACCGGAGTCGACGTCGAGCTGCTCCTCGGTCTTGCATCGGTGAAGGTCGGCACTGCGACCTCCGCTACCACTGTGGTCGCTTCCGGTGGTCGCCGTGCCAGCGTCCTGGTCTAGCTCGGCGTCGCTCGACATCGAGCGAAGCATGGATGCCGCGTCGTCCTCCTCGGAATCCATCGACTCCGAGGCCTTCACGAGCAGCGCCATGTTCTCGTACGTCGCGGACGACGACGACGTGACGACGGGGCTGGGCGCGCTGCCTCCCCCTGCTGCAGCGTCGTCGGACCTCGCCGCACGAGGCCTCTCCAGCTTGCCGAACTCCACGTAATCCGGCTCGGGGCTCGAACCTTGGTCCTCTTCGTCGGCGCCCTTGGACGAACACGCTTCGTCGTCCAGGGCCACGGTGTCGTAGATCACGTCGTATCCATCTTGGTCGTCCGTCGACTCTATCACCGGTGCTGCGGTAGGTGGAGGAGGTGCCTCGCGCAAGGGTTGCGGGTATCCGTGAGGTCGGGTTGTCGGCGCAAGGGGCTGTTGGGTGCTGGTCGGTCGGAAAGTGCTGAACGCAGGCGGAACGTCGTTTTGAGCCTTAGAAACAACGGGTTCGCTTTGGTTCGGTCCGTCGTTCGAAGGCGACACGGCGGCTGCGACAGGCTCGGCGCTGTCCGAAGTCGCTGCCGCGTCGTTTTGCGCCAGCTGTGCAACGGCAGAAGGCGGCGGCCACTTGGCACGTTTAGGAGGCGGCGTCGGCGGCTTCCTGCGACGTCTCAACTCTTGCGTTGGTTCAGCGGCAGCAGCAGCAGCCTGAGTGGTTGCTGTCGGGCCCGTGGACGGAGCAGAGGAGCCGCTTCTTTCGGAGCTGGCCGAGCGCGTAAAGCCGCTCACGGCGATCACGGTAACGTACGGCTTTCCGTACTCGTCGGTAGTGCCGTTAACGGACGCTGGCTGACTTTCTGCGCCGCTGACAGCCTTGTCTCGATTCAAGCTTGCCGCTTTCTCGCATGTCGATGACGTAGCGGTGGCCGCCGCCTCGGGCAATCCGTTCGAAGTTCCGACGCCGTTGCTATTACGCGGACTGTCGCCATTTTCGGAGCCGGCTTTTCTGTCGGCCGTGTTGTCTCGCGACGACGACCGCTTGACACGCTCAGCATCCGACAGGTACCTCTCGAAGTACTGCACTAGAAACTCTTCTTGCTCGAGTTCCTCGCGGAGTTGAGCGACGCGCTGCCTGTGCGTCGACAACAGGGTGCGTAAGTCCTCTTCCCATATCAGCGAAAGTTTCGAGTGGGGAAACCGTTTGGCCCAGTGGCGCTGCAAGTCATTGAAGGCTTCCATAGCGATCGTAAGGATCCACTATCCACACGCCGTCACAGCCACACACACACACTAGGACTCGGGCGAGATGACACACGTAAACACCGTCGAAACCATCGCACGTAAGGAAGGGCGCGTCCCGCACGAGAGCACAAAGTACACTACACACTCCTCGCGACGCACGCGTTCATCTGCGCCCGTTTCTCGTTTCGCTCACGCGCGTCGCTGTCGACGAAGCGTGTGGCGCCCGCTATTTGATGTACACGAAAGCTCGTTCTGAAACGCCGTGTTTCCCTCGGCTGTGTTCAGCCGCGGCAGCACGCCGCTTTTCGGCAACAGTGGGTAGCGTTTCGTTTTGGTTGCCGCGTTCGTCACGTTGGTTGCATGTGCGTCTCTGCGTCCCGTGAGGTCTGTTGTGTGCGTTTGTTTCGTGCATCTCAAGTGCCGCAAATTCGGGTTCGACTCGTGCTTCGCCGTCATACGATGTCAAAGTGCGACTTCCGTGGGCCTGCGTTTTTAGAGGACACTGCACCAGCGTAGTTACCTGCTCAAAAAGGTCGAGCGAAGCAACATGAGCGACACCGCCAATTACACCCCTGAAGCGATCGAGCTCGCATGTAAGTTGCTGTCTCGTATCGATATCAGTGACAAAGCGGATGAAATTCGGAGGATCGTAGGCTTACCTTTCGACGCCAACCTTTGCCGTTCCGATGCCTCTCTGTACTGTCACTTTGTTGCTGCCCTGCTCGACAACCTCAACCCCAACACGCTGAGAAACGCCGATGAAGATGCTGCTTTTGACGCCGTCGTGCTGCGCTGTCCGTCAGAGGACTTGCTTCTCGTGTTAGCATCAGCGCTTCAGCGCCACGAGAAAAGCTACAGGCGCGACAAGGTGGTTTCGCTCCTTTGCAAGTTTGTGCGTGGCGATCATCTGCGCAGTTTGCTGGTCGGACAGTGTCGCCGGAGCGTTGTTGACTACTCTGACGATTGGTCGCGTTCGGCGTTGACCATCCTGGTGTCGTTGCCCGAAAGGGTAGCCAACGTTCGTGATCAGGTTATCCCGACCTGCCTAACTATTCAAGTTTACTTTGTGTACCTTTTTGACGGCGTCCTCGAAGCCCTGCGCCATGCCCGCGATGAACTGGAACGCGGCGTTGACGTTCACGTGGTCTTCTTCACCAAGCTTCTTGGTCGAGTGTGCATCGCTGGACAATCGGAACTTCTCGCGACATACCTTGTCCCGAAACTTGAGAGCATTTGCGAGCGCGACTTTATTTTCCGGCGCATCTGCGCGAAGGTTGTCACCTCTGTACATGACGATCACATTTTCAGCGTGATCATCGCGCTGCTTTCTTCTCTTCGTGACTACAACCACGTGGACTGGTTTTTAGCCGATTCTATCTGCACAAACAGCACACTCAAGTTCCTCCTGACCAGGAAGCTCCCGCTGGCAAGAACTTTCACCACAGCAGTTGTGTTGCAGAACCTCATCGGCTACCTCGCGTCATCTGAAAGGAGAAAGCCGATATTCTTCGACTTTGTGGGTGACGTCCTCGATGTGTGGGGAAACAAGGCGTTCTTGAAGCACCACAGCGAGCTGGAGCAGAAGCATCTTACGAGTGCATTGCTTATCTCTGTCGGGCACTTGAAGGTGACCGGCCTTGACAAAACTACTGCTGACACACTTACTTCCAAGCTAATGCACGGCGTTCAGAGCCATCTTTCATCGCCAGATGAATGGGTGCGATTGTATGGCATGGTCACAGCTGAGCAGTATGCCCCTGTACTACAGCCGGAAGGTCCGAAACTTAAGTTTGAGTACAAACCTGACGACAATATCAACTATCTGCTGTCACTTACAGACATAACTGTTAAACAGTCGTACCCTGATGAAGCAGTTTTACAGGAATCTTCTAGTATTGTGGAAGGAACGAGAGAGGCCATGGCAGCCGATAATCCGAACACGACCATTGAAATAGACAGTGACGATGACCTTGAGCCCTTTGACATGTCACACGACACACCGCATGGTGTGAAAAAGCCTGTGTATCTGCGTGACTGTATGGAGGGGCTGTTAGATGAAGAAAACAGAGACTGGGTTTTATCTTGCCTGCAAACAGTTGCGAACTTAATTCAGACATGTAAAGACGAATTAGCAGATGTAGCTGAAGAATTGACCAAGATCCTTCTTCACCTCGATGACAAGTTCTGTCTGGATAGATTTGTAGCCTTGAGGCAGCATGCCCTGATTACCTTGGCTGTAGAGAGTCCAAAGACTGTCGCAACTTACCTGACCGAGAAGTTTTATGGGCCCCACCTGAACATCAGGCAGAGGCTGGACATACTGGAAGTGCTCGCGCTTGCCAGCAAAGAGCTCGCATCACCGCCGACACCTGCACGTCCAGTAGTTGAAAAGAGCATTTCGACCATTGCTCTGGCACACTGGGAATCTGTTGTGAAGGAACGCATAATGGCGAAGACGCGAGTCATCAGCAAGGGCCCCACAACCATCATGACACCCGCTGAAAATCGCTTTTCAGAAGTGGCTGGTTTCTTCTTCTACCCATTAATGAGGTATTATGACAGGAAGGAGAACACTTTTGACCTCCTTGGTGAGGACAGCTTTGTTCTGACACATCTGATCTACACGCTGGGTATTGTGCAACACTCGGCTGCCAATTGCCCAAAGAGTGTCCACATGGCCCACTGCCTCATGGAGTTTTTGTCGGCCCTCAAGTACCACGCAGAGGCCTCTGTCCGCGATGCGGTCATGTTTGCATTGTCGGCCATAATCATCACTGTTCCAATGAGTTTGTTGCTGTCCAGTGACGAGCAGGAACTTGTAGAGATCCGTGAGTGGCTTCAGTGTGTTATCGAGAAGGACCCTTTTGACATGTGCAGGATACAGGCTTCCGAAGTGCTGCAGCTGCTAGTGTCAAAAGTGAACAAGGAACTCCCAGTTCAAGATAAATAAAAGGCATAGTTTTATTACATTACTCATGTACACAATCATTATGACAGGACCCTTTCCTTTTTGGCACAATGGACATGAAATTTTAATTACTGACACATATTGTGTTGCTGTGGCAATGTGAAACAGCATCAATGTTTATGTTATATGACTGATGTTCACCGGTGAAGATATCATTAAAATGTGTTTGCCGATGGTGAATTCTGTGGGCGATCAATTGTCACCTTGAAGTTCTCAACACCTTCACTTCGAGTTGCTTGTATCCATGTGTTGCCAAGTGACCTGAAATATACACGCAATTTAAGTTATTAGGCTTCAATACCAACCAGAAGTTTGGATGACAAGACGTGCACATACAAGGGCAAAGTATGCTTATGCATAGTTTTGTTCATCAAGTTCTCTAGCCTTCCTTGAGTCTGAAACTTTCATCCATCAGTACAATTCTAGCTGGTGTAGTACTATTGCCCTGCATTTACAGATGCGCTTGGTAGATTCCACGAAGCAATTGAAAGCTCATATGACCCAGTGCTTTTGGCACTTGCTTTAGGGTGCACATGGATAAATGTTTTTCAAGTCACTTTCATTATAAGCAATCACTCTCACTTTGTATGTCAAGGGCCAGTCCTATCCTACACTTGATGAAATAGGTCATTTTAAGACGGGCCAGTACATGGGCAGGTCAAGTTAGATTTGGTTGCTGTGCTGCTGGAATGTATTGTTTAGTTTAAATGACCCACCTAGGTCCCATAAAGATGTATCAGTGAGCTACCATAACAGTGGCAGTCGTAACATTCCTTGGTGATGTTGTTATATTCCTCCACAACCAACACAAATATTTTGAAACTGTTGTATTTGCACAAAGCTTCCTATTGTGCCACTGCCAGCTTTGCTGCTTGACCATGGCTCCATTAACACTGTAACATGTAAAGAGTATGAATCCTGAGAAGAAGCCGGAGCTTATGCCTCCAAGTGTTCATGCTATGTTAGCATGCTGAGAGAGCTTTGAGAAGAGGAATGAACAGAGCTCTCTGCTACTTCTAAGTTGTGTAGGTTAGCTGGACTTATAAGTGTGGTCATAATGTCGATTTCTGGGGTTTTACGTCCCAAAACCAGCTATGATTATGAGTTGCCTTGATGAGAGAGACAGCAGCACACTATTAAAGTTGGTTAACGATCCTAAAGGTGACCATGACAGTTTACATTCTGCACAATACAGCTCGCGTCAAGATCATCCATTAACCACATGCAGCACTTGTATAGTGATGTACGTGTGTTTATCTTCTGTGTCCCTGTTGTTTATGCTGCCTTTAAGGATAGCACTTTTTGTTAACTTACAATGCATTTATGTTGTTGACGTGTGCGTTCCTCAGGAACTCTCCGTGTGCACACCGTATCGCCTGTAAGTGCCACTGTGTCTCACCTGTGAGTGCCGGAAGTGAGCCTGTAATGAAGAATATGACAGTTCAGTGAAGAGTAACGGAGTTAAACTTTCAGTCAACTTGTGTCATGTGTCCAGCACCGTTAGGTTTCTGAACAAAGGCCACTTCATAGACACTAAAGTAGAATTTGTGACTGCTGTATTACAAAAAAATTAGTGAAGCTTGCACTAGCAGCGCAAGGCTAGTGAAGCTGATGGGCACTTGGCTTGTCTTTGGCACAGTTTTTTCATTGTGGCCCGAGGCTTTGGGAAACTCCTCGCAAAGCACAGTGGATGCTTCTCAAAGTTTCACACCGAGCTCAGTGTAAAGACATTCCTTGAACCACAGATGGTGGCAGACGTGGCATGCGTGGCCTCGGCTTGATGCTGTCCCTCTCCTTTGCTATACTACACTGTACGTTTGTGCATAGCTTCACGCCATGAGAGGACGTGTGCTCTTGGGGTGTGAAACCATGCATAAACACATAGCTTTGCGATACACTGTGCACCGGCAAATCCTACGCACTATCTTTGTCTTGTTTTTCCTCTGCTTGCACGTGCAACATGTGCGCCCACCAGCTGCAGTTTTGCCAACGTAGTAGTGGGCTGAAGTCATGTGCGCAAGAGGAGAAAGAAGGGCGCAAACTCCTGGGGACCTGAACTAATGATTACGGTAGTTTTCTGACACTGAAAAACACTTGATGAGAGCCTTAAATTCTTCGCATTTAAAATGATGAGGTTCTGTATAGTTCTGCAGACTTAAAGTTAGTTCTGTATTCTGTAGAGTAAATCACAGTTCCAACTTAATTTCCATGCCATATATACTGGGGCTGATGGGATGGTTCACGTTAGATCATCATAGCTGTGTACCTTCTGCATAAATTATTTCTGTTTTTGTTACTACAGACTATGATGAGAAAACATGCACTTCATGGTGTGGTGCACTGTAGTCATCGTGTCATATAAATGGCCAAGTATGCTTATCATGTATAAGGCAGTACTTGTGCATCAGAGACTGTAGTTTGAACCTACCTTTATTTTATTCAGAATGCAGAACTAAAAATAGCAAAATATTATCACAAGTGCTATTCATTTACCAAACGCTGCACTGTGCATACATGTTAAGGAGGACACACGAGGCAGCCACAATATCCTTTGTCCGATGCCTCCAACATATCAGTTACCATGTGGAGGAAATGGCAGAACTTGAAGGTCCTTTTCCTGTGTAGATTCTTTTCCACGTTTGCTTCTCTGTCAACTTTTCTAGCCTCAGGTTACAATAGGGCCAACCTGTTTTACTTTTCAGAAGTGTAATGAGTTGGTTCTGCATTGCTTAGAAAATTTCCTCGATGGCCCTTTGGACAAGGTACAGTGTTTCTAAGCCTTTGTCATCAATGACAATGCCTCTCACCTCTGATGCTGCACAGCTTGCTGTTGTAGCACACTTCAGCAGACACTGTGGCATCTCCTGTCTTGGTGCCTCGGTGCTGCCAGCTTCTTGCTGCCACTTGCAGGTCTCCAAGTTCTGCTATGCATCTTCTCCACTGAAACATACGAGCTGATTTAGTGCAGTTCACTTGCGGGAGAGGGCACATAATTACACACATTCAGGCGAAGTGAATAACAGTGGCAGCATTGTGAGATGACCGATAATATTTGAGTGCTGTTATATTACTTGTACAGTCATGTGTGTCATAATACGCTGCTGGGCTAGTTGGCTCGTGTTCGTCAACCGAAGTTTCTTGGAAGGGCTCTTTCCAGTCCAATACTTCTTCATGTTTGGTATTGTTGTCGTCATATTGTTGTCATGTGTGTTCCTGTGGGAATGGAGGGAGAGTGGCACAGATAACAGAACAATATACCTTTTTACAGTGGGGGCACTCACAGCAAGTGAGTTCTTTCATGGCGGGCAGGGGGGGGGGAGCAAAAATATTGGCAGAGACCCCCCCCCCCCCCCCTCCCTTTCCTGATGCTTGCCCTGGAAGGAAGGTGGGTGGAGGGTGAAAATGATCTGGACAAGATTTAAGTGTTGCTCTGGTGCTGTACTCCCTCTACCTTATTTTTTTACATGTGATTACACATGTCAAAGGTGCAGTAACGCTGAAATCTTGTTGAGGTTCACATGCAGTCTTACGAATCGTCTTGAAACGTTGCTTAACATTTCCCTTATTTGTTGCTGATCATCATCATCATCATCATTTATCGACCCTTAAAGGCCCTAAACAGGGCATTACATAAGGTTGTTGATGATAGCGCCTGTCACTTATTACTCTGTTTGATTTGTTTTTATTTATACCTGTGCAGGCGTACAAACTGAATGGGAAACTTATTTATATGGAGGCTGCTGAAACGCAGGTCGTGTCTATCAAAATTGTATTAGCGTCTTAAGTGGATGATTGCTTGTTGACCACAATATGTATTCAAGGAGACCACATGTTGAAGTGAATTGCTCAGCCGAATAGATAAATGTGATAAACATAGATAATTAGGTTAAACACAAAATCTTTGAGAAAGGCACTTTTTTTTTGTCATTCTGGCGCCTCTCACCTTCAGATGCCCCTTGTTCATCTTGATCCGTCCTCTGCTTGCAGATAATAATATTAAACTTGTCCAAGCCTTTATCATAAGCAGATACAGTTCTGCATGACTCTTAAGTGCCATATGCCGACCCGGCAGCTCTCCAGATTTTTCCAGGAAACTCCCGACTGTATGGGCACGGCCATGAACCTGACAACAGGCCTAACGTACACTAAGGGAAAAAAAAGAAAAAAAAAAGAAAGAAAAGAAGCAGAGTGCTTCTAAAAATTTTCTCGCCTCGGGGAATCTCAGCAGCTTGCCACTGAACCCTTCCCGTTACCCACAGATGTAAAGAGAGGGGGGGCCACCGCGTTTATGAGTGGGCTTTGTTATACGCGGCTCGGCGTGTTATTTCGGCGGACTAGCGATTACGCCACGTCACACTGTTGTGCACGCGATGTAAGCTTCGCTGCCATACAGAGGTGTTATGCGGTGAAGCGCGCTAAGCGCAGGAAAGTGGCTTCGCGGTGCAATTACGCGTGCCGTGCCGGTATTATCGCGGACGTCTGAATGTCTCACCGGCAATCATTCAGAGCTGTATGTGACGCTCCTTCGGCTCTGAGAAGCAAGAAAGGAAAACGTGCGCGTATCTTTTTACAGCGAAGCTTTCTTTGCCTCACATGTACTACCGTCGTAGTAGTCAGCGTCCGCTAAAACGCAATGGGCTGAGCCGGCAGGTCATGTGATCTTGTTTTGGTAAATCAGGTGTAAGCGCGCGTGTTTCGAATCTAGCAGTGGACTCACCTCGCATGCCTGAGAATTTCTGCCGACGAAAAAAAAAAAAATAAAGAAAGAAACAAAGCCCACTCCCCCTTGCCCCTCCCCGTTTCTGCTTCCGCCTCTTTGTGGTTCTCCCAATTTCCGGCGTCCCTAGGGTAGAAGGTATGCATGATATGCCAATGCATGGGACAAAATAGTAATGCGCCCTGCATGGTCAGTAGCCAAATTATTTTTCAGTGTGGCTTCACTGCATGTGAATCGGTACTGCTGCGAAGCCGCATCTAGATTTAGCAGGGAGCTAATGTGACCGCTGTGGTCTGAGTGAACTTACTGGAAAGCGTACCGGAACGCCCCGAGTCGGTGGCCAGAAATGTTAAGCCTGGAGGTCATCCCTACATCGTGACCGAGTTGTTCGGTCAGTAATGTTTCCGTACTTGTACTGGAAAGCGTAGTTGCTTGTAAAGTTTTGTTTTATACAGGCAGGTTGCGCGAGTAAAAGCGTGATGATTAGAAAGAACTGCTACTCCATCTTAGTCCCTAGGTGGTGAGCGATACGTCAACGCGGCAGAGGTCCTATTGCACGGGCTGTAAGCACTGAAATCTGATGTTTTATTTGCAATTATTGGGGACATAAATCAAAATGGCGCCCCGAGTCAAATAACAGGAACAGATAGTTTATGTCTTCCGTGTGCGGCCTACTTTGTGTTGTTCTACTTTAAGAAATGCTCACCAGTGAATAGATGAAAGCTTCGTTTGCCTCTGCGCCGTCGGCCAGCAACACCAGACACGCCATGTTACAGTACCTTTGCACGAACAATGTTGTCCTTCTCAACTCACAACCAACGTCTGTTCTTTCACCATCATCGTCACTGAGCGTAGTACACCGGTCAATGTCCTCAGCACTACACAGTCGTTCGCTTCCAGTTCCTCGCTGTTCAAGCGTACGCGCGCTGTCCAGACGAAGGAAGCCACCACCATCGTCCTTGTGTTTTTGAAATGGTTGGTCAGAATCTTCCGGGGGAACGTCAAGTGCTTCGCCCAGTTCAACATGAACCACCGGTGGAAGGTCGAAAGAGTTCAGAATATTCTCCTTTCCAACGCCTTGTTCGGGTATTGTCGTGGCGTCCGGCTCGGGCGGCCTCGAGCACGTCTTGCGCAAGGCGCCGAGCAGGCTTCTCTTTCCAGACGACACCTCCTTACTTAGGCTTAGCGAGGAGCACGCCTCGCCGAACTTCGTCAACGCCCGCTGGAACTTCTTGGCGTACAGACCGAACAGGACCTGACTGTCCGGCTGGCACGTCGCGACCTGCGTCGTCGACGTCGCTGTGGTGTCTTTTGCTCGTTGGCTTTTGAGGTGGTTGAGGAGGGTGGGTGCCTGCATTGTCTGCGCCTGGTAGAACAGTCCCGCCGCGTCGAACCCCATGCCCGCGTCGTAGTCCAAAAAGACGTTGGCGTCGGTGTCATACCGATACGGCGTCCCGGTGGCAGCGGTGCTCTCCTGGCCCTGCACTTCCTCGATGTCCTTCAAGACGCGGTTCAAGTCCGGCCTGGACACGTACTTCCTCAGGTTCCGGCTGGAGTTCCTGTTGGATGACCTTCGTCTCCGCCAGCCGTCCGTCGCCAAGTTCTCCCGGGAGATTCTGAGACAATCGGCGACCGTATGCTGGAGCTCGGCGAGGCGTCTCAGAGAGGCGTCGGGTCCCGCGGAGTCGGACGTGTCTTCCGCCGAATCGAAGTCCGAGAGGAAGTCGCTGTCCGGCAAGCTCTGCTTTCCCGTCATCTGCAGTGTGCTCGACGTCAGCGGGGCGCACGTTGAAGAACGGTTGGTCGTTTGCGACGACAGGGCTGAGTCGACGTCGCTGAGCGAGTCGACTCTTTCGGGCTCCTTGTCTTCCTGGACCGGAATTCTGTGTGTCCGGTCGTCGTGGTGAGCGTCCGTTTCCTGGACCAAGTCCGTGCTGTGCGACAAACTCTTTTCGTCGTCGGCTGCTTCGGCGTCGTTATGATCGACGTATCTATCCAGCTCCTTGGGGCTCTCGTTAGACTGCTTGTTGATGATGGCGAGATCCTTGAGCCACGACGTCTCCAGGTAGACGTTCACTAGGCGCACAGCGGGAGGTATGGAAAATTTCACGGGGACGTCCTGCATTGCCAGCTGCGAGAAAAATGGCAGGGAGAGGGAATTAATATTTGGGCCGCCAAATCTGTTGCTTCAAGGAACGCAAAGCCGAGCCGATTTGAATAGAAAGCTAATGAATTCAGACATTGAAATATAAAGATTATTCAAATGTTTTTCTTCGTAGGCCCTGTGAGCTGAGCATGGTTAAATTAGATCTCAACAGATTTGGTGAAATATCAACAGATCTGTTTTTTCCCCCACACGATCCTATAATGTTTTAAATACGTGGGTCGGACACGTTCGTAGGCCTCGCAAAAAAAAAAAAAAAAAAAGTCCGAGCTACTTTCACCAATATAAAGTGAAAGCTGATTTATTTGTGGGGTTTAACGTCCCAAAACCAGCTGTGATTATGAGAGACGCCGTAGTGGAGGTCTCCGGAAATTTCGACCACCTAGGGTTCTTTAACGTGCACTGACATCGCACAGCACACGGGCCTCAACATTTCGCCTCCGTCGAAATGCATATAAAGTGAAAGTTCACGTCCTTATGCTATTATTAGTTTCACTGGCGCTCGGTCTTTTAGTTGCGACATCATCAAAATACAGTCCGCCGCCTTCTTTATGTTTGCCACTTACCCTTTCCTTAGAGGAAGCCGCCAGCAGCAGGAGTTGCGTTATTTCCGGGGTGAACTGGCTCGCCAGTACTCTGCAAGAACAACAGGTAATATAGCGGTTATGCAAAAACGTATTAAATTGAAGATGAATACTAACATGGATTTACTCTCTTGAACCACACATTCTCCGTAGGATCATCCTGTCTTGATCTCACTGTTCTACGGCTCTACCTCTGCATCACTGAGGTACTAGAAAGCGTAGGTATTTCCGTCTGTTGATTCTGTCTTATCTACTTATCTGTTTTTTTAAGTATGCTGTACTCATTTCCCGGGATACGCCCAACTTACTGTTAGACCACGCGCATTGCCAGTCGTTGGCTGCCGAAACCAGATAAACAACGTTTTCTGCGAGCTGTATAGTAATGTGTTTGGCATTAATTGTGGCTTCTTTTTTGTATCATAGCAATATCGTATCTCAGAAGTATGTTCCAAACAATACAGTTCCATTTTCTAAGGATTAATGATAACTGATTGAATTTTACAAGCCAAAATTGGTATGATTTCGAAGCACGCCGTAATTAATGGAGGGTCCCGGAAAGGTTTGGCCGCCTGAGGTTATTTGACGAACGCTGACATCGTACAGCACACGGGCCTCTGCCATTGTTACTTCCATCGAAAATGCGACCGTAGCGACCGTGGTTGCACCACTCTCTTTGGATCAGCAGTCAATTATACCATGATGACTAGATCACCATGGTAGGCGTGTTCTAAAGCGTGTCAGCGTGTGCTTTTTTTGGAATTCGGCGTTTAGTACTCCATTCTTTTACTCTCACCGTAAGAAAGAGCCCTTCCTCTGCGTTGTGGAATGTTCAGTGCGGAACTTAAGCGGCAGACAAGCAAACTAATCCTTAAAGCTAATAGAGACATTCGTTGAAAATAATTGGTGATGGACAAATGATAGATGATTGCAAATGATGGATGATGTACATTAGATAGTACCCGCAAAGAGCGCTCGCCAGAGCTGGTTTTCCCCCAGTAAGAGTAATAATGTGGCGAAGCTCGCTTTAGCGAGCTACTTTATTCGCAGGCATGTTCCCAATACAGAAAGGTGTCAGACAGGGAGATACAATTTCTCCCATGCTATTTACTGCATGTTTGGAAGAAATCTTCAAAAGGTTAGACTGGGAAGAGACAGGGCTCAGGATTAACGGCGAATATCTGAGTAACCTGCGATTTGCAGATGACATAGTACTCTTTAGCAATGATGGCGACGAATTGCAAAAGATGATTGAAGACTTAAGCCGAGAAAGCGCTAAGGTAGGATTAAGGATGAACATGCAGAAAACAAAGATAATGGTAAGTGGCACGGCGAAAAAACGTCTATTCAAGGTCGAAACCCATACATTAGAAGTCGTAGAAGAATATCTGTACCTAGGACAGCTACTTACTGGAGAACCCACCCATATAAAAGAAATCCACCGTAGAATAAACATGGGATGGCGCGCATATGGCAGACATTCACAACTCATGAACGGAAACCTACCACTATCACTCAAACGGAAACTATATAACTACTGCATCCTGCCAGTACTGACTTACGGATCAGAAACCTGGAGAATTACAAAGAAGCTAGAGAGGAAGTTAAGAACCGCGCAGCGGGCGATGGAACGGAAAATGATAGGCGTTACACTAAGGGATAGGAAGACAGCCGAGTGGGTCAGAGAACAAACGGGGGTCGCCGACATAATGAACGATATTAAGAAGAAAAAATGGACATGGGCAGGCCACGTGATGAGAAGGCTAGATAACCGATGGACAGTTAGAACGACGGAATGGATACCAAGAGAGGGTAAGCGCAGCCGTGGGCGGCAGAGAGTAAGATGGGGGGACGAAATCAAGAAATTCGCAGGCATCAAATGGAATCAGCTCGCGCAGGACAGGCAAGGATGGCGAGGATTGGGAGAGGCCTTCGTCCTGCAGTGGACATAAAATTGGCTGATGATGATGATGATGACATACCGTCGGGAGTGGACAGAAAGCTCACCTCTCATCAAAGACCACGCAACTGGCAAGGACACCGGGCATCTTCTGCAGTTCTTCGAGATGCGCGTACCCCTTCGCGTAGACGCTAGACGCCGCCTGTATAAAGATCACAACGCACAGGTTGGGTTTAGTAACTGAACAACGCATATTTCCCACGCTGCTATCAGATAGCAATACGTGAAATTTTGGGGACCAGAACACTCGGGGGCTTACATCCGGTAAGTTCACCGTCGGCATCGCCTGAAAAAGGTTGGACAGCTGGTCCTTTGGACCGCAGCACACCGGGAGACAGGCACTGCAGAACTCGCGCACGCGTTCACCGAATGGTTCTCCGCTGGAACACACCTGCGTTGCACGAAATCCACGTTACGCTTTATGAAGTTCAAATCCACTGGGCTCGTGGTGGGGCACTAAAGGGCGATGCTAAGGTGACAATGGTAAAGCATCCTCCTGCAAACTCGCAATTATATCATTTGCCCGGAATTCAGATTTCTTTAACAACAAGTATTGAAGAAATAAATAAAGTAAGCATCGAATTTTCTCACCTAATCCTCCGAAACCTCAGCACGGGTACATCGCTGTGAGAGCTAGAGTCACAGGTTTCAGTGCATTTGTCCTTCTGCAGTTTGATCCTTCGTGGTGGAGGAAGTCTGCACGATTTTTTTTCTTATTTTCATTCGATTACTGTTTTGTCTTTCATTAATGCAGCTGAGCACTGCAGCGGACCTAATGGTACAAACTTGATTTTTTTTTAAATTTGAAGACATAACCTACCAGAACGAATCGTTGCGCTCCTACCAATATTCTCGTATGGTATACGAGACACACATCCAATAACCTCGTATGACCATATGAGAACGCATATGACTCATCTCTGTTCTGATATGCTCATATGAGGACACATATACAATAACCTTGTAAGGCCATACGAGAATATATGTGTTCTGATATGGTTATGCGAGATCATTGGATATGTGTCATAAGTGTCATACGAGAGTTTTTGATAGGTTAGTTTCGCATAACGGCACAAGTGTTAGCGCATGAAACCAATACAACGACACAAAGGAGGAGACAAACAGAAGCGGGAAAGCACACCCGCTTGTCTTCGTCTCTTCCGTGCTAGATGAGTGCCAATAATAATAATAATAATAATAATAATAATAATAATAATGCGACCAGGTTTTTTAAAAAAAGCTTTGCTAAGTAGAGCAGCTCTTTCGGCAATGCCAACGTGGAGTTATTGAGGACATGAGGCAGCGTATAGGTAAGGCTGTCTTTCTCTGATTATGTTTGAAGTTTATTATTAGCAAAGTAGCGATACATGAAATAAAGGATACGTTTTACAGACTAGGGTCCCATAGTCCGAAGACTGTAGGGGGACCCACGATGAACGAAGCATAAAAAGAATGCAAGGGCAAATGACAAGACAATGTAGTATCAATAGAACAATATTATACAACAGCTATAGCAAAACAACGAAACGATAAAACATAGTAATAAATACAACTAAAACAATACAGTCGCTGCATCACAATTCAAAAAGGACAACATAGAATGATTTATGACGATATAAGGTATAATTTCAAAGCTTTTTTGAACGTATACAGGTTAGCTAAAGATTTTATATTGGGTGGAGTAGAGCTCCATAATGAAATGGCTTTGAATGACAACGATTTTATGCCGTAATTAGTACGAACACGGGGTAGTAATAAACTTCCTTCTAATGCGAAGCGAGTGAGGTTAGTGATCCAGATAGCGTTGGGTGACTGGAAGCATAATACCAAGCTATGCTGCGCCTCACCTCCTTCATGTCTGCCAGACCCTTGTGGTAAAACCGGAGCAATCTGACGAACAGCTCCATCTGCTGCTGGAGGACGTAATTCACCGTACTTCCGGGCGCTCCGAGGAACTGCAATGGTGAAGTGACGTCTTAAGTTTGGGGTGCGCGAATATAAAAATTTTCGAACATACGAATCGAATACGAATATCCATCTTCGCACACGGAATCGAATATCAAAGCACAGATGAGCCTTCGGCAATAATACTGCATTTTACACATAATTATGTTAATAAACTAAACTAATACCATCAACAAAAATGTACTACTATCAGGAAGAAGCTGCGTAAATGCATAAAACATAAAGCCAGGGATCACAAATGCTAAAGCATATCGTGAAGGACTATTACTTGTTCCACATGATCGGGCCATTGCAATGTATTCCGAAGAGGTTCTGCACAAGGACGCAGCTGCGTGTGGCACGTCAAGCACGTTTTGATTGCCTGTTCAAAACGTGCAAGCACGGTTTACACGAGCGCCAACATTGCAGCTTATCGCGTATAGCAGAAGGTGGTTATCGTGACAGCGCTTGTTGGCGGCGACAAGTCGTATGTATAGACCCCTTTCATAAACTGTAAAGCGAGCTTTCCTGCAATGAAGCTTGCCCTACTAATGGCGGCATTGGCAATCCGGCAAACAACGTGTGCAAGCGCAATTTGCCTGCGATGGGGCGTGTAAAATGTCGACGCAGCCCTTCTGGTACAAACATTCCCCAAAAACGGGCCGCAGCATGGGCAACTTGAATTTTGACAGCATTTAAACAAAGATAGCTGCCGCCATTATTAGGGCAAGCTGCGTTGCAGGGAAGCTAGCTTTACAGTTTACGAAAAGGGTGGCGCCACTGGCACCATCGTCGCGTTGGCCGCCATCACGGCTGCACGCACTGTATACCGGTGCTCACTTGCACAGGCATATTGCCGGTCTCGGCATATAGCGTAAGCACGCGGAATGTCAGTCATTTTTGGCAAGGTGGTTGATTGATTCCTGGGGCATACTACGTCCCGAAACCACCATATGATTAGGAGAGACGCCGTATAGTGGAGTGCTACGGAAATTTCGAAACCACTTGGGGTTTTTTAAAAGGGCACTTACTTCGCACAGTACACGGGGTCTCAACATCTCGCCTCCATCGAAATGCAGCCGCCGCGGCCGGGATTCGATCCCGCGACCCTCGGATCAGCAGCCGAGCGTCGTAGCCACTATAGACCACCGTGGCGAAGCACGGTAAGTGTAACAAGAGCAGAAGAAAAAAGTGCGTACATGATTGGGCACGCTTGCTCACTCCACTACGCGCATAATAACGCGCAGTGATCCAGGTATTAGGCGTAACAACCGATTAATATCAGATATATAATATGTTATTTCATTTATAATGTGCATTCTGTGCAGTCACAGTCACGCACAGTCGCAGTTCTACCACGCGCGAACTTGATGGATATTTTGATCGCGGTATGCAATTACCAATGTATGTAGTGTCAGGGGCCTGCAGATATGTTTAGAGAAAGCTATTCTCGGGACCACCAGTTCCTAACTGCACCTACTATCAGCGCTAGAACACTAATCGTATATTCCACGCAACACTGCACGCCAACCTGTTCATATCGGTTCGTATCTACGAAAAGTCCGCCGGACGCGAGCACCAATAAAAAAATAGCAGCAGTAACGGTGGCAACGCTATCAGTAGCCAATGTACGAGCAACAAAGGCTACAGGAGCAGCAAAAACGAAGGGAGGAAATGCACGAAGATATTTCTTCGAAGTACCGTGCGCTATATTGTCATACCGGTTTAGCTAACGATATCTACAGAATCATGAGCGGGTGAATTTTTAATTTGTGAACAATTATAGCGGATTTAGAGTTAAGCTGTATATATGGCTAGGATTCCGCGAACATTCATCGTCCGCAAGAAAAAACTGTGGGTCGATCCAGGAGGGAGCGAAGAATAACCATGTGATGTGCAGAAAGCCTCGATTCAAGCAATCAGCCAATAATAATAATAATAATAATAATAATAATAATAATAATAATAATAATCTACACAAGAATTTGTTTTGTCATGGAACGGTTTGTAATATAGAAGAGTTTGGTTTCAGATGTCACACTTATCCAAGTGACTGAACTACTTAACATCGGTCGTCTATATACTTACGTTCGGCCAAGAATTTGATGCCGTAACCAAACCAACCAGTGTACATCTCAGCAGTCAAAAGGTTATCGTCTTTACAATTTCAGCATAGTTAAACCGAATACTCGCACCCTAGTCTAATCGTGTATGAGGTTCTACAGCTTCGCTGGTCAACGATCTTCACAGAATGGAATGGCTCATGAAACTCTTGTGAACACGGCGCCACGGTGACCTCAAAGCGGTGCACTGCATGGTGTAAAAGCTTAACACAGTCGCAAAATACAAAAGAAAATAAACCCAAGCTAGAACAGGAGACCAGGTGAAAACGCAGGCTTGCATCGGTGAAGATGTTGAAGGACAGGGACTGCCGCTATAGAGCTATCCTTTCGACAAGTGAACTAGTCTGCGTCAGGGCAAGTCCACCGGATGCAGTTGTTGCCCCGACGAAGACTAGTCCACTCGTCTAAAGGATGGCCCTAGCGATACTCCCTGTTCTTCGCCATTTTCAACTATCTCTTCATCAACAGAGAATAAACAAGGGCATGAGGGACAAGGACGACAGGCGACGCCGTCCCCCTCTGCCCATTGTGTGTGTGTGCGTGTTTTGCGCAATACGCAACACCAGCTCGCAGAAAGAGTCGACACTCCTATGCAGTGTAGTATGTAGTACTCACGACGATGTAGTTGTCCAGAACCCGAACGGCCACCTTGCTCTTCTTCAGCTCGATGGCCCGGGGCGTGTCGAAGCACGAGTTGAAGAAGTGCACCACGCCCACCAGCTGGCAGCTCAGGTCGCACTTCTGCTCGAGCGCCATCTGCGAACGTGCGGCGTAAGATTGCCTACATCGTAGCAGAAAACTTTTGGCGAAATTTTTCAACGGGTGCTGTGCTCTTGGTGTGATAAGCGCTTCGTGTGGTGAAGCATAGGCACGCATGCAGAGATACATCGCGTAAGAAGATATAGGAGAAACAGCCAGCGTGCCTTTAACCGCGTTGTTTCGTCGATTTCATGTGATTTCATCAGGTGTATGTCACACACACACGATATTACTCCAACTGGGCTGTGCTCGACAAACGCTGAAAAATATTTTACGAATTGTCATTGAACTCTCAACTTCTCAAGCGTTGTACACATGTAACGTGACGCAAGTCTCGTAAAAAAAAAAAAAAAAAAGAAAGAAGAAACAGGAGGAGGAGAAGGAGAAAACTTTATAACATAAAAGGATTCTGGCCAAGAGGGTGGAGTTCTCACTCCAGGACTCCAGGGCTCTGCTGGCCTTTGCGGCTGGCTGGGCTTGGTCGAGTACAGCCGACTGGCTCCCCAGATCCCTTCTAGCAAGCCAGGGGCGCTATCCTAGACATTGTCAAATTCTGCCACATCGTCATATTAGCCACCTTGACAGCTATGATTGGCCCAGAGGGCTGTTACGAGCTCCATGATTGGCTCAAAGAGTCGCCATTACGAAATTTCACAATACGGCAGAATTTTACGTTGTCCAACGTAGTACCCCAGGTCGGCCCTCAATACCGTACTCGAGATGATACTCCCAGCAGGGGAGAATTGGTTTCCTGCGGTCGCGATTCGAATTCCGTCATAGTGTGGACGAGAGAAGCTTCTCCGAAAATTGCGTGTTATGTCAGGCCTTGCTTCAGCCACCCGTTGTTTCATCGATATACGATGCTCTGTTCATGGACGAGTGATGGCGCTCTTTGTTCTAGACGATCTCCGGATATACCAAGTATTTCCTGCGCTTGCTCTGCGTTGCGGCCTGCCCTGCAATGTCATTGTCGCGCGGCATCGGCACAGCGGCTTTCATTTCCTTGTTTAGCGTTTGTGAGGCCGTCGAACAACTCAAGAGAACGGGAGTGCTATCCTGCGAATTGTCAAATTCCGTCATCTTGGCAGCTCTGATTGGCTCAGTGGGCAGCTACAGGCACCCTGATTGGCTCAAAAATGCCGCCATTGCAGAATTTGACAAAATGGCAGAATTTGACAGTATCCAGGATAGCATCCCGGGGCACCTACCGCGACCACCAAAGCGCATCTGGAACGTGTCGCGTTCGGGCAATAAAATTTCCCTGATGCGTGCAATGATCACCGTCAGCTTTACACGTTGTTCTATAGAGACAGTTCTTATTCTACCGAATGTTCGTGTTTTTTTTTAATTCTCGTACCGCCTGTGCAACGCTATTGCGTGGTTCAGACATAATTACTTTTCGCAAGCGTGGTGTATATAGCCCAGCTGCCTAGGCAAGGGCCTTGGAGAGTGGCGCCTTACAGGTTTTAAACCGACCACCACCGACAAAATTTTAGTTGTTAACAGCATTTTCTCTCTAGACAATACTTCGAATTGCATTTCTTTGTAGTGATTCGGCT
Organism: Hyalomma asiaticum; assembly: GCA_013339685.2. NCBI lineage: Eukaryota > Metazoa > Arthropoda > Arachnida > Ixodida > Ixodidae > Hyalomma > Hyalomma asiaticum. The sequence continues at coordinate 48,251,231 of CM023484.1, forward strand.
CGCATGATGGACACTCAGATTTCTTCTTGAGTCCGCATATAAACGCGCTTACCACACACACACACACACACACAAATAATAAAGGCTTGTTTCTACGCGCTGTCACCAACTTCACGTCATGTACACGGTCACGGTAAGTCTTATTTTTTTATAATTGTTCGGAGTCCTGGTTGGGCTGCTTTGTATACAGTGCAGCGTTTTACTGTGCAGTAAGAGTTGACAGGCAGAGTGCACGACTTACACTGGCCGGATGAAAGAAGACTATGGCGTCGCTCGGGTCGTCCTCTTCTTTTGTGCACAGGTCGCGGTCGTACACGATGAACATACGGTCGTCGAGACTGAAAGGAAAGGAGAAAGAACTAGAACTTGAGGCAAAACGGGACAAGACATACAGATAGCCAACGGCATCGCAGAAAGGTAGTAAAACGACGACCACCGTTTCATCTGGATGCTGAATGCGGCCACATGACTGCTGCTACAAGAATAGTGTCGCCCAATCCTTTCGTTTATTCGCACTGAATTTACTCGCCTTAGAGTCAATATTCAGCTTAGCTTGGAGATCCTACATGTAGTGCAACGTACAGCTAGGACACAATAACATACATTTTCGGTCTAGTTTACAGGCTATAGGTGGTATACCTTAAGCAGGGCCTCATAGAAAGTGCGCTTGAGACCCATGATATTGGGTCAGAAATCACCGCATTCATCATACACCTCGTTGCTGACAGGCAGAAGCGCAGGATGAAGTAATCTTCAAGAGGTACAATCTGAGCAATTCTGGTCCTGGTACACAAGTATGTGCCGCTAGTTTAGTCAGTCTGAACGTGCGCACAATACGTGGAGGATGACGTGGGCAACGTTTATTCGGAGAGACTAGAAATTCTAGTCGGTATACCTCGGTATGCGTGCCTGTATTGCACCTATGTGGCAATCTTGTCGTTTCATTATTTGCAACACCACACTGACTTCATCACTGTCGGGTCACATTTGCTGAGACATTCTTCCAGTAGAACACTATACACACCTGGTACAGAATCGGGACAGCGTTTCGAGTGAATTACTTTTTGAGAGCTTCGAGTGTAAGTGCGTTCATGCACAAGTATGGATCATCTCGGCCATTTGGTTAACCGTGTTCGAAATTGGCAATGCAGCGCCGAAAGATATGATTAACGAACGAATAAACTCATAGGACAAGCGCTGTCTCACAAAAGTTAGCGCTCCTCCTTTGCGCTTCATTAGCTTGCGGATCGTCTCTTTTGGCGCCACATTTCGGAACATGTGTTTACTGCGTGCCGCAACAGGTACCATAAGCGCGAGCAAAAGCGATGGTGCGTGTTTTAACGAATAATTCCGCTCACAATTGTTTCTCGCCGGCCGCTGTCTTGTCCTCCACGAGGGCCGCGGTCGCGGGGTGTCTCCCGCTGCGCAGACGCTCGCCGTGCTTCCACCGGTGCAGGATGTCCCATTTCCAGGGGACCGTCAACGAGGCAACGGCGTCCTCCACTGCGCATTCGACAGTGCACGCTCTATAATGTCACGACAGGGCATGCTATAATGTCGCTTCATTCAGAAGGCCCCATACTTGTGTCAGCCCAGTCCTATATGCATGACATGCAAGGTTGTCAGTCACACCGGACGTGAGCATTACCGTCGTTGACTATTGCAGTTTATTAGACTGCACTGCTCGTTTGTCCGCGCAGTGGCTGGAACAGGCCACCCGCCGTGGTACATTGGCAGTTTGATACTGCCGATCACGGCGGCCTCATTACTTATGTCTAGGTCCTTACGTCTAGGTACTTAGGTCTAGGTGAAAGTTCAGGTTGTCAAAGTTTGTCCGGATTCGCCCACTCTGCCACATGAGCATGGCGTGGATTTGTCACCTACAATCCCCCGGAGTGTAACAGACAAACAAACAAACAAACAAACAAACAAACAAACAAACAAACAAACAAACAAACAAACAAAAATAATTTTCTAACATCTATCTATCTATCTATCTATCTATCTATCTATCTATCTATCTATCTATCTATCTATCTATCTATCTATCTATCTATCTATCTAAAATGATTCTGGTTATATGTGAAGGCAAAAAAAAAGAGTCTTGGAACGTGTGCATGTTGTACCAAGATATTATTTCTAAAGAGACATGCGAACACCGCACCGAACACCAAAGCAGTCAATAAAATTGCGTGAGATCAATTTGCAGGCAGATACCGCGCATGTATTGGCGTAAGGATAGTACGTTATCTCTATCTTAAAGAATGAAAGAAAGAAGAAAAGAGAACAAAAGACAAGGCACGATTCGCTCCTACGGCATGCGGCGCGGATGCAGTTGTGCAAAAACCTAAATAACTCAAGAAATATAAATGTTTACAAAAAGGCAAAGTACCGAGGATGCGTAACAGAGTCAAGAAATAGGGGTGAGTACAAGGAATTTAACTATTGACTTCGTGCAGTTTGCTTCCATACACGTGGGGGAATGAAGGGGTAAAAGAAAGGGAGGGGGCATGAGTACAGTTGGAAAAGAAACAGCGCGAACACAGGGACGACGATGAAGAAACACACCGCACCACACCACACCATTTCTTCATCGTCGTCCCTGTGTTCGCGCTGTTTCCTTTCCAACGATGCTCGACCAACTAGCCTGCAAATCCATCCCATGAGTACAGGTAAATCACAATACACACGCACAGCGCAGGGTAGCTACGGACGACCACCGCAACGTCTGATCCACCGCCTGATGAGCACTCGAGTGAAACAAAGGAACGTACTGCATAGAGTAAACGGACGCTCAAGGGATATGAAATGACAGTTCGTCAAACAAGTTGAAATGCACTAGGAGTAAGACTCCCGTAAATTCTGCCGCATATCTTCACGTAGAACGGGAGTGAAAAAGCAAGCGTTAGCTGCATACTGACAGAGAAGGAGATACGAATACGGAAACTATTCAGAGAAGCTGTTGCGCGAGTTGGTGCATATGCACATGACGCTCAAGAACGCAAGGTGTGTGTTGCGCAGGTAAGCATACATCCGGTGCGAAATAACTTTTACATCGGGGCACCTTCAGCACAGGACTTCAGAGGGGCCCAGACTAAGTAGCGTATATAAAGAACAGCGAAAGAGGCAAGTGAATCAAAAGAAACTAAGAAACAAAACAAAGCAAACACACAAACAAACAAGTCTTACCTGAACGCTCTGACAAGCTCGATCTCATGCGCATTATCGGAACGCAACCATCCTGTCACCCGTGACAGTTACTGACAGTCGATGCAACAGCCGTGTTAACTGGAAATCTATGTGTAACGTTCGACGCAGTTCACGGAGCCCATGCTACGTACCGAACAGCATGTCGTCCAGGAATCTGTGACCCATGGTTCGACATCCGGACTCCACCGTACACACACTGGGCGGCAGAGAAAAGAGAAACGGCGTCGCACTACGCGAGCTGTTTGTACGTCCTGGCCAAGTTTACCCGCCGTTGCTTGATGGTGCACGCACGCAAACGCAACGAGAGCGAGAGACGCGCCCACTTCTGTGTGTCGACTAGCGGCGGGGACAGCAACGATGATAAGGTCGCGTCAAGTTATCTAATCTTCGCGTCTTTTTAATTGTCCCTCAGTCGAGACCACGCGAACGGTCCCTTACCTATCTCACGTTACCCTCCTGGGTCGGCCCGCGGTTCAGCGGCTGAATAGTTGAGCCGTTCAACTCGAGTTCGAAGATTCAATTCCTGGTAGCGGCCGGTTGGACAACAATGGCAGTTCGAGGAATGTTCACACGAAGATTATGTGGTCAAAATTAATGCAACGTACGTAATGCAACGACGATGAAACATAAAGATTGTGGAAGCTCGCGTGCACACTCACTCACTCACTCACTCACTCACTCACTCACTCACTCACTCACTCACTCACTCACTCACTCACTCACTCACTCACTCACTCACTCACTCACTCACTCACTCACTCACTCACTCACTCACTCACTCACTCATCAGTCAGTCAAAACCACACTGTGATGACATACAGGTGACATTACCGCACCAAAAGCGATACCAGTGCTCCAACAAAGAGAGCTATTGGTGCATTGTCTCCAAGTCAGTTGTCATGACTTGAACGATGGCACAGACCTCCTGACGTAGGTAAAAGCGGCCTGTGGAAGAGGCGCTAAGAGGAAGTCCCTTTATTAAAAACTTAGCTCCAGAGACATCCTTTGTTCGACCAACATCGATCTCTTTCAGGTCGCCTTCTTCGACCATCTGCTGCACCAAGAGTAGCATATGTAGCGTGACGACAGTGAGAAGGCTCACATGGAGACAATCTCACTCAAGGGAATTGTTCAGTGAAAACTCGAAAACCAAACAGCAGTAAGCGTTAAGACGTGTTACGACATTGCATTTATTAGCCATAGCACTGGGCTGTGCGGCAACAGTCAGCAGCGTGAACAGGGGCACCGGTCCGGAACGGCTACGTTCACGATAGACGTCTGCCGGACTCTCCCAATGTCGCACTCCAAAAATGCTTGGCGATACCGGCGAGCCTTTCAGACAGATAAGCGCGACTTCGACAGCCGGACGCGCATATCACTCGCGTGCGCGTACGCTCTTGACTGCATTCGAAGTTCGCCACCGGACAGTTGGCCCTCGGCTTTTCTTCTGTGTATACGTTAGTTCGTTATAAGTTCTCTTAGCCCTGTCCATGACGAATGAACCAGTGAGGAGGTGGAGAAGGACAGAAGGGGTAGGGAGGTTAAACAGACGCGCCCCCGGTTTGCTACCCTACTCTGGGGGAAAGAAATAAAAGAAGGTGCGACTGTCTCGGCAGAGTACACGTGCGTGCTCATTACCTCAGCCCGGTCGAGTGTAGAGACTGCTGCAATGCCCACAAAACTTAGAAGAGAGCCATTAATAGCCGTTTCGCTATATAGCAGAACAGCAGAAACATGCCGTCGTACTGTCGTAAATGCTGCTGCTGCTGTAGTATATAGTAGTAGTAGTAGTAGTAGTAGTAGTAGTAGTAGTAGTAGTAGTAGTAGTAGTAGTAGTAGTAGTAGTAGTAGTAGTAGTAGTAGGAGGAGGAGGAGGAGGAGGAGAAGGAGGAGGTGAGTATTAGTACTAGTAGTAATAGTAGTGGGAGGAGGAGAGTAGTAGTAGTAGTAGTAGTAGTAGTAGTAGTAGTAGTAGTAGTAGTAGTAGAGTAGTAGTAGTAGTAGTAGTAGTAGTAGTAGTAGTAGTAGTAGTAGTGAGTCTCTTTAGTGGCACTTGACTATCCATTGAGGGACACACGCACGCAAGCGCAGACACACGCACATACACAGTTAAGTGTTCCGATATATTCGTTCAAAACAGATTCAAATTTGCATCAAACCTCGTGAGTTCAGATCGTTCCCCCGTGCATGCCGTACGCATTTCTTTCACGCGCAATCTTTTACCACGCACGGCATAACTTTTCCCGACACCGTCAAAGTGCGCGTAATTCCCGTGATTTCTCCTCACCACGAAAATATACATATAGCTGAGATTACTGGAAAAATGAAGTTACCTTCAAGTGACGCTGGAGAAAGCCACTCGAGCCTTGTCACAAAGCCAACGCGCATGAGATTGGCGGCGTGACCATTCCAAACATTCAAATAAACAACCACACGACCGCCCCAGAAAAAGGCCTCCAGGCGGACGACTTGAGAGAGCTTTAAGTCCACGTCCCCACTCGTTCCAACCGCTACATTTGCTCGCGTGTACTTTCGAGTGGCGGAGATAAGTCGGCTCGCGTTTGAGACATACTCGGCGATGTCTATACGCACACTCTTGCACCGGCTCGTTCTTGCGTCTTGTAGAGGCGGGAAACGTATTAGCAGCGGCCAGTGCACTTAGCCCACAGCTGGATAGTGAGCTTCGGTGATCACGTGAGGCACCACAGGGGAGGTTAAGGAAACGTACATGGCTGTGTGGGCTAGTCGGTTCTGCATAATTCAATGTGTAAACACCCTCTCTACACCCTTATGGGTGCAGAAAAGGTGTTTCAATTACCAGCACCCCTGTTCACACCCTTGTTATACTCTTGCTACACCCTTATTCTTAGATTATGTGTTCGTAGATGAAACATCCTTGCAACGCCTTCAGCTAATTGACACTCTTATCTTCAGGGTGTAAATGAAAAAAAGGTAATGAAAGTTTTCGGCAGTTATTATGCGGGCTCCTGAGTTAACAGATCTGAGTGATGCAGGGCTACAAGTCAGCCCACCCTAAACTGGCAGGTGTTCTATAAATTTTTGTTTCGTAATTACGCAGAACAATAATTTACCCACTGGCACTGCTTGTCAGGGCAAAATATGAACTATACGTACGCGGGATTGTTGGTACACGGTTGTGAAATAGCGTTCTTGGATATGCTTGAGTGTATTCCGGTGTGTGCATGTGCGATATTTCTGCGATGTCACGTCAGTGTGAACAGTGCGATAATAAGTGTTGATGAAACCGAGTACGGTTCGACCTACACTGCGACAGCAAAGCCCAGCATCCGTTTTTGCTACAGACTCGCAAGAAAGGGGGTGTATATATAGCTACACCCCTTGCCTTGGAGTGTAGCTATACACCCAGAAAGGTGTCGCCTCTGGCACAACTCACTTACACTCTTAACGTTGTTGAAATATTTAGCTATAAACAGCGATAAAGGTTGCGAGACCTGCTGATTCCATACGCGCGCTTCTCTGACAACAGCAGCTCTTTATGTGCTAAATTGACGGGTGGTTTATTGGAGCATGGTTATGCCTTCATGCTCCATTTCAATTATTTCGCATGCATGCTGATTCTAATGTCTACCGATGACAATGGATTTGTTCAAACGGTGCAGTGGAAACGCAGGTGTGACAGCGACCGTCCCGAAGACATCCTGCGGGCAACGCCCCGAGGATGTTCACCACTTCTATGGGCAAGTTTGCACTTTCGTCCATGAGAAGTTCATTCCTTCCATGCCACATGCGAAATGAACATGCGTATTTCTGTACAGGGCACAGAACTGTTACTACGCCGGAAACATCAACAGTTGCCTTCAAGCTTCTTTCTTCCCCGCTCAATATTCCTTTTTCAAGCGAAGCTCGTTTCTATCCCGAAAATACGTCGGTGGCAGTGGCGCAGCGCAAGTGGGGAAAAGTCGACCAACTCTTGGCCCTCAGCCCACGACTACTTGATTCTGGTTATAAGAAGCCAACATGTGCGGCACTGGCGCACGCACTTATTTCTTTCATTTCTTTGCGATCGACCCACCTTTGTCCTCAGCCCACTACTATACACATGATGGTGACTGTTCTGAGCCCCAAGCGCGACAAAGCGTAGAAAAGATACAGCTGAGTGTTGCGGGTCCGATCCCTATAGCCGCGATAGCATTTCCATAGCGCGAAATGCCAAGAAAGAAAGAAAACGTGCACGAGTGCATAGATTGTTGTGCGCGGCAGTAAATCACAACCCAACATTAACCATGAGTGCTCCATTACGGCCAGGTGCTCCATTAGGGTAACACGTCGCGCACGCCCACGTTTCACTTTCCCCCATTGTCTCGAGAGGGCAAGGTTTGGTGATTTGTTTCTTTCCTTTTTCCTGCCCCGGTGCAATGTATAACCAACCGGGGTTAGCCCTCATTAACCACTTTCTTTTGTTTCCCTTTATTCATTCTTGTGCCATCTTCTCGCTCAATTCTTATTTGTTTGCCATGCTTCGCCACTTACAAGATACCTTGGCAAGGCGAGTGAGACGTCCAGAAGATCACATCGTGTCATACAAGAGAAGTATTGTAGAAGTTTACAAAAGAAATTTCTCAAGCACCGTGAGCACTGTCGGGGCAACATTGTCGTCATGTTTCTATCTCGTAGCGTTTACTGACTCCTACCTAATGCACTTACAAACTAAAGTTACATTTCTGTGGGTCTAGTCGCACCAAAATCACGTTTCGTCAGATCGTTTCTGGCATATTGGAGGTGGGGAAACGCCACGGCAACTTATAGGAAGCGACGCTGATCATTCACGAGTGCACCTTCCGATGCGATAACACGCCGCTACTCCAGTGGCATCGCTAACCACGAAGGTCACACAATTCGGTGAGTGGCGATCACAATATCTCTGATGTATGTACTCCAAACCTGCGCCCTTGGGATATTTTAGAGTGCCACGCAACCGTATCAGGGGCACAATGTCCCGCGGTCGATTCAAGGGCTCCCCAGGAACAAGTTTCAACCGGCCTCCTCCGCATACCGCACAGTATGACGAAAGCGACGGCCAATCACGGGAAAGGAGGTTCGGCCTCTCTCATTTGCGCAGTTGCTACGATATGCACGGCGTTGCCTCGCGTGGGCGATCGTGTATCGGGCGCGTGGTCGTAAATGTCAACAGCGCGTTAAGGCCAACAACAATCAGCGTGACGTGTACCTCTCTGCACGCGCGAGCTTTCGCTTATCCGCCAATATCGTCTTCTCGACACACCCGAGAGACAGATCACCTTGTACGTTGCAGTGGTCATCTTGTCGATAAACACTATAAAGTGAAAGCGTTAATGAGTTTACAATGATAGACGTTTCTTCTAGAATTCTAATGTTGCCGGTTTCGTCATCATGGGCTCAGTATTAAGGAGAAAACGAAGGTCAAAGTTTCCATTTTTGAATTTCGCGCCGAAAACGCTGCACGTCAACGCAAGCACGACGTCACATACCTCAAAGTCTTTTTTTTCAGTTTTTTTGTCCACATTGGCTCCATGGAATTTCATGAAACTTTCTGCGTTAGCTCTCTAGCTACATACGAACACAATGCAACTCAGTTTCACCTGCCAATAATTATGTGGGCCTTAGCAGGCGCCTTCAAAATCTGTGACGTCATAGCGAGTTGGTGCGGTAACCTCAAAGTGGCGTCGCCTCCTGTGTTTTCCTTTTTCTTCTTTTTTTGTGCGTTTCCTCGCTTCCCAAGCTCCTTCTCGCGGCAAGAGTGGTACTCTTGTCATTGTGAAAGAGTGATTTACTGATACCAGAAAAATAGTTTTGCTCTTGAAAGCGTCCCTTCAAGTTAAATGATGGGGCTACTTCGTCACGTCTCTCCTCGCCCGCCCCCACTCACTCACTCACTCACTCACTCACTCACTCACTCACTCACTCACTCACTCACTCACGAGGTATGCCATAAGTGTGTGTGTGTGGGGGGGGGGGGGAGGGGGTGTGGAGATGATGTAAATATCGAATCCCTGGTGTTCTTAAAGGCCCACATAAATCTACGAATCTGGATGTTACAATAATTTCGTTGGCCTTATCGAAATGCGGCCGCCGTCGTAGGGAATCGAACCCGCTCCATCGAAATCAGCAGCCTAACACCTTAGCTGCCAAGTTATACCAAGCACGGCGGCTGTTTTCGATCCTCTCCCTGTGGTAAGTTTCAGTTCCACGCAGGAAAGAGAGGGAGCGAAAGGTTGGGGGCGAGCCTTCTCGTTCAAAGAGAGATAGCGGCGTAACGTACTGGCCCGACTGTTTGCTTTAGGCGGTCCATCTGTATCAGTCCACAATGTGTTTGACGGCATCTCACAAGAGGGTCAACTGCCATACCCATGGCGGCAGATATGTTTGTGCGTCTTGTAAGATTGGCGCAATATTGGCTCCTCCGAGACGTTTCGCTCTCGAGTTCAGTTGAAGGCAACTGCGTAGGAAGGAAGAGTGCTGCCTCCTTGGAAAAACACCCTCGGCGATCGAGCCGACAGCCGAGATGGCGTCAGATAAAAGATGCGACGCAATGATAAGCACTACACGAGGGCGTGCAGTACTTCGTACACTTATGAGTGTCTTAATATCTTAAGTTCTTAACAAAGTTGAAGCGCAAAAGACACGCAAATTGAAGAGACTGAGACATACGAGGTGCTTGTTGTAAGTTCGCTCAGGGTGCCTAAGATATAGTATACCGCGTCCCTCCGCCCGCGCTGCTATCGAGGACCCCTAGGTTCGGCATTTGCACCCCCCCCCCCCCCCCTCCCATCCCGGTGATTGCGATCTTGAGTGACATATGAGAGAGACAGAAAGGGAGACGGGATGAAGGAAGTATAGTGAGAAGAACGGAAGGGATGTTGTAAGTGCACTAAACGAAAATGTGAAGCTAACTCTTGGGTTGGAACTATACAGTTAGTTAGCTATAGAGTTAGTTATGATCGATTACTAACAGAACAAGTTCTACAGTTAAACATGTATATAGTGGGATCTGCACAAATGTTCTTTTTTTTTTCGGCGCATATTCATGCTTACTCTTCATATTCAGTTTCTGTGTTGTGCTTTACTGATTCATTGATGCACTCTCTCCTGTTATAACTTTTTCCTCATTTCTCATCGCTGTTTTTCTTGTTATTTTGTTACGTAATAAAAAAAAAACAGTCACATCGAAGTTTTCAGATCTGAAACCTCTCTGTATAATACGTACTAAGCGTACTGCATATGAAGGTTCTCCTACGACCTTTTTCACCCTTCATCCCATTCCGCGCAGAGCGCAGATTAGACGAATACAGGCTGGTTAATCATCCGCTGTTTTAATAAATAACTTTCACTCTCTCTATATGGTCAATCAATATTGGGATAGTTGATATTGCACCAAAAAATCCCGCAGATCTCACGCACTGTGTGAAGCGGTGTCATGCGAAGCAGTCAACAAGGAAACTGTCTATGACGAATTGTTTGACATTCAGTCAAGCGGGACGTGCGGGATCACGGTTTTCGTGCAAAGCTCATCACCTACTTATGAGTATGCTTAACGTGAACTGAACAGGAACATCGGAAGCACCATGGCAACTGCTGAATGGTAGCTCATGGTGCGACGTAACGTGAGCACTCATGTTGTAGTCCAAAGCACAGACGCCTGTTTTGTCGAAGAAAAAAAATGCACTGTACGGTGTGTTCATGTGCTATCATCAGCGTTGTTCGGTGAAGTATTCCTACGGGATCGAGGAAAAGTTGCACAAAAGCATACCGAATGGTCGCAGAACGTATGTACTGCCGCAATAGTACTTATACCACACATCAGAAGCGCAGTTGATTGATTTATGATTTGATTTGTGGGGTTTAACGTCCCAAAACCAGCTCTGATTATGAGAGGCGCCGTAGTGGAGGTCACCGTAAATTTCGACCACCTGGGGTTCTTTAACGTGCACTGACATCGCACAGTACACGGGCCTCAACATTTCGCCTCCATCGAAATGCAGACGCCGCGGCCGGGATTCGATCCCGCGACCTTCGGATCAGCAGCCGAGTGCCATAACCACTAGACCACCGTGGCGGGGCCAGAAGCGCGATTCACGTCACACAAGCAGCACTTTTTGAGTCATAAGTATTCGCGACATCTTGAGTCGTAAGTAATTTCCGGCATTTTACCTGCGGCCCATCTTGTAACTTTTGGGTCACATGTACTCGATATTCTACATCTGGTCCGCCAATTAAGTTCTGAGTGCACACTTCTTGTCTAAAATGTACTTCCGCTTTCCACTTGCAGTATTCAGTTCTCTCCTCGCCAGAACATAGCTAAGTAAACGGCCTCTGCGCGGAAAAAGTTGAATTCGGTCAGAAATTATAATCGCACCCCGCAGTCTGGAAAAGGCCCATCAACGCAATGTCATACGAGATTACTTCAGGTGTTTCATACGTGGAAACCACGTTACGAGGCACGACGTAATGGAAGAATCCGGGCAAATTCATACCATTCGCGGGTTCTTATATGACGTGCGCTCAGTACGATCAAAACTCTTACATTCCGCCACAACCGGAGCGCGGCCGCCTCGGCCGGATTCGAACCTGCGACCTTGATTAACAGCGCAATGCCGCGTCCACCGATTTTACCGAGGTAGCCTTTCCCGAGTTATTTTTATCCGGGGGATGCAGTGTATGTTGTCCCCTCAGACGCATGCACAGTGAATTCATCAATGCGCTTTCGAGTTGTGGTTAAGGTAAATTTGACGTTGGTGCTTTGATAGAGATTTATTTATTTATTATTTATTTTCAATACTGCCAGTGTCTTTGTCGAGACCATAGCAGGTGGGCATATAGTTACAATGCAAGCGTACATACAACGTATAATATAAAACATGCATATATAACACCATGAAAGAGGCAAAGCGCGACATATATCTAAGCAGTACACCATGAAAAGCACAAAAAAAAGGAAAGACAAAAAAGCGGTAGCTATAATGGAATGTAACTTCACGTGGCGTTTAACCTGCACGCATGCTACGAACGATAAAATTATATTAAAATCGTAAGTCTGCTTTTTCAGATAATGTGAGTGAAATGGGAGGAAACGCTACGCTTGATTGGTCATTCACGTTCTCTCCGTGAGGTGTCCCACGTTTTCGAAAGCTTTTCGTTTTCCCGTGGCAGCAATCCGAGCCAGTTTTGCGTATGCGCCTCTAGAAATAATCTATTTCGGCAATGCTTACATGTCAAGGATACAGTCTAATCATTACCGCTCCTCCGTTGAAGCACGACATCTGCACATTGCTCCGCAATTATGCGGTCAATGCAGAGGTGAAACGACGCGATTAGGTACGGACGAGCCATTCCGGGAACAGCTTATATCGTCCTGCTGATGGTCCAATATCGAGGGTCGGGTAAGTTAACGCATTATCAGCGATATAATAGCTAAATGACGCAACGAGCCCCTTTAATCAATTCGAGATAGCTGATCATAAGGGTCTGTTGCCGCCTGCATGGCCCAGAGCAGTCCCTTACCTTTACAGCTATTGTCCCGCCGTCTTTTTTTTTTTTCATTCGTTCTGACCATCTATACAGGCATTACAAAAACGTTATCTGTGCTGCGACAGCTTTCCAGAATTTTCTGCAGGGAACGTGAATGTTGTACGGAATGAATGAATGAATGAATGAATGAATGAATGAATGAATGAATGAATGAATCACGCCTTCGCCAGCCTGCCTGAAGGCGGTGCTACATCGTGCTAGACTCCCCATTTTCTTCAAATTAATCGTTTATTCCTTTCGTCTCCAAGGAGCATCTCAATTGTGGTGGGGGGGCACCAACAAGAAAAAAAGATAATACCATTGGAGACGCAGTCTTGAAGTTCCAGCATTAGCGCGCAGTGACGTCACTCACCAAGCCGCAACGTCGTTCTCGGGCTATAAGTTGATTTTTGAGCAGTATAAACATGGACTATATTTTATTCAAAACGAGCCAGAAGGTTCACTCAGCAGCATATTTCAAGAATTTTCACTGAGGACTCAGAGGACCACCCCAAGGGAAAACACACACACACACACACACACACACACACACACACACACACACACACACACACACACACACACACACACACACACACACACACACACACACACACACACGTGCGCACTCACTCACTCACTCACTCACTCACTCACTCTGTGAGAGCCGATATTACCAACAACAACGATAACAACGACTCCACGACGGCCGTATTTCGATGCTGTCGAAACGTATGAACACCAGAGTACTTGGATTTATAGGTGCCCCGCCACGGTGGTCTAGTGGCTACGGCACCAGGCTGTTGATCCGAAGGTCGCGGGATCGAATCCCGACCGCCGCGTCTGCATTTCGATGGAGGCGAAACGTTGAGGCCCGTGTGCTGTGCGATGTCAGTGCACGTTAAAGAACGCCAGGTGGTCGAAATTTCCGGAGCCCTCCACTACGGCGTCTCTCATAATCAGAGCTGGTTTAGGGACGTTAAACCCCACAAATCAATCAGTTGGATTTATAGGTGCACGTTAAAGGTCCCCAGGTGGTCAAAATTAATGCGGAACCTTCCACTACGGCGTGCCTCGTAATGTTAGCTTGGTATCGGCACGTAAAAGCCCGAGGATTGTTATCAAAAACAAGCCTGCACCTCGTTATACGCCAGTTACCGTGAAAAATCTGCCGTGCATTTTGATGCAAACTCCCCGCGGGCAAACCTATCAATTCCGATTGCTGCAAAATTATTGAAAATAAATATTCGAAAGTGGCCGAAGCAATTTGGTCACGTCTCTGCCTAGTGACTCCAAGTTTAGTCATGCTGTTTACAGAAAACCGTCATAATCGGAACGCTTAATTAAACCTGGGGACATAGATATACCGATAAGAGCTGGTGTGCACCACGACACCAAAAAACACGGAAACACGGGAAACGAATGGCGAAAATAATGGCGTCTCTTCTTTTCGCCAAAAAAGACGCAGAGAGACTCTCACGACGCGATATCGAAATATTGCTCGAAGACGATCGAGCGATATCTATTATTTGTCACGTCGCGCGGTATCACCCAGTGTCACGCAGGAACGCAATCGACGCCCGACGATACGCTTCGACACTATGTGACGCGTTACAACATGTACGGGCGTGACTGAAAGCGCGCACACCGCATTACGTTTTGTGCACCAATGAATATTCTTCCTGGGAAATACAAGTGAATTTTGAGCAGCGCATCTTTTTTTTTTTTTGTACTCTTTCTTTTTCTTTTAGATATCTGTAGCGACATTGGTTACCAGCCGTGGTGGTGCAGTGGTTATGGTGCTCGGCTGCCACCCCCCCCCCCCCCTCAAAAAAAAAAAAAAAAAAAAAAAACGCGGGTTCGATCCCGGCCGCGGCGGTCGCATTTTCGATGGAGGCGAACGTGCCAGAGGCCCGTGTGCTGTGCGATGTCAATGCACGTTAAAGAACCCCAGGTGGTCTAAATTTCTGGAGCCCTCCACTACGGCCTTTCTCTCCTATCTGTCTCTTTCACTGCCTTTCCCTCCACACCCACGGACGCTTAGCCGTGCTCCCTACATGGGCTGCAGAAATTAGCGTCCTTTCCTAGCCGAACCACAATCAGCCAGGTTCCGCCTGCTAATGCCCTTGTATTCCTTGTAGATACGCTTCGCATTCTGCAGTTCGTTCTTAGCCTCGTCGCAGTTCATATTCTGTGCTCTTGGCGGGTTGGCGGGCCCATTGCATGACGGGGAGGTTTGCGTTGCCGTCCCAGACTTTTAAAGACGATAGTCTTTCTTGGGATACTTCAACGCAGAAATTTTGGTCTGTCTGTGTGTGTGTCTGTCCTGCTGCGAAAGGTGAACCCCTTCCTCAATGACCACCCAGCTTGAACTGGTAGCTACCTTCATAGTTCTGAACACAGTCGGCCAAAAAGCAAATATTACGCATATCTGAGGCGCAACATCAATACGTAAGTATTAGACGGTGTGTTCCTTTAGTAGAAAATACATAGACGCGTAATTCTAAAGACCCTAGTGCTTGTTAGGATGCGCAAAAGCAGACGTTTCCTACGCAGTTCTGCGTACTAGGCAAGCTTCTTGCGTTTCCCGAAACCATGGCCAGATGCCGCCCATATCTCACGCTCGTGCCGAACGGGTAGCACAAGGCAGCGGAACGGCCGCCCGCCACTCCGGCCGGTCCCTCTCTCTCCTCGCGTCTCTTCGTTTTCCCTCTCGCTTGCGCAACTCCTCGGGGAAATAAAAACACGCGAACCGGGACTCATGTAGTACGGCCGCTAGAAGGCTATCGTCTTTCGACGACATTTGCAGCGAAGCACGGAGATACGCGGCCAATTTTTTTCATAAGGGGCAGCACGACTTCTGTAGGTTAAACGCTAAGAGTCCTCGTTCCAACAAGTTGAGTTCGAGTTGCTTTAAGTTGTGCCCCGTTTAGCCCTTGACAATAATAAAATAATCATGTCCAGTCCAGCTCTTCTGAATAGAATCACCATTTATATTCTAAAGTTTTGTTACAATTCGTTGTAACGTTACGAGCCACCCAGTTCTTGTCAAAAATCTTCAAACAAGGTGTATACAGACCGAAAATGTCGAGACTTGGTGTATTTTAAATCACTGCAACGTACCAGTGCCATTTACCAAACCCCAAAAGAGCTGGACCGCTCCATTCCCAGTGCTGCACTACCTGCTGTTCCCATTGCCGGCGTAGCCCACATGAGGCACACTCAAGATGCCCACACAAATTCACTCATCCTTATGACTGGAGACCCGACTAATATAGGACTATGGGTCCTTACGAAGTAAAGATTGTCGGTCTGTCTACATCCGCCCCTTTTCACATGTGGTTATAGCATAGAAGCGTATATCGTGCCTGAATCGACAAATGCAGAATATTAACAAGCTAAATCCACTCTCGAAGTTCTCCACGTGGATTTAAGCGCAGTCCTTCTCAGTCGTAGAACATACCACTGGCCTTATACAACGTATGCGCAAATTGGCAAAAGCCGTAGCATGCCACAATACACACCGCTAGATTTTCCGTATCAACAGCTTGGAGAGTGTGTATAAACGTTAAACTTTAAAACTGAAGCGTTTCGCCTTATTTTCTAGAACCGAGCTCCAAGGAAGAAGCTCTGGGATTAGTTGACCAGGTGCCTCGTGCTGAGCACAATACGCCTCCTACCTGCGATACGAAGAACTTCACGGATTGAATCCGGCAGCACGAAAGCGATTTACGGCATTTCAACGCTGAGCGCAACGCTGTCGTATATAGAACACTGTGAGAGGCATAACCATTGCCAACATGTACGATGTCCGTGTCGGTGACGCTGAAGCTAACCACACGACGAGGCTTATCCAAACCGCAGCCCACCGTCGCCGGATCGAATCCGTGCCATGGCGAAGCTGCATTCCGATGGGGGTGAAATGAAAACAAACAAACAAACAAACAAACAAACAAACAAACAAACAAACAAACAAACAAACAAAAACACCCGCGTATACTTAGATTTAGGTTGGCGTTAAAGAACCCCGGCAGGCAGCCGAAATTACTCCGGAGCGCTCCACTACGGGCCGCGCCTCGTAATGATGTCTGTTTGTTTATTAATACTATTTATTTAATTATTAATCGTGTCTTTGGCGCGTAATAGCCCCGTCAGTTATATTATCACTACTTAGACAAACCACGTCGGCCGGGAAACCTCCACAGGCCTGGGAGAGTGCTTAGAACTACTGTGAGCACGGCGCTCATAAAGCGCGACGTTCAAAAGAGCGACGATCTATATGACGTCTGCACGAGGCGTAAAGGACAGTACCGTTGTCTTTTCGTCTGAATAAGAACGATTAGTGTTCAGATGCGTCGGGAACAGTTGCCCCTAAATAAGCATGACGACGAATTGGCCTCGAACCTTTTGGTCAGTTTTTAATCAACACAGATCTCGGCTGGAGAGTCGTCTTGTACTGTAAAAAATCCAGCGTGCGGCACACCTATAAGATCGACTTGGATGCTTGGACCTGTCTGACGCTTCAGACTGCGGCAAAGCACCGCTCCTGAGCAGTATATGGGCCACGAAGGCGCGTTGCTAGCGTTCACCGCGTTAAAAAGTTGTCCTAAGAATTAGGGATTATGACCGGTGAAGTGAGAACTGTTAGCTCTCGTATAGAAGTTCTCCGTGCTCACCATCACTGTGCTCTGCAGCATTAAATTTCTTGTATTTAACACATATCCACAAATTTAACTTTACATCCTTTCGTCGCGTGAGGCTGAGCGTTTGAGGCGTTCGAAACCTATCGTATACGCCGCATCATTTTTTTCCTTTGTTCCATCTTGATGAACTTTTTACGAACGTCACATATTCGTTCGAAGTAGTTGGTATAGTGCTAGCATGCTACTGCAAATTTTTGCTATGCTTGTGGAACACGTGTTCGCATTGACCAGGCTTCCCTCCTATTTGGACTCGTAGAATTTTTGTGCCAAATGAAACATTGAAAAAATATGCACTCACTCACTCACTCACTCACTCACTCACTCACTCACTCACTCACTCACTCACTCACTCACTCACTCACTCACTCAATCAATCAATCAATCAATCAATGCTCCTGTTGCAGCCCACGTGGAGTACAGTACGAAAACAAACACAAACAGACAAATACATACACACGTGGTACCGAGAATAGCGGTCAATAAAATGAAATCAAGAATGAGTTTGTCCTGCTATCACACAAAGAAGGAAGACCTCACCGCGGAATGCGTGCACGTTTCTATCCAGAAGAAGTGAAACTCACATTTCGTCGTCGTCGACGTCGCCGGAGCTCCGTCTCCACCGCCTCGCTGCGGCGCCAGGATGGAAACGTTCGGAGCGCCGAGAAAATAATCCGAGAATCCACGCACGGGCAGGTATCCGCGGACCCAATCGAACACGGTGGATGCCACGACACAAATGACCCATGCACCACCGGCGATCATCAAAGTATACGCTCGCGCCGATCGCGAGCAACACCGGAGGGCGACGTTGAGGATTCGACGCGCCGCCGGCGCCAACGATGCCCCTCTCTGATGGGAGAGAGGAGGAGGAGGAGGGGGAGGCGCTCGAAGGACCACTAACAGGGCGCGAAGAAGTGGCAGGGGCAGCCGATAACGACGATAGTAGTGACAGACTCGCGGTGTTCGATACGACGGTTGGAAAGCATGCACTTCGAGTGCAAGCCGAGTGCATAAGGTTGGAGTGTAATACACACATACACACACACACTTGTCCGTGTGGTACACTATTCCAGGTTAGAAGAGCTCGTCGATGTTGGTACTGGTTTGGTTAAGCACTGTTTGCTGTGTTGCAGGCAGAGTAGAACGTAAGCAAGTGCATGAGAGAGACTAGGTGTGATAGCTAGCTATACGGGTTATCAGGACACAACGTGTGCTTGCGAAACACGGTTGAAATACTTGCCCACTTGCGAACAACACCGGCAGTGACGTCACGCATAGAAAGAGAAATCGGGGAGAAGCCCAGATCTAGTCTAGGCGGTGTTGATTCGCTTAGTGCAATATCGATGACACATTCAACAAGCGCAAAGCAGATCTGTTACAGGTTCCAAGAGGTTCCGGCTGGTTCCATCTGCTTCCAATAGGCGACTGCGATAGCCTTTCTATACTTCTGGGCCTCTAAGGTATCACCGCGCGCGTGTTTACCGTTTTCGATGCAAATTTGGCCTCTTTATGGGGTGTGTAAGTGGGCCACTGACAATTAACAAACTTCAGTACCACAAAGAACTTTTAAAATTCAGTGCTTCTTTTCTTCGTCACACATCTTGAATGAAGCGCTCAAAACCCGTAGACTAATGAGTATATCATTGCGATTTCTTAACGCAATAAAGCTTACGTTACACAATTTAAGAACACAAAAACTTATTAGGCGGTTTAGCGAGTCAAAGATTGTAAGGCACGAAGTAGTGAGACACACACAATTAATTTTTCAATTCCTATGCAATGGTGTCTTGAGGAACAAGCCCAATGTGCCAGGAGGGACGTTCTTGTACGGTGTGGCTGTGCATACGACTGCGATAGCGTTTGTAAAAAGAAAAAAAAAAAAGCAAGGGACAAGCGGAAAAAGGGAACAGCTAAAGCATGCATAGAACAGTGTAGAGACGCTGGAATCTTACTCTGTTAAGGTCAAGTGGTTGCAGGGTACAACGCGAAGAAGCTCCGCCTCGGGTTGCTGATAGAACGCTCGATTCAACTTATTCAGCTTTCGCGGCCACCGGGAAACGTGCGCATATCGCGCGAAGAGTGTGTTGAGACAAGGTGTTTAGGAAGATAAATATGAGAGGGATAAGACACAGTGTGCAGACAACATAGATACTACGGGCATATAGTATGCATTGTAATTTCACCCCTCCTGCCTGGGCCCATGTGGGCCTGCAGTATGTTGTAAATAAATAAAATAAATAAATAAATATACGCATGCATATGAACGAAAAGGAAAACCAGATAACCAGTTTCTTTTGAGCAATGGTGAGGTGACGGCGATTAGTTTTGAGGTCCCTGTGGGATACCCGACAAATATCTCAGCCAATACCGAACTTAAGATAACTGGCTTCAGACAACTCGCTGTAGCGGTGACCTTGAAAAACACGGTGAGCCACACGTGAGAAGCAAAAATAGTGTGGAAGTGCACAAAATTTAGTTAGAGCGTTTGCGACGGTCAAGAAGACCAAGCAGGTGGAAGTTACACGAAAATGACGTTGTAAGATTGTTCATACTACAACAGAGGTAAAAGGAAGGAAAGTTATAGCTAAAGCGACGTGTAGAAGGCCAATCCACATTATATCGCATGCAGGTGGGCGTGGCCCGGAATATTTCTAACATTTACGGAATGCTATTGGCGGCTGCGCAACGTAAACAAAACGGCACTGTTTTACGTTATCGCTTCCTAACTACACGCATCTACACCACGCACCCATACCTAGCGAGTGGAGGTTGACGATTGTCTGTTTGTCCGCTTGCAATGCGTACATTTCAATCCCAAACTGCAGCAAACTGCGTGTTTCTTCTGCCCTTCGCATAATGACTATCATAGAGCAGTGGGTATAGTGGGTTCTGGGCAAGCGTGGGTCCAGTTTTCGCTTGTGCGTGGCATCCGACGGCGGGCCTTGATGATGATGATGATGATGATTTGTGGGGTTTAACGTCCCAAAACCAGCTGTGATTATGAGAGACGGCGTAGTGGAGGTCTCCGGAAATTTCAACCACCTGGGGTTCTTTAACGCGCACTGACATCGCACAGCACACGGGCCTCAACATTTCGCCTCCATCGAAATGCAGCCGCCGCGGTCGGGATTCGATCCCGCGACCTTCGGATAAGCAGCAGTATACCATAACCACTAGACCACCGTGGCGGGGCGACGGTGGGCCTTGCTAGTTCCTAAAACAGCTACGCCGTTAGAACTGCGAGGCGTGTCAACCTGGCGAGGTATACCCTAAAGGTATAGATTAAAACAGGACGTTGAACTGCAACTGTCGTTTCGAGCGTCTGGTTCTGTTGTATGTCTGACCCGCCCGCGATATCAGTGAGAGCTCGCGCAACCGACAGCGGCCATGTTCGGTCGACTGACTGACGTTCTGGGCTCTAATAGACAAAGCTGTCTGTTAACCCAATCTTATCTTGTATGTTAACCCGGAAAATGTGCTCCTGTCCGAACAAAGCGTGGCGTGCAGCAGTCCATTAACACGTGGAATTTTCCACAGCTCGCGGGAGGTTTCTTTTTTTATTTTCGTTATTTTCGTATTTCTTAAGCGTCTGTTTCAAGAGAGGTGCCCAGCGGACATTGCGGTGCTTGCGACAAGACCGTGTTAGGGGCCGTAACGTCGAAAGCCAAGTGCGCGTATATTTCACAGGCGATTCTTTAGACGATCAAATTTGTAATGTCACACCGTGTACGTGTATTAATGCCATAAGGTTGGGGCCTATCTAGGTAGCCACTGCGAATTTCCCCAAACCTTTATTTCCTCGCTCTGGTATATGAATTATGCAGTCGCCTTACCGTACGGCTCGTATCGTAATTAAACATTACTGACAACAGCCTTTTTCGCGAAACTTTACGTTACATAAACATAAGATGACCAAGAATGCCTTCCATTTTTTTTTTGCACGACAGCTAAAACTGCATGGAAAGAAACTTTCTTTTCTACCTTACATTCTTTTTGTTAGAATTCCTTCTGCATCTCTTTTGTTTGTTTATTTCTCACGTACCATATTTTATACCAATTCTCTCTATAACACATTTGACACCGACAAATAGTACGTACAACAGTACGTGACAGCGGTACGCACAACATAAAAAAAAAAGACGTACAGACGAACGTCCCAATGTAAGGAAAGTGCGCAGCTTCCGCTAGTTCGCGCAAGACCATGACATCAGAGCGAAGTTGGCCGATAGTTTACGGAAACAGGTGACTTGTTAGTCATGGGATATTTTGTGCGGGGACATGTCACGTGAGATTAAACTACGTGATTTTGACAAGAACATGTGACGTGATCACCCAGTATCACGTAACGCAATGTCACGTGACAGGTTCCAGGCAAAATCACGTAACGAAATGTCGCGTGACATGTTCTTGCCGAAATCACGTAATGCTACGTGATGTGGTATTGCGTGATGCCTAACAAATTATACGTGCACGACAGAGTTTTTATGGTTAGTTAGCGGTTAGCTTGAGCAGCTTCGATGCTAAGAAAAGAAGCATGGTGGGAACCTCGGTTAATAATGGCGAGGGTAAACATAGTAATGCCTACATTCAGCGAATGACCACTGCTATCAAATAACAATCACTTGATAAAATTACGTTAGTAAAATGTTTCTAATCAAGTAAATATGAAAAGCATAAAAAAAGCCTGGGTCATCATCATCATCATCACCACCAACAACAGCAACGAAAGGATTAACAACATAGATGAAACACAAGAAGTGGCATGCTAGTGAAAAGTACGCGATACACCGTCTCTGCCCTCTCGGGTACAGGTCAAGAAATGCGGCGTCTTCCCGTCAAAGGACCATCCCCCCCTCCAGTCATTGGTGCCGCGACGTCATGTTGACAGAACGACACCATTGGCTGGAGGGGGGGGGGGAGGGGGGCGGTCCTGTGACGGGAAGACGCCACATTTTCTTGACCTGAACCCGAGAAT
The DNA here is from genome assembly GCA_013339685.2 of Hyalomma asiaticum. Classification (NCBI taxonomy): domain Eukaryota; kingdom Metazoa; phylum Arthropoda; class Arachnida; order Ixodida; family Ixodidae; genus Hyalomma; species Hyalomma asiaticum. The sequence continues at coordinate 48,273,644 of CM023484.1, forward strand.
AGTATACTTATCGCAGGAAATATCGCCTAAGGTAACTTTTAGATATTTCCAGAGAAGCAAAATATTTTAGAGTTGATGGTAATTTGTTCCAAAGGAAAACTGCAACGAATGCGGATGTGATTCTTCGTAATCGACACGTGCCATACATATATGGGAAATCGTTGTTCGCCGCATAATCTTATTACGTTTGTATACTGCAAAAGGTCAGCTGCTTGCAATGAACGGGAGCGTAGGCTTACTATGAAGCGCGGCCTGCGGAACAAGGTGAGATAGCCGAACCGGAAGAAACAATTAATAGGCGAGATATTTTACAAGCGGAGCATACACGGAGGCATGGCACTGCACGCAATCACAGATGCGATGATCCACAAAGGCAATGCGCGTGGTTTGAGGGACGCTGTTTCACACATACATGTTGATTGATTGATTGATTGATTGATTGATTGATCGATTGATTTGTGGGGTTTAACGTCTCAAAAGCAGTTCTGATTATGAGATACGCCGTAGTGGAGGTCTCCGGAAATTTCGACCACCCGGGGTTCTTTAACGTGCACTGACATCGCACAGCTCACGGGCCTCGACATTTCGCCTCCATGGAAATGCAGCCGCCGCGGCCGGGATTCGATCCCGTGACCTTCGGATCAGCAGCCGAGTGCCATAACCACTAGAGCGCCGTACTGGGGCATACGTACATGTCACAGCAGATTACACGCATATGCGTATGTTACGATCCGCACGTGGAACTGGGTCACCAGTGTAACCACAGCTCTTTTGTGCGAGTGCAAGTTATCGATGTCGTGTACATAGCACATCGGACGATAGTGTTGCGGATTTTTGTACACAAAGTACGTATGACAAAACAATGCTCAGATTCTGCAGGAGGCTGTCCCCCGACCGATATGCAAATTACATATGACGCTTACGGCAGCACAAAGCATTTGAGCTTTATGCAAACACTGGCATCAGCAAATTGAACCACGTGCATATTGACCTTGCGTGCCTGAAAACGATTATCACCGTTATTAAGTGACACGGCCATCGGAGGGGACGAGTGATGTGTATAGTGTTGTCACAATCGTTAGCTCTACTGCCAACGGTAAGCTTGGAAGTATAGGCTGTCGGAAAGGCTTGTCTGACATACGGTTTTATTGACTGAGCAAACTGAAATCAAAATATTGTCCAACGCTGTCCCCTTTTGGAAGTGTGCTTTTTTTTTTGTTTCTTTTAGGGTGAGAGCCTGACACACATGTCTCGTGCAAAGGTGACCTTGAAGAAATGGTGGCAGGAAAATACGGTACAAGAATCGCATGAATCGTACCGTATGTAAAGGATTTTATTGTGTTTTCCCCACTGCTGCAATTGCCCGTACAGCCTGCACTATGGTGAAATAAATAAATAAATAAATAAATAAATAAATAAATAAATAAATAAATAAATAAATAAATAAATAAATAAATTACAGCATATCCACGGAGTGAACGATGATGAGTGGGCGAAGCTCGGGATGTGCATCGTAGATCGTGCCGAGTTCCGGATTAATTTAGTTAACGCGCATGCTACGAATCCTCACGGTTCAACTATGCACAATGCACAAGTGAAATCTCCCACCGGCACTTCATTGCAAGTCAAGATCCAGTATATATATATATATATATATATATATATGGGTTTTGCCGGTGAACGCTTCTCCAACGCGAGCAGTCGGTATTTCTCAATCAAGAAACTCGCTAGGAGACGCTGCCTGCGCCAACGTTGTCTCTCGCGTTTGCCGGGGCAGTGTCGAGTTTGCCGGGGAGCGCGTGGCTCCCGGCGCTCGCGGCGAGGGCGAGCGCCAGGTGCCACGCGCTCGCCCTCGGCGCGTGCGTGCGCTCCAGCAGGCACGCGCCGGTGGCTACCTACTACTAACTACTACTACTACTACTACTACATACATCGGGGACGCAAGAAATGGCTGCTAATGGGGAATGAGAGACAGAAGAATTCGGCTTTTAGTTAACGCGCACGCTGCGAATTTTTTATTGTTCAACAACGCACAGGAGAAATCTCTCACCGGCACCACCTTGGAGGTCAAAGCGTAAGACTGGTTACGCACTACTACGACTACGACGAGGGACGAACGGGTGCCGCTTTAAGGAGCTTCGCCCCTAATAAATAAATAAATAAATACTTCTTTCACTAACGCACCACACGCTAAAGAACGAGTTAAAGGGGACGCGTTGCTGCGATTCCATGTATAGTGGCAGCCGTGTTCACTGTATTTGGTGATGCGCGTGCCCACACTTCGAACAACACACGACAGCCTCAGTCGCAAGCTGCGGTTATCGCGGTGTAGAGACAATGCCGCAACAACGTCAACAAGCGCGTTCTCCTTCGAACGCCGCGTTTTATCCGTATACGCTGTACGTGAACGAATGTGTCGTGTTATGACTCATTTTCGCGTATACACATATAACGGCAGTATGAATTCACAAATAAGCCAACATTGAGACACGGGGGCAAAGCAAATTCCGCAGTCCTGGTACGGGAATTTCTAAAGCTCGTGACGGATGCTAAGTGTAAAAAGTGGTTTAGGAGTGAAATGTGCTCGCATTTATATAAGAAGAAAGTAATACACCGAAGTTCAACGTGACATAAAAATGACGTGTACTGCACTTCAGGAAAGCGAAGTTTTAACATTCGCGTTCTCGTACGATAACCAACGATTCTCCAGGTAAATAAACTAGAAATACTGTTTTAAGAGAATTGATTGCTGCTTTCTGTATGCAAATCATACTTCCATGGAAGTTCGTTGTCCTTATATAGGTAATACGAAAGACTTATACAGGGACATATGGTGACGTATGCTGCTGAACTGTAATTCGGCTGGGAGGCTTAGACAAGCTCACAAGAGCTTCTTCCCCCCCGCGCCCCCTGCTTCCTGAAGTGGTCAATAATTGATTGTTTGTTTGATTGATTGATTGATTGGTTGTTTGGTTGGTTGGTTGGTTGGTTGGTTGGTTGGTTGGTTGGTTGGTTGGTTGGTTGGTTGGTTGGTTGGTTGGTTGGTTCATTGACCTATGCGACATCCGGCAACATTTCTGTATCACCATTTGGAAAGTGCTGGGCCTTCTTCGGTTATACGGCCGGGCTATGCCTGCATAACGTGACCTATGAGTTCAAAGGGGTCCGAGAAAGCGAAAGGGACTGCACCCACTCGTAAGGTTACCACGTAAGACCTGATACAACAAGAAGCCTTCACCGGTGCCTTTCTTTATCTATCTATATCGGATACCTTGTGCACGGAGGCGTCAGCTGAGAGGTGTCTTCCGAGAAAGGTGACGTTCGGACTTCTGTGATTCGTGGAAATGTTTTTCCCTTCGTTCACCGAGTGTACGTGCACCTGGGAAGTTTATTAGGGTAGGTTTGTTTTTGTTTATGTACACGTTTCTTTACATCGGACTTTGAACAGACATCTCTACCGGGCCTGTGTTAGGTGGGCAGCTGCTCAGAGATGAACGGGCGGCATTACTTTGGAGGGGAAGAAGGCGGAGGGAAGGAAGAGGACGATCATTATTTTATGCATGCATGTGTGTGTTTGTTGCATGTTTGTGTCTATATTATATACATAGACTTACAAACTGAAAAATAACGCCATGGAGGAATAGCGCTGATTTCCCCCCCCTCGCCCAATCACCCTCTACCCCATGGCTACTGTGATCGACAATGTAAAGGAGTGAAAGTATCAGATTGAGCTAGTATTAGCAACGTCTGATGGTGCCAAGAAAAGCCATAATACGAGAAAATGTATTGAAACTATAGTTATCGCAAAGATAACCTGAGGTTCGGCACGCAATTGAAGGAAGCGATAAAATTCGAGCGATCTTCGTCGTCGAGACGCAGTTGTACTTGAGGGATGTGGCTGAGAAGTATAGAAGGACTTGACAGGCCGTGATAACAAAATGTGCAGCAGCGATAGCAGGGTTCATAACGGCACTACAAACGGCGACATATAACATTATACAAACACCGTCTTCATGCGCCCGACATGTATAGTAGCAGGCAACGTAACAAATATTTAAATGACTAGGGTATACCTTGCACGTACAGAAAGGAAATCGGCTTAATCAACTCTAAAACAAAGCAAACAAGCAAAAATCCCGAGGAAATCAGAACAGAACACACATTATGTAGAAATGATCGAGAACAGAACACGCGAAAATGAGAAGCTCTTCCACGATCCTTCTGAACTTAATAAAACTGGCCCATTTGATTAAGGTGTCCGAGATTACGGGGTACTGATTTAAACTGCCTAGAATTCGTGGACTTGTGCGTAACTCGGTATATACCGACCGAATAGATTTCATTGATTGCTATATTGATTGACTGAACGATCGTTTGTTAGCTGGGCTTTTTGGCATGACGACATAATATGGCAAACCGACATCAGCAGGCTTTGCTTGGGAGCACGAAGCTCAGTCCAGTGAAGTGTCGCAATTATTTCCCGCCTAAACACGACCAAGGATAAGGCGATCATTCGATATGTTCTCTTTTTGCGTCAATGATATCAGATATCGGTATACTCCTTTCCCGTACGGAAGAAAGTTCTGTAGGTTGCATCGCTGAGACTGACGATCAAGCGTTACTGTAGCTGTCAGCGTGTGCGTCGACTAAAGCAATGTATAATCTCTCCCGCCAGAACTATATAATATATATAGTTTCTGAAAACTGATACTGATGCATTAACTGCTGTTAGCTGAGCTACTGCATGATCAGAACGACATGATAGAGCAACAGCAGCGGAGTTTTTATCTCCTCTGGAAGGAACCTCTCGGTGGATACTCGGTGACCCTTTCGATAACGTTCAGTGGTTTGAGAAGCCCTTACGTGACGAAAGTAGCTATGACGCGTACTGAGCTTATCGCAGCCACGTGATGATAACGCTCATCTGCACACAATCGCTCTGGTAACGCATCGATGTTCGGAAAGAATTGTACAGGAGCCTTGTTCTCGTAATGCCTGCCAAAGCGCCACTCGATCCAGCAACACAGAAGTGGTCGATTCTCTGCGACTGGTTGCTTCAGAGCCGGCAGCATTATGTGTATCAGCGCTACTGACATTGTTCGCTCTTACACTGCGTTATGAAGCCTAAAGAGGGCCTCTCGAGAACAAAAGAAAAAAAATACGGGAAGCGGGCGGCCGTCGTGTCTAAGTAGAGTGACTTGATGCACGCGATTTCCGTTTTGCATCGAGGCACCTGTGCATCTCAAGAAGTCACGGCGCTGATGGTGACCGTATAGAGAGCACTGTTACTTCGGTATATGGGTGTTTGTGTACGAAAACTTTATGTAATATTCTAGAAAATGCAGCGGTGTGAGCATATTAGAAAAAAAAATCGAATATGGAATTGAATCGCGTCCTATTCTGTTCGATGTTCGTGTCGAATAACCTTTATTCGCAAATAAGAACATTTTTTCGTATGCTTACGAATACTTCAAAGTGTTAACGGCGCCAAATTACACCCGAAATTGGTGCAAAATTCATATGACTTGCATCACCACCGGCTTATTACAGGCATAAAACGTGACAACCTATTCAGTGCAGCAGGCTATAGTTCACTCGTAAATAAGGACATTCCATGCAGGCTTACAACACGACCTTTCGAGCTTCCTCAACAGTTCTGCGAACGCGAAGAGTCTGCTCATTTTCTCCAAATGAAATATACGAGGATGTGATTATCCAGCTACATTAGCGGTAGGAATGGCTGTTCACTGAATATTCGAGAATTATTCAAGAAGTATTCCATATTCCATCCGATTCGACTCGGTTGGCCTTTGTCACTGTTCGAATCGTATTCGATTCGGTCTCAAAAATCACTATTTTCACACCCCTAAAGAAAGGGATTTACGACAAAAATTTATTTGGAACTATAAAGTATAAATATTGTTGAAGTTTGCATGGACTCCTTTAATGCGGACCCACTTCCTCAAAAAAAAAAAAAAAAAAAAAACGAGAGAGAGAGAGAGAGAGAGAGAGAGAGAGAGAGAGAGAGAGAGAGAGAGAGATGAAACAAAGAAGCTAGCATTCGGTGAACGACTTCGTTCACCTAATCAAAACCGCATAGGATGAACTCTACAACAGCACGCCGCCACGGCCTCCTCTCAAATCCATCCGCCGCGTCTGATCTTGGCCGGTATGTACGACTCAGTCAAGAAGTTCGGGCCCACGCTGCACAGGCTCTGAATCTCCGCCTTGCGCTGCATCGAGTCCAGCAAGAGCAGCTGCTTCTTCCACTCCGGGTTTGCGTCCACGTACGGTCGGGACAGCAGGTCCCTCAGTTTGGACTTGTCTCCGTGGTTCAGCGGAGGGCAGCCTTTGAGCTGAAACCTCTCAATGTCCGAAGGGTGCACGCCCAGCCAGAGAATCCCGGGCACGGCCAGCGAGTCCGTCTCGCTCGCCATCGCTAGGGAGCCGTATGCGTAGACGCACAGGATCTCGATGCCGTACGGGTCGGCGTCCACCAGCGCATAGACGGGCAGTTGAAGCTCGACGTGCAGGCGTCGCACGAACTCGCGCGTGTTGACGTCCGGGAAGCCCTTGCCCGTGACGAGCACGCAGCGTTCCGTCGACCACGGATTGTTGAGGAAGCCGTCGTCCAGGATCTTCTGGAAGCTGGCGTCCTTCTCGACGACCAGGACGTAAGAGGCGGTGGAAGCGAGCTCGCTGATGCCGGCCACGTCGGTCGGCATGAGCGTGGTCGCGACGGAGCCGTCCACGAGGTTCCCGCTGGCGTCGCGGAACCGGATGTCGCCGGCGAACACCCCCTTCGAAGTGGCCGTGATGTTGAGGCAGCGGCGCGGTACCTGCGTTGAGCATGCGGTCAAAGCAGTATTTCAGCAAATCAAGTCGCCGGATTGCAGTTTTGAAAAAGAAAGAGTTCTGTTTTACGTCAGTCCGCAAGATTTGCGACAATGATGTCACTCCTATTTTTTATGTTATAGGTGCTGCAATATACGCACAGTTATGTGGCCAGTGCGAGGCTTGACTGAGGCTGCACACCCCGGCCAATTCCCTGTATACAAAGCGCAATGCTTGAAATTACATACATGTGCTCTGGAGAGCCATATACTACATAACAGATTGCGCCACGATGAGAGTAGTGCGCCAATAAAACTACGGAGTTGCCATATCGGCATGCATTGCAGCAAGTAGAAAATATGCCAATGTGATTGCGAAGCATGTGACGAGGCAGTATCAGTGCTGACTAGTCCGCAAAGGAGGCTAGCACTATATAGTGCTAGCCTCCTTTGCGACAGAACTTGCGACGCAAGTTCACGCGACAGTTCCAAACTGGCCACAATTGATATTTCTTCAGCATGGAAAACCGGCCCTTCTTTTCGGAAACCGCGTGCACGTCAACACAGTAAATATATATTGCCCTGTCAATGCACGTGCCTAGCCCTAATTAACTATATGAAGCATTTCAGTTAAAATGTCCCGGGTGTACCATGCAGGAATACCCAGCTGAATCCCCACAAGGACCCCACGAGAGGATGGCGGTATTTGTATACACCAAAGTTGTGGAGGAGCAAGGCATCCGACCGTGAATCAAGACAAATGCCTATAAATGCATTTGAAAAATGCCTGTGGAAAATGCCTGTAAGTCAAGAAGACCTCAAAATCCTGCAACCTCATCTCTACTTCCAACCAGAACAAAATACCCGCGGATTTGCCTGGTTCCTTGGATGTGCTCACTTCGCGGTAGCGGACATCATTCTTATTTCTTTAATTCGAAATATTAATTCCCTTTTTTCCTATTTATAGGTTGTTTGCCAATTTGGTGCATGCGATACTTTGGTGGTCTAGACAGGACGTCGATGATTATTTCACTTTTATTTTGTAAGAATAAAATTGCTGCCAACTTTAATCTTTGTCACTTTATGTCACGGGCAGATAACTTATGACACTTCTGTAGAGCACTTGTCCGTAGTCCTGACCACAACATGACTAATAGAGAATCCATTTTCGAGACAGATTATAACTTGGAAAAGCGTGGCTTCACTATAGCGAAAATACTTAGATACGCCCCTTTGAACAGAGATATATGTGCCTTGGTAGCCTCACGGGATTTTCGTATAAACAGTAATTTAATTGATTTGACATGTCAAGTAAATTTTATTAACTCTACGAAGTGCGTGTTCAATGACAGATCCACTGAAGATTCGGTATCCAAGCATTTTAATGCTTTATGGACTTTCCCCGTGTACTTTGACGAATGGGCATATTCAGCCTTCTGGTATTGTTAGTTTTGTTTGCATTTTTTTCATGTTTATTCTTTCGTGTTTATATTGTTGGTGGGCTGTTTGGCGTGCAATGTGGTTACTCTGGGTAAGCGGGTAGTTGAAACGGCTACATGTTCTGGGACACCAGACTTTAACGTAGATTCCCATATTTGCGCTGCTGTAAAACAACAGACTCCAGTTTACAATTCGTAGCAATACCCATTCATATAACTGAGCCACTAATTTAGCTGTTCATACGATATCGTGCACGGTGACGTACCTGTAGCATGCAGGCGATATCCTCCACGATGGAGTCCACGATCGCCTGAGAGCCGAACAGGGCTACGTCCTCGTAGAAAATGTGGCGCTTGGTGCTCTTGGTGTTGGTCAAGCAGCAGGAAGTGGATCTTGGAGAGGACCTTGAGCATGAGCGCGAATTTTCTCATCGAAGTCGCCGAGCCGAAAGATGTGACTGTCTTCGCGGGGATTGTCCTTGCGAACGAGTCCTCTGCGGTGGCAGTAGACGACGTTCTCCCAACCCTGTCGGCGATCGTACACGAAGCGCGGTGGCTCGTCTTTCGCGATCTGCCTGATCAACGACAGGACGATTCCCTCGATCTTGATAATGATGGAGTACCTGTCGGGAACATTGGTGGCTGCGGGCGGCTTCGGCTTAGGTCGCGCAAATTGAAGCCACTGAAGCGACATGACTTGTTCAGGTTGTTGCGTTCTTCCAGACGGCGAGGCAGTGTGCAAAGGAACAGGTTCTTTGAGCAGACGATACATTGTCAGTAAACCGAAATCAGTTTGAACCGCGAAAAGAAATAAGAGAAAACGAATAAAATATTCAGAAAGGAGGAGTGCATACGTTTTTTTTTTTTTCTTTTAAAGCATTTAGCACAGCGCGATTAGGTCGAATTGTCGTCTGCTCCTCAGGACGCGTCTGCTCCTCGGGTTCGCAGAGAGGGCGTTCGCAGCCTGTATCGAAGTGGGGAGAGTGCAAATTGAGGACAGCAGGCGCAGATATAAAAGGAAATAGAGACAGAGAGCAAGAGGATAAATAACCCAACGTAAAATTTCTTGGAGAGACGGGATTCGAACTAGTTTAACCACTGGTCACTATATAGGCTCAGCTGCGCTTGCGCGACATGCATTTATGGGAACCACATGATTGCGTTATACCGATGATTGTAACGCGACTTGATATGGGCTAAAGAAAGGTAAACTGAGGAAGCAAGAGAGAGAGGGGGTGGGTAGGAGGGAGAGGGAGAGAGATACAGAGAGAGTAGAAAGAGAAAGAAAAAGAGAGAAAGGATGGACACAGGAGAGAAGAAATGGCAGATGAGTTCTGCGGAATCCCGCAAGGTGGAGTAACGTTTATGAAAGGGAAAATTTTCCATTTCAGGAGAGAAGAAAAGATAGAGAAATAGAGAGAGAAAGAATGAGAGAAGGAAAGAGACAGATAAGATAGTGGAATGAGAGAAGGTGATGATTACCTAGGTGTACACGAGATAAATAGTTGGTTTACGTGGAGAATGATGCTTGAATGGTGTCTTTACACCCCTGACAGACGGGCAAATGTAAAGGCCTTTGTAGTGAACCCCTTTTTCTACTCTCAAGGACCCTCCGCAGAAAGTAGTTGCGCCGATGACACACGGAAGCACGTGAACTTCTTTAGGTGGTTCCTAAGACGAACGCCGCAAGAAAATGGCGCTGCTTGTTAAAGCAGCAAGATAGTGAACACTTTTAAAAAGTTTCGCATTTCATTACATTTAGCGATCGCGGAACGTAAAAATATAGTTTTTATTGCTGATGGCTTATAATGTTGATTGTTCGTTTCACGCGCAATCCCTGCCACGACGAAAAAGCAAATGACACTGCCGGAATCCCGCATGATGGCAACGCGAGCGTTCGAGAGTGTGGCAAAATTAAATCTTTGCAGCCAGACAAATCTCGCTACTGCTAAAAGTTAAAGCTTACACGCAAAAGCAAGAAAATACTTGCGGGGAGCTGTAATTTTGTGAAAAGTTCTCTCCCGTTTACGGGTCGCGTACGCTGCCGGCGAGAGTACGCCTTTACGCTCGAAAAGTAGATCGCTGATCTACCTTTCTGCAAAGGAACTTTGCCGGGAAGGAGATACTCCTTTGTCGTGTGTCACTGGGCATGAACGCCTTTCCGGTAGATGTCCCCTTACCTAAAGTTAGGTCGGCTTTGCTAAAAAAAAAAAAAATCGCTTCCCCGATGCTTTTTGGGATATTCGCCCTCGTGCAAAGTTTCTCACAGCCGTCTGCGAGTCGCTAACGATTAGTGAAGTCGAGGCGGAAGCTATGGCCAGTGCAATAGCTGCTTCTTCCGCCTCTTCTGCAAAGCTCGTTCTCACCGAGCCGCTGACCTTATGATTTCCTTTGTAGTCCACTACTGCTATAGTCATGTTGTCATTTCCTTTGTATTTGGCCGCGTCTACGCTCCTAAGCTCTGACCCGCAATTACAAGCCCGCTTAATACGGCAGGCCGAAGACGCCGCCAAGGCCCACTGGGTCATGGCCGTCGTCTAGGTTGGGTCCTTCCCCCCGCGCCTGAAAGGGGAGGAGGATCTTTCTGCTAATTAAATAAAGTTTGTTCATCATCATCCCCGATGCTTAGCATTGAAATGCTCTGCCAGGCTCCGTAGCTCCACTGGTCAGTGGTGTTTGCGGTAGCAGAGCGACGCCTAATTGGTCAACCAGTTTGAGCTATCTACAACAAAATCTCCTAGCTATCAGTAATTCTGCTGCCCGTAAGAGAATATGGCTCACTGTCTCAGGGAAAGTAGTAAGAATATATATATAGCAGAATATATATAAGGCAGAGATGAGTAGTAGACCCTCGGAATTGGCAACAAAAATGCGGAAAGCGTTTATTCAACATTTCAGCCGGAGACCGGCCTTCATCAGGAATCATCACGATTCCTGATGAAGGCCGGTCTCCGGCTGAAACGTTGAATAAACGCTTTCCGCATTTTTGTTGCCAATTCCGAGGGTCTACTACTCATCTCTCTCTCTCTCTCTCTATATATATATATATATATATATATATATATATATATATATATATATATATATATATATATATATATATATATATATAAAGTTCGGAAAGAACTTTCCCTGAGCCCGAATAAAATATTTTCAAAAAAAGAGATTCACACGATTAACAAAAACAATATAGTTTACTGACGTTGCGGCCGGTGGACCGGCCTCTGATGCCGTCCGCAGCCGCAACGTCAGTAAACTATATTGTTTTTGTTAATCGTGTGAATCTCTTTTTTTGAAATATATATATAATATATATTAGAAACAACTTAATGAACAAATAACAAATTTCTAACAAATAAACGAGCCCTTGACCGCTGCGCTGCGCGGATGTCTACACGCTTGCGACCTTCATCGACAGTGTCTCAACTTTGTAACACAGCATCTGCTTGAATATTGATGCGTTCCCGGTGTATTTTCTAGCTAATTCCGAGCCAACGTGTATTAGTGATACACTTACGGGTAGCAATACTTGCATGATCGCGCGGTCACTTGGAATGACGTTAGAATGTTAATTAATTCCGATTTTTACGAATATTCAGCATCAAGAACACCAAAGAGAGCGCGCATGAGCAGGCGAGGCTCACGAGTGAGCTTGTGTCTCGTCCTAGTTGCACCTAGGGAAAACAATGAATCCTTTGTCGACAGGTCGACAGTTGCAAATATTTCCCTACAAACCACCTTATTTTTCTAAGCGCGCCTAAATTGTAAAGAAATTTTATAATCGCGTCAAACCACAGCCTCCGCCCTTCACTCTTCAGGCAATAATTTTAATTCCCTGGGAAACCCTTGGACACTTGTAAAGTCAGCTATATCGGCCAGCCATGTTGCTTCCCTGCGAAAAGTGCAGGAGCCGCTTGGTGTAGTGACAAGCACACATGTACGAGATTTCGGTGAAAACGTACACCTGACTCACCGTGACATTTTACGCTTAACGCCGTGGACCCAGCATACGTATAATTGCATACACTTGGCACTGTCGCTGCACAGCGCTCTTGGGCTCTTGCCTGGAAACGTTGTAAGAATAAACTTAATTCTCACCTAAGTAGAAGAAATGTCCGTGGGGACAGAAAGGGCAGGCTGAACACATCGCCTCTCATTGTCGAATAGAGTGCAACTTCCTTGTGGAAACCCTCGGTCACACGTGGAAAATGCATGAGCATAGAGCACGCACGCGTTACCACGAACATTCCAGCTCACTGCTTTCATGCGTGCCTCGCAAGCCGGCGCGGGTAATCAGACGCGTGTAACCGAACACCCGTATTTACGATGTCTCAGAGCTTGATAGCGTTTGAGCGTGTGAGAGGGTCTTACAGATGACCTCCGGTAGAATGAACTAGACCTCCACTACATATATGTTGTTGTTACACATTTTGGGCAGGCCATTGTAATTAAGCCAGATTGTCCATGTATTAAAAAAGAAAAATCTTGTCTCAAGTAGCACAGCTGCATTTCAGCACTTACTGTATGGAGTAATGTTGTGCTGCTGTAAATAATGCAGTTTTCAGTGCTCTGACCCAGTTTATCCTCGGGAAAGTAAGAAAACTAATGTCGAAACTCGCCCACAATCTGACCTTGGTAAGTTCGAACCAAGTTCGAACAGTCTGGCGAGAGCCGTAACTGCAGCATAACATTTACTGAAATGTTCATATATTCTTCTTCTACACTACTGTTTGCGACAACTGTGTTGCTTGCACGCTTGCACCACGGCTCGGCACCAACAAGCCTCGAGTTCTTGAAAGCCGCCTTGACCAACGCCTCGTTGCCTTGACCTGTCCTATGTAGCCGTGGCACGGCCATTGAACGTAGCGGCCTTAGCGGGAAAACGCGAGGCATCCGGATCAAGTTGGCAACCAAACCAAAACAACGCGGCTGCTGTTCCGTGCGATCGCACAGGCGTCTGGTGTTTACAGCCGAGGCACAAGATTTTCGGATCCCTCTCTAGCGCATCACTTTGTCAAGGAATCAAAACCATGAACTGATTAAGGAATTGCTAAACACACTGTGTCCTATACGCGCTGGACGAGTGCATCCGCAATGGAAAAGCCGGAGGCAAAACCGGCGCCTACTTCGGAGAGGTAAACCGTTGTGGTGCAGCGCTGTTTTGCGCGCTGTTCTTACAACAACTTCAGTGTAAATCAGAGTTGTAGAAGAATTACGACGTCGTGGTCTGAGCCACTTCGTCGTTAGCTTTTAGGCAAAGGAACAAACCACTTAATGCCTGCGCGCGCGTTTTAGCTTTCAGCAACATCAGAAACATGTTACGTGCGCGCTGGCGCTGGTTTGCTTCGTTAAACATTAAAGAACTAAAGTACAAATACGATGTCGACATGCGCCGTGAAAACTTTTGTTCGAGAAGCCACGTTACGAGACTTTTAGAGATCTAAACGACCGACGTTGCGTGCTCGAGATTGTCGTGTGGATTGCGAGGAAACGCTGTGTTATGTTGCAGGAGGCAAGCCATACTAAAAACGATCGAGAGGCGAGACAGCTGCAAGAAAAGAGCCGCTCAGATCGTGGAGGAAATGCTGGAGAGCTCGCTGTCCGAGGAATGGCTTCTTGGAGTTGTGAGTAACGTCTGAAAGTGAAACTAAAGGTGACCATATTACAGCCCGGGCGAACTAGGAGAAACACTGTACAGATTCGTTAAATTCGTTCGCTCGTTATTACGTTTACATGTCAGCACGGGTGAATTCCATTTGGTTGGTAACTCGCCGAAACACGTGGTGTGCAGTGGAAAAGAAGAAGAAAAAGAAAAAAGAAACTGTGCATTTACCGAAATGAATTCACACATCGACAGTGATGTCCGCTATGCTCTACAAAAACGTCAAGTAGGTGGGTGATAGCGTTCAGAAAAAGAAAAAAAGAGAAAAGGAAGACAACTCATGAAAATTGAGCAGTTAATAGAAATGTATCCCACGGCATCTGCATCTTTGATTACCCACAAATTATCAAGCAATAATCTTATGACTTTACAGAGCCTGTTCTCACTTAACGTTTGAAGCCAGGTGGTGCTCATGATTCGTATACTCTCTAGATATCCTAAGACCAGCAAAACCTTGCCCACATCATTACAAAATATGCCTCAAGAACTGTTGGTGGTCTGCTGCAGGTCTTGTAAAAGACATGTGGAAACAGTGTGTGGAATGCCAGTGAAATTATCCTGTATGATATTTCTGAATTTTGCAGCAACCTGATGTTTTTATCGCTGCTGTATAGCCCCACTTCTGATAGCACAGCTGTACTTTTGGTGTCTCACATATTCATGTAGACAAGCACAACTAAGCCATTTCATTTGTTTTTCAGTTACATGAACTGTCTCAACAAGACTATCAGGATGCTGTTGAGGAAAGAGCAATTGTACGGCTTTGTGGCTATCCACTTTGTAACAAGAATATTGCTCAGGTAGGCCTTGTACGTTTATGTGTTGTCCTATGTTTCAGCCTTGCTTCCACCCATTGGAAGGGCCAAAGCAGGCCCTTGATATGTGCAGTTTGCAGTGAATGTGGAAGTTGGTATTGTTTCTTTTTTGCATCTTCAGGTACCTAAGCAGCAGTATCACATCTGCATGAAAACGAAGAAAGTCTATGACATCACACATCGCAAGGTGAGGAAACTACAATTGAAACTCATAGTGCAATGCAGAAATTGCCATGGAGAAACATTGGTTTGTGTTTTTTGGCTGTGGAGGTGAATGTCATATCACATGGGCCATTATGCATTGTTACTCTGTATTTGCATTTTTTCTTGTGTTTGGGACTCTGGGGCTGGTGTCTTATTGCATTATTTTCACTGTTCAGCACTGGCAAAGTTGCCTAACGCATTGTGTTTTTTGTTGCAATTTGTTTTTCCTGTTTTACTTAATCTCATATCTTATAAAAGCAAAGTGAGCTAAAGGGCACTTCCAACTTTATTAACACAAGAAAAGTAACATTAGTTTGCTATCAAGACAAACCTTCAGGGGAAGATTGAAGGTTTGAAGTGTTGACACTTGTTGAAACGTTGGCTCCATCAACATTCGCTGTTCAGTGACATTTTTTAAATTATTAGTTTGCCATGTAGATTCACTTAGCTATGTAGCTCTTGCTATGTGGCTTTTGTTTGTATGACAGCGCACTTTATGAAACCTTTTTCATATTTCTGCCGAATTATTTTTTAGTATTGACTGTTTTGTACTTCAAACTTTATGTTACTTTGGACTTGCTATGGGGCAACCACCCTGGGTAAGTATTTGTACAGTGTACCTCTAGGCTACAAGGAATCTGTTTTTCAAATGTGAAGCTTTCTAAGACTCCTCTATTGGGATTCTTTTCCAACTTTATGCTACACTCACTTGGATAACAGCGCTTCCTTTTTGCAGCAAGGTGCTACATGACTACAAAGGGGGCATTAACCTTTTCTATGCTACTGACAAGCGTGGCTCGTGCACTCCTTTATGGTGAATGGTGCCAAGAATGACTTCAGGTTACTCTTCGTACAATTAATTGTCTTCTGTAATGCTGTTATGCAGCGATTTTTTAATAAAGTGGCCGAAGTCTTGCAGAAGATTCGATAGCTGGGCCAGTTGGTTCACGTCACTTGTAGCACCAGTGAAAAGGATGAAACACTGTGAAGAGGGCACACAACCACAGTGCAGAAAGCACACAACCGGCATTGTGCTTGTGTGCCTTATTCACCGTGTCTTGTCCTTTTCGCTAGTTTTACAAGTAACATGAACTCTTTCATAACATGAATAAATGCTTAAACATTGTCTCTATTCTTTTGCCATGTTTTTCGCATAATTAGTGCACGTTTTGAACAAATTTAGGTCTCCAAAAAAAGGGGTGCGTAAATTATGCAGAAAAGTATGCCAACACGTCTACAATAAAGTGTAAATGGTCCTGAGATGGACCATACATTCATAAGCAGATCAAGTATCGAAGCAAAAACGAAAGTACATGTTTATTCAACAGAACACATACTTTGACTATTGAAATCGATGCATGGTGTACACAAAATTATAGCCAAGCAATCCAACTCAGAATTGTCGTCATGGCTGCTGTCGAAAAGAGCAGCTCTACCAAGCATGACTCTCGTTCATGTTAGCGTGCTTGGTGGCAGCACAGTTCTAATTTTCTTAGAAAACGCTATGTCAGTGGGTTTGAAAATTGCTGTGTAGGTACTGCAACCCGCTGCCTGCTGAACGACCAAAAAGGTGACTGGATTATGGCGGAAAATATTCTGAACCAGATTGTACTGTGGTGCTTTGTGTGCGTGCTTTGCCAAAATGGAACGGAAGGAGCAGATGGAATAAAGCACATGCACGAGCAGGAAGGCAGGCTTGTCTGGCACAGGGAGCGCAAGATAGTACAACAGTACATATTTTTTTCATAACCCTTGCTCAAAGTTGGACATGCACAAATAATATGAGGGCGCAAATTATGCGAGTAAATGCAGCATGTTAGCGACTCTGTAGGAAAGGATTTCCCATTTTCATTTAGAGTTCAAAATAATGGCGCATAAGAGGCTTCTGGTGTAGTCACTTAAGTTAAACTTCTGTAAGTCGAAACATAAATGCAGTGTTACAAAATAAAGACGACGAAGGGGTGGCTAACGCGAGCAGCGGCCACGGGCAGGCTCGCGCAGTAGTCCAGCCATTTCCTTCGAACAGGCCACGGTCGGGTCCGGTTCTCCTCCTTCGTATTTTGCTACGAAAGAGGAGAACCGGACCCGACCGTCTGGCCTGTTTGAACGAAAGGCAGAACTATAGCGCGAGCCCACCCGTGGCCTCTGCTCACGCTAGCCACCCCTTCGTCTTCTTTATTGGTAACGTGCAGTTGCAATTCTTGTTTTTGCTGAGGCATTATTTCACATGATCGTGTGTCAAGAGATTTATTGCTTTACTTCCTTTTTGCCTTGTTCAGCAATACTGCAGCAACACCTGCTATCGTGCATCAACATTCCTGAAGGGTCAGCTATGGGACGGACCACTCTGGCTTCGAGATGAAGCAGACACCAATACAAAGTACAGAGTTTATCGCGAAGATGAGAACCTTGCACATAGGTACCAGTGACTTATTCAGCCTGAATTCCTTTCAAACACTGCCACCACTCCCAGCTGACCCAGTCTGTCTTAGAAATGGGATGTGTAATTTACAATTGTGGGGCAAACACATAAGTCAGCATACTCACAGATACACTAAATCGCACTAACCCCACGCCTATTCCTTCATCATGGGATAGGAGGTTCTGTTTAGAGTAACAGTTCATTGCATTGGCTGCTTCCAGTGCTTTAGCAGTGTGATTTGAATTCGGCTGGTCAGAAGTGAGCACTCCAAATGCATTTGCTTAGGTCATTCAGAATGCCATGCTCCTAACTTGCGTTGCTCAGAGGCACCGTCATTCTCAAGCGTGTAGAGCGACTGAGAAATGGCGGACACTTTGGTCATCTGGCTGCTTTGATTACTGTGAAATGAGCGATATGTTCAGCTTAGAAAGGTCATCCACGCTTTCAATCTTCACAGGGAACGACATGGTTTCAAGGTGAATTGCCATGCAGCATGGCATGGCATTAATCACACCGTGAACCAGTTCACCTTTACTTGACAGAGATGATTGTGGTGCACACTAGCCGTAGCTGTACAACACACCACTAGAGTATAGGCTAGTCACTGATACAAAACTAGACTTGAGATTCATTGCAATGGCATTTTAACCATTAGTACAATGAAAATAGGTATGTGCCAACAAGTTTATGCTGTTCTTGGCCGATACAAAACTTGACTTGAGATTACAAAAGCAAGGTCTTCGTTGTGCAATGCAAATGAAGTTCCTACAGTACAACCCATACATGTTTCGAGTCTTGTGCCTCACTGATTGTCTTCTGTGGCTTGCACTGGCGTCCCGGTTAGACTCCCTTTCTTAGTATCTGCCAAGAGGGTTCGAGTTTGACGTTATGATTTTTTTGATAATTCAATCACAGGTCAGTTAGAGGAAGTGCACTTGCAGACGTAAAATGCAGCGATATATAAAAAAAGCATGTGGCTGGGAGATCTATACAGAAAAACCTCGTTATAATGCCTCATTATAACAAACTGAAGGGGGAGTAATTATTAATTTGTTATAGCCAGTATCCATGCCGACTATGGGAATTTCAAGGGTAATTATGATTGCTTTGTTATATCCATTAGTTCGTTATGTCTGGCTCATTATAACGAAGCTCTGCTGTATTATATGTAATACAGTGCCGTCCCTTTACACAGGATTGCCAAGAGGCCATTACTTACAACAGTCCAGCATGGTGAATAGCTTTATATATGTGGGGGCTGACATATCTAAGTTCAGTTAAGGGTTCTCCTTATGGAAGGTGGTAGAAATGTTGCCTACCACTCCACTATGCCACTCACTGCTCTGACTGACCCCACTAAAACGTTAAATCTGTGCCTCGGGAACTAAAAATGGTAATTGCATGCGTACGACATCACCGCACCAAGACAGATGCCCTTGTGACCTCAAAGGTGGCCAACTATGATACGAGCACTCAAACAGAAGCACCATTTCTTCCATTTTGTATGCGCAAATCTCCTTTAGGGGTCGATGCCGATGCATTGCTGGCGATGGATGTGCATCGTAGCAGCTAGAAATGCGCAACCAGAAATGCTCACAGCTCTTTTAATTCTTAAGGGCTTCTACAATATATTACGATGTTGTGCCACCATGACATGGCATCTTCTACTAAAGAATTTCGGTGATGAAAATTTGCAATTCTTAAGCTTGACATCTTGACCCCCCCCCAAGCCCTCTCGGAAAACTTTCTGTGGAGGGCCACGTTTTAACTGTATAACTGTCTTTTTTAGGATGCACTACAGCAGTGTACTGTGGTCACTATGGACAGTAATACTACGGTCACTGGTACTGTACCAATGCTAGTGGTACTCTGCTTACACTTCGGGGAGGATAAGTGCACACTCATGTTCTTACTGTGTAAAATGTGCAACTGGACATAATCTGTGCTCTTTTCCCCTTAGCGTGAAGAAGGATGGGCGCGGGGAAGAAGTTGACCTCGGCCACAGCCGCCTGGCCGAAAAAGATGTTGAAGCTCCCGAAGAGAGCAGACCGGCAGAAATGCTAAGACCTGCAAAGGACGTCTCACCTTATGTGACCCCTGATGCTTTGAAAAAGTTGGCCGATAGCATTGACAAAATGACTCTGGCCAGTCCCAAGTCTACTGCCCAGGCAAGGTGACTGTTGATGTGGATGCACTTTGTTTGAAAGTTGCGTGTAACATTGTTCTTGTAGTATGAGCTGTGATATTTTTCTCATTATTGGCTTTGGCATGATTGAGTGGCAGTATGTCAAAGATATTTCAATAGTCGCCTGTCTCAGATTGTTTAAAGTGGTTTAGCATTGTGAACGCTAGTTAGCTCGTTAAGAAACAGAAAGGAAGTCCCATTAATCAAAGCACAGAGACAGCTCTCCACAAAAGTTTATCGTGACAAGTTGAAGTGGGCAGACAGCACTGACAGTATGACACTGGACAACTTGAAGCTCAATTTTGAGCCAAGGCGCCTTTTGATAGGAATAAAATCGAATGCTGGAGAACTTGGCTAATGCAGCGGTAAAAAAAAGAAAGAGAGGCTGGTGTGCCTTCAATCAGCATTATGTGGCACAGAATTTGAAAGAAGCTATCTTGCCGCACAGAGGTAAAGGCAAGATGCAACAGCTTTGCAGTATTGTGGCAGCCACTAATGCTTAAAGGTATGTTTTGAAACGAGCTATGGGGGCCTGTAATACCCCTTGATCATAGACAGAAAGTGCTGCCAATCAATTGTGGAGGCTCCTGTGGACGTGTCAGCCAAATATCAGTGCACTGTACACACCAGGGAATTTGCAATTTGGTTTCAAAATGCAGCTGGGAAGCACCGGCCATTTTTAGATGCAAAGCAGCTTATGGCGGGGGCTTTGTCCGTCCCTCCATGCCCCCTCCCTCCGCCGTGTGGTGTCCACACCCGCACTGCGCATGCGCATCCTCCTCTCCTTGTCTCATCTCCTCTCCTCTCGGCATTCCTCCTCTGCTCTCCGAACGGCGCGTGTTGGCTATGGAAACGCTCTTTCTTTGATAAATGCTTTACCAGCTCGCAAGTAACGGCAACGCGCCCTCGCCCGCAAGAGACAGTGCCGATGCAGGCAGCGTTTGCTAGCGTCAAACCGGTGCAAACGCGTTGTGCACCCCCCATGCTGCTTCGTATCGCCTCATGGTCCCCTTTAGCGGGAGATGACGTAATTTTTTTTACAATTCACAGCAATAGGCAAGCATGAACTATGTAGTCCGTCGGAGAGCTACCGCTGGCTGATTCACTGACACACTTACCATGGTCACCGTGGGGTGCCGCCACGTTTGTGCTGAAGCTCTGGCAGCATGCGCGTTGTCATTGCAGAAGTGTGAATGCGCTAAAAAAAAATCACACTTCCCCTTTTGGAGCTTCCAGCATGCTTGTTGGGACGAAAGGAGAGTGAACACGTTTGTACAGCAGAACTGCCCTTAAGCTTGATGCTTTAACTCTGCCTGCTACCTAACGGACTTGAAAGATTTTTGCTGCAGGCGATTCAGGATGTACTGAACTTCTTTGATGTCATTTATGGGGTACTTGGAAAGCTGTTGCTGTATCCCTTTAAATCCTGTAAAAATGTAAAGGAAAAGCAAGTGATAAAGAGCAAAAAAATGCCTACATTTCGTGTACATTGTATACCACACTATATTCCCCCTTTATGTTACAATAAACAGCATTTGGACAGCTGCTTGGTTTTCCATGGACTAAATGCAAGAAAAAAACAGGCAGTTTCACTTGTTACCCACAGGAGTGAACTCAGTAGCAGAGTTTAATATTGTGCATGAGCTGGAAATGCGTAAGGGCAGTGCGTTGGCACGAGGCAGCATCTGAGGCGAGAGCAGCTGCATCAGAGAATCAGTGCCTTGGGGTATTTGTGGCCTCTCAGAGTGCTGGCGTGATGCGTAGTGCTGCCTGCAATGTATCACCTGCAGTTCCATTTTATTGTTTGTTCAGAATACAGAGCTTCACTGTTTGACTGACTATTGCAGCAGGTCAAAAATTGCACAATCTAAAAGTGAATATACTAAATACTGTATGGAACATACTAATAGAAATGAAAAAAGAAAAGAAAAAAAAAATACCCATTTGATGCTATATGAGGACTACATAAAGATCAGTTATGCATGTAAATGAACATAATGTAAAATAGTAATCTAAATTTATGAACATATTTAAGGCTGATGTTTACACAATTTACATACAATGTAATTATCCATCACAAACTGCACGAGATGAAACACAGAACTGTCGATGCTTATGAACACTTGATACGGAAGTCACATTATCTTAACATGATGCTTTCTGTTCATTTCAAGTGAACCTGTGTATGCACCACACTGAGGTATGCAAAACAGCTTGTCATTTTAAATGTTGAATCTGCATATGTGCAGTGCTGATGCTATGGCTCATGCCAGCCAGCATTCTTTTATAACAAGCGGCAGAGAGGAATGCTATGTCCAACTGAATCTTTTGTGGACTGCAGCTTATTTTCTTATCAGTTCCATCAACGTGCCTTTTTTTTTTCTAGTGCGCTTGTCTTTGCTTTGACCAACTAAGACACATTTAGATTATAGAAGCTGAGAAGATTGCTAGATTAGGAAGTTGCTGTTTCAGCACCCCTTCTATACATCTATCAAAAAAAGAGATTGCCTATGTGTGTCTGCGCTAAACCTGCACGGTCGTGACGTCACGGTTTTGGTATATAGTGTGTGAATTTTTCACAAAAAAGTTGTTGGAAGTTAGTGCAGTGTGTGTCTACTCGTCTCGTTCCATGTTCTTTTATGCTTTAGGTGTTTGATACGAACCAACAAGCCCAACTTTATACGCTTCTAAGGTTTTACCGTTTTCGGACGCTCCTGGTTTATGGCAAGTTTGCGCAGGACGCTGGCACCTTCAATGCATTGTCAACGGAGAAATGTGTTGTTCGAGAACTTTCGCTTATGTGTATCTGTCGAAGATCCCTGTGCAGTGTCGAGGTGCCAATGATGTGTAAATGTAAAAGGTTCACATGTACCGAGTACCCAAGCTACCTCCCGCCCCTCGATTCGCCAGATTGCCGCTTATGTGCGTAGGCAGGTTTCACTTTCATGTTATACCGATTCCTATGACAGAGGGATCAACCACATTTTTTTAAAAATTATGGTGTAAGTTCCTTTGTGAACATCTGTAAAAGATGTCTGCTTTGATGGTTGATTGCTAATCTACTCGTTAGAATGTGTTTTTTTTAATGTGTGTGCTGCATACATTAGAGCGCTGTTACAAATTCATGTCTAATTTCTATTTGCTTTAGGAATATTGAGGAGTCAGCCACTGATGATCTAGGTGAGCTTATCTGCTTCTTGCAAACGTTTGCATGCTAGTATACTCTCCATGTGACTTGTGGGTAGACTGAATGTCCTTTAGTAAATGATACAAAGATGCTAGACAAAACTGCTGCAGTTAAGTCTGCCCGTTTCCTTCATAAGTATAAGGGCAGGTTAGCTACTCAAGATTATATAATTTGGTAAGTGCGTTTCCATCGATAGCTCACTATTAAACAACACTTCTAAGTTAAAAAAAAATATTTGTAAAGAATGTTCATGTCTATACAACGGAACTTAATGCATTTGAATTCTGGTGGGACCGGAAATTTGTTAGAACAGAATGGAGTTCAAGCTAAAGAGAGCCCCTTTCAACTGTAGCGTGTGATTATTTGTGCCACGTTTCTGTATAAGTACTGCCTGTGCTTTCTTAGCCTGCACTTGCAGAGGAGGACAAAGTGAGCACACTTGGGAATTAGGGGAGAGGGTTAGTTAGTGATCAGCGGTAAGTGTGCTGTGTGAAAGGGCAGGTGAGCGCATGTGCATGTTAAAGAGGGCCTGGAAGGGAAGCAGTGTAGAAGAGTTTGGAGTGTGGGAGAGCCGGCATAGAGCTCCCCTCTATGCTGGCTGGCCTTGGTGCAAATTATTATTCTTTAAAAAATAAACAGGTAAACCTGCCTTCTGCAGCTTTTAAGGAAGCATGGATCACAGTTAAAGAAGGGAGAAGCAGTAGAAGGAAGACGAGATGGCCAATAAAGAAATTTTTGATGTGGATGGTGCTCCATACTGGTTTCTGCACCTCTTTTTCTTGCACATTTGCAGGTGATGGTGATGAATTGGGAGACGAAATCCACAACCCAAGTGCGAGCCCACCAGTGGAAGCTCCAAGTCCACATGATGATGATGCTGCAGCAGCTGAAAAAGTCAGCAGGCAGGCGAGGAAGAGTGTTCCCAGTCGCATTGACAAGTCGTGGCAGAAAGCGTTGGCGAGCGAGCAAGTAAAGGCAGCAAGAGCTTCAGCCGCAAAGAACGACACAGTCGGTCCCCCAATAGAGCGAGTCAGACAGGCCTTGAAGCAGTGGATCACGGCGGAGACGGTGGCCTTCCTTGTTGGCAATGGCGCGGCCAGGCGATTTCGGATTAACAACCGGAGGCAGGAAGAAGCCATGAAGGTTGAACGCTATCATGCGCTTTATTCGAAGCTCTGCAAGCGCCTCGACGAGCAGGAGAGGGCCGAGGAAAGGCTTGCATCGGCGCCTTTGGACTCTGATGATGACGAAGACGTGAAAGTTCCAACAAAACCGACGGCCCCTTTGCCGACGATGGAGCAGTTGAGGGAAGATTCGCAAAAGAAAAAACTAGAAATTCTTGAAAAGCATCCGGATAGCTTTGAGAAGAAAGAAGTGTGTGAAAGGACTAGACAGAGTGCTCCATCAGTGTCAAAGAAAGGTGGTGGCAAGCCAAGAAAGGAAAAGCAGATGGATGTATGTAAGAGCGTTGCTTTTGAATATTTCTGATTACTGCACACTTTAAAAAAAAAAAAAAGATTACTGCACTTACAGGTACCGATTACTGCGATTACATTGTAGTAATCGTCCACTGTAATCAGTTATCATTTTGATGAAAGTAATTGTAATCTGTTACCTCTTTTCGATAACTTATACATGCCTGAATGAGAGTAATGGTGATTTTTTTGTTATTTGAACAGACAAAAGCTTATTGCTTCTAATTTGCTGTGGACCAGGCATCACCAGCTCTTGCTTCCGATGTTCATCTTCCAAGGCATTCAATTCCAAGGCACTCAATTCTGATTGCCAATCGCAGAAATTATAAGCCGCTTTTTTTTTAGTGAGCTCGATATTATCACAACCTACATAACTTGCTCATTGGAGGCACAGTGTTGTAGCAAATGCAGTCTCTACAGCTGCAGCAGCCATGTTGACATGATCACATCATTGCAGTGATAGTAGCTTGTTAATGTTTTTGTTTTGGCTTCGTACTCAACTCTGCAGCATGTCAATATTTGTTTGAAATTTTTGCACCATAAGGGCTTTTGCACCGTAAGTTGCACAGTATAGTACATGTTACATTGTTACTCAACTAAATGTTCAGAAGGAAACAGTTACACACCTAGATGTTAAAAAATGCAATAAAGTTTTGATGATTTATTTGTATATTTAGTGGACTTGCTAGTACTCAAGGGTTACGTTGATGGGAGCAACTGCAGTTGCTGCGTTAGTAGATATGCTACCATGGTGCACAAATGTGAGCTGGAAACTGTCCTCCTGTGCTTGAATAAATTGAAAAGCTTTGCTTTTGGTGATCCCAGCTTGGCGATTTTTAAAAAAGTTGGCTTTCTTTGAGGTGCTCTCTAGTGCATAAAAATGCCAGTGTTTCTTACTGAATGTTCCTGCAGTGTTGCTCATAGGGGAACGTTCTTGTTATTGCTGCCGTGTGCATTCATAGCCAATTCAAGTATGGGCAAGTTAGGGGCAATTGGAGTGCGTTGTTTTTTTACTTGTTTCCACTGGCATGCATAACGGTTTTATGATTTTGTCTTGTATACTCATTGCGAGGCCTGAATTGTTTCTGACGACCACATAACCAACAGTAGAGTACTAATCTCGAGTTGTGGTATGTAAAATCATTCATTTCATTTCTCATTCATGTTTGATTTGCCTATGACTTTGTCCCAGTAGAGGCATTACCTACGTGCCAGTTTGGAAATTTGTAGTGGAGTGAAGCCAGCGTACGGAAAGTTTGTACTGTGCTTGTTTGTCTTTAGTCATCCTTTATTGGGGGAATGGATAAGGTACCGTGTCTTGCCACATTGATGGCAGAAATTTCTCGGCAACTTGTTGATTGTTTCAGAACCCCAATGCAACAGACTCGTGCGAACGAGAACCTGTCCTTCCCCTTGTAGACAGCCATGCACAGAATGTTCACCGACGCAGGATCGTGTTCAACTGGTTGAGGAAGGTGTAAGTAATCTATATATATTCATGATCTTTTGCGTAATCCCGAAAATGAGCACTGCGCAGCATGTCTCTCTTTGTAATTTTTTCAGAAACCACATAATTAGGCAAGCAATTTGACCTGGCAGGTTTGATGCCTTGAGGTAACATGCGAAAGTTTATTGGCCAGCTACCAGCTTGTAAATGACGACATACTGTGTGACACCATCTGTCAAAAAGAATATTCCACACAGCTGTGTAACATTGCCAGGGTTATACATACAGAAGTGACCAATAAATTGGAGGAGCCACCATAGTGTGGTGGAGAAGCACACACACTTGGGTTCATAACACCCAGTGGCAATATTCTAATGAGGCTGAAGTTACTTCTAAGCTAGTACACAGGCATGAATGCACAAACAGCGCAGAAAAGTTACATTAACGAAACATGGTGCGGGTGCTACCATCCAAGGACTAGGAACCTTATTCTCCATTTTATGGAGAATAAGTGGTGGATTACACTAACACATATATACTTCTTTAGCATGCTTGGAAACAGCCATCAGAAAAGCTCTGTAAATCTTTTGGAGTGATCTTAGGTGCAAGCTGCATTCTTCAATGCAGAAAAACATTTTATTATGAGGAAACAGAAACACCTGGTTCCATGAAACAGTATGTCCAAAAGATCCTTGAGCATTTTGGAGACCTCAGCTGGTATTATAAAGCAATGCTGTTTCCATGATTTATATATATTTTTTAAAGCTTTGTTATTACTCACTTTGCTTATTATCTCTTCCTTGGTTGATAGATATCAAACGTGAATTCCACAAGCAAGTATGCATTATACGAGAGCATACGCACACCTTGGTCATCATTTTTGGCCATCGTTTTCACATTTAACAGTTAACCTATGATCAGCAATACAGTTCTCGAACAAAAATTTATCACTCTAAACACGCTTGGTATTTTCACATTAACCTTTAACCTGATGCTGCAGGATCTTACCACCATGCCTAACTGGTTTAACAAAGCATGGCCACTGTGGCTTTTCTTCTTATTTTGTGTGCCACTTCCACAGGAGAGCTGTAAATACTAGTACCATATTTTACTTTGACGGATTGCTCCTTGGCCATAATAGCGATAGCATGCTCTCACTGTATTGCTGTATTATGCTGCAGTCAATTGAGCCCTCTTTTTTTTTCTTTAAGCTTTGAAGTTTTCATTGTGTACAGAGCACAAAAGGTGTGCTGTCTTTAAAAAAAAAAATAAGAGAGCGAGAGAGAGAGAGGGGAGGGGAGGGGGGGCGAGAAGGTCACTTCTGTTATTTTTGGTGTCATATGCTGCCTCATCTGAACGGCGATTCCCATTCGGATAGCTAAAAAAGAAGCTTTACCTTTGGTGATGATTGTACCAAGCCTTACATGTATTGGTGTTAAAGGCGAGTGGTGGGATGCCTAGGTATAAATGCAGACATATTGCTGATGCACATGAGTGATGAAGGTTTTTTTTATTTCAGGCTTCCTGACATCTTGGACATTTTGTACATGGATCTCTCGGAGGTGTCATCTTACTTAACGGAACTAATCTTAACATTTAGGTGAGAGGATAGGCTAGTCACATGACTGGTCTTACAGCCTATTGTTTGTGCGACTTGTTAATGTATAATAATTTGCCATGATGTCCTACTGCAACACTCATGGGCTAGCAAAGGTGCATTTAGCACTGTCCGTTTAAGGACATCTTGATATTTAATAGCTTTTTTCGTTTAGTTTATTGCAAATAGCCTTTTTTAGTTAAGAAATGGGCCGATATTTTTTCTTGAGCTTTTTGGGATTTGTTTTGGGCTTGCAGTGATGTAGTGCAAAAAGAAGAGGGAGAGAGAGGGAGAGAGGAGAAAAAGAAAAGAAATTCAAGCTTGTTCACTGCTGTGGTGAACATGGAGGAGCCAGAGTTGTGCAGAATGAAACGAGGCTTTGAGGGAAGGCTGCGCATTACATGTGCAGGAGACAAGCTCGTTGCAATGTGAGCAATCATGGTCAACTAAGGACATGAAACATCACTTGTGTTGTGCTCTCTTACTCCTCGTCTTTTTCCGCTGTTCTTGCAAAATGAATTCCCATCAGCTAGCCCAAATATCTCTTCTAGTGAAGCATACACTACTTATGCCTGCTACCCATTTTACTGGGGATAGTCGAGGACTGCTTGATTAGAAAATTAGCAGTATGAGCAGCAATAATTGTTGCTTGATTTTCCTGAACACAGTGAAATATTCTGCTCTCTACTATTGGAATTTATTTTTGTTCTTTTGTAAACCTAGTATACCACCTTTATATCTCTTTATGTACGCCAACACGCCATCTGCCACTGCATTTTTCATTGCTCTTGGCTCATGGCGCCATGTGTTGAATAATGTGCACTCGACCCTGCATCTCTGAACCCATTCAGGATATGTTAAAAAAGACGGCTTATCATGTGATTCTTCTATAAAGAAAGAGCAAGTCAAAGTTACTTTCGAAAGCACCTGTATGGATGCTCGTTGTCAAATGAAGCCCTAGACTGTGGTGGTGCAGTAGTACAAATGCCGAGTGTCTTTCTCCACATCTTAGCGGCAGCTTCTGTGCCTTGCCACGCTCCTTCTCTCGTCTGCTATGCAGGATTGCGAGTAGTCACTGGAAAAGAGTGTGCAGGTCGCCACTGCAGTGTTACAGTGGTTCTTGAGCTTAGCAGGTGACTCGAAAGGTGCAGGTTCAATCCCGGCTGTGCCAGTTCCATTTCGATGGAGCTGAAATGCTAGAGGCCCATCTATCGTGTAATGTCAGTGCACATTAAAGAGTACCAGGTGGTCGAAATTTTCGGAGCCTTCCACTACAGCGTGCCTAATAATCATAGCATGGTTTTGGCATGTAGAACCCCAGCAGTTATTATTAAGAAGGTGCAACTCTGGCTACCTGAAAGGAGCCTATACAGTGACTCTGTTTCGCGTTTATTGAGACTCAGCCTTAGGTTCGTGTAGTACTTGTATAAGGCTGGCGTTTTCTCAGCTTTTGAGAATGAGCTGCTTAGGCACCAGTAAAAGTATGTCGCGTCATGCAGAAAGAAGGGTTGGGGCTCTTCTCGTTGCTTCCAGCACCTGGTTAAAGTAGCTGAACCCCTATTCCTCAACAAAGAATAGCTTGCTGGCATTAATGCAGCTTATTTGGCTCAGAAAGGGGACATGAACATTTTACATGCAACACTTGGATTTGCCAATATCTTGATGTAAGTGAGGCTTCCTTGTCATGGAACAGATAATTGGCCAACACTGTAGCATATATGACACAAAGTATGTAGTGCCTGTAGGCATCTATGTGTGGCCATGCTGGCTGCATGGGTACCCCACGGAGCATGGCTTGCACCTTTGTGTAGGCATGCAGGAAACTACCGCTGTTGCGTTTTTAAATATCTAAATGTTTAACTTTACAGCTGCAGTTGGTACTAAGACCATGTGAAAGCAGTATTGACAATGTCAGTACATTACTGCCTGGACAAGTTTCTTCATCTGTGGTATACCTTGAAGTATAGTACTACTGACTGGTGCTGATGCACACACAATCAAAAGGATGATTTATATCTATATCGCAGCTGATTGCAATGGGATGGCTTGCCCCAGAGCATGTTTAAAATCGTAAAAGGCTAAGCAAATAAGATGTTGCAATAGCGTGAAGTGGGAAGCCATTGTTTGAGTAGTATTTCATGTTTGCAAAACAATGCATAATGAATTTGCCTTTGAAAAGCAGGGATTAGGAAGTAGGAAGGAATTGCTTAGCTTGTCATTTGTTTTAATGGCTGTTATTGCTTTTACACTTCAGGCTCTCTGCTGAAAATATCACCTTCAGGTTGGAAACCTGGACACATATAGCAGCAGGGATACTGATCATGTGAGTTCCACATTGTTTCCTTTTAAGGTTGTGGCGTTAAAGGCCATGTGCAGGACATTTGCCAAGTCCATTTGCCAAGTTCGTGACATATTCCTCAAAATTCAAACAGTAGCCAAGTAGCAGTAAAATTTTCATAAGGTAGCATTTCACTTGTTCGTTGTTGGGAAATAAAATGCTGCGATTGTGCCATGTACCTTTTTTTTTTTGCAGAGTGTACCCAAAGTTTAGAAATTGTGAAAGTGGTAGTAAAGTGTTTTTGGCTGCTGGAATTTGTATGTATTTTCTTCCGGGCACACAAAATATTTTTTCTTAAAATAAGCATAGAGTTCTGTGTCTAATAATGACACCTAAAGTAAATTTCATGAAAATCGGGAATGGTGAAGACCACTCATTCGTCCTTCCTGAGGTGCTTTGTGCAATAATTGTGCTTGTGTGCAGTGGCAGAACGAAAAGGAAAAATGAAAAACAAAGTAATATCTTTAACTAAAAACGAAAATGCTACAAGAATGTTGTTTCCTTTTTTGTTTCAGAGTGCAATCATAATAGTTTCTTTCAGCATTTCATTTAAGGAAAAAATTTGAAGCTACCAATGGACATGGAAAACATTATCATTAGTGCACTCCACAGGGAGAGACCATCATCACATACGTCGGGCAGTTATATTAGGCACGGAATTCTAAGCAAGGATGCATGTGAGCAAAACTGGAAAGTGAATTATGGTGCTCAGCAAAAGTGGTACAGCAGCTGCTCTCCAGAAACGCAACTGCACAACATCAGAGGAACATACATGTGTATACTGCTGAAGTGTTTCTCAGGACATAAGTTCGAGCTGGTGCTTGTTTGCATTCGACTAGTGAGCTGTGCTCAGTGGACACTGTAGTGTTATACTCGAAGAGTGACGAGAACCAGATAAATATAAATGCTGGCTTGTTGCGAGGGGTGTCCCTAGGCAGCCCGTTGAACGTCTTTCTCCCCATTTCGCCGCCATGACCATTTCTGCGATAACTGTTTTCTCGTGAAGGCTCACGACAGTATGCCATCTGAATTTCCTTGACACCTTGACAAAGAGCACTGATCTCCGATTGCCTTTTAAACTTGCACCTCATAGCTTGTTGCTTTAGTGTTCCTTTAGTGTTTCACTTCTCAATATCGGTTGAAGTTTTAAAAAAATTATTGCTTGAAACATTGTCTGTCGTGTTCTTCCTGTGTATATTCGTGATAAGAGAAGATTGAGTGCTTTGAATCAGAGTTGGAGATAACAGCATGCATGGCATGGAAAACAGTAAAGTAAGCCTTGAGAAAAAAAGGTCATTTTCAGCTACAACTTCTTTTCATTCTCATTTTTTTACTCTACAGGCTTTCGAAAAAGTGCCCTCCTTTGAACTCTGCCATTATGATGGAGGAATCACGGAGACGGTTCTCCATTTTCTTGGAAGACAGTGGTGTTTCCCTGCAAAATCTTACATATGTCGTTGATGACTTGCTGGGTGGTTAACACCCCCGCTTAGGCTGTACTTATTTTTATTAAACTAATGACATGTCTGCGCTACTTCTCTATCATTGTGCAAGATGGTGGAATGCATGAAACATAATTAAAATAGATTTAATGGTTATGCACGGCAAAACTAAGACGTGCTGTAGTGAGGGAAAGTGCATGGGCCGTTTCTTCATCATGCAGTAAATCTGTATACAAGTAAATAATTTTTTCTTCAGCGAGCTGGTGTTTACTGTAGGACATAATTTTGTAGCACAACATTTAGAACGAGTACGCTGAGGTAGACAGAAGAAGGAAAGAAAGAAAGTAAACGGTGCTGCAAACTTTGCTCTGCCAAAATCCAACAGATCTCACGTGCCTGTGCGAATCAGTGTCGTGCGAAGCAGTCAGCAAGAAAATTTCCTGTGCCAAGTGGTTTTGGTATTCACTTAGTGAAGTGTTACTAGTTGAATCAACATCTCTGTGCAAATTTAGCAGTTGTGTGCATAATGCAGTGATGATAGTGCAGCAGCGCTGTTGGTGTACACCGGCACACTGTGGTGAACGTTCACAGACACCTGTTTTGTGAAGAGAAATGTGCGCTGCGATGTGCTGATGTGTGCATCATAAGCGTCATCGTTGGAGTATTCGTACAGGGTAGAGAAAAGCTGGATAATAGCATGCTGAGCAATAGAAATACGTACGTATTGGTTATCACATTGCCATAGGAGCTGGTTAACACACCATAAATGAATGCGAACAAACTACCGTGGACCAGTGGTAGTGTGCTTGCTTGGCACTGCAGGGGCTCCAGGTTTGATTCCTACTCCCTACCGCCTGCTAGGTTAGCCTTGGTCACATCAGCATGTTTGCTTCTGCCTGTCTGCCTGTTATGTGTATGCTTAATTAACACGATATTACAAATGGTATCTCTCTCTTGTTTAATTCACACGAAATGTGTTCCCATCAAATTTTCATTGATGGTGTAGGCTGCAATGCTAACATTCAATCACCTGTGGTGCACATCCGCGTTTTCTGGACAGGTGTGAGTCACACGTGATCATGTCATCGTTAATTGTGACTGTATCGGCCACTGTATCATGTTAACGATGTCAAGACTGATAATTCATGTTCATCATATATTCATCAAGTAAGCAAGCAGGCAGGTAGGGAGGGAAGGTACGCACATATGTACGTGCCTACGGTCAAAGGTTGTTAGTTCACCACGAAGCATTTATCAACTTTTCATGAGAAAGATGGACATGCTGTCTTTCTTTTAAAGTCTTGTGTTCCAAAATCATGTCCTACAGCTGTACGCAAGTATTTTTGCAATTTGTCCACATCAAAGCACATTGTTCAGGCTAGTGTAGACCTGAATTTATAACTTTTAGCTCGGCACTATTACGTTATCAGCCAAGCTTCTTCTAGAATGTCTGATATCAAACAAGCAAAGAACTGCACTTTGCACTGGCTGTGTGTCTGTAGCATTCCCTGCTCATTATGGGCCTGCAAGTTTGATTCCTACAAGATGTTTTTGATGGCGGGTGTTGGACAAAAGCGTAAGTGCTGGTTTTCGATGGGCATTTCATGTTACAATCATTGTTAGGATATGAAATCTCTCTTGTATCCTGCAAGGGGTACCGGGCAGGAGTTTGATGACTAATGCAAAATGAAAATAGTGACTCAAATGTTACTGCTGCTAAAGAGTAACTGAACCAAGACAGTGGGTGTGACCGAACAGGCAAAGCCTAAACTTATTTCTGCAAGCACATGGTTGTCAGATGAAAATGAAAGATGTATTTAGCACTAGGTGATGTGGAAAAACGAAGGTTACAGGCCATGCGAGGTGTACTACTATATTTGCGAGGTGTATGTACTACTATATTATTTCAAGAAAGAACTTGCTTTTATGTGCAGGACATGATGTGGTGTGCAATAGTTAGTCTCCAATTTCTTCCATAGGAGATGAGGGGCAATGAGAGGGAACACATGCCTTTTCTCTCGTCTCAACTTAAATTTATGCTCCTCGTTCTTTGTTTGCCACAAGTGAACACTCACACAAAAAGCAGAAGGACAACAGCATGGGTGGCACATCCAACTGATATAGTTATACTCCAGACCCAGGAATAGACAGACCGATACAAACATGTGCACGCTAGTAGTCACAAACTGCAGGGCCGAGACTGCCGTATGTAGGTAAAAGAAGGAAAATTGGTCGGCGACTTTTAATCGTTGGCTTAGGTGTCTGTCAGGTGGAACTTGTACCTCGGTGGTGCGATGGTGCTGTGGTGCATAATACCAGCGTATCCAATGCTGGTATGAGCTACATGTGACCTTTCTTCCTTTTTTAACCCGATGGTTAAATGCCGCTTTAGTATAAAAGGCGTAGCTGTGTTCTGATTTATCTATCATGTGCAGTTGTTGATATGTCCTCATTCATAGAGCTTACATATAAGTATATAGTTGGCTTTTTAATTTGCAACGCGAACGGGAGGCGCTGAGTAAGAAAGGAAAGAAGAGGGTCACTTGGCGTTCGTCCTGCTAACGACGACGACAACAACAACAAAGATTTATTGAAGCATTCGACTGCGGTACAGTGCACCTGCACTGAGCCTCCATTCACCCGCCGTGGCAGCGCTCGTAGTTACCGAGGGAATCGCAAAAGCAGTCGGAAAATCCTGCTTTCGCAGTTAGCCGAAGTCGGCTTTCCCGCATTGCGAGTGTTCTAGTGGAGAAGCACCGACACTCGAATTGTGGAAAAGCCAACCTCTACGTGCGGCCGGCCTTCGAAGTCGAATTAGAATTAAGTCGTTTGTGCAAGCGATGGACCAACGCCTGTAATTACTGTTTCAACCGTTCGCAGCTTGACGGCCCGTGGTGCCTTCCCTCGAGTAATATTCAAATTCGGTTCGCGCATAATTTGTAACTCAAAATACACAAAATACAAATGCGGATACAAATCAGCGGATCAGGGAATATGACGAAACGTCGAGCAAAATAAAGAGGTCCCAAATTCGCCTAAGCATATTAGGAACTGCCCTTCAAGCTCTTGTGGGCCACACTTTCGTGATGTGCAGGATTATTGCCAGAAGCAAAGTATAGTAAAGCGAGACAATTGATGGAAGAGTTTTTTTTTTTTAATCAACAAAAAAGGTGACCTGTGCGCGAGTGATACTTCAGTAGCATTGTATCAATAATAAAGAATCATGTTCACAGAGCATGCATTGCTATATCACAACTGATATTAACATCTATCCTGTGCGCAGGATAAAGCAGTTGTCAGTGGCACTCTGTCCTGTGTACTCGCCTGTGCTTCATGTCTTTTGGTGCCTTAAAGCTAAAATGAATGCATAGTAACTAGCTCAGGGAAAAGTTCTAGCAAACTCTACCGGAGGGGGCAACGCTCCCCTGGGAAAATCAGGGGGGGGGGGCAGGGCAGGCACACGCACCCCTTTGCCTTCCCCCCCTCCCGTATTGTACGCCTATGGAACCCTGGATGGCCGAAATTTTCCGGAGCCCTCCACTATGGTGCCTTTCATAATCATAGCGCGGTTTTGGGACGTAAAACCCCAGAAATCAATCAATCACCCTGGAATAGATAGCGGCCAGTAAATCGCATGATTACGTGTTGAAGATCATGAATACAGGCAAACAACGCGTATAATAAGCTCTGTACATTTCAGCAAAGGGAGATTTGATTGCACGATAAAACGCGTTCATGAAATTATTTTGCGTACATAAAAACAGGTATACGCTGGAACAGATACGTAGCATTCGTAAAACGTACATTCATGTATGTAACAAATTCAAACACATTTATTTACCATAAACGATGCGAACTGCAGTAAGACACGAATGATCAATGTGGACAGGCACATTAATTGAATAAGATACAACGCATAACATCTGAAGAAATGTCACATTTAAAATGCATGCAACGGCTATTATATAAGGTATAGGTGTGGACAGGAACATTAATCGAACAAGATACACCGCCTAACATCTAAAGAAATGTCACATTTAAAGTGTATGCAACTGTTATTATCTAAGGCATCGGTGGTTCGTTAATTCAACCATATACTATATGAGGTATCGTTTCTACAGTGAGCTGATCATCGGGATGGCGGAAGAGATGCGCAAGATGGCGTTTGCTGTATACTATTATTGACGTTAAACTTTAGCCGCACTCGCTGCCGTAGCGGTTGTGACCGAGGCAGTCGCGCCCGCAACCGCTGTGCCGGTAGCGCTAGTGCTGGCGCCCGCTGCAGGCTTAGCGTTTGCGGCGGGCGCTGCCGTCACCGCCAGCCTTACTCTCCTGCGCCTTGCGCGCGAACGCGATGAATATTTGGTCCAGGGTGTTGTCGGACACGAACACGTACTCGAAGCCGTAGTGCTCGTCCAGAGCGTCGATCTTCTGGAACAGCTGGCTCCAGGGAAGCTTGTCCTGAGTGCGGCACTCGATGCATTTCTGCGAAAGGTATGAAATATATATCGAGATCACTTAAAGGGCGGCAACTACTAAAGAGAACAACTTATTCAACTAACTAGACTACTAAAGAGAACAACTTATCCAACTAACTAAACTACTACTAAAGAGAACAACTAAAGAGAACAACTTTAACTAACTAAGCTACTACTAAAGAGAACAACTAAAGAGAGCCTATCTTATCCTTGTCACTTGCTTTCCTTTTCGCCTCTGTGACATTAAGGCGCGTCAAAGGGACTAAAACGGTAATTATTGTGAAAGACTCATAAGGCTTGTTTGTAGACACTGGACTAATTTTTTTCATGTAGCATGATAAGGGCTCAGGAAACATAAGGGAGACAAGCGATAAGGTATACACTTATGAATACAGGCTTTATAAAGGGGCATGCAACTTGTTTTTTTTTTAACATAGAAAACGGTACGAGCAGTCGTGAAGGCTCCTGTGAACATGTGGGCGAAATATTAATGCACTGCACGCACCAGGGAATCTGCAATTAAGGCTTCCGAAATACACCTAAATATATCTCGCTCTTCCTTCAACAAATTCCGCCACAACAATCACCGACTATACTTCGCTTGAGGCAGAACTGCTATCGTTGCTGTCACGACCAGGAAACAATGCATCATTTGCTCGTTTGGAGTTCAGAAAATAAAGAAAATGCATGTAATGTTTTTAAGGAACTACAAAGCAAGTCAAGCGAAGTGTAGTCAGAGCTTCCTGAGACGTCATTTGTTGAAGGAAGATGAGCAAGGCGATTCCCATGCTCTGTGTGAAACCAAATTACGAATGCTACGGTGCGTACGGTGCAATGATATTTGGCTCACTTGTTTACAGGAACCTCCACGAGTGTCTGGCACCGTTTTATGATCATGTCAAAGATCACAGTTTCACCGAAAGGGCGAAGCAGTGGATGCGATGCAGTGAATGCGATAGCAAGAAATTGTAATGTTATACGAAGTGAGGCTGGCAGCTAACTCTTTTGGATACGATCTCACGTAACTCTACAAGACACTGGTGTAAGAGAATACTGCTGTTCAAGGGACACTTTTCGCAGTCTCTTCGCGTTTGGAGCGCAGCACGAAGGATTTACGAGCCACCCGCTGATGGCTGCCGAGATAGCGCACGTGCCAGCGATGGCGACCGCACGAAATCTGCAGTTGCTGCTCCAGCGATACCATACAATAGAAATACCATACATCACAAACACGGCACAGCACAACATAACCACAACATGAGCAAGACACACCATAACCACAACGTAACACAAGCACAACGCAAGGGTAACAGGCAGTGCACTCTGCGCTTCCTACAGCTTTCACGTTGAGTGGAACTACGTTACCGCTGGCTGGCACTTACACTTTTCGGTATCTCGGAAGAAAACGACCACACACACTTCAGCATCGTACAAATGCCTGATACCGATGTTATTCGAGGCGTTATACAACATTATAATTGACATGTTAGTGGTGTGAACGGTAATTAAAAAGTTGAGAAATTAAGACAAATTAAGTAATTATTGCTTAGTGATGAAAAAATACTACTTGTAAGTACACACAACTAGCTCTAATATACATTTGATATTTTAATACAGCTGTTGATTTTTTTCCTTAAATATCTTGGTCCAAGTTAACTGGGACACCCTGTATATTGGTATGCTACAATAAGCGCCTTCCCACGGTAATTCCTTACGCCCCGCCCCGCCACGATGGTCTAGTGGTTATGGCATTCGGCCGGGATCGAACCTTGACCGCTGCGGCTGCATTTCGATGGAGGCGAAATGTTGAGGCCCGTGTGCTGTGCAATGTCACTGCACGTTAAAGAACCCCAAGTGGTCGGAATTTCCGGAGACCTCCACTACGGCGTCTCTCATAATCACAGCTGGTTTTGGGACGTTAAACCCCACAAATCAATCAATTCCTTACGCCCCATCTTTTGTGTTTTGCTTACGTTTGGAAGCCCGCACAAACGAAATGTTCGTGCTACACGAGTTCTTACCGCGCGGTAGGGCTGATCCATACAGCTTACATGCGCCTATATTTTGTGACGATGCCTTATGCTCGACGCTATGGTTCGTCTCTTCATCCACGCCTCACGGCCAGCTGATCCCTCTGATAACGCCGGTAGACTGCTGATAGCTGTCGGCGGAGCGGTCGATGCTTGCTATGGAACGCATGGAAGGCGCTCTACGGAAGTTACCAGTGTCGGGATTTCTTCATTCTTTCAGGGGCAAAAAAAAAAAAAAAAAAAGACAGAGGGGGTGTGGGGGCGCTCTCATCCGGTCAGCAGTAAAGCGTCAGTAGATGCTCGACAGGCGGGTGTTGTCTTGCATCATTTCATAACTATCGTATGGTGGACACACGTGTCCTGTGCGCCACGCTCCTGGCTGTTGCAGCGAAGACCTTATGGGTCCAGAACTTACCCACTGCACGTCAACGAGCGTAATTCCCGGGAAAGCGTTGACGATGGACTCGGTGAGTGCCTGTGGTCCGACGGTGACCTTGTCTGAACGCACAAAAATCAGCTTGTATCCTCTGCCGAACTTGTCCTTGATGTGCTGCAGCGTCCCCAGGCAGACCATCTCGCCTTCGACCATGATACACAAGCGGTCGCAGGCGAGCTCGCATTCGTCCATGCTGCGATTGATCGCGCGCACCGTATACGTCACGAGGCATTTCGTGTTAGCATGGTTGCAAGAATGGAAACATGGGTGCGTTGGTTTAACACATATGTCCTCGTGCGAAAGCCGCGAACCCGACAACAACGAACTATTATTGTTGTTGTTGTCCTCAATTCTGGCACATACTAACCCTGGGGGATTGGCCAAGATGTGCGAAGTTGAAAGAGTTAAGTCATAAGTACTGTGAAATACCAGTCAGAATCGAATAATCAGGACGGAATTCTAAACGGTGTAGAGATGAACAGAACCGGCCTGAATCAATTATGAATTTTTCAACAATTGAGCATACATCCCCGTGGCAATGTCCTATAATGAGGAGGCTCCCAAAGACAGAATATTGGAGACGGAGAATTCCAACCCAATCCTATGAAGAGAATCTTTCAATGTATGTGTTTTCTTAAAGAGGACAACCGAGTGCATTTTAAGAAATAATGTTCTATAGATTCGTCTTCTCCGCAATATGGACGCAAAGGCGATGGGGCCAGACCAGCTCTGTGCATATAAAAGTTTAATTTAGGAATGCGGCAACGTAACTGCGTAAAGATAACCTTTGTTTCCTGGAGGTAAAGGCATTTCTATTCCAAGGGGATACGAGGTGTCGATAGTCATTTAAATTAGTTAATAACAAAGGTATTACTAGATTCTTGCCTTATCGCTCTCCTTCTAAATCTTGCAGCAGTTATGAGCGCTGATGCAGGAAGTATATAGTGCTGTGTACTCATTGTCGTCGTCTTTCGCGCGTTCGTCGCTTCAGAGCGTTCCGCACGTTTCGTGCAGGCCCCGAAACTTGAGCTCTCCTGCGTTAAAACCTATAGTGTATGACCAGCGTGTACGTACTACATACCTATGCGACGTGAGCACGACGGTGCTCTGCACGGTGCTTTTAATTTTTCCGAGCGACCTGCGGATTCGCTCCCGGCCCATCACGTCCACACCGTCGTACGGCTCGTCCAAGAGAACCACTTCGGGAAAGCCTATCATCGCCACGGCCATCGACAGCTTCCGGGTGTCTCCGCCGCTGCACCATTGAAGGAAGACGATGAACCGCGGTTATCGCCGATGACGAACTTCGACGGTTGTGCAGTGTTCGCCCCTATTGTCGCCAATCTCTAGTGACCAACTTGCAGCGCACAGACTGGTACGAGACAAAATATAAAAGTAACGAGGAAGGAGGTGGGGACAGTTGTCCTTGGCTATTTAATCGTCTCAACCGTTGAGATAAGCATTTATCATGTTGCAGCACCAGTCTGCATGTTTCAAGTTCCAACACGCTTCCATCAAGCTGGACTTGCGCGACAAACAGAACTTTTCGTATTTGCGGCATGAGCTAACGCTTGACAAAGGGCCTCTCACAAGGTATCGATATTATTTTTCGGGATCTTGAATAGCGTGGCTGAGCCGCGTCGCTCGATCTCATCCGCAGGATTCGGTACATATATAGCCTATCAAACTAGGTTTGGAATCTTGCGCACTTTGGATATTTGTTCGGTGTTAAAGCGTTCGATGTCGGCTCTAGTGCTTGGCCGTATTATAAGCTGACTGTAGTCGACCACCAGTTGTCGTCCCGGTCAGTCACGTGAGCGGGAAAAAACGAATGTTCGAGAACCGCGAACAGAGGTCTGACGATCAAGAATCCGCCCCAGCGTTCGTTTTCTCTACGAATACCGCAGGAGGTGTGTATAATGAACGTGGACTAAAGGCAATCGTATACCTATAATAGTTGCACATCCTGGCTGCGTGGTCTCGGAGGTCCACAGCGTTGATCATGTTCTCGACAACCGCGGCCAACTTGTCCTCGGGCACTCCGCGGAGACGGCCGAACAAGTACAGCGTCTCGTAAGCACTGAGCTTACCTAAGAGCGCTGCGACCTGAGGACAGTAGCCCAGCCTCGATTGCCACTGCACGAAGCAAATATGGATAGACCAAAGAAAACTCTATTCACTAAAGCCCCACGAGAAGACAGCCGCAATGCGCCAGCTACAGCCACACACCTTCCCAAGCTCAAGACACCGCGCTTGATCTATATTGCAAATATGCTCTGTGTTTCTGCTGAACCCCCCCCCCCCCCCTCCCCCTTTTTTTTGTCGAAAATGCACAGGAGAACTTCCGCAGCAACGACGGTTTCCTGAGAGTAAACATGCAAGCAGGTTGACAACTCGTTGCGATTTCGCTCCTATGCGCTATAGGCAAACGGTTACTGTCAGGTTATCGAACGTTGTGGTCCTTAGTCCTAATGCACATATATGGACAGTCTGCCGTTCTATCATAGAGTATACATGATCATAATCGTCATTATCATCACCATCACCACCTCCGCCACTGCCACCGACGTCATCATCACATCAGTCTGGCCCACGTTCACTGCAGGCGAAGGTCTCTCCCAAAGGTATCCAATTTACCCTGTCCTGGCCAAGCTGATTCCACTTAATGCCTGTGAACCTACTAATTTCTTCTTGCATATTGTTCCAAACAGTCCGCGTTTCTCTTTTTAAACAAACTTCTTCAACGGCAGTTTTTTAGCGCTCTTCCATATTACAGTACTTTGTACTCTTAACTGGACCTCATTGCGGTACTTAGTATCGTAATTAATCCTTTTCTTCTTTTATTGGCTAAAAGCTTTTCTGTAGGCTGTATTTGTATTTTGCCTTCTCTTGCAATCTCGTCTGATACCCCAAACGACCGCCGGTTATCTTGCTTTCTCGCTACGTAACATCACATGCCCCTCCCACGCCCGCTTCTTTATGACTTGACCGCGAAGAAACGGGCGCCTGTACAGTGCACGCCGTCAAGCACGTCACACCTTGCGAGTGTCTCGAGACAGCACCGATTCCTTCATGTAGGCCTCGCCGTAGGTCATCTGGAGCAGGCCGGCCAGCATTCTGAAGGTGGTCGTCTTGCCGGCGCCGTTGACGCCCAGCAGACCGAAGCACTCGGCGGGCTTCAGCGTGAACGACAGTCCGCGCACCGCGTGCACCGTGCCGAACACCTTGTGCAGCTCCTGGGCCACGAGCGCGTTGCCGGCGTCTCCGAAGCGCTGCTGCCTGCATATGTCCGCGACGGCGGCCCTCTCCGCGGCCACGTCGTCATCCACGGGACCTTTGGTCGCCTGCTGAGGCGGCGCCGACATTTCGCGCCCGATTTGAGACCAGCCCGAGACGCGGTGCAGCAGGTAGGCGAACAGTGCAGCGCCCATGACGAGCATGATGACGACGTCCTGAAGGATCCCGCGAGGGGAGAACGACAGCGCGTACGGCTCGGTCCACACGTCGTTGGTTTTATTGGCGAGTACTGCGACAGAAAAAAAAAAAGAACAAAAGCAAAAGCCGCGTGGGTTGTTGAAATGTTGTGGAACTGCAGAAAATTCCCACTATCATTCGCACGTAAACAGTTAACAGAAAGGACACGTTAGTAAGTGTGAACTCAGGAAAACGTGTAAGATCTAAAAGACAGTAGGAAATAACATTTTTGTTATGTAGCCCTTTGGAGGTCTTGCCGCCACGGAACTTTTCGCGGGCCAGTAAGCCTTGGACCGTGGCTGCGACTTCAGTTGGCTGAACGACCCGGAGTAAAATGGATGGGTTAGTCGGCGTGGTTAGCTTAAAAGGTGACATAAAAGCTATTATTACGAAGGGAGGGAAGTGAGCCTCATAACCGAGCTTACTCGCAAATGAAGTTTATTGGGGCAGGAGAACACGTAAGGAAAGGCGTAGAATTTGCAACGTCCTCAGGATTCCGGCTCACGCCGATTGACGAAGCATGCGAATGAACACTTGTCTTTCCGGCTCCCCCTTTTCGTCATTTTCGTGTCACCTTTACGGCACCGCGCATGGAACGCTATACCTACTCGCCCAAATGTGTGACTATGCATGTTGTTGTCATGCGTACATAGCGGAAAAAGCAGGTTGACATCGGTAAAAGAGACTAGAACATGTCTTTTCTGTCCCAAGTCTGTGTTTGTACTGTGTGCTGCTGTACATACGTGTAAGACGTCTTAACAGCATACTAAAGTTGTTTTCGCAAAGCATACAGTCATCGGCGTTAACCCGACGACATGGCTACGACCGTAACACTGTGCAGCAATGTCTCCCTGGCCTTCTCTAATAACGGTGCTACAGTGTATCAATATGAAACGTTGGTAACAGATAGTACCAGTGCTGTGCGCATTTCTATCTGATGTCTCAATATTGGCAACAACAGTAATTGCAACAATGGAGTGAGCACGTTAAGACGAAATCCCGTGTAACGAAAGTGCAGCTACAGTTA
The DNA here is from genome assembly GCA_013339685.2 of Hyalomma asiaticum. Taxonomy (NCBI): domain Eukaryota; kingdom Metazoa; phylum Arthropoda; class Arachnida; order Ixodida; family Ixodidae; genus Hyalomma; species Hyalomma asiaticum. The sequence goes on from CM023484.1 coordinate 48,316,135, forward strand.
AGCATTCTTGATTGATTTCTGGGATTTCACATTCCAAAAGCACGATATGATTATGAAAGACGACCTAGTGGAGTGTTCTAGTGAACTATATATACCTGGGTGTTCACACTTGCCAATATTCCTTTGATGGTTTCACTCACTCACTCACTCACTCACTCACTCACTCACTCACTCACTCACTCACTCACTCACTCACTCACTCACTCACTCACTCACTCACTCACTCACTCACTCACTCACTCACGCGCGTGCATAACTAATGCGGATATTACGATCGATTAATGAAACGTTCAGGCAATTTGTCCCGACCTTCTCCAGGCAGCCAGCCAGTCTCAAAGCTTACAGTGTTTAGACGGTAGATACTGCTAGAAAGTCTAGAAGGTGTTGCTGCTAGACTACCGGAAGCGCTAATGGCAAAGCTTTTCTGCACGCACAGAAACGCACGGATGAGCTCAGTACACTTACTGTCGCAGCAATACTTTATCGTCGCCCCAAGATAGCGCGTTCGGTTGCAGAACTCGAAGTGCTTCTGTTTCAGCTTCTTCTTGCTCCGAAGGTAGTCGCACATGGTCACCTCGTACTTCAGGTTGACTACCCGCACAGTGGTCGCCGATAGTGCGAACGGCGGGAAGAACATGAAGGGCAGTCGCGTCGTTTCGCCCGCGGAATGAAACGCCGCCATCAGATATCCGCAGATTACGCCCGGACCTGCGACAAAGATCGTGAAGGCACTGCAAGTTTCGCTTAGCGCTTCCAAGCACCGAACGTGAGAGCTGCAAGAAATTTGGCACTTCGGCTTAGAATTCGTTGCAGACTATGGCTTCATTATCTAGCTGAGGGGACGTTTTGTGCCACGTGCCAGCGACAGCTCATAGTTAAGCTCTCTCATGCTGAACATCATGTTGGGTCATCCCCTTTACTGAGGAGGGGAGATGGGCCACCGGCCGGTGGTGCAGTCGCGAGTCGTTTTATTGCAGGTGTATTATATCGCAGTGCACTGTACTGTGTTATGTTATAGTGGTCGCATATATTGCAAATTTCCCTTTTTTTTTCTTCTTTATGACTGCGTGTGTTAAAGCTGAATGTATATATATGTTCAGCTTCGGCACACACCTCTCAGACCTTTATACCCTCGGATGCTCTTCAGAAGGTCGCGGGATCGAATCCCGGCCGCACTTACTATACAGAGGCTGGCGGGGCCTCAGTACCGACATAACGGCGCCATGTCACTACTGAGGCCCCGCAAGCCACAGTAGTGACATGGTAGCACACTCTATCCACCCAAGCACTACTGAGGCCCCGCAAGCCTCAGTAGTGCTTGGGTGGATAGTGTGTGCTACCACAGTGCGCCGCCAGGTGCCGCGAAGATGCCCGTGGCTGGTCCACCGGTGCATTACGTCAGTCCGTGACTCGTTGCCTGACCATTGCACTGTTAATAGGCAGGGGTGGTTGAAAACTTATGTTGAGTTGTGTCGAGCATCTTAAAAGGTGCTCATATTTACAACCTTGTAGTAAATTACACACTTAACTCAGAGCGCTATAATATAGGTCTGCCAGTGATCACGAGGTCTTGAGCTACCGGCACAACGCATTTACACAAGATTACCAAAACCGTTTCCGTGTTGTTCAAACCATGCACGTACACACAGAAAAAAAAAAAAAGAAATCGTGGGCAAGACGGAGTGCTGACCTTCAACTAAGAGGGAGCACCCCAGCCAGAGAGAGTACAATCGTGTTGCTGCGCTCTTTGAGGCGTGAACCCTATACAAGGCACTGGTCTTGCCTTCCTGGCTGTACTTGCCTGCTATTGCGAATAGTCCGAGTACGATCGCATACGCCGTGCCCCCGTCCGAGGAGTGCTCCGCGGCCATGTAGGCCAAAAGTATACCCAGAGGAGCAAATGCCAGGGCGGTGACGAGGAGCGATGCTGAAGGAAGAAAGAAAAAGAAGAATGTCAGCCAGTTCCACTGCATGTAGTGAAAGCTGCACGAAATGCGGAGCATCGATAAGCCTGTGTTTCCTTCGTGTTTGTGTTGCGTTTATCGTCGGCGTTTTCCGATGGTTTTCGCCGAACTTGATCTCATTACCATTAACGTGTACCTTTTATTTTATTACACAAATCTGGTTTGTTTGAACGATTCTTTATCTGGTATCCCTTTTTAACCGGTTCCAGTCAGCATGTTGTGGTCCCGTTTTCAACTGCTCTTTTCTGAGCGCGACAACGACATGAGACGACGGTACTCGCCGGCAGCCAAGGTGCCTAAAAGAAAGACAATCGAATCTGCGTAACGATACGTCAAAGGGATCACGTGTCGAAACTCTTCCAAGTCTCGAGTGACCTCGTACCTGGAGTCGGGGCGTAGGTGAATTACGGGCAGGCTGTATTACAAGAAACTTTCACCTGGTGCACGACGCCACGTACGCGCACAGTAATAAGCGACAGAAAGAGCATAGTTAATGACAGTGACAGTGTTTAGTTTCAATCACGTTTGATGCGAGATGATGCGAGTGAAAGGTGTTAGTCGTTTTTCCAGCTTGACGGGAGCACACAGGCACCTCCGCAGTTGTACAAAATTGTGCAGCGGAAATTGATGAAATACATAACATGCCAGGCCATACATCGCGAGAAATGCATGGCATATCTTAATTTTACAAACTGGCAAAATGAAGTGAGAATACGCGAATTAAACTATATCAATGCAGTTAAATTTTGTAGGCGTAATTTTCTCAATTTCATTGGTGCACGCAGATAAATATCCAAGCCATTTCTTTCCTACACTTATCCTTTCTACGTTATCACTTTCCAAAACTTTCATTCTGTTTAGGGACGTAATCTTGGCCCGCAATAATTCATGTTAAAACGCTTTCATGTTAAAATATTCAGGTCATGTAGTGAAAACCGTGGGGACAGCCAAGCTATGCTTTTATCGTTAATCGTGGCGTAATGGCAATGATGGCAATTATTCACTATCACTAACATGTCGCAATGGGCTGAGGGCAATTTAGCGGTATGGGTCTGCCCATACCGAAGCACGCCGACCCTGAAGACACATTAGTACCACGTGCAGATCAAAAGCTGCCGCAGTACCGCTTTCATCATCATCATCATCATCATCATCAGCCTGTTTAGGTCCACTGCAGGACGAAGGCCTCTCCCAACGATTTCCAATCCACCCTATCCTGAGCGAGTTGGTTCCACTTTATGCCTGCAAACTTTTTAATTTCATCGCTCCATCTAATCTTTTGCCTGCCTCTGTTACGTTTTCCCTCTCTTGGTATCCATTACGTTGCTCTTACTGTCCATCTGTTATCTTTCCTCCTCATGACATGTCCTGCCCAGGTCCACTTCTTTCTTTTAATTGATATAATAATATCGGCTATTCCTGTCTGTTCTCTGATCCATTCCGCTCGTTTTTTATCTCTTAGCGTTACCCCCAACATCTTTCTTTCCATTGCACGTTGCGTGCTCCTTAGTTTTATCTCTAGTTTTTTCGTTATCCTCCACGTTTCTGCGCCGTACGTTAGTACTGGGAGAATGCAGTGATTGAATACTTTTCGTTTTAGTGAGAGCGGTAAGTTTCCAGTCATGATTTCATAATGCCTTCCGAATGCGCTCCAGCCCAACCTTATTCTACGGAGAATTTCTTTTTCATGGTTAGGAGATCCTGTTATTAACTGTCCCAGGTATACGTATTCGTTTACACATTGTAAGGGTTCATTGTTGATTTTAAATTTCTGTTCCTTAGCTAGGCTATTGAGCATAACTTTGGTCTTTTGCCTATTCATTCTTAATCCAATTTTAATACTTTCCCTATTTAGGTCATCAATCATGTTTTGTAGTTCGTCTCCATCATTGCTAAATAGCACAATGTCGTCTGCGAATCTTAAATTACTGAGATATTCTCCGTCTATTCGAATTCCCTTGTCTTCCCAGTCTAGACGTTTAAAGATTTCCTCTAAACATGCAGTGAATAGCATCGGGGATATCGTATCTCCCTGTCTCACGCCTCTCCCGATCGGGATTTCTCTGCTTTTCTCATGTAGGAGTAGTGTGGCTGTGCAATCTTTGTATATGTTGTTGATGGTTTTCACGTATATGTCAGGTACCCCTTGTCTACGTAGAGCTTCTAGAACTGCTTGTATTTCTATCGAGTCAAATGCTTTCTCGTAGTCGATAAACGCCATATAAAGAGGTTTGTTATATTCCGCGTACTTCTCAATTACTAGGTTGATAGCGTGGCTGTGGTCCATTGTCGAGTAACCTTTCCTAAAACCAGCTTGTTCTCTCGGTTGATTAAAGTCGAGTGTTTCTCTTATCCTCGTAGAAATTACTTTTGTAAATAGCTTGTATATTACTGGGAGTAGGCTAATTGGTCTATAATTCTTTAACTCCTTTATGTCACCTTTCTTGTGGATAAGGATTATATTCGCATTTTTCCAACTGCGTGGTATATTACACGTCTTGACACATTTCGTGAAGAGCGATGCAAGTTTTTCAAGTATAATATCTCCTCCGTCTTTAATCAAGTCGGCTGTTATACCATCTTCACCAGCTGCTTTACCGCGGGACATGCCTTTGACAGCTTTTTTGACTTCGTCAGCGGTTATACATGGAATTTCATTGTCCTCCTCAGATTCTATTTCTATTAAGGTTGTATGGTCTGTCTGAGAACTGTACAGTGCAGAGTAGAAATCTTCTGCTACTTTTACTATTTCGTTGAAACTGTTGATAACGTTACCTTGTTTATCCTTTAGCGCATGCATTTTGTTTTGCCCTAAGTGCAGTTTCTTTTTGACCGTTTTAATGCTGGTGCCTTTCTCTACAGCTTTCTCTATTTCTCTCGTGTTAAAGTTTCTTACATCTCTTTGCCTGGCTTTATTGATCAATTTTGATAGTTCTGCGAATTCAATCTTATCTTTTGGCGAAGTTACTTTCATTTGTTGGCGTTTTTTTATTAAGTCCTTGGTAGATTGGGACAACTTACTTGTTGTTTGCTTAGTTGTTGTACCCCCGACTTCTATCGCTGTTTCAAGGATTGTTTTCGTTATGGTTTTGTTCATTTCCTCTACATCGTCACCGTTTTCGTCTAAGGCCTCGAACTTGTTGCTTAGGGCTACTTTAAATTCTTCGTTCTTGAATCTGATTACCTCTAAATTACATTTTTTTCTAGTAAATAATTTAGTTCTTGTTTTCTTTAGGTTAAGTACAATCTTTGCCCTTACTAATCTGTGATCGCTGCATTTTATCTTCCCCACTACTTCTGTGTCTTGAATTATACCTGGTTGTTCGCACATTATAAAGTCGATTTCATTCTTTGTTTCCCCGTTAGGGCTTTTCCACGTCCACTTCCTATTCTTGTGTTTCTTGAAAAACGTGTTCATTATTCGGAGTCGGTTTCTTTCAGCAAATTGTACTAGCATTTCCCCACGGTTATTCCTATGGCCGACGCCGTAGTTGCCAATCGCCTGCTCTCCACTTTGTTTTGTCCCTACTTTTGCGTTGAAATCCCCCATGACTACTGTGTATTGTGTCTGTACTTTATTTACTTTAGTAATATGTACTTTAGTAATATGTACTTTAGTAATAACAAAATTTAATCAAATGAAGTCCTTAATTCATTTACGCAATCAGTAAAAAAAGATGAGTGTTTCTATCGTGTCACCCAGCAGGCCGCCCTGGCGGTGTAATACCCCTGACGCACGGACATTACTAAAGTACTTTAGGTAAGGCGACATCTACCGGAAAGGCGTTCATGCCCGGTGACACACGACAAAGGAGTATCTCCTTCCCGGCAAAGTTCCTTTGCAGAAAGGTAGATCGGCGATCTACTTTTCGAGCGTAAAGGCGTACCCTCGCCGACAGCGTACACGGCCCGTAAACGGGAGAGAACTTTTCACAAAATTACAACACCCCGCAAGTATTTTCTTGCTTTGCGTATAAGCTTTAGCTTATCAGATTTGTCGGGCCGCAAAGATTTATTTTTACCGAACTCTCGAACGCTCACATCACCGCCATGCGGGATTCCGGCAGTCATCATCTTTTTCGTCGTGGCTTGAAACGAACAATCAACATTATTAGTCATCAGCAATAAAAACGATATTTTTACAATCCACAATCGCTAAAGGTAATTAAATGCGGAACTTTTTATAAATGTTCACTGTCTTGCTGCTTTAACACGCAGCGCCATTTTCTTGTGGCGTTCGTCTTAGGAACCACCTAAAGAAGTTCACGTGCTTCCGTGTGTCATCGGCGCAACTACTTTCTACAGAAGGTCCTTCAGAGTGGAAAAATGGGTTCACTACAAAGGACTTTACTTTCGCCCGTCTGTCAGGGGTATAACTTACTCCTCGCGTCCGACGGGAGCTCCGAAATGGCCGAGTATGCCACGAAAACGGTCGTCATCGGGACTGCGTAGAAGGCCAGGTCGAACACGAAATGGGCGACGAGGTAGAGGAAACCCGAGACGCCCGTCATGAGCTGCAACTCAAGGGCTCCGGTGACCACCTCCAGCGACGGGAGCACCACGAAAGACGACAGGATCAGACCGAAGCACACCGACCCCATGAAGGCCCAGTAGGCCCACGTGTAGACCAAATGCTGCCGCAGGCTGAACAAGGGATCCCTCGGGGGGCCTTCCGACTGCGCGAACGCGTCAGTTTCTCGCATAAACCACCACTCATAACGACCACGGCTTGCAGAGAATAACCGTGTGAAAAACCACTCACGTAGAGCTCTTCGTCTGTCAGTCTGTACAGCGAGATCCCAGTGCTGAAGCGGCTTCTGGCCTGACCCGTATGCTGACGCAGGAGCACCGTGTCGATCAGGTTGCGCAAGACACCTTGCGCGACCACGCCGAACGGGTTGCTCCACAGTTCGAGTCTGCGACGAAGAGTGATAAACGCGGTTGAGGCACCACACATTATACAGGAGGCCTACTCACAGATGGTTATAATACACGACAAATTAACGGCAGGTTATAGCTTTCACTAAACTATAGGCACGGAGGCGAGCGCATGTGGGCTCCCTAGCCACTGCGAGAACGTGGCGGCTCCCCACGGCGCCTACGGTAACTGCGTCCGCGAATCAGCCAATGATATCCTGCCATTTCCTACGTAGAGCTCTTGCCCAGCCAGTGACATGATCTGGAGCCATTGGTCTGGAGGCGCGCGCTCGCTCCCTCCAGCGAGCGCGCGCCTCCAGACCGGCCGTGGTTGAAAGAGCAGCTATAGGTGCTTTTCAGCTGTGTGTTGAATCCGAACTGCAAGTTGCCCGGTGCGTGCAGAGCAGTAATTATTTGAGTGACATGTCCACAGGAGCTTCCAAGACTGATTGGCAGCGTGTTTTGTGGCCGTGTTTGTTGCAGGGCCCCTCTAAGCAGCCGCTCAGCAGATGCACAGAGGAAGGATCGTGTCCATTCGCATGCACGGTCAAGTTACCTGCTTTCCCCTACTTCTTACCCTCGCTCATTCTGTTCATTGTCAATGTACGTTTTGCTGGGCGTCTTTTTTCTTAAACGATGCAAAATTTTGTTGCGCTCGGTTTAGAAATGTTCAAAGGCGTAAAAGAAACTTACGCCGTCGCATTGAAGACGGCGCCGAAAGCGTAGGCCCTTGCGTACTCGAGGAAGTTCTCCTCGAACATCGCCTGCAGCGCCTCCTTGGAGTTCTTGAGTTCGTCGAATGGCACGTTCTCACTCTCAAGAAGCACCCTGTAGCCCAGGGACGTGTTGGTTGCGTTGTTTATCTGCAGGAAGGTCTTCAGTGGCGATCCGTGATCGGCGTCGACGTAAGCAGCGGCATCCAGGTCGATGTGTCTGTAGTCGTGGAAGACGCGTCGTGAGCGCTTTTCAGTCAGATAGAATGGGAACGTTCGCTCCTCTTCCGCTATGTGAATAAGGACGGCCAGTGAAGGCGTCGGGGTGGGGGGATAGGTCCACCGCCGTAAGATGCCCTGTGGACGCGACTCGATGGACGGACACATGTTTGGTCAGATCCTGGCCATAAACTGCTTAATTAAGTGCGGTAAACGTTCGGTTGACTTCTGGCGCATTAAATTCAGTTTGATTAACGTACCGTCAAATCGCGTACCAATCAAGTTCGCATTTGAATGACGTCAAGCCAGCCTTAACGCACCGATTGCGTCTTTGAACCACGTTATTTCTCGCCTGGATCACTTAATTCACATGCTCTTTTGCGTTTGAGCCACTGCACCAAGCCCTGCACTGCCCCAGTGAATTGGCCTACCGCTGTGAAATTGTTCAACGCGATGTTTTGTTCTCGGTAGCGATCCACCAGATCCTAGCCACACTACAGCTTCGCAGTAAAGTAGCTTACGTTAATTGTAATTGCGCTGCGTACAGTCACAGGGAATACTGACCGGTGTGCGCCGTACCGTAGCATCAAAAAAAAAAAAAGAAAAAAAAGAAAACATGGTAAACCTATACACTCACACACAAATAAAATGCGAACGGAAATTATAAGGTAGAATAGGTCTCCGGAGTGTTTACTCGAGATCACTATCTCGGATCGCTAATTATGGTGGTTACTATGGATTCAAACCCGAAATCAGCGGTTGAAAATCTCAGTAGAGCTGCATTACGCGTAGTGGCGGTAACCCTCAACTGCCAACATATTTAGGGTCACCGCTACTTTTAGCTAACCCTAAACTGTCAACGTATGATTCAAAAGAACGTCATGTGAAAACTATAGATTGCCGACACATTCCTCATCTATCCGCGCGTACCTAATCCTTCTTACCCAAACGACTTGAATGCTTCTTCTGAGTACAATCTGTGTTTTCTATTGCAAAGCAATAGGTGTTGTCATCCCGCTCTTGTAGCGAAGAAATACCAACGTCTAAAACTTTAGAGGCTTCAAGCTACCTTCAGCTAGCTTCATTTATTCGTATACAACACGTAGTACCAGAAATTCGTGTGAGGTAATAAGGTGTACAAAGAGTAGCGTACGTATTATAAGATAAGCAACACTTCTTTGTCGCAATTAAACCTTTCGGTAAAATGATATTGTCCCAAGTTCTCATAAGAACAGCTGATTCCTAACGCGTAGGGAATCAGAATAACTCTGTTTCCAATACTGCGTTACTGTGTCATTAAAAAAAATAACCAATATAGTGACGCTTATTGATTGAAAACATCAACAACTTAATGCAGGAACAATCCAAGGTTAAATATTTATAATAGAAAGTGCAAGAACAAGAAACGTATTGACGACTAGGAAATAAATATTCCTAGACAATAAAATAAACTAACGTAGAGATTATTTCGTTTTTATACGTTTTTACTATGGCATTCCTTCACAAAGTCAGCTCAACCACGGCAAGGAAAGTACAATGAGATGCTGTTACCACTGATTCGTATTCTTTGTACAATGGCAGCTCCTAACCGAGGGATATAGTTCAGCAGGTATGCTATACACGCACGGTGGCACTGCGCACGCCAACGCGACAACGCATGTTCTTGAACACTGGCATACTGGTATTCGGCCGGTACGTTGAGGGAGCTCTGTTTGACGACGCTGAAGCCGACGAAGGCGACGAGCACGGGAAGGACCCAGCCGGTGATGAAGAGGAAAGGCGATCGCCGCAGTACCAGCAACCGCTTCTGCACCAGTGCCCGGAAGCGTTGGATGATGTTCGGCTGCCTCGGGGCTACGACGACAGGTTCGGACACTGCAGTGGAGCCAGAACATGGAAATGGGGGCAGCACCTCCCATGCGAGTTTTGCAGGGAAGCTGTGTATGGCAAGTGTATTGTCTGTCCGTGAACAGGAACACCAGTGCGGCTATAAGCCGCATGTGGTTGATCGAATGTTAACCCTTGCGGCCTATGCCGGGTTTCATTCAAATGAAGAAGGAAGAAAATCAAGGAATGAAAGGGACGAAGGAAGTAAGGAAAGGAGGAACAAAGGAAAGGGAGAAGGGGTGGAAGGAAAGCTCTCTGCCGTACATGCATATACGGCCATACTATCTATACAGCTTCGCTGGGCAACCACTTTCAAAGGTTCAAGTTCAAGTTCAATAAAAGAATCGCAGAACACAATACATATATCAAGGTGCAACATTTTCAGAAAGAGGCCCAGAAGTAAAAACTGTGGGAGGGCCTCCTATCAGAATTGGACAAAAGAAAAAAATAAATACTAAGCACAGGGAATAATTGAATACACGTTCACAAATATAATAGAAAAAATAAACCTCAAATAAGCCTCAAGACGCTTTACAACGCAACAGGTGTGTTCTCTTAACGCTACGAAATTATAGGTAGTTCAGTATACCGGTCAGCGCGTACAGATGGGAACTCACCTTCCTTTTGAGGAGGCAGATCCTTCTTGGCGTCTCCGACCCATTCTTTGTATATTCTGGTTTAGAAAGACATAACAATAAGAAAAGGTACGAAAGTTAGAGCAATTTTCTTTTCTGCTTGAAATGTATCGCGGTCGTGAAAGTGTAACGGAGTGTTTAGTGTCAGCTCTATAGTTCGACCCCGAGTAGTGACCGGTATAGGTGGTGTCCAGTTCCGTGTCCACTTGCCTCAACGACCATTTAATATTAGTAGCAGATATTGAACAACATGTTTCCACGAACTGCACGCTCCGGAAGTGATTAAGGAAATCAAAGGCGCCATATTTCTGCCATGTCGTATAAAGATCACCTACTTACGTTAACCGCCATATATCTAGGAGGATATGCTTTATCCAACGCGGACAGACAACTGAACAAGAAAAGGTTGGGTGACTGTAATGCAGGCTCACTTGATGTACGCTTCCTTCATCGTAGCCACGGACACTCCGATATTCTTGATGCCCATCGTCTGGCCGTTGGCCTCGAGTTCGCTGAACATGTCTACAAAGCCCTCTCGATACATCGTGTTGAGCACGAACACCGCTTCGTTCTCATTGTCGTCGTCCAGAGTGGCCATCGGGGCTGCCTTCAGTATCGTGGACAGAACTGCTTTGCTGTTGAAGGCGTTCGGCACCTTTGAGATGCGGAGCCTGAAGCCGACACCTGTTGTATGGAAGTGCAGTGAGCGTTCTCTTCTGGGTCTTCCGGACGGACGGACAGACAGACAGACAGACAGACAGACAGACAGACAGACAGACAGACAGACAGACAGACAGACAGAGCTTTATGCACGCAGAGTATTCATGGCGGTGGCCTTGACACTGGCGTGTAAGTCATTGCAACTGTGAATGTAATTAATGTTGAGGTATTAAAGTTGAGCTGTGAGGCTTGTCAAAGATCCGCACATGTATCTGAATTTGTGAAACATAAATTTACGTGTTGCATGCATGCCTATGTAAGTATAAATTTAAGGCCATGCGATTGAAGCCTGTTTCGGTATTCACTTCTAAGAAAATGTTACGTTGACGCGCTCTTAATGTCGATCATCTTGCGATATAGCAAGATTTTTCGAAACATACGCTCAAGCACACACACAGACTCCTTACTGCAAGCGTCCTTGATGAACATGGGCGTTCCCCAGCTGACGACGGTGCCGCTGTACATGACAATGATTCGGTCGGCAAGCGCTTCGGCCTCGTCCATGTCATGCGTGGAGAAGAGCACTGTGGTGTTTCCACGCAGATCCCTCAAGATCTTCCAGACGACGCGCCGAGCGTCCGGGTCCAGTCCGACCGTCGGCTCGTCCAGGATCAAAAGCTTTTTTTTTCGCGGAGAGTAAGAAATGATCGTCGCCACAGTCAGAATGGAGGCAAGTTCAAGAGCCAGAGCGAGAGAGAGATACACTAAAGAAGGAGTTGAAAAATAAAGTACGTCGCCAGAGCCAACGTTTTGACTGGTGGACTTGTCTTCGTCAGGGCAACACTGTGGATTTGTCTTCCTCAGGGCGACCAGTGATTGCCCTGACCAAGGCAAGTACGCGGGTTGGAACGTTCCCTATATCGACATGCCCTGTCTATCATCGCTTGCAACAATCTGTTGGTCACTGGTAATCTCTTTCTTGCCCTGACCTTTTATTCCTGAATCAAAACTTTAGAGGCACACCAGTGTGGGCAATCTCGTTTTGGATAAGCAGCCTCTACTTTCTACTCTCTTCTCTCAATCCACTTCGCTAGGCGACGCTGCGCCATGCACACTTATATGCGTTGCATAAATAAACGTGTCCCTTTAACCTGAAAACTATAGTCAGTGAAATATATCACTTCACACTGAAAAACGTTTATTCTTTCAGAATCACATGTGTCGATGAATTTGTTACCAGACGTGAAACAGCTCTTAGAAAAGAGAATTAGGTTAATATTTCTTTCGAGTTTCTCGCCGAAACTCCACCGGAACGACAACGTGGCCTCACAGACTTCAAAGCTTTTTTTTTCGTACTTCGGCCACGTACAGATCAATAAAATTTCCTGAAACATGCTATGTTAAGCTACTACCCTGCAATAAAATGTAATTCAGGTTGTTGACAGAGAGTTGCGCGTGTACACACCGTGGCAGATTCCATCCAAATCTGCGACAGCACGGTGATATTGAGCCAAGAGAACCTTAAAGGGCAACTCCGGCGGTTCTTTTTCACCACGTTCTGATATCAATGTTTTCCAATGGTACTGATAGTCCTGCAACAGCAAGGGTGGTTTTGTTCGCTCAGAAACACATCAATAATTTTAAACAAGCAACTTAAAGTCGTCTTCATACCGAAACCGAAACGGGTAGATGCTTCGTGGAGCGTGTGCGGTGACGTCACAACCTTCCCGTCACCAGAAATATGGAACTGGCGCCAAAGAAATGCCAGTGGCGAGGTTATCCGATGATACTGAGTTATGCCAGCTTTTCGGATCTTGACAGCGACGATTTGAGCGCTGAAGTATCGCCGTTTTGCTTTCGAAGGCCCACTGGCTCGGGTAGGCAGCGTGGAGGTGATGACGTCAAAAACACAGGGTGGCCCACGCGAGAATCCGCTAAAATTTTTAAAAGCCATTTACAAGAAAACTAAATGACTTACAACCGCCTGACTTGGAATATATTATTACACTACCGAGGAGAATATATATGCAAAATTTTATTGAGATCAGTGGACACTGAAAAATTGCCGGAGTTGCCCTTTAAAGGTGGGCGTCCCCAGTAGCATCTTCGAAAGATACGATGACGACTTGTGAGTGCGTGCGTGCCTGTGGCGGCATATACCTGCGGTTTACTGATGAGGGCGATAGCGATGCTAAGCCTCCGCTTCATCCCACCAGAGAGCTCGCTCGGCAAAGCATCCGGCTTGTCCGAGAGTTGCACAGTCTTCAGCAGCGCCGCTACGTTGGCTTTAATCTTGGAGCTGTTCATTCCTTTGAGCTGGAACAGAACAGGTGTGTGACAATGTGTGCGGGATGTCTCAGAAATTGTTCCCTAAAGGAGGACGACGATCAACGCATGTCCATGCAACTTGTGCGTGGGCTTGCGCTAACTGTTCGAATTAAGGTGGGAGGACGCGTTTAAATACACTAACGTCACAGGAGTAGCCAGAATTGTTTATCGGGGGGGGTTATACGATGCGGTGTGTATCGTGGGCGGGGGAAAAAAAGTGGAACGTGGGGAACGCGGGCAAAGGGGGATGCGTCGGACAGAAAATTTCGGGGGGTGTTTTGACACGGAAAAACTCCCTCCCTCAGCCACGCCTCTGATTTACAGGTCATATAGACGCCTAATAAAGGAGTGATTGTCACTTCACTCAGCGGTTTCACAAGCCATTCCAGCCCTTTGTCAACGACACTTGTCTGGAATGGCTCAGGGAGGCTGTCTGGAAAGGCTCAGGGAGGCGGTAGCAGCTATTCTATTGCCCGTTCTGATTCTTTGCATCCATTCGGATCGTCCGCCCACTGTCAATGCTGTCGACATCGGAAAGGGGAAAAAAATAAACTGAACACACACTCGTCCATGAGCTTAGATTTAGCTGCGTGTTATCAAAATCCTAGGTGGTGAAAATCAATCCGTACCTCCAAGTATTAGGCGTGCCTCGCGGTCATACCGTGGTTTTGGCGCGTACTACTCCGGCGATTAATTATTTAGCGACAAATCGTGATCTCACCAATCCAAAGTACGTCAGGTGATCCGACACGGTAAGGTCGTCGAAAAACGCGTCCATCTGCGGACAGAAGCCCATGTTTTTACGGGTTTCGGGGTCACTCGCCCGGTGTCCAAAAACAGTGACGTTGCCGCTGTCAGGCGCTAGCAGACCTGTAGAAAATTAGGGCAAACATGACAGCAGTCGTAGGGACAGAGATAGATACGGGCACGTTATAAGTAAGCACCGCGGATGCCAATGTCCGCGTTAGCTCACAAATTAATTTCACCATTGCTTGTCTTCGCTTTGCCCGTGACAAATTTATTTACTGCAAAAAAAAAAAAAAGCAGGAAAAAAACATTTTACGATGTAAGCAAATCTGAACAAGAAGTACGTCACTGAACATAGCGAAACTACACAGGGCAGTTCTCAAACTCTTCGGATTTCTCCGAGGTACATGGTCTTCCTCTGCTCAAATCTGGGCAACATGTTAACACTTCGTTACATCCATGGGAGCTCCTTCGCTTTGAGCACTATTGAACGTCTCTCTGCAGTTAATCTTACTCACGTGGCATGACCGTACGCAGGGCTGTTCGTTATCGGGTTATATATATATATAGGGGTAGAAATTGGGTCTTATTCTCCAAGGTGATATTCGGGGAGGAATCGGGATGTTTATTGAACCCTTTCTAAATTTGAATTCTTTCGGTTTATATTGACAAGTTAAAATTTACAAATGGCAGTAGAATAGCGTCCACAGTGCTCCATGCAGCCTGCGAAATGAACTATCCGTCACCGAAGTCCAACAGGACGGAAGTTCGTTGTCCTATCGTCGGACAGCTATAGAGCGCATGCAAAACCTCAAACTTCGTGCAGCACAAAAATAGCTGGGTATGTGCTACTGGAATTCGGGGAGAAATGGGGTTTAAGCCTGTTTTCTTCTAACATGTATGGTGTGTGCGAATCGGGTAAAATCGGGTTTTACTTGCGGCTAGCGCTGGCCCATATTTATTTGCGAGCAAAGCGTCGCGCGCAAGCCTACACGCTTTAGGCAAGGGTGCACCACACCGATCTTTAAGGAATTAGCTCTGGCATTCGCGGTGCTTTGCTTTAGTTCATGCTGAGCAGTGCGTATGTAATATACCTGTGAATATGCTCATCAGCGTTGTCTTTCCGGCTCCGTTGTGCCCCAGCAGGACAGTTGCTTGGAACTTGTGAATCGTCATGCTCACCTTGTCCAGAGCAACGGCGCTGCCGAAAGTCTAACGTGAAAGAGCAGGGCGGTCATGTGATAGCATTGGCACCATAACGCGACAGAAATGGTTGATCAGTTGTTTTCTTGTTTTTTTTTAAGAGCAACAAAGTCCTGCCTGTATGCCTGAGCTATGTGTGTCAACATCTCGTATGTGGGCCCCTCGCAAGGTTCAATGCAAGAAAGCGTTCGCCAGGCCTTATTTTCACCGTAGCTTTATTAGCTCCTCTGTCTGTTAGATAAGAAGACGCGTGGTCGGTATTCGAATTCAAATTATTCTCCAAATGTACTGTTCCAATTCGATGCGAAAACACCGCTTATAGTGACCATTTTAACGACGCCGTATTAGGATGCCACCATCTTGAACTTATAAGTGGCCGCTTCGTCTCTGTAAGTGCTAAATTAACGCACGTGCGGACACGTTTGAATTTCAAGGCGACGTTAGTTTTGGCGTCACTGAATACAAATGTGAGAAATGATTTGTACAGGATCCCAAGATGGCGGCGCCCGTGAATGGAAAATAAAACCTTCTATATACGTCTCGTACATCGTTGTTCATGCCGTACAAGAATAAGTTGCATGGAGCTTAGTGTGAATAAGAAACACGGCCAACGCACCTTCACGACGTCCTTGCAGTTAATAACGATTCCGAATGCAGGACGATGCTGGAAGCGTTGCATGTCCGGCGCAGCCGGCAACATTTCCGTGAACGTAGCTTCCCTCGGAGCCCAGTAGCTTCGCTGCGGGAAAACAAGTGCGACGCACGATTTTGGGTTCACTCGTACGGCCTCTCGGCGATTTTTTCTTCTCGTCAGTAACAATCGGACTACTCTATGGTCTCGAGCTGCCTATATTTGGGTAAAAGCTGTTGAAAAATGTCATTTAATGTAACCAAAGGTAAAACGCTGTGGCAGTGCAAGGGTTAGAGACTATACCTACTTAGGCCAAGTAGTGACCCCTGATGCCAACCATGTGGATGAGATAATTAGGATGGGAATTGGGTGGATTGCATTCGGCAGGAATTCTAAGATGTTAGGTGTAACATTAAGGAACAAGAAGAGAGCGGAGTAAACCAGGGAACAAGCGCATGTTAAGGGCATATTAGTTGAAGAAATCGGCATGGGCAGGGCATGTAATGCGCAGGCCAGATAACCGTTGTTCATTAAGAGTGACTGAGTGGATCCCTTTAGAGGAGGTAGACGTGGGAGGGGGCGGTAGAAAGTTAAGTGGACAGATAGATCCAGAAGGACCGGGATACTTGGCGATCTGTGGGAGAGGCCTTTGCCCTGCAGTGGGCGTAGAAAGGATGGTGATGATGATGATGACGATGACGACGACGACGACGACGACAATGATGTTGAAAGGTAACGCTCACGCACTTCTCTTGCACTGACCACTCAATCGCCCTTAATGACTCCCCCCCCTTATACGTACCATTAGAGGAAAGAACAGGTGCTGTGGGTTTGCCGTAGACCAAGGAAGCACCTTTGACAGGTAGACGATCATGACGACAAATACGCAGACGCTTGCGCCCATGATCGACCACATCTCTCGAATGGTGACATTGTCCATGTTCAATGCAGGCTTGTCAGTGATGTCCCAGTCAGCCGATTCTTTTGTCGTTCAATAGGCGTGGCGCGCGTGCAGAAAGCGGAGATTTCGTTAATTGCGGCAAGTGTGAGCACCTGAATCCACTGAGCATTCCAACTTTGGGCTTGAATTTACACAAATGTTCGCAAATGTGCCCGTACAAGCCATTTGTTGTGAGAAGGTTAAGTAGCATCAACCATTTTGTAGCACGAAGCTACACGGAAATCCATACGGGTTTCTAACGCAAGCTTCTTAGTTGACGAAAAATTCGTCCTCGTTCGGGGTTCGAACACGTGACCAACGCCTGTCCGGGGTGGTCGCTTTACCAATTGAGCTCGCTAACCATGGAGGCTATAGCAATCTACGTCAGCGCGACGACGCATTGATCGAAATCTCGGCAACTTGTAGCTTTGTGCTACAAATGCGTGGATGCTAGGTTTCCTTTTCATAATTGTCCCTTCACCTTGGGGAATTCAGCAGAACATATTTACGCCAAGGTGATTCGAGTTTTAGGCCGACCCGCCCTCGAGCTGTCAGCACCTGTCAGCTCCTGTCAGCCCTGGAGCTGTCAGCTCGAGCTAGCGTCCTGGTTAGTTCAAGTGGAAAGCGACAACCCAGGGCAGGCGTTGGTCCCGGGTTCGAACACGGAACGAGGACTGATTTTCTTGTCAAGTCAGAAGCTTTCCTTTCTGAGAAATCCGTATGGATTTCCTTCCAGCTTTATGCTACAGACGAGTGAATGCTAGTTTTCCGTTTCATAATCGTTACTCCACCTTGCACAATTCCGCAGAACTCATTTAGCCTACACTGTTGGTCGTAGCCCGGCAAAATTTTCAGTGTTGTTCTACTGAAAGAAGGTGAGAGAGACATACTTTCGAAGTCGTCAAATATGCCGATGATCTTCATGACTGTGCCGAAGGCCACGTTTGGGTACAAGGCGGCCCTGCGTAGCTTCTCTGTACGGCTCTCGCTGAGGTAGACGTAGAGGGAGTGCATGAAGATGTAGCCCAGCTTGTCGCCGTCGCAGATGGCAAACATGAAATACACTGCAAATCCTATCACCATTGCCCACC
Source organism: Hyalomma asiaticum (assembly GCA_013339685.2). Taxonomy (NCBI): domain Eukaryota; kingdom Metazoa; phylum Arthropoda; class Arachnida; order Ixodida; family Ixodidae; genus Hyalomma; species Hyalomma asiaticum. The sequence continues at coordinate 48,334,070 of CM023484.1, forward strand.
GACCTGGAATTGAGCGATACAAAGAAAGTTCGCGTAAGATTGAAAAAGGATGCATCATAGGCATAGTAATTGGAGGACGCTTATATTTTTACCTTTACGAGAGAGTTCAGAATATTGAGGTCAGATATAGCACAAGAATTGAGAACACGTTTACCTACCGAAGAAAACTTCGTCTCCAAAATTCAGATGTAAAGGTTGCAATCTTGCGTGCCATCTCTTACTCAACCAGGAAAAATATGAGTTCAATGGCTCATGGACGCTCAAAATATGAAAAGTCGTCCACCGAGAAATGCTGCTGGAGCCAGTGTATATGCAGTTACCGTACAATGAAGACAACTACCCTCGACAAAGCATTGGTTCCAGCTATACTGTTACTTGAGCTTACATTAAGTCACTGTATACCCTCATTTGGCTATAGTGAGAGGCCGACCAGTCCATACAGTGAAGCGTTCCGTTCCGTATTCCAATAACTCAACATATTTCAGTACGAAATTCGTATAGGTTCCTTATATTAGTCGTACTTTGCCACGTCTTTCAAATGAATTTTACAGAAATATATGGGATTATGGCCATTCGGCATGTTTCAGTAAAGGGATACACAGATGCGCCAAGCCACAAACCCCAGAACCAGAGGGAACTATATGGTGGAATTACAAGCTCTGGGTCATGTCTTTTTGTGCGCTATAGCTATATTCATAGAGAACATTTCGTAGAGGAAAGAGTAGAAGCTAGAGAATTTAGTATTGCACTAACTACAGGATAGGCCCACTCTAGTTGGCACGCTGATCTAGCGGCCGGTATCGCAGCAAAGGGAGCCGATGCTTAACACAGTACGACGTAGTCATTTATTATGTTGTTGCACAAGTTGACCCATGTTTTGGGAGTGAGTTCGCTGCCTACAGCAAACTGTTACGGGTGGCCGAGGCGCACACGCGGTTTGCCTATAACTACGCTGTCGCATACGTGCTAATTATAACTGGCGCATTCGTTGCTAAACTACGCAATAAGCCAACAAACGCTATACCTAAGTACTTTCATGTCAACATATTTAAGGAAGAGTCAGCGTCTCTGGAATTCCCGTACACGCTGCGGCTTTTCCGTAATACCAGGCTGCAGGACGATGGCACATTAACTACATCTTGAAGTGTTTCTTTTAACCTCGTTGCCCTATATAGAGACGTCTCTGTATTTGACTGTTCTGACCGAGAAATAAAGAGAAGGCATTTGAAAAAGGCGCACGTTTTGCTGCCCATTGGCAGTTAAGGATGTGCCGGTGGTTCATCACAGCAGTAAAGCGAAACACACTTCAAATACTTGAGTAGTTGGCTTGTGCATTGCCAAGTTCACCTCCGCGCCGTCAGACGACGCCACCTATCTGGCCACTCACCCTTAGACATTCGGTGATCCGGAATTCGCGAACGCCGAGAACTTTGGGAGCAATCCTTACAGCATCTCTAAGTAACGAAATGTCTCCCACACGCACTGGATGCAAAAGCGCGTGTGGTCACGTCTGTTCAGGACAACAATATCGAGAAACTATACTACGCCTCGACGCCCCTATCGTGTGTCCACATGGCATCATCAAATGACGTCACATGTGATGACGTCATCTACTTATCACGTGGCTCTTGTCGCATTCCTCGTGTACGACGACGTGTTGTCTTGTCCGACGCATCACATAATGCTTTCGCATAAATAACTTTATTGGAGCGTTTTCGGCTACTGTTCGCATTCATCGGAAATCATATTTCCGTTGGTTTCTGCACAAGTTCTGCCCCTCCGCGGTGGTCTAGTGGCTATGACATTCGGCTTCTCATCCGAGGGTCGCGGGGTGGTGTCCCGGCCGCGGTGGATGCATTTCGGTGGAGGCGAAATGTCGAGGCCCGTGCACTGTGCGATGTCGGTGCACGTTAAAGAACTCCAGGTGGTCGAAATTTTCGGAGCCCTTCACCACGGAGTTTCTCATAACCATATCGTGGTTTTGGGGCATAAACGCAATCAATCAATCAATCAATCAATCAATCAATCAATCAATCAATCAATCAATCAATCAATCAATCAATCAATCAATCAATCAATCAATTCTGCACTACTTTGTCGTTCCTTTCTCCTTTGACTCACCGAACGGGAAGACGCAGGCTATGAGAAAGGCCAGCAGCGTGTGGCAGACGGCGAACAGCGCGAAGGAGGCGTACACGAGGGAGGTGTCCGCGTTCTCCAGGTACGTCGTGTTGTCGGGAGTGTCGGTGTACACGGGAAGATACTGGCGCGCATGTCCCCTCGCTGTAAAAGGCTGCGGCACGGTGGTCGGCAGTTCGGAGCCGTCTTTCCTGTACGTATCGGCTGACCCCGCCGGGCGGTACTTCTCTTGGTGGAGGCAGACCACGGAAGTTGCCAGGGCGGCGTCGACAAGGGTCAGGGGCAAGGCCGAAAGAAAGTGGCCCAGCCAGAACTGGTTGGACGACAGGCCCGTGAGCTCCTGCATGTCCTGAAGGAGAGGCAGGAGCTACATATTGCTGTTAACTGTTAGACATTAGCCACTATAGTAGCCAACATCAACATACAATTACCCATCATATAGAAAACATCATACAACATGATATAACAGCCAACATTTATTTATTGCTGCTTGTACGCTGGTGGGTACGGCAGTTGAATATGCTCAGAATAATAGGACGTTATACCTCGGCCCTAGCACAGCGGGCGGATAAGTCCCTGGAAAACACTTGTCTTCAATAAAATGGCGACTGTAAAAGCCGCATGGAGTCGGCGAGATCATCGTACCTTCAAGCCCAGTGCGATCTCTGTGGTGATGTCGCGTATGCGCCACATCAGAGGCAAGCAGAAGCCAACTGAGAGGGCAAGGAAGAATCCGTTCCTGTAGCCGTAGATGTCCTCGACCGGTAGGTTGCCGGGAAGCGTGCCGACATAAATCTGAAAGTGAGTACCCATGGTTTAGTTCAAACACCGTAGCCACCAGCGCTGTCAGGAATAAATATTTTTTGGTAAGGGTTGTTACACAACACAATGTGTAACAACGGCAGAAAAATGCTGACAGGAGGAGGAGAGGAGCTCATGCAAGTGTGTTCTGACGTCCCCCCGCTACCCCCCCCCCCCCCTTTTTTTTCTTTCTTTTTTTTCAACGATGCTTCGTCAACGAACGAGGCGTCTTATATATAGAGGAGGTTCTTTGGTATGGCTGTGCATTGTGCATGGCGAGGTGCACATCCGCAACGAAATAGCACGAAACATGACTGTACGCTGTTCAATGGGACATCACTCCTGAAAACTCCAGCTAACGTGTGCTAATGAAATTAGCAATGTGGTATTGCAACACAGCCACCTTTTATAGCCAGACAGAAGGCTTTGCGGTGGATGACTGAAGGCCTGCACAAACAGGACTTCTGGTGACGACGCGGTGGAGTTTTCGCACCAACTCGTAACGTCATAGGTATTGAAAGTGTCTTCTCGGTGCCATTCGGTTTGTTGAAGAACGGTACGTATGCAATGACGTCACCGAGGCCGTCATGCTGCTGCACAACTAGCATGGTGATGGAAGTCTGTGCATTTATTTAAATGCACATATCTGCAGTATAGCACGCGGAAGCTATAAATATGAGCATTATTACGGCATGTGTGACGTCACACGAGTAGTCTCTTTGACATCGCGTACTGTTTTGAGAAACGCCCTCCACGGTGGTCTAGTGGTTATGGCACTCGGCTGCAGATCCGAAGGTCGCGGGATCGAATCCCGGCCGCGGCGGCTGCATTTCGATGGAGGCGAAATGTTGAGGCCCGTGTGCTGTGCGATGTCAGTGCACGTTAAAGAACCCCAGGTGGTCGAAATTTCCGGAGACCTCCACTACGGCGTCTCTCATAATCAGAGCTGGTTTTGGGACGTTAAACCCCACAAATCAATCAAATCATGTTTTGAGAAACCTTCCGGCCCAAAATACGCGACATGCAGTTGAATCTGTAACGTGTATGCGTCAGTGCGCAATTAAGTGGGTCCCAATCGAAAATTATTTTGCCGACTAACTGAATCGGGATAATGTTTCAACGGTTTGAATCACATAACAGTTTGAATCAACGGTTGACCCAGATAAGGTTTCAACGGTTTCAACGTCTTATTTGTTGTTTTTGTTTAATTATCTATCCACTACTAATGTGATGATGTCAGCGCCAACTTTGCTTACGTGAGGGGCATTTGCAACAGTCCCTTGAAGATTCATGTGAGCCTCGTCAATGAACACCTGCCATGAGTACATTTCCTCTGCGTAGGAGAAAAAAAAAAAAAAAAACGTAACCACGAGAATGGAAATGGCGACTTCACTGCCATAGACATACACGTGTAAAGTGCAGTGCGCCGCGTGCCTTCTCTACCCCAGCTGAACAGGGCGTAGGAGTAGGCAGGACATGCGTCGTTCGGGTTGTCAGTTAGACACGATTACCACTAGACCACCATGGCAGACTCACCTCCTTCCAGTAGAGCAACCAATATTTCTCCAGGAGAAGAGGGGGGTCGTTAGCGAGCACTTCACACAATGGGCAATTTCCTTGCTTCCGCGGGAGAAATTCAGAAGCAAATAAAAAGTCCTACAACAACAACAACAACAACAACAACAACAACAACAACAACAACAACAACAACAACAACAACAACAACAACAACAACAACAACAACAACAACAACAACGACGACGACGACGACGACGACGACAATAATAATAGAATTATGATGCTTATTCAGGTTCTTGAAGGGACAAGAAGCCTTCCTGCAAAGCTGTGCACATCATACGATATATACGACTGATTGAATAAACCAACGCGTGTCACAGTGTCGGCGAATTTCCTAGACAGTCCCTTATTTTAGCCAATTTAGTCGCACCAGGCATTTATAAAAGTGCCTGCACGCCAGCCGGTTTGGGGTCACGTGAAGCCGTTAGCATAAAAATTTCTAAGTGGATACTGCGGTGCTCCTCAGGACTATATTATTAAAGTTCATTGTCTGTCTGTCTGGATATGTGCTATAATACAAGTGCGGAACACCTTATATTTCCTTTGAGTCTCGCCAAACGATAAATCTGAAAGCCACCTCCCGGATTGCATTGACAATGCGTCAACAGAACGTTCAAAGGCACACATCGTACTTTCAGTCAAAGTGACAATTTAGGTATGACAGGGAGGGGTGTGCAACTTTTTTTTTTTTTTTTCAAACTTCCTCGCCACGTCGGCGCGCCGCTGCCTGTTCGAACCCACCTGTGATGGTCTTGATCTCGTGGGAAGAGTAGCCGAGCGACGCGTCGTTGAGGCCTTCGTGAATGTCCGCCACGATCCCGGAAGGAAACGACGCGTCGGACGGAAGTGGCACGACCAGGTTATACGAAAGACTCTTGGCGGTATCGTCGGCGGTGCCGGAGTCCAGGAACTGGACGCAGAGCGTTCGCTTCAGTGCAGCGATGTACGTGTACTCGGGTATGTCGCGTCGACTGGTGATGGTTTGTCGACACTTCGTGACAACGGAAGCAGCGTCGTCTACTCGTATGACGGTGTTGTGGATCTTGGCCTTATCCGTTGGGCTCCGGGCTCCTGGGCAGGATTGAGGTATATAAAGGAATGACGCTGCAGTTAACCCATTAATTAGCGCATCTTATGACCGCTAGCATAGATAATAGCAGGGGAATACGCGCCAAAGCTAATCTATGATTATAAGGCGCATCGTAGTGCAGGGCTCTGAAAATGTAGACCACCTAGGGTTCCTTAGAGGCTCCGACAAATTTTTTTTTGAAGTCAGTGGACCTCAATGAAGTTCGCCAGGTGCGTTGCTTAATTGGCACACCTCGATCATTTCTACAAAACTACAGGCTCGAGAGCTGCACAGATTGCCTATGAAAATCAGTGTTTAGTGATTACGTCAAGCCAACCACTTGGATTCCAACAATTATTGACCGCATTTTGTGTTGACGTCATCGTAGGCAAAGCGACGGAAGTGAAGGAAACGCTCGAGTACTAAGTCATGGCCTTCGTGATTTTGGCTTGCTGCGCGAACTATCGGAGGCCGTGGCCTTAGAGCGCATGCGCTTTCACACCATGCAATAGGCCGATTGACTCACTTCACGTCACTGCTTGGTTGGATTTCGGTTTCCGTTCTGAATTTTTTTTTTTTTTTTGCTTGTTAAATGTTATTGCCGAATTTGCCGAACATTTCTGCTGCCAGGCGTGTGCATTGACATTGCGCAGTACGCGAGCCTCCAGCATTCCGCCCCAATCATAATGCGGCATCCACGGCAGGGATCGAAAGAGCGTCGTTCGGGTCGGCAGGCGAGCAATCGTCAACCACTCGCCGCCGCGGCATCACCCTGGTCTAGACGTATCGAGTCAGTATGTTGATTTATGGGGTTTATGAGGTACGTTCCAAAACCGCGGTATGTTATGAGAGACGCCGTAGTGGAGGGCTCGGGAAATTTCGGCCTCCCATGTTTCTTTAACGTGCACTGACATCGCACGGTACCAGGCCAGAAGTGTTGCGGCTTTTAAGGGTCGCATGCAGCGCGTGCGCGTTTCGTTACCGCTGAAGCTCCGTTTATCTGTTGTGTTTTTCACGTATAGCGGACCAGGATCAGAATTAGGCTTAATTCCTGGAAAGTGGCAGGATGAACAGCGGCAGCACTAAAATACGCTAAGGGTCCGCATATTTATTTATTACGGCGCTTCGGCTCTAGCATTGCAGCCACAGCCTTCACATCAATACTATATACATGGGCTAGCTATAAACCACAAGTACGTGCTGGAACGGCTTAGCTTTTGAATTTAAATGTTTCTAGCGGCAGAGACAACAAAAAGGGGATTAATCGAGCACTGGTTTATTTGTTAGACACAACCCTGGTTTACTTGGCCCCGTTGTAAGATTCATTAAGCTTCAGAGACACGTGCAGATTCTGATAAGGCGGCCTCTATCTCTCTCTCTTAATTATCCGGCTGTGACTTCATCGATGCCTCTTAGCAAACTACGGCGCATAACATGACAGTCTTGTGCACTTGTACATAAACAAACCGGATTAGATAAGCCGTATATTTTTATGGAGTGTCGTATACGTTTTAATGTACAGTATTACGTCTGTATACGTCCTTAGATCTATCTATCTATCTATCTATCTATCTATCTATCTATCTATCTATCTATCTATCTATCTATCTATCTATCTATCTATCTATCTATCTATCTATCTATCTATCTACTTGATCTCTTGTCCCGTCTTGCTGCGATATGAGGTCTGTCTGTCTGTCTGTCTGTCTGTCTGTCTGTCTGTCTGTCTGTCTGTCTGTCTGTCTAACTCCTATATAGAACAGAGTCCGTTTTTGTGATCGCTTCCGGCTTCAATTTTGTGTGCGGCCCGCGGTCGACCTTCCCCCTTGAGGGGAATCGTCTCCTCAGGACACTTTAAAGTTCTTTGACTGACAGAATTTGCTCACTTTTGTACTCCAGCACAGCGGCGATCAGCTTGTCCCTGTACTCGTTTTTCGGGCCGTACACCACGGTGACGTTTGTCGGCTGCTCGCGGGACTCGTCACCGGCATGGAACCTGTAGAAACTCACGAAGGAACGGTTGAGCGTTTTCACAGCGGCCAGATCCACGTGATCGCTCTTCAGAATGAACAGGAACGTGGACAGCACGAAGGCCAGCTCGAAGAGCAGCTCCAAGTAGTGGCGACGAATGGTCTGCACTAGAAGTCTTCGCCAGATCAAAAGCCGCACGTTGTAGCACGAGGACATGACGACAGACCAGAGGGCCCAGGTGGGGCGAAGACGGTCTGAAAAAGAAAAAAAGAAAAAGGAATTCATGCATCTCCACGAAGGAAACCATGACGAGTGGGCGAAGCACTGGGGATCGTTCGGTGTTACCGTAAATCATCCGTGACAATGCCCACTCATGAACGTAAATGAGTGACAACGTGTTTATATATTTACACACGCGTTGTCATTTATGCTCCTGGTCTTTGTGTGGTTCCTGCGCTCCCACGTCGTAGATCGTGCCGAGTTTCGGATTAACGCGCACGCTGCGAATACTTATGGTTCAACTACGCACAAGAGAAATCTCCCACCGGCACTACATTGCAGGTCAAGGTCCATTGCCTATATACCTATACGGGGTGGTCACCGGTGAACGGTTGTGCAGCGCGAGCAGTCGGTTTTTTTCAATCAATAGACTCGCTAGCAGACGGTGCCTGCGTCAGCGTTATCTTTCGCGGGCGAGGGCGCGTCCTCGTTCCTTGCCAGCTTGGGCTTATTTTGCGCATGCGCAGTGGGGGTGTGAACGGCGCAGGGACTGAACAGGCCCGACCATAAGCTGCTTCGCATCTAAAAAAAGGAGCGAACCGTCTTGAGCACATTTATACTGCTAAAATTGGTCTATACGCATCAGTGCAGTAATAGCGACTCATGAGGACTTGTTGGGCTAGTTGCTGAGACATAACTTCATAATTTATTAATTAATTACTTTGTCATGGCTAATGCTTTACACTGGCAGCCAAGTAACACGGGCAAGCCACGTTAATATTTGCTTCGTGTGCCTCTGGTTGGGCACCGCATCGTCCGCATCACCAGGTCTCGCTGCCAGCACATAGCCGATCACGTACACCTTCCCACTAAAACGGTATCCGTATATTTAAGGAAGTCTGCGGACAATCTAAAATCCTCTGCTATTCCATCTCATGTTCCAGTATCACGATATTATAAGGGGAGCCCGTAATGGAGAACATCGAATCTAATCACACTGGATGTTGTTCCGTTTCGCCCCCTCATAAATACAGTGGGTGGGAGCCGAACCCGCGCCCGAGAGCTTAGACCACCGGTCAAGCTGCATTGACCACCGAAACCAGCGTAACCGAGGCCGTGGTGGTCAACGTGGTAGTGGTCGCATTTTCGACGGAGGTGAAAATGCTAGAGCACCGTGTACTGTGCGATGTCAGAAAGAGAGAGGAAAGAAAAGACAGGGAGGTTAACCAGAGGAGATCTCCGGTTGACTACCCTGTGGAAGAGGAAAGGAGAGAAGAGAGTTGAGGGACACATCATCACTGTCACTTGTCAGGGCACTGTCACAATCGGTCATCAATTCCTGCTTTTCGAAGAAATCGCAGCAGTGTCCTGATAGCAACTCGCCTTGAAGACTTTGTAGTCCGGTGCCCTAAAATCTTCTGCGACGTCAGTGCACGCTAGAAGAACCCCAGGTGCTCAAAATTTCCGAACCCCTCCAGTACAGCATTTATCTCCTTTTTATTGCTTTCAATCTTTTACCCCTACACCTGTGGACGCTCACGGGCTTCCGACAAGGGCTTAAGAAAATGGTGTCCTTTCTTTAACCGAACCGTAATAAAGTATATTTTAAACCAGCGCGGCGCCATAGTGGACACTCCGAAGCTCTAGCTTCCTGTTAGCTAGAGGCACCTTCACGCGCTAATCTGCGCCCACTTTTTAATGGGGCTTTCCTGAGCGTATAGTGAATAAGCCGCACTTTCGGTTCGGCGAGCACACTGCGCTTGAATACTAGCAAGGATTAGAGAAACGTCCGGCGAAGCTTACCTTGGGGGGAACACGCGTTGCTCCTCTTCTTTTAAGCGCGTGCTGCACGTTCTAAATTCGCTTGGTAATGATGATGATGATTACGATGCTGCTGCTGCTGCTGCTGCTGCTTATGATGATGCTGGTAGTGATGATGCAAAGAATGCTAGATTTGAGCGGGTGGTTACATAAATAAGGTTAACTAGTATAGTCTGGTGATGGCATTTACACACTGAAACATATTATAAGCAGGCTGTAGGCGGAAGAGCAAAAAAAGTAATGATAAAGAAAAGAACGAAGCGACTTGAAAACGGTACTACAAAATCGATACGTGGAAATAGAAACTATAGTCGCTGAGTGGAAAGAAAATAATAAACGTAGTAAGTGGCCTCATGGTTATTGAGCGAAGGCTTTTACACCGATTTTCAAGCAAGACAGCAGTTGAGGACAAGATGACGGCTTGAAGTGTGGAGACACGGCAGGGAACTTTTTGCTTTGACGGAATTTTTCCGAAACCAACGTTATGGAGGATGCGTATTTGGGCGATATGGTGGGCAAACACCATGGGTAACAGCGGAATGCGAAAACATGGACAAAAGGAGGCACCAAACACAAAAGACGAGCGCTTCCTTCTTTATTTATTTATTAGGAAGGTAGGCTACGTTAGACCCGGCTGTTCCATCATAATATTGAAGCTGTGAGCAATAAACACACATACAAAAAAAAAAAACCCAGCAAAGAATGATAAAAGATTAAGAAAAGAAGAAAAATAGGTGTGTACGAACTACGTACAAGCATGATGGATAGCGTGTAGAGGATACCTCTAAGGGTAGCGTTCAATGCATTCAGAGTGGATACACATATTGCCGATGATACATCATAGAGAAAAGCGTAATGGCATTCGGAGAGCGCATACATCTCGCAGGTGTATACGCCGCGCAGATGTAAAGCGAGGCCCACGACGAACATAGTATAGAAAACTGAAAGACCGCGGCGTAGATTCTATAATGTCTAAACAGCGCGTGTGGCTACACGTCAGTAACGTTCGCAGTAGCGGTAGTGGCCGCGGTAGTGGCCGTGGTAGCTGTAGCGGCAGTGGTAGCTGTATTGGCATGGTGTCGTGGTGTCTCGGCGTGCGCTTTGCGAGCGAACTCGATGAATATCTGTTCCAGGGTGTTGTCCGACACAAGCACGTGCTCGAAGGGAAAGTCCTTCTCCAGGAGGGCCAACTTCTGGAAGAGCACGCTCCAGGGAAGCTTGGCCTCCATGCGGAACTCGACCAGTTTCTGCGATGAGAACGTACAGAATGAGGACCAAGAGCTTTAGCCTTCTTTTTTTGTTTGTGTTGGCACTACAGTGCCCTACGGCATAAAGTAAACAAAACAAAAAAAATACAACTCTGCATTCTGGATGAAGTCCAGGAGGGGCCAGTACAGCGGACTAAGGGCTAGGTCTAGTGGGCTAAGTCTGGTGGTCGGCCTGGATGATACTACGTCGCGATAAGATATCTTCGTTCAGCATTCGTTTCATTCATTATTACGCGTTTTATTTAGGAAGCAAAGTGGTTGCTTGAACCGGTTGTAGTGAGACATCTCGGCGTGTGTATGCAAGAAGCAACGTTATCAGGGACAAAACATTAGGATGTGGGCAAGCGCAAACAGAGTCTGAGTTTGAGTGTGTATTTCAGACGTGCATAAATGGCTGAGGCGAAGAGAAAAGAAAAAGCCGCTTAATCGCGGCTTGACTGTAAACTGAAATATTGAAACGAAAATGAAAGGAAATGTCGAAGAAACGTCAAGAGATAAAAATCACTGATAGAAACAATCATCTACAATATTTAACTCCTTCTCCCTTTATTGCTATTCGGTTGGGTCGTGCCACCTAGACAAACTTTCTTTTCTGTATGTGTTTGGATGTTTACAATGATATAGTTTAGTTGTCCCTGCCGTAAACGTTGTGCTGCACGTCCTAGATCTTAAGCGTTGATAAAGACAGTATCAATATGAAAACTTTAAAATATTTTGTGCGCATTTCTTTTATGAAATCCCAGTTTCTTTCTTGCCTTATCACGCAATTTTCTTTCGCCACTTCTGTCCTCGGTGATCTTGGCATTTTTCGTACAGTGTTACGGCGAAGAGCGCGAAAGACGAGAGTCAATCGAAATATAAACATTTTATTCGTGCGACTGTAATGATACATTTCTGTACGCACATTGTGTTACGCAGATGGAAATCGTATTATGTCCATGCCTTGGTGGACAGATGCTTTCTTCCTTTTTCTCCTGCAAAATTTTACAAAATTTAGATACCGTTTTTTTTTCCTTTATGTGGCAGAGTAAGGCATACAAGAACGGTAGTACGAATTCGCGTTGTCAAAAATTCATTGAAGTCGTTTTTGCGACATACGAGACTGCTTCGACGTCAGGAGACGATTCAATTCGCAGCCAATGAAATGTCGCCAACGAACTGTCGCTGTCCCTTTGGGTCGTGGCATTTGCTCTTCCTTTATATGTCGCCTGTGAAAGATCGATCACTACATTTCGTACTTCGAATTCTGCGACCGGGCTTAATATTTAGAGCCACACAAGACTTATTCCTAACAATCTCATTTGTATACGACACGGAAAGCAAAAGAACCACACAGCAAGTATGGGTTCAGGCTTGCTCTACTTCTGCCTTGGAGATTTTAGTAATTTTATATCGCTATATGTTTACGGCTGCAATGAAGCAAAGCTCTACGTTCTATATGCACAGTATGAAATCGGGTGCGTGTCATCGGCAAATAAATTTTTCTTCCACCGGCAGTGCATAGCGAAGGGAAATATGTGCTCTCGCGGTTCCACACCCAGACGGGTGCATGGATACGTATCTGTGATAGCGGCACAAATTTCGCACAGAAAGTCTTGAGTTGAGCGAACTTAAAAGACAATAAATTCGGACTCTTAGTTTCATTTTCTTTAACAAAAGAAAGGGGCTTGGGTCCCGAAACAAGAAAAAAAAAATAAAAAATAAAAAGGGATATTATATCATGCCTCGAAGGTGTCCAAAATAATTCGCTGTAATGCGTTTTCTAAAAATACGCACTCGCCTTCACCATTCAGGAGGCGCGCTTTCTAAGACGTCATGAGGCATGGTATATGTTCACATGGAAGGAAAATATCACGACGTCTCGTCACCACCCGCTATAGCTCGGTATGTCGTCTTTTACGGAGCAAGAAAAACAAAAATTACACGTACAACAGTACTGCACGCAGATGTCCACTGGGTGGACCCTGCATGAAGTCTCTTCCTGCTTGAATAACGCGAAAGGCAACGATTCTCGTGACCGCCCATTGCGACGTGTTTGACTCTAATTCTGTTTCTCCATAGCGTTCTGGTGTCACGTCGAGCGTGCCCAGCTGGCTTACGTACAGAAGATCGTGCTAGGTGTGTTTCTATAGAAAATTACATTTTCTCTCGTTGTTCGCCTCCTCTTTTGCACGCCTAATTCCGGCTTCGTGCGTCAGCAGTGCCCATTGGACAATGTCAAAGCTCGTCGTCAACTTCAGATCTCCCATTCGGCGACATCTCAGTCGCCAAAGGTCATGTATACCTTGAAGTTTACGCCCTGGAAATGCTTCGGAGTTTGAAATATTATACTCGTGCACTAAACGATATATGCTTTGCACGCTATTGTAAGAGCATGGACTATACTGTAGTAACAGAAACTGTCAAGCAACAAAAGTGTTCGAACATTTGTCTTACGCTGTGACTTTGTGCCGTACAACCTATTAACAGGTAGTCAATTCCTTCTACAGCGGGCGTATTTTTCTGTACGCTGACTAAATATCCGAAAAAATATTTCATCCTGTAAAAAAACGAATAGCGGGTAAAAAATGTTTCGAGCTGCGAAATTGGAGGGCGCGGGCTTTTCTGGTCATGGCGGCCATCTTTCCATGGGTGCACATTCGGAGCTCCCAACTAAGTCGTGCGTCATAGTCATACAAAGGTCTTAGCACGTAAACGCCCAGTATTTATTGCGTCGCAACGTAACAACAGTCGTTTTTCGTTACTAACCCAACCTAACTTTTCTTTGATTGGGTTAGTAAATTCTTAGCTGTTGCTAAGGGTGTACAGGCGAACGCGATGACCTTTGGTGGTTGAATCCGGAAACTATGCATTCGAACTGGGAACCTTTGGCAGTGGAAAAACATGTGAATTCGCTGTTTAAAGCACTGGCTTTAAACCGCGTGCTCTAACGGTAAACATTCAATCACGGGCGGCTCATGTTCATTGCGGATATGAGGAACACGTAACTGACAAGCATGCCATGTTACTGATGTCATGACGTATCAGTCATGTTAGTCACACTTCCCCACCTTTTCGTGACAATCTCGGTGTATACCGAGTGAATGAGACACGAGTGTTTGCTTTCTTTTTTTTCACCGTACATTTTGTACCATAATTTTCTGGCACGGTTTATTCAAGGTCACCTTCGCATGAGACACAGCGGCTCCCGCCGTGAGAAAAAGAAAAGAAAACGGTTACTATGGCACGTTGGCCGGAAAAAGAAACAAAAACATGTTATCCCGAAAAGCGCATTGTGCATAATCGCATCAACGAGGTCACACTGCACACACTATCTTATCGTGAATAGGGGAATATCGCGCAGGTTTTTAACACGAAAGTGTTTTATGCCGGGGTCCACCACGACCACATACATCACTACCGTAATGGATGGGACGCAGTAAAATAAACATGTAAGAACAAGAAAGAAAGACACTCAGAAAAACTTCTCTTCAGGCGCTGGCCGGTGCCGGTGCTCTACCACTGCGATAATGCCACACATGCTCGGAGCTATAAGAACACGCCTTACATTTGTTCTTCGACGCTCTCGTCCGGCTCAGCGCGCGCGCACCCAGCACATTGCCTGGAACGGGGCCACCATCCAGGAGATATATTCAAATCAAATTCAAAATTATTTACCAAACAAACTTGAAGGTCGACAATGCTAAAAGCCGTCAGAACGGCTTGACAAAAGCCCTGGTGACGTGTACTACATACAAATTGATGTGAAGTGAGTCACTGCAGCTTTTTACTTCGCCTCTCCTGGATGGCGGCACCATTCCAGGCGCGTTCCAAAGGCCGCCTCGATGCACACGTGAGTAGCCTCCCGGGCATCGGAAAGGAGCGTCATAAGAAAGAACATAGCCGCGGTCGTACATTTTCGAGCGTATGTGCGCCGACAGCGCAGTGGTAGAGCACCAGTCACCGTGGGTAGCGTTCCCCCGGCGACCACTCATCGAGCGTGAAGGCAACAGGAACACTGCTGCGTTAGACGCCCAAGCACGGTAACGACGTTGGCGGGTCGATGTGGCGCAAGTAGACATGATCGATACCATTGTCGCGCGGCATTTGCGATCGACTGTGTCCAGTTATTACGTAAACTACTTCAGTTACCACAAGGGGTTGGCCCTTGAAGTTATGGAAGCGATGCGTGAACGTGGGTTCATACACGTCAAATGGCGCCGCACGAGCGAAACACCGATAGCAACGGGCAAGTCCACCTCATGATGTAACAATAAACATTTAACTCCTTATGCGACGACACATTTCACTTTCGTGTTATACCTATTCCGTTGACAGAGGGATCAGTTACATTTTTTTTTCAGTGACTTCTCACCCGGCGCACGTCCACGACCGTGATTCCGGGCAGGGATTGGAGCACGGCCTTCTTGAGCTGTTCGACGGCGAGCCACGTGTCGTCTTCCAGCGTGAAGAGTAGCTTGTATCCCTTGCCGAACCTGTCCTTGATGTGCTGCAGGGTTCCGAGGCAGACCATCTCTCCGTCGACCATGATGCATATACGGTCGCAGGAGAGCTCGCACTCCTCCATGCTGCGCGAATGACACCAGACATTCAATAATTACAGGGTTGATGATTTCTGGGGTTTTACGTCCCAAAACCACGATATGATTATGAAAGACGCCGCTAGTGGAGGGCTCCGGAAATTTCGAACACCTGGGTTTTTTTTACGTGCATTCACATCGCTCAGTATACGGGCATCGACATGTAGCCTGCATCGAGATGTAGCCGCCGCTACTGGGATTCTATCCCGCTAAATTTGGATCAGCAGCCGAGTACCATAGCCACTACACCACCATAGCGCGGACAAGAATTGCAGGGTGCCTATGGAAACTTACTTCTACACTTCAGTGTAGACGGTGGCAGATGGGATAGCTGCTGTCTTGTCTCGCAAAGGTTTCCCGTTGGTGGATTTACGTCTCGCCAAAGGGCTACCTTGGGACCCTGTATATGGCAAATGAGTTCTGCGGAATTCCGCAACGTGGAGTAACCATTATGGAAGAGAAAATTATCAACCACCCGCTTGTACAGCACAAAGCTGCAGGAAAACCCGTGCGGAATTTTTCATAAATGAAAGCTTCTGAGTTGACGAAAACCTCGTCCAGGTCCAGGGTTCGAACCCTGGACCTACGACTGTCCGGGGCGGTCGCTGTACCAGTTGAGCTAACCAGTACCTATGTGCGATAGACGGGTGGATGCTAATGTTCGCTTTCATTTCCGACCCTGTTTCCGAACCTCTGTTTCTGGCGCATTTAATAAAAGAAAATTCTCGTTTATTGCGATCAGAATAGTGTGCAAGCCTAGGGGCTATCCACTGTTTCCGTGCTTTCTTGCCGTGTTGGCCGATGCGCTCACATGTCCAATTATTGATCAATAAATAAGAGTTATTCATAAGATAGCTTCTGTTTTGATTGGCTGCAAATTTGGAACCGAGAATTGATAGCAGTGGCGACTCTTGGCTCCATTTAGCTCGAGTCCTGGCTTCCTTTCTAACCGTTCCATCGGCAACACTGACCGCCACCGTAGCTGGACCGGTGGAGCGTCAGGTGCCTAGTGCGAAAAGTGCGCGGGGTTCTTATAGACCGGCGGCACGTTAGCTTTTCGCCGGTTTCACAGGTAGCAAAACACGTCCCGCAGAAGCAGCGCTTACAATAATGTCGTTGTAAACCTCAAAACTTGTGGCACATTATGTAGCAGGACTCCTCGATATAGCAAGTCTATACTGTATGATTCGTTATGCGCCCGAGCTTTATTTGGAGCGACTGCACGCGACCTTTACAACGAAATTATCTGTATAACGAATTATATATTGAAGGTCTCAGTTACATTTTAAAAATCTTCGAAGGTCTACAACGCAACAGCAACAGCAGAGACAAGGAAAGGAGCAGAGCAAAGGGGACTTCCTATCGAATTTCATTATCGAGAACGTCGAAATGTAGGCAATGCCTATATAACCGACAGGGAAGTGAGAGAGAAATTTATATTGTTTCTCCGCGATTACCGGGGCCTCTACTTGCCTTTTAACTAAGGGAGAAGCGGCTGCATGTCGCCGGCACTGTGCCATCATTATTTGTCACCATCATTCTGATCTGGGCCCGGCTTACGAGCTCGTGCTACGCACCGCCATTATGGGATAGGAGCGCTAGGAGCGGTAACCAGGACACACCTCAGTTAGCTTGGGGCTTCAAGCAATGTAATCGCCGTTCCTCGATTCGATGTTGGCCCCTGTGTCGTATCCGGAAGCCTCAATTGGGCACTGGCTGTGAAGTCACAGTCCCGAGCTCACAGTACATGTTTAGATATCTTCGACCATGAAATTTAGTCGGAACTGGGTGTTCGTCCGTGTATTATTTTGTCTCTATTGTTGCTTTTGCGCTGTATACCTCTGAAGATGTTTTGCACACAAGCGTAAGCAACGACTTTGTTCACTCGTGGAGGTATTCCACTATGTCATCGAAATGACGTTTGTGAGTGACGGAGATGAGTGACATGTGCGGCTACCCTTGGAAGAAGCGGCGTGCAGCGCAAAGGCTGTCAGTGGCAATCGCGAGTACGTCACTGTTTTTCAAGCGCCGACATGTACCTCTGCGAGGTCAGCACGATCGTGGTCTCGGTCCTGTTCTTGAGTGGATTGAGAGCCTCGTGAATTCGCGTCCGGGCCAGCACGTCAACGCCGGCGTACGGCTCGTCCAGCAGCACCAGCCCGGGGAGGCCAATCAGGGCGATGGCCATGGACAGCTTGCGCCTATTGCCTCCGCTGCCCGTAAATCAATCAATCAATCAATCAATCAATCAATCAATCAATCAATCAATCAATCAATCAATCAATCACTCAATCAATCAATCAATCAAGCAATCAATCAATCAATCAATCAAATGTACTACAGCAGCGAACGATAGAATATGTGGAAGCATATCCTCAAGTATACGTACATCAATACGCATATAGGCTTCAGTAAATACCGTAGATTATGTAACCTCACACAAGTTGCTCGGGGTATTTGGTGCAAAGAGAATGAAGCGCGCGAGGCAAGAGCAAAGGCCTTTGCGCGCCAACTCGTGCAGTTGATGCTATTTCTTCGAATAAGCCAGACGTCCTTGTCCTGGTCTCATTTTCCTTTCTGGCATTCGATTTTGTGTGGAAACTCATCCGCTCGACTGGTCGTCTAGCTTTCGCAGACGGAGAAGCTCAGAACCAAGCAAGGCTTCGTCCGAACCCTGATTACCAAGGAGGTCTCAACGCTAAGCCACCGGACCATCCCAGTGGGCACACACCAAGGGAACCTTAAAATCTGCTTGCAAAAGCAGGCCGCTTGTGATCTGCGGCCTATATAAGTGTTGCTCGCCAGGATGCATAAGCAGTGCACGGCGTTGGCTAACCTGTAGTGTTGGCACCGTTTTTCCGCCTGGTCGCTGAGGTCTGTGACGTACAGGACGTAATCAACCGCTCCGGGAAGAACGTCCTCAGGAACGCCGCGGAGACGACCAAATAAGTACAGCGTCTCGTAGGCGTTCAGCTTGTTCAATAGCGCACCGCCCTGAGGACAGTAGCCTAGTTTCGATTGCCACTGCACGACGTTTCAAGGAAAGAAAAAGAAAGTAATCGTTAATGTACCACGTATCGAAGCATTGCTGGACTCACATTCCTCCAACAACCCCCTCTGCCCGCTACTTGGCATTCGCGCCGTGAGGGCCGAGTTACAATTTGCAGGGCGTACAGTAGTGTACACGTACACGTTAGGTGGGTGAGTTAGCTGCTCAACGAAGCAGGTGGGACAAATATTTCCGCAAAGTGCAGGATGTATCTTTCCAAGTATTTGCAAGAAAATGGAGATACTATAGTTGTACAGTAAAAACGACACACAGAGGAGAGTAACAGGGAGACTGCAGTTAGCACCGGTGCTTGTACTTCTGTGGTCCCTCTTTTTTTCTGTATGCCGTCCTAGCGCTACGACTAGTACCTCCGTCACGAAATAACAAGCTGGCATTGTTATATGTAATGAAATAAACAAGCTGAGGAAGAACGGCACGTCTGGCTCTAGCGAATGAAGTCCACCTCAACACGCTTTTGATGGACCTTCTGAGGGAGTACCGCTTATTTTGTCGACCCATACGTGGAAGTTCATTTCTGCCTATGATGAAAGCATGTAGCGGACTTCTCACCTTCCGAATATCATCAGAGAGGACGGCGTCCTTCATGTAGGCGTCGCCGTACGTCGCCCTGATGAGGCCTGCCAGCATGCGGAAAGTGGTAGTCTTCCCAGCCCCGTTGACTCCCAGGAGACCGAAGCACTCGCCAGGCTTCAGGGCGAACGACAGACCTCGCACGGCGTGAAGCTCTCCGTAGAGCTTGTGCAGGTTTCGCGCCACAAGCGTGTGCTCCGAGAAGCGCTGCTGTCTGCAGATGAGGTCCACGTCTGCTCTCTCGGCCGCAACGTCCTCGTCCTCTCTGTGTGCGGAGCGCGTAGCCGGTGGCTCGTTCTTCTGTCTCAAGAACGGTGGCAGGCCCAGTGCCCGTTGGAGCAGGTAGAGGAACACGATGAGGCCCAGAAGTAGCATGATGAGGATGTCGTGGAGGATGCCGTAGGGCGAAGTGGACATGACTTTGATGTCGCGCCACTCGCTGCTGGTTTTGTTCGTGAGTACTGCAACGGAAGAGGGAGAAAAGGATACAGTCGCTACAGGAATTGGGCTTGGTCACAACCTGAGAACTCAGTACACGCTCCATTTCCCATAACGGTGGCGTGAAGGCCGTTGTGTGACTCCAGCTGACACGGCTCCCTTAGAGCGATGAATCTCCGCAAGAGATCCTTGCGAGCTGGAGTGGTTTTATTGCCTAATGATTTGTGCTCCGCCCATGCAAATGCTAAACTGTACGTATGCTAAAGAAAACGTTCATAGTCTGTGGGTTAAAATGTTTTGGCTGAAATGTTCTTGTTGAGTTCTGATACCTGGATGTGCCATAAATCCGCTCCAGAATGTCCAGTTTTTGAACCAACATCAGATGCATTAAAGGAGTACTGACACGAATTTTTGACATTCTCGTATTATTGCTGTAAATGAAAGCACTGGCGTGGAGAACCCCCAAAAGAGTATCATGGTGCCTCGCAAGGCAATGAATATATTTTTAATACGGCTTCCATGAAAGCCCACTTTCGGTTTCGATTTCGAGGGGGCGATTTCCTAGTGACGTATCAACATAGTCGGACGAAGTCTGAGTCACGTAGGGACAGAAATTCGTGATAGCGTCGCTGCAACGCCGTCGTCTGTGGTCAATTACACGTGGGGAACGCAAACAAAGACAATTTCACGGTCGTCCAGTGACTCTGACAGCGATTTCGGCTATTTTAAATAGACCGTGCTCATACGTCATCGTAATGTCCATTGCGCTGGGGCTGGCTTGCAGTGCCGGGCGACGAGAACTTTAAAACCAAATTAAAATATCTTGTACGTGTTTCCTGGCTTTCGTGTGCGGAGGGCGTTAACAATACATGGTTAGAAAACGAAAAATGCACATTTTGAGCCGCCGCAAAATCGTGTCAGTACTCCTTTAAGATAGATTTGTATAAGAAAGAAAGTACTGGACGTGACGAAAGTAACCTTAAGTCACTGGCTGGCGCATGTATGAAAATTCTCGTCGAGTTGGGAGGCTGGGCTCATGAAAGCGTTTTGTTTTACTTTGGGTCACTGCGCATGTGCTTCATAATGCAGAATTCAGAGCTGTCAAAGGAGACGCACCCAACCAATCTGCGTTAAAAACGTATTGGAATATAAACAAGTGATAAGTTGTGCGCGCGTGCAAGCACAAACAGTCATCCAGCTCGGTAAGAAGTACTGACACACATTTCACAATCTGCACTGACTTGGTGTCGTCGCTAAACCACGCCTGGCCTTGGGCTGGACGCGGGGTCATCGAGATTGTCGTGTTGTCGTGAGAGCTTTCTCGCGTTGCTTGTTAAGAAGGCTATAGGTGTGTTGATGTTGGCCATAAAAATAGACATTATAAGCACCAGCAATAAGTTCCATGCAGCCCAAGTGTAACTTAACACTTGTCAATTTACCTCATCGTAGTTTGTGACTATGTGCACCGATCTGTCCGTATTGCAGCACTTCTAAGCGCATTTTCTCGCATGAACTTGGTCCCTGCGAAGTCCCTTACATGGACTCATCCAGTGAGAGTATGCCTCCCAGTGCTATGTCTGTGCTTGTATGTCAGACAAAAGAAAAATTGGGATGTCCCGTATCTGTCACCACGGCACCTGTGCATGGAGCACAGATTGCACGTAGTAGGCGCAAATGGCAGTGCTAATTTTGTTCGCTAGTCTTGATAGTCAAAGGCATTAGCACGTTGCCTTACGCTCAAGACCATATCTCGAAAACAACTATAGGGGTGTGTATATAAGCCGGACCTCGACCATTGGTCGCCGTCGCTGCAAAACCGCATATCTCCACTTCATTGGTTTAAAACAACGTGATAATGGTGACCGAGACTACCAATACTAGCAGCGCAAATGGTGGTGTAAACGCTGACCGTGCTACAGTATTCGTAGTCTTGGCTATTTTATCACTTTGTCTTTCATGTAACGACCATTTCTCGAAACCACCATGAAATATAGACTTCGACTGCACTCACCGTCGCAGCAAAAATGTATAGCTGAGCCGTACGCCTTGACCGTGTCGCAGAAAGCGATGTGCTTTTCGAGCAGCTTGCTCCTTCCCCGAAGGTAATCGCATATCGCCACCTCGTACTTGAGGTTGACGGCGCGCACGGTGGTCGCCGAGAGTGCGAATGGCGGGAAGAACATGAACGGCAGCCTCAGGCTCTGCCCTTCGAACGCGTCGGACGCGTATAGAAAGCCTATTATTGTGCCGGGACCTGGAACAGTGACAGTGAATTATCGAGGCGCATATTACACCACTGCTACTCAACCACATCTCTTACGAGCCAAGTGAAGTTGAATTTGGATTTATTCGTCAGAGACAGAATGCGAGGAAGCGGAAGCCACATAAAGATGCTGATATGAATAGGCTTGAAGGGGTGGCTACTCTATTTGCGAAGCAGCAGTTTACAGAGCGCCGTCATGCAAGTGATTATCTTGGACTCATGCACAGGGAGCGGTTCCGCAAAGCAACGTATCTCGGCTAATGTATGTGTAAATCCAAAACATATTTATGCCTGCAGTGCAGTTTATGGAAAATAATTGTAAAATGAACGAAGTGCTTATACGGGCGCATAATCATTCCGTAGCGAATGAATGCACTTTTACGAACAAGTTAAGCGAAACCCTGTTATAACTCCTTGTTAACCACGGAGTTGCTCAGTAACTCAGAAATGAGTTCATGTAACCCAGGTGACAGTAAATGTGATAGCAAACCATGAAACAAAATGCTCGAATGCGAAGAATACGAAACAAAGTCATGTTTTCGTATCCTTTGGATATTTCATGCGGAGATTCCCACAAGGAAAATAAACAGTATGAACCAATTTCTAGACTTTCACGTTGAAGAAACAACAGAAATAACAAGTACTGAAAAATGACCTTTTCATTGACCTTACCAGCAATTGCGAATAGTCCGAGGACGATAGCGTAGGCCGTGCTGCCGTCGGACGCGTGCTCCGATATCAAATACGGGAGAAGTATGCCCAGGGGAGCAAACGCAATCATAATGATGAGGAGCGATGCTGAAAAAAAAGTTATTCCTTAGGTCGGGTAGCCACCTCAGAAAAGTATCTCAAGATGTACAGAAGAGAATGACGTTAGTACACCACGTGTCTAACAGCCAGACACAAAAGTTGTCCCGCTAGTACTTTAAACATCAAGAAAAATCAGCATATTAGCGTATAAAGTGTTCCTTGAAAACTTCATATTCGTCAATATAGCGATGAGACGTCTTTTATTACAGCGAGGAAAATGAAATACCTTTCGCACCAGATCCATAGCGATGGTACGTCGCTATAGAGTCGTAGTTTTTACGTAAAGGTGAGAAACGTGGAACGTCAGGCTACGTCAGAGCCGGCTATCTGAACACCATGATATTTATTTGGGAAAGAAATGCACTAAGAAATTTTGAATATAAGAGCGAAAGAATAAGAAAATAAAAAGAAAAGAAAGCATTTCCCCGAGGGTGAACATGGTTAAGTGCGAATGCACGGGGTGATGCTATGAGGGGGAGTAAAGTTATGATTAAAGTGTAATTAATGAATTTAAAGTGTTGTCATGATGCATTGTACACACACACACATTTATACACGAAGTATTATTTATTTACACCTCGCTATTTCGTAGATGCATAAATGCACACATCGCCGAGCACGTCACACACACACACACTCTACACACGTCACTACAGATCAGCACCTATTGGTGTTATCGTTGTAGCTCACGGTTAGTACCAGCGCTTTGTGATCCGAGAAATGTACGGTGAGCGGATCCGGCAAGACGGCGCGGACCGTACAGTTCCTACTGAACGCCAAGTCTATGAAGCCACCGTTGATCGTGGTCGGAAACTCCTACCGCGATGGATCCAACCTGCGATGGATCCATACTGCGAAATACTTCACCGACCGCGGAGCCGAGCGAGAAGAGAGCGAGCGGCAGCCGGCGGACGTTTATATACGGACTGAGGCGCCGGCGCCACACACACAGCTGCACAGCGACGCCAGCTGCACAGCGCGCCGTGACGTCACGCCGCGGAGAGCGTTGCGCCCGCGCAAACCGCGGTGAGGAGGCGGAGCGCGCGCAGTCACGTGGGGTGTGACGTCGCTGCGCCGTTGCTACAGACGCTCCTCTCCGCTCCTCGCGCCGTTGCTATGGGACGGCGGATTCAGGGTCGCTTATAAAGTGCATTCGCACTTAAAACAAAGTAAAACGCTAAGCACACACAGGATCACTGGGTCAGAGGATGCTTTTGTGAGCGTAGTCCGAAGTGGCCGCCCAGACCACGGGGGATACATTCTGTACAAGTAATTTTCATGCACTCACACGCAAAATAACCATGAAAAACGTGCAATAGCTCCACCTACAGGCAGTTAATTGGGTATGTGTCCATTAAAATATCGCAAGGGGCGCTCACGTCAAGTCTTTCGTTTTAAAGGTGCGGATGTGGTGTAAGCACTTTGCTCATTGCGAGA